>CAUDMG010003686.1:0-622500 GCA_958450375.1 Homarus gammarus | reverse complement strand
GAAAGGGCAGTTGTACAATCCCTGCCCACAGGTAAGGTCGTGGTAGTTGGTGACAGCCAGGTGAGGTTTATGGATAGGGCTTTTTGTGCGAGAGATAGGAAACGTAGGACTAGGGTATGTTTTCCTGGGGCTGGGATAGGGCATGTAGCCGAGAGGTTAGACAGAGTTTTGTCAGGGGAGGGTACCAATCCAGTAGTGTGTCTTAGTGTGGGAGGAAACGACATAGGTAAGGTTAGGAGTGAGGAACTTTTCAAGAGGTATAGGGAGGCGCTGGGGAAGATTAGAGATAGGGGAGGGATCCCGATAGTATGTGGTGTCTTGCCTAGAAGAGAGGTTGGTCGTGAATGGCTGTCCAGGGCAATTGCTATTAATTGCCGACTGGAAAAACATTGTGCAAACAATGGTTGGGCATTCATTGATGACTGGCAACGATTTTATGGCAACAACTACCTGTACTGTCGCGACGGAGTACACTTGTCTCGTGAGGGGGTAAAGACGTTGTCTGCATCCCTGGAGCGTGAAATTGTCACTCCGAAGGGGGGGTTTCGCCAGTAGAGAGGGGTCGGGGAAAATGGGAGTCAAAAAACAAGCAGGTCCTGGGAAGTAGTGAAACAGAAGTAGATAATGCCGAAAATATAGTTAGTCATAATAACAAACATCAAAGTAATAAATGTAAAACAGATAGAAAAGGAAGAAATATATTGAGTGTTTATTATACTAATAGTAGAAGCCTGTGTAACAAAATGGACCAGCTCAGGGCCATTGTTAGTAAAGAGAACATAGATATAATTGCAATAACGGAAACATGGATAAATTCAAACAGCAAACATTTTTTTAGCAGAATTTCATATTCCAGGATATAACCTATTTAAATTTGACAGAGTAGGAAGGAGAGGTGGCGGTTGTAGCAGTGTATATCAGGGTGTCATTAAAAAGCTGCAATAAATCAAACATTAAAACAAATAGCGACAATGAAAGTATTTGGGTAGAGATTGGTGAGGGCAGTGAATCCGTAGTCATTGGTGTTATATATAGACCACCTAATTTGAGTAGGAACGATGGTAAATTGCTATGGGAGGAAATAAAGAAGGCATCTGATAGAAACATTGTATGTATTCTAGGCGATTTCAGCTTTTCAGGCATAGATTGGAAAAATCAACTTAGCGATAATGAATCTGAAGATTTTCTAGAAGCAGTACAAGATAGTTTTCTATATCAATTCAAAAACTCGCCCACTAGAGGAAATAATATCCTCGATTTAGTTCTCAGTAATAATGAAAATCTAGTAAAAGATGTTGGGATTGGAGACGAACTAGGAAACAGTGATCATAAAGCCATATATTTTAACATAATATGAGATGGCAGGAAGAAGGAAAATTCGGCCTTGATCCCGGATTTTAGGAAGGCTTATTACGGTAGCTTAAGGAGAGACCTAAGGGATGACCCTATGGTCAAAAGATTAATCCCCCCCCCCCCCCACACCTCCGGAAACTGTCAACTTAGGACGGGATAACCCTGAATTTAATTTAGCAGCCACTTATGAACAATTTATTGCGACAATCAATAATGCTCAAAATAAACACATCCCTAAAAGAAAATTCAGATCGATATGGAACCAACCAAAATGGATGAATAATAGACTCTTAGATCTTCTAGGGAAAAAGAAAGGAGTATATAGAAAAGTTAAGAAAGGCGAAAATCACTTACTTGGTTACTATCAGAACCTAACAAGACAGGTAAAAACAGAAATTAGGAAAGCAAAGAGAAATTATGAAATCAGGATAGCAAACGAATCGAAAAA
This sequence comes from Homarus gammarus, assembly GCA_958450375.1. NCBI lineage: Eukaryota > Metazoa > Arthropoda > Malacostraca > Decapoda > Nephropidae > Homarus > Homarus gammarus. Next base: position 620,699 of record CAUDMG010003686.1, on the reverse strand, counting down.
TAACCCCAAAGCTTTTTATCAACTGTATAAATCAAAGGTTAGAGATACAATAGGTCCCCTTAAAACTACGACAGGAGAAATGACTGATGATGAGTTAGAAATGTGTAGTACGTTAAATAGTCATTTTCGCTCCGTATTCACAAATGAAAACCTAGCACAGTTTCCAGAAGTTCATAAGGTATATAACGACAGTATAGAAAATATGTTGATGAATATCAATATTACTAGTAACGATGTGCTTAAAGTAATTAACAAACTGAAGCCTCATAAATCGCCTGGTCCAGACGAGGTATATGCTAGAATATTAAAAGAATGTAGAGATGAGTTGAGTAATCCATTAGCAGTTTTATTTAATAAGTCATTAGAATCGGGCCTAGTGCCAGAAGCTTGGAAACTTGCAAATGTAGTTCCGATTTTCAAAAAGGGTGATAAATCAATTGCATCAAATTACCGTCCCATTAGTCTCACGTCAATCATAGGCAAGTTGCTAGAGTCAATTATTGCTACAAAAATCAGAAGCCACCTTGAAACATTCAACTTAATTCATTCTTCTCAGCACGGGTTCACCCAGGGACGTTCTTGTCTCACAAATTTGCTTAGCTTTTTCTCTGAAGTATATGAAGCGGTAGATAATGATAAGTCATATGATATAATTTATTTAGATTTCAGTAAAGCATTCGATAGAGTCCCTCATGAGAGATTGATAAGGAAGGTAGAAGCACTTGGAAATGGTGGATCATTATTAAAATGGATTAGGTCATGGTTAACTGGTAGGAAACAAAGAGTCAGCATAAATGGATTAAAGTCAGACTGGGGTGCGGTCAAAAGCGGAGTTCCCCAGGGATCTGTATTAGGCCCTCTGCTGTTTGTTATATTCATTAATGATCTTGATTTAGACATAACTAGTAGGATTAGTAAATTTGCAGATGATACCAAAATGGGGAGAGTGATAAATTCAGACAGTGACTTTGAACACCTTCAAAGAGATCTAGATACCTTACATGAGTGGTCAGTAGACTGGCAAATGAATTTTAATACTGATAAATGCAAGGTACTACAGATAGGGAAGACGAATACAAACGTTAAGTATAAACTAGGTAACACGGAAATAGAAAACTCAGTTTGTGAAAAAGATCTAGGTGTATTTGTTAGCAACGACTTGAAACCTAGAAAACAATGTATTAGCGTTCGCAACAAGGCAAACAGGATTCTAGGGTTCATATCTAGGTCTGTGAGTAACAGAACTGCTGACGTTATCTTGAAACTTTACCTAGCATTAGTGAGGCCACACATGGATTATGCGGTTCAGTTCTGGTGTCCTTATTATAGAATGGACATAGATTCTTTGGAGAGAGTACAAAGAAGAATGACAAAAATGATCCATTATATTAGAAACCTTACATATGAAGAAAGACTGAAAAGCTTAGGCTTGCATTCATTAGAGAGGCGTAGAGTTAAGGGAGATATGATAGAGGTGTACAAGTGGGTGAGTGGGATTAACAAGGGGAAAATGGAAGATGTTCTGAAGCTCAGTAATAACGAAATATCTAGAACAAATGGCTTTAAATTAGATAAATTCCGATTCAGAAAGGATATAGGCAAGCACTGGTTTGGTAATAGAGTTGTGGATATGTGGAATAGGCTACCGAGTGCTATAGTAGGATCGGGGACGCTAGGGAGCTTCAAGACGAAGTTGGATAGGCACTTGGAAGTGCTGGGATGGGTGTGAAAGGGATCTGCCCTGTATGGGCCAGTCGGCCTCCTGCAGTATCCCACTTTCTTATGTTCTTATGTAATCTTTAAATAGCACACAACGGTTGGTAGTCAGGTCAGATGGTCAGGTGACCCGGCCTTCTCACCTGGTCACAAATCTTCTTAATTACAAAATTGTCCAGCTTGTACATGCCGTTACTCAAATTCATGTTGAATGCTTCGGCTTAAGTAAAACATATTACATTCCTTGCAAGGAACTTTATAAATGCAACCAATTGTGTTGTTGGGGGAGTTCTTGATTAACATTTGTTTAACAGTGCATGAGTTTTTAAATGCCACATTGACGTTCCAGGTTTTTAGTTGTGAAGGAATGTGTGAGAAATTTTTGTGAAATGGTAATATTAAGATATTCTTATGGTCATGGGTGGGCTTGGGATCAGTTCTATAAAAAGTTTTCTTAGTAATGTTTAGGCATTTGTCTATGAAAGATCTAGGGTATTTAAGGTTTGAGCCAATATTATAGATATATTTATATTCCTCATCAATGAATTCTGGACTGCAAATTCTCAAAGCACTTAAAAACATTGTTGAAAATACTGACTGTTTGACTCTATTATGGTGGGCAGAATAATAATGAATATATGAACACACATTAGTTGGTTTTCAATAAATACTGAACTTAAAAGTGTTACCTATTCTGTGTATCAGGCAGTCTAGGAATGGCAATTTACAGTCTTGCTCTAATTCCACAGTGAAGTTGATCAAGGGGGCTAAGTTGTTAAGTTGTGGCAGGAAAGCTTTTAGGTCCTCATTACATGGCCAGAGACATAATACATCATCAACATATCTAAACCAGACTGTTGAAGGTAGTAAAATATTACTTAATAGTTTCTTTTCAAAGAATTTCATATATAGGTTGCTTAATACAGGTGAGAGTGGATTACCCATTGCCATACCCTCCTCTGTATATATATATATATATACACCTTGTTTTGTACTCCTCTTTAGTCTGTACTCACCCCTGAAGATGTGAATTACACGAAAGCGCTTGGGAACTTTGTGTTTTCTTCTTTCCTTGTGGTTATCAGCATATACCTAGATCACGCGCACCTACAGTGATTTACTTGCATATATCTATATATATATATATATATATATATATATATATATGTATATATATATATATATATATATATATTGATAAAATCACACGGGAAAATGGAAACAACGGAGTACCTTAGCTTTCGTCTTTATTCAAGACATCTTCAGAGGCAACTGGATTACATGGACAGAGAGAGGCTTAAATATACAGGGTGACCTAAAAACATGAGGTCAGGTCAAAATGATGACATCCACTAATCCCCACACCAACACACACGTAGAGGAGCTTAAGAGAAGGGTGGTGACGTGACTAGTCAAGTCAGGTCAGAAAAAAAAAAAAAAAAAAAAGGGGACCCACAAAATAACTATCATACATCTAGATCAAAGGATTTTAAAGCATTTTTAACCTTGGGCCACTGACAAATAAATTTATGTAACATATTATCAGTTTTTAACTGACCATCACTAAGGTTTATTGATTTTAATTCCTTAATCAAACTAGCTTCAACAAGAAGTCTTTCTGTGACACAAGATGATTTGAAAACTTCTAAGCTTTTTTCCCAAGCAATGGGGTGATTATTATTCCTAACATGAACGAACAAGGCACTGCTTTCAGATGCAGTTCTAATATTATACTTATGTTGTTTGATTCTGAGCTGCAGTGTTTTTCCTGTCTGACCTACATAATTACAATTACATTTGCTACATGGAATACAATAAACACTACCATTTACATTCCCGTGTGATTTTATCAAGATTTATCTTATCCACGTTTTCATTGTGGATTTTCATAAAATATATATATATATATATATATATATATATATATATATATATATATATATATATATATATATATATGTATATATGTATATATATATATGTATATATATATATATATATATATATATATATATATATATATATATATATATGTATATATATATATATATATATATATATATATATATATATATATATATATATATATATATATATATATATAAATATGCAAGTAAATCACTGTAGGTGCGCGTGATCTAGGTATATGCTGATAACCACAAGGAAAGAAGAAAACACGAAGTTCCCAAGCGCTTTCGTGTAATTCACATCTTCAGGGGTGAGTACAGACTAGAGAGAGAAATACAAATCAAGGTGTATCACTGGCCTCTCTAAATCGCTAAATGTCTATGTGACTTTTCTCTGTTACTCTTATACCACTTCCTACCTACCATTCTGTGTTATATTTTTCAATGATCGGATGAACAATAGTGAACTAGCACTCATCAGTCTCCATTTGTGCAACATTTTATCTCCCTCCCTCATTAGTGACTCGCAAGTGTAAGAATACCAGGGTTATCGGAATGTGATTCAATATCTTCTACTCTGTGTGTGTGTGTCCGCTCTACACATGCGAAGCTCATGTACTCTTGCCAAGAGAAGGTATAGACGCAGTATATATATACAGTATATATATATATATATATATATATATATATATATATATATATATATATATATATATATATAGATATATATATATATATATGTACATAGATATATATATTGTATATAGTATCACACTCCCTGTCCTGCCTGGTCAGCGTTACTGGAGAATCCGTCATAATAGTGAGTGTGTCTTGCTTAAAAGCAGCTGTAAAAATAATCCCATTAGAAGTGTGTTGAAGGTGCTCAGCATCATACACTTCTTCAGCACAGATGCCTCCACACTAACACATTGTTTTACAAACAATTTTTCCTGCTCGGTTCTTTCCCACAAAATTGACGAGGTAGGATCCGTGTGCAGCTTTCATCAGCGTAACGTGGCTAAAAGTTACCTGAATGTATCCACTACCAGGCCTTGGATGACTATAATAGCAGCTGTGTAGTGACCTTGGCCAATGTATATATCTCTCTCCTTAACTCGTAATCTTAATATTAATATGAGTCATCTGTACCATCTAAGTTCTGTCTTAAACACGTGTCGACTTCTGTTAACTGTTGCCTAGAAAAAGCTTTTTGTTCTTGAGATAGAACAAAAGTTTGGAGTTATAGTGAAAGTTCTTCTCCCATCCCCTAAATTAAAAAAATAAATAAATAAAAATCTCTCTTCTCCTGGACATGCAGTGAAAGTTTCTTTCTCTCTCCGGGACTAATAGTGAAAGTTCACATCCTCTCTCCGGTATTTATAGTGAAAGCTCTTCTCCTTTCTCCGGGATTTATAATGAAAGTTCATCTCCTTTCTCCAGGATTTATAGTTAAAGATCTTCTCCCCTCCTCTGACTTAGTGGCTGAAGTTAATCCTCTCTCATCCCACAGGCTGGAGACATGAGCTCCTGTCAAGTGCAATTTTTTTTTCGACGCTTCCATAAGTCAGAATTTATTGCTAATGTGTCTCGGAAATATCTCCTTAAGATTTTCGTAGGAAGTGGCCACGTCTCTTTCTGGAATAAGGAGACCACGACTAGAAACGAACCATTTACTATGAGGATTGTCTGATTCTCATTTGTGTGTCAGCATGATTGACGAACTGGTGAATCAACTCGTTTGGTTAAACACTGTCAGTTGCTTGATTTAATACTAGCTGGTAAGTCGACATCTATTTCAGATGGCTGGGAAATTGTATAGTTATTATTTGAGTTGCCATCTTCGTAGACAACTAGTGGACCAGCTGGCTTGCTGGTAATTTGCTCTCTTCTTCAGGTGTTTTTAGTTGAACGATATTTGCACCAACAAGAAATGAGTAATTGTTAATACTGCAATCCCAGATGAAGGAGACGAAAAGTGAAATGTGGATATTCTCATTGCCTTGTTTTCCCCTCTGTCTGTCTGTCTGGTCCCTATTTCTCTCTCTCTCTTTCCCCCTTCGGAATATGATAGTAACAACGAGGGCGTCAGCTACATGCTTGTATAGCTGGACGCAGCAGCTGGGGTCCAACAGTAATCACACCAGTAGAACGCACGATCATGTTTACTGCTGGTCGCCGCCACGATGAATGACACGTGATAAATGTAACTGATACCAGTGGAAACATTAAATACTGAACGTTGTTAAAACAAAAGTAAAACAACAACCCGTTACCTTTTACCACACAGTTTCCGTTTATATATTGCACACACATACACACACACACACACACACACACACACACACCAGTAAGGGTCCCAGGATACCCACTATCCAGACTGACCAGGCGGTATAGTGCTAATCAATCCACACTGGGAAGTCTGGGAACAACTTTACACCCAACTGTGAGGTACCACAACTTCACTTAACAGAGAGTGAGGTACTGTAACATCACACAACACGGTGTCTCCATGACCTGCTACGTAATGGTCAAGTTGCTACGCCATCATGCGAAATCCCTCATGGCGCCCTCTGTGAATAAGTTACTACACCACGTCGGTTCCTGAAACAAGAACCGCCCTTGTGGCATAAGATCTGTATAGAAACAACATATCTGGGGTGGATCTTCTTCTGTCCAACTGTTAGATCGGGTGGAATCAAAGGCATTTCGTCTTATTAACTCTCTTCCTTTAGGTGATAATCTTTCTTCCCTTTCTCTTCGCCGCAATGTTGCTTCACTCTCTCTCTTTTAAAGGTACTTTAACGGGCTCGTCTTGCCCGTGGTGCCCACCGTTTCTCTGTGGAAGTCGGTCACACTAGAATTACCCGTTATAGTACATCCTTCTTTTCTCAAACAGGCCAAACTGTGGAATGCTCTGCCTTCTTCTGTGTTTCCATACTCATACAATCGGCCTTACTTCAAAAAGCTGGTTTTCCGGCATCTTCGTGGTGTATATTAATATAATCTGTTTCTTTACTAGTTTTAATTTATTTTTACTCTTATTTTTTCACCCCTAGGCCCCGTTGTGGGTCGATGACCTGTGCCCGGGTGGGCTATTCCTCATAAAAAAAATGAGTATCGGCTACCAGACGAGGGTTGAATCACAGAACAGAGATCCGGTTATATACCTTCTTCTGGAAGGGTAAGCCTGCTGCAGATAGAAAACGCATTTAGAGTTGGCTTTGCCATTCGCCAATCCAAAATGTTTAAGCTAAATGAAATGCCTGTTGGGGTCAACGAGCTCCTCGTGATGTTCCGAGTTCCACTGAATGACTTAAGACATGCCTCCTTCATCAGTGAAAACGACCCAACAACGGATGTAGAGGATGACATCAAGAAACCCTTTTATGCCGACCTTGACAGAGTGCTAATCTCTTTCCCCAGAGAAGATAAGGTTGTGCTCCTAGGTGACTTCAATGCCAAAGTTGGCAGAGATGATGACTTATGGCAGGAAACTATGGGGTGAAACGGAGTTGGCAAGTGTAATCCCAACGGTCTACTGGACCGGGAGCCCAGAGAGTTGTATTCATGTGAAACATGCCAAAATGTTTGGCCTCATGGGCTGAAGGCACCCTCACCTGACATTCCAAGAATGGATTGCTGCCGGGTGTGGGGTGTGGGGTGTAACTTTGCCCCTGAACTCACCCCTGAAAGTGGATAAAAAGTATCATTTATTTAATGGAAGAGTGCCAAGGATAAAATCAGTGTCAAACTTTTCCTCGTAATCCACTGAGTGTGAAATGACCAATGACAGTAATTTTAGGTGTGGCTTTCCCCCCCGCCAGCAACAACCAATTCTTGCACTATCACTTAATTTCAATGACCACTAATGACTAAAGAATAAGTCATCCATTGAAATTGGATAATTTTCTATGACTGACTCCCCAGTACAGTTTCAGTAAAAGCGTTTGTTTACATTTTTTGAGGCAACAACATGTGTTGGTATTGTCTCCAACAATTTTCATAATTCAACGATAAGGAATGCAATTAACTGCATTTTTTTCTATTGGCTAACTGCTGTGAATTCATGTAGATTAGTTCCAATACAACTAACTCAGGTAATAAATTGTTACAATATTTTTTAATTGACACATTGTTCGGTATGAAGAATCTAAAAAATTCAGAGGCAGGTGACAGTGGCTATGGTAATATATACGATGGCCTATGAGCTGGGACAACTATGATGTCAACACTGGAACCCTAGATGGCTTGAACACACTGCACTGCACTATCAGAATGAAATTACACCAGTTTAATAGGGGCGCTGACTGGACTGATGGGGCGGTGCTTTGATGGGGGTGAAAAGATTATGCCTCCTTTTCTCACATCATTGAAACGGGCCCAGTTCAAGCTGACCCAAACCACTAAGGTGATGGAGTTAAGCAATCTCCGTCAAAAGGGCCTCGATTTCATATGGCTGCTTCATTCCTTCGCCCTAAAGTTGCCACTAATCACTGGTTTTATTTCCCAGTTTGTGGCAGATAGTCTCCCTCAAACTGTGATCACATACCTGTACATGGACCCTATATCCCAGTCACCACCGAAGAACGATGTGGTACAGAAAACTATGGTGCGTTCACTCAAAATGGAAGAGGAAACAAACCAGAAATACGGCATCGTAACATATGACCACACAGTAGCCCTAAAGGCATACTCCACTCAAGCTCTACATACTCCAGCTTTTGATAGACTCATCATATTAATAGGAAACTTCCATCTTGAACTAGTCTTCTTCAGGAGCCGTGGGAACCTTTTTTGGCCGATTCAGGGATTAAATACCTTCTCACTGAAGCAGGGGTCTTGGCCGAGAAGTCACTTACTGGATTCATGAAGGGTAAATCTTCCAGCAGATTTACCTAATTAACCAAATTATTGCTGCAGTGATGGAACGAGAGCTCTTATCTAAGTTCCTTCGTTCAATAACAAATGAGGAGGTAGCCCTTGTACAAGAACTGGGATTCAGCAGTACTTAACTACTAAATATTGTGAAAATGTTGTTGAGAATGCCTCATTCAAGAATCTCATGAACAGATATGAAGGCCTCTTCTACGATGTCATCAACGGACAGTATGGAAGCACAGCAGCTTACTGGGCCTGCTATGTATACTTCATTAACAGGGTGCATCGAGAGCTACCACTACATCCATACCCTCCCAAGTGTGAAGTGTACTTCGCTTTGAACCGCCCCAATTACGCAAGGTGGAGTTCTCTCTTCCTCCACAAACTCAGAGAAATTGATCCCCATGCCCGTGAGATTCTGAAGGCTGGTGCACTCTCCATTCGACGAACAAGTAAATCCTATGCAAGATGAGCAGTTGACTTGAACCTTAGAGCAAACAGTCAACAGGGATGCAGCATCTCCCATGAAAGGCGTCTTAGCTTTCAGAAACTCTGGAACTCTCCTGAAGACAGACAAAGCTATCCTCACACAAACTCTGGAAAGTAAACAACAAGTTGTGCTCATGGATAGTGCTCTTCCCCCAATCAAGGTCACTATAATTGACGGTGGTAACATCCTCCATGAAACCATCTTGAAACACAGCAAGTCCACATACTCGTTTGCAGCCATGACCAGGGATCTTTTAATAAAGATATGTCCCACTTGTGGAGAACAGATCCACGTGGTATTTGACTAGTACCAGTCCCCATCCATTAAAGGTTATGAGCGAAGTATGCGTGGTTCTGGCATTCGTCAAGTATTTGTCATTACTGGTCCTGACCAGGCCCAGAGACAAAGTGGAATGGAGCTCTTAAAAAATGGAGTATTTAAGGAAAAGCCTGCCCATTTCCTTATGGAGGAGTGGAAGAAGCCTCAATATGGGTCAATAATTGACAGAAAAAACGTGTACATCTCACGGGTGGGACGTGTATGGAGATGAAAAACAGCGAGGGTGAAACGGTAATGAGGCCATGGGTGTTGCTGGCGGGGAAATGTTTAACACTGATTTTATCCTTGGCGCTCTTTAATTAAATTCCACCTTTTATCCACTTTCATGGGGTGATTTCAGGGGCAAAGCCACACCCTAGACCCGGTAGCAATCCATTTTTGGAATATCGGGTGAGGGTGCCTTCAGCCCATGAGGCCAAACACTTGGGCGTCTTTGACATGAATAAAACCTTTTGGCTCCCACTCTATGCACCTCCTCGACAAGTGTGCTGAACACAACTTCACTATGACCAACACCTTGTTTAGGCAGGACGATAAGTTCAAGGGTTCTTGGCAGCATCCACGATCCAAACATTGGCATCTCATTGACTATATCAATGTCAGAGAAGGAGATCGCCGAGATGTCCTCATCACCTGAGCCATGCGTGGCTCAGACCACTGCGACACAGATCAACGACTCGTCAAAGCCAAACTCTCCTTTCACGTCGCCCCAAAACGGCGAAGGCAACAAGCCTCCAGAAGAGGTTTGAACACCAAGCGATTGGAGGATCAGGCGGTAGAACACGCTCTCAAAGAGCAGCTCGACGAAGGGCTGATAAACAACACAATAACAAACAATCTAAATCCGAGTGCCGAATGAGGTATCCTCAACGCTGTCATCACAAAAGTCTGCAGTGAGACCCGCGTCAAGATCAAAGGAATACACCAGGATTGGTTTAATGACAGTAACCAAGGAATCTATTTAACTAGAACAGTTTAGCCACATCTCCACCATCCATCCAGGTTAAAAGCACAACCCTCTCTAATGTTACCCCACTTTCAGTATCTTGGCTAATACCTGTTCACCACCTTTGGCAGACTCCGTACCCGTGTCTTCAGCTGTAGGGAGCCGAAATTATCTACATAGTCGCACGTATATCGATCAGGAGGCACATGAAAGCACTTGAAAACTTTCACCAACGCAGGGCCTGAGGGTGAAAAAAAAAAAAATAATAATAATAATAATAATAAAGGGCCACATATAAATACACACACACAAAATATCAATATTGAGAAACGATATCTGTATGTTGTGTTGACAAAGTAAAAGAAGCAAATGAAACCCTGCAATTGTGTGTAAATGTAGCAGAGGCAGATTAGCAAACTGGGATTTGGTCACAATCTTTGTGATGCCATATGGGAAGCAGGGTCTACCATTATGCTTTCAATATCTATCTTCCCAGGCGGTAGTACCCCCCTGTTTGATAGCTGCCAACTACCTACTTACTACATGTCAACGTTTCATCTTCCAAATTCTCTGGGAAGACAAGGGAATAGATGCCAGTATTCTCGCTGACACCAAATGTAGGAGTATCAAGGCTATCATAATTAACTCAGTTGGACTGGATATGTTACCCGCATGGACGACAGCAGACTGCCAAAGCAGCTACTTTACAGCCACCTACCTAAAGAATGGTAGGTGCCATCTCTGGACGGCCCTGCCGGTCCCGCATTGGCCTGTCGAATCACCTCAAAACTCACCAACAGAGGTGACATCATTAATAACTCATATATTTTACCTTGTCTTCAATCTTTCTCTTTCTCTCACATAACGTTGAGAGTGTGTCGAACAGTGAAGCAAAAATCTGCTAGGTTAGGTTAGGTAAGGTTAGAATTAGGTTAGGTTAGGTTAGGTTGGTTTGGGTTAGGTTAGGTTGGGTTAGGTTAGGAGTGATTAGGTGAGGTAGGGTTAGGTTAGATTTTGTTAAGTTAGGTTTGGTTAGATTAGGATTGGGTTGGCTTTATTAACTTGGGTTAGGTTAGGGTTTGTCGGGTTAGGCTAGGTTAAGTGGTTGCATGGTTACATGTAGGTAGTGGTTGCATGGTTATGAATACGGTAATGGTTATTTAGTTATGTGTATGGATGAGGTAGTTGGTGCATGGTTATGTACAGTACATGATAGAAGAGGTAGTGGTTGTATAGTAAGTGTATGGCAGAAGTTGTGGTTGTATGGTTAAGTGTATGGCAGAAGTAGTGGTTGTATGGTTAAGTGTATGGCAGATGTAGTGGTTGTATGGTTATGAGTGTGGTAAGAGGTACTACGAGTTGTATGGTAATGGTATGCTCGTATGGTTATGTATATATGTAAGGTGGTGGCAATGGTGTTATTGTAATGCATAGTTATGGATGAGGTGGTGGTGGTGATAGTTACATTTGCCTTAATAGTAACCAATAGGTCACAAAAAGAGGCGGGGTTCAGGTCAGCACTCTGACCCCACAACTCAACAATAGTTATATTCGTTCTGCTATATTCTACCCTCGACATATTGCTCGCCTGCTGTCCACATATCACCATGTTGCACCTAAATTGGAGCACAAAGGATACAGCTGGACTTTGTTGGGGAGTTGAAATGTACTATGAGCTCTCTCTCTCTCTCTCTCTCTCTCTCTCTCTCTCTCTCTCTCTCTCTCTCTCTTTTCGGGTTTTAAAGTTTGGTAAAAATTGATCAAAAGAAACGGTAACTTAGAAGAGTGGCAATACGTAAATTCAGGCTTAGGTTATGTTAGGTTAGGTTAGTGTCTTGTGTTGATTCTTTGCTGAATGAATAATGGCGTTTGGTAAGTGGTGCCAGGGAAGAAATTATTACCGATATACATTAACAAGTAAGTTAGTAACAATAACTATATCATTCTAGACGAGTGTACTTTATATCTATATTGTGCAATATTGTGTAATATTGTGTAATATTGTGTAATATTGTGTAATTTGTTAGTGATATATAACTCCATATGCAAGAGGGTATTATTTACTAACACCACGATGGTCGAGGTATGGTGATGTCGCCTGCACTATGAGCTTGAAAAAATAAGCTTTACTCGTTTGGTGAGATGATTGAAACGGGAAGTTTTTTGGCAGTGAGGAAATATTTGTTGATCCTCATGAAAGGTTTTAATGCCTGACGAAAGGCAACCTTGGGGATCCTGTGATCATACATGTTTCAGGTCTGGAACCAATTTACTTCTCAAACAAATTTTCCCCATAACGTAATTCTCAGGAGGGATATCCCCTACCAAATTTAATGGGCGTTATTGCTACATGAAACGGAGGTTGTTCTCCCCGTGTGCGTATTGACTACACAATATTCCCTCCGCCGGCTACTGGGAATATTATTGCTCATGCACACAGAGAAATGGTCGGATTGTTCTTTTTCAGTCGAGCAGAGTGGCTGTGATATTTTCCCCTTATGCTGTATCTGATATCAAACGCTCCACCAACAGCTCGAATTCTACATTTTCAGCACAAAGGAGAACCTCGGTTACCGTCCTATTGAAGTGGATCATGTTTTATCCTTCCCGCACCCTTCTTCCACCAGTCTGTGTTCCTGAGGTCCGGCTCAGCTTAATTTATGTTTTGCTAGTCGCGTGGTGTGGCCAGGCAGTCACATTATATTGCCTGAAGATTTTAAAGAAAAAACATATCAACAAAAACCCATTGTCCTCTGTCGCCTCTGTAAATGTTCTAAGATTACGAATATGTCAAACTTTTTAAGGACAATCGTGTAATAAGCCTTAAACCCCCCAAAAATATTGCGACACTGAGATAATATTTAATTATTGTTTATAACTCATTGGATGTTGGCTATATGTGGTAACATTAACTTATATCATTTAAGACGCCCTTCACCATCTTAACACAGCCTAAGTTTACCAATATTAGGTGAGTTAGGTTAGTTATACTGCTATTCACAAATAGTATACAAAATATGCATCTATCACAGTGTTCCTATTGAGACAATAGATACATTTTTCTGAAAAAAACAAAAAAACAGTTGTATTCAAATCATCGATATGACGCAACAAATCCTAAAAGGTATCAAACGGACAGACAGACAGAAAGACTGACGCACATATACAATAGAGACACACAATCACACAGACACACTTATACAGTACCGACACACAATATAGGACAGACAGACAGATACGAAACTGGTCAGTAAAGTTACACTGTTAAAACTTCGTATGAACCAAAACAAAGAGAAAGAAGGTCACTACAGTAGGGAGACCTGGAGGGAGTCTTACACCAATGATAAGTATCGAACAAACACGAAAATAGAGAAAATGTCTTCACTTGTATTTTGTAAAATAAATTACTTTTAGTTTCTTCCATATTATGTAAAAGATTGCATCGACAACTTCATTTTCATTAATGTAGTTATTTCAAATATCGCTAAAGTGAATTTATGATAATGCTTTCCAAGACGTTACATAACCCTTTGAGTACTATTACTTATCCCTTAAGTACGATGACTTAACGCTTTGAGTACTATTACTTACCCCTTAAGTACGATGACTTAACCCTTAAGTACGATGATTTAACCCTTTGAGCTCGATGACTTAACTCCTTGAGTACGATAACTTAACCGTTTGAGTACGATGACTTTTTCCCCTGAGAACGATGCCTTATCTGATTGAATTCGATGACTTAACATCTTGAACGCGATGACTTAACTCCTTTAGTATGATAACTTAATCGCTAGAGTATGATGACTTAAACCCTTTATGTGTGTGTGTGTGTGTGTGTGTGTGTGTGTGTGTGTGTGTGTGTCAAATAAGTGCAAAAGTCTCATGCAGAAATAATATTTTCTGAAAATTTTTTCTCATTCATATCTAATCAAAACATATTTTTCTACTTGGAATACATAAATTAAATAATATATAACTATATATGATGATTAAGATTAAATATTCCGCGACAGTCGACTCTTCCAGCCAACGTAGAGGAACAAATTATAATCCAAAATTTATATTTCATGATTATTTACATGATGCACCATATGACACACCACATGACACACCACATGGCACATTACATATCACACCACATGGCACATTACATGTCACACCACACGGCACATTACATGTCACACCACATGATACACCACATGACACCACACGACACACCACATGATACACCACATGACCATATGACAAACCGTATGGCACACGATAGGGAACACCACATGACATACCTTATGATGCACCACGTGACTAATCACATGACACACCACAGGACACACTATATGATACACCATATGACAAACCACATGACACACCACATCACAAGCCACATGACACACAACATAGCACACCACTTGACACACGACATTACACGCTACACGACACACCACATGATACACCATATGACACGCCACATGTCACACCATATGACACGCCACATGACACACCATATGACACGCCACATGACAAAACACATGACACACAACATGACACACCATATGGTAGACCATATCACTCACCACATGACACACCACTTGACACACTATATGATACACCATATGTAAACCACATGACACACCACATCACAAGCCACATGACACACAACATAGCACACCACTTGACACACGACATTACACGCTACACGACACACCACATGATACACCATATGACACGCCACATGACACACCATATGACACGCCACATGACACACCATATGACACGCCACATGACAAAACACATGACACACAACATGACACACCATATGGTAGACCATATCACTCACCACATGACACACCACTTGACACACTATATGATACACCATATGTAAACCACATGACACACCACATCACAAGCCACATGACACACAACATAGCACACCACTTGACACACGACATTACACGCTACACGACACACCACATGATACACCATATGACACGCCACATGACACACCATATGACACGCCACATGACACACCATATGACACGCCACATGACAAAACACATGACACACAACATGACACACCATATGGTAGACCATATCACTCACCACATGACACACCACATGACACACCATATGACACGCCATATGACACACCACATGAGACACCACATGACACACCATATGATAGACCATATCACACACCACATGCCAAACCATGAATATTTAATTTATTTTATGACACACCATATGGCGCTCCACATGAAACACCACATGACACACCACATGACATACCACATGCCACACCACACGACACCATAAATATTTATTTCATCTTATGAGATACCATATGGCACACCACATGAAACATCACATGACCAACCACATAAGACACCAGCTGTCTGTGTCCATTTTGTAAGTTTAGTTTTCGGAATACCTGTACAATAATTTGATGTACTGACTCAATGAGGTGAATTACTCAATACATCCTTCTAATATACTGTGCAGCTTGCTTGTATCAATGTATATAATGTGTAGCGTACATTGATTTAATATACTGAAAATATTGATATGGTACCGTATTCTGAATATACTGACTGACTCTACTAAATATATTGATGTAGTATATTGAATATATTGATATAATATTTATATAAAAGGGCGTGTGTGTCTGTTTCATCCATATGTAATGAGACAAATCTCACATGAAGAAGATTACATATAGGTAGAATATTGATAGTATAAGAGTATAAAAGAGAGGAAGATTTTGGTAGCGTGGCCGTGATAGTTATTTACACTTATCGTATCTTCTATGTCAATACACATCTATTACGTCTTAAGGGCGACTTCTCAAACACAGCTTCGTTACAACTCTTTATTAATTACGAACATGACATGGACACATTAATAACACCTTCTATTGAAGTTACTAGGACATTATATTTACGTTACTAGGACATCATATTACGTTACTAGACACTGATTCTCGGACACGAACCTGAAAGGAATACACTTCCCACATAAGTAACTCATCCCATGGAAAGCTCTGACAAACACTCACGTGACCTAGGGGAGGCCTAGCAGGTAGTCCTGGGTTGTCTCTATGGGAGACTGCTTAGCTGGGCGCCAGAGGGAAGTCTCGGTCCTGACCGGAGGCGACTGGAGGCGACCGGAGGCGGCCCCTGACTTCTCTCGAGCAGGACTCGGGACGTGGTAGCTGGTCCTTCTTGGTTACAAGAAACCTTCTCTCTCTGTCCCTCTCTGGCTCTCTCTGACTGTCTCTGGGCTCTGTCTCTCTCTCCGTGTGGCCGAGGGAGGACTAGCACGTCCTATATATTGGGAGGCGAGCCGTCAGGTTGAGCTGATCGGGGGGGGGGGGGGGGGGGGGCGGCGGCGAAGGGTCTCCTTACATTTGCCCTCACTAATGTAGGGTTAGGTCTGGACTTTTTCAGAGACTATAAGTTGTATCTTCTGGAGAAGTCATCAGATGGGGCCGTGACATGAGAGGTGAGCCTGGCTGACCCTTGGTCAGCCGTGAGAGTTACCCTACACTTGACCTCCCTAATGTCGGGTCAAGCCTGGACTTCTTCAGCGATGTAGGTTATTGTATATTGGGAGAGAGTTGGATGGTGCCTTCTTACATGTTTGATGTGGTGCCGTGTCACATGGGAGGGGAGCCTGGCTGATTTATAACCCTTGGTCAACCGTGAGAATTACCCTACACTTGACCCCCCTAATGTCGGGTCAAGACTGGCCTTCCTCTGCGGTGTAGGTTATTGTGTATATTGGGAGAGAGTCGGCTGGTGCCTTCTTACATGTTTGTTGGCCGTGTGACATGGGAAAGGGGAGCTAGTTGATTTGTAACACCCTTGAGCACCCGCGGGGGATACCCTTACACTTGACCCCCCTAATGTCGGGTCAAGTCTGGCTTTCCTTGGGATGTAAGCTGTGGTCTGACAACCCATCACTACACATAGCTTCAAAACGGAAACAGAGATTTGAAACATTACACACATATTACAGTACATGGGTCCCAAGGTTGTGCACCTGGGTATTCCTATTGACCACGGATCCCCGGGCGATCCGGGCAAGGTTAAGTTAGGTAAGATTAGGTCAGGTTAGGTTCCCTGACTGAGATATCGCCACCCCGCTGCAATTGCCAGAGGTGGTTACCAGTATCAGGTAGGGTAAACTGTGACAGTCAAGGTTATACAGTATATACCTAACCCGAGTGAAGCCGTGCTATTTTGCTAGTTTTAAATATGCTGATTTAATACATTGGCCTTATACACTAAATAATTATAAAGAATACACAGACCAAAGATACTGAATATATTGATTTAAATCACTGAGCATATTGATTTAATTCACTTATCGCGCTCAACTAGTCATTGAATACACTGTTCTATTAAACGAAAAACGCTGATCATTGCACTGGATCCATGGAATGAGCTGTTCTAACACACTGAATACATTGGTCTAATATACTGAACATAATCATCTAATACACTGATTATTAACTCATTTGAATGGACTGATTAATACGCTGAATACATTTATTAATACACCGAAGACAATCCTCTCATACACTGAATACACTTATTAATACACTGAAGACAGTTCGTTTATACACTGAATGCACTGATTAATACACCGATTAAATGCTGGACACTAACACAATTATTATACACGTAGTATACCTGTGAGGGAAAGTAGAATGTGAGAGAAGAGAGAGGCAAAACAAATAATACACATTGACACTTACCTGTGAGGGAGAGCAGGAGGAGGGAGAAGAGAAAGGCGGGTGAGAGAGGCAAGACTTGTGCCATCTCTCACCACCATTCGTCTTGGTCAGCACTAACAGACACCTACTGTAGACTCAGCATCAGTTAGCTCTATGGTTATACATCTTCACTGACTAACGTATTAAGATACTGTATTCAGTTTGTTACACCAACCCTTGCTCATGTAGGGTTATGAGTATTTTTTATTATTTTTCTTTTCTTTTTTAAGTTCTACACTATTTGCTGTTTTGTGTTAGTGATATATAGTTTGCCTTTATCTTTTTGATAATTATATTATTTAGTTCGTTTAATATATGTCATATCTATCTATCAATCTATCTATCTATCTATATATATATATATATGTATATATATATATATATATATATATGTTCTTAAGATGTCTGCGTATTTGTGACTCTGAATTTATTGACGATGATTTGAAACACATTCGTTCTATTGCACATAAACTTGGGTACCCTTCTGTGTTTGTTGATCGTTGTTTTAATAGGGCTAAAAAATCCTTTCATTCCTCTCAAACCAGACATGTTCCTACACTTAAGAATATTTTGACTCTGCCCTATCGTACTGAATTTGTCCCGTTAGTTCGGTCCCTCAAGCTTCTAAATATGAATGTTGTTTTCAAGTATGACTCAACCATTACTAATATGTTAATAAGGAATAGCCCAAGTTTGAATGTAAATGGTAGTGTTTATTGTATTCCATGTAGCAAATGTAATTGTAATTATGTAGGTCAGACAGGAAAAACACTGCAACTCAGAATCAAACAACATAAGTATAATATTAGAACTGCATCTGAAAGCAGTGCCTTGTTCGTTCATGTTAGGAATAATAATCACCCCATTGCTTGGGAAAAAAGCTTAGAAGTTTTCAAATCATCTTGTGTCACAGAAAGACTTCTTGTTGAAGCTAGTTTGATTAAGGAATTAAAATCAATAAACCTTAGTGATGGTCAGTTCAAAACTGATACTATGTTACATAAATTTATTTGTCAGTGGCCCAAGGTTAAAAATGCTTTAAAAACCTTTGATCTAGATGCATGATAGTTATTTTGTGGGTCCCCTTTTTTCTGACCTGACTTGACTAGTCACGTCACCACCCTTCTCTTAAGCTCCTCTACGTGTGTGTTGGTGTGGGGATTAGTGGATGTCATCATTTTGACCTGACCTCATGTTTTTAGGTCACCCTGTATATTTAAGCCTCTCTCTGTCCATGTAATCCAGTTGCCTCTGAAGATGTCTTGAATAAAGACGAAAGCTAAGGTACTCCGTTGTTTCCATTTTCCCGTGTGATTTTATCAAGATTTATCTTATCCACGTTTTCATTGTGGATTTTCATAAATATATAAATAAATATATATATATATATATATATATATATATATATATATATATATATATATATATATATATATATAAACAATGCAAAATAATTAATAACGATAAAACATTAAATCCTTATTTCTTCAGGGTTTATCGCACTTCAGTCACTATTAAGTTATGTTTAATCAGTTAATGCATCTAATTCTTTCAATTACAATCTTTTCCAATCATTGTCTATGTAAATTTGGTCGATTATTTTTTTCCGCCTGGAACTGTCTGTATTGTCTGTGTCCTTGTGTCTGTATTTTTCTTACTGCCTATGTGTCACGAGAAGTCCTGTAAGAACGCCAATATCCTTCTATACTAATAATCCAGATATTCCGATACCCTGCTCTTCTCTTTATGCATTATTTCCATTACCTTGACAATCCAGATATCATAGACTGCCAGAGGATAACGCAATAAATCAAGGAGGGAGAGAGAAAGAGAGAAAGAGAGAGAGAGAGAGAGAGAGAGAGAGATAACCTCGCTTTCACTTTCCGCTTATTGTGGCCTTTGTAAAGTTTATTAGAGATTCAGTGTTGACTGTAGCCTCTCATATTCTTTCTTTAACTGTTGGTAGTCGATATTTTTTATTTGATCAATAGTAAAAAATATGAAATTAACGAAGATGTATAAATAAAACTACTACTATTACTACATATATGTACATTTTTTTAAACATGGCCTCCAGCCACACCTTCGCCGCATTTTTATTACCCTAAAATTAAATATCCAAATACAAAAGGAGCAACCCTAGCTGTGTTGAGTTAGTTGAGCTGCAAATCTATGCGGCATTCAATGACTGTTGCCTCACAGTCAATATCTGCAACCGTTGTCGGCTTTGGAGTTGAAGAACTCGTACCCTGAGGCAAAGCAATGCAGACCTAAGCACAGAGAAGGACAGTCGGCATTTCAACCAGCCTGTAACATAACTTCTGGGCTGCTGTTGCTTCTATTTGGATAAAAACTCCGCCAGTCTTGCATAGAAACATCTTGCACTTGGTCCCATCCCGCCAGAGGTTGTGAACACCAAAGGAGTAAAGATGCCTTGATCAACATTCTGAATTCTCTCCCAATATGCCTTATTCTTGTCATTCTCGCTCCTCCTGTGTGCAGCATCGAGAGCTAGGTTATGGTGTGGCCATAGAGTCGAAAACTCTTACGTCAAGGAAGGGTCACTGTCCCCGTGTCCACAATCCTCGAGCAATGATGTCCACACGAGACTTCGTTGGGTGTGTTTGAAGTCCTATGATGGGAATTCTCACTGTGACATCATGGCAGATATCCTTCAACATATTTACTGTGTGATCCCTTACTTCGTCTTGCCTCACGCATACGAAGCCCCTTTCTTACACTCCATGGCGTGGCTGATGTAGTAGGATGAGCCACACACCCATTGGGAGGGCATACCTTCTTCTGCCCAACCATATCTTAGAGTAATGGCATCGGTAAATTTTTGTTTATTTAGGCTTAAACCGTTTCCTCTTATAGGTAGCGTTATTAGCCAGTTCTAGGCGCCCACCTCCTGCGCTATAGCTACTTTTTTCAGGTTCACTGACGATTGCAACATCAGTTGTTGAAGTTTATCACTTTGGGTGTGCTGCCATTCTGTCGTAATGAAACGAAGAATCTTATTTAATCCTTTGGGATCCACCTGACTTGCTGCATTCTTAGCTATTATGTGCTCAGTGAGGGCATCCGTGAGCTTGACAGAATTCTGATGCTCGGTGGCAGCAAGCTTCTCTGGATTAGTCAATCCCATTCCTCCCAGTCTCGGTGGTAGTGTAAGGAGTGAACGTTCTGCTGAGGCTGAATATAGGTTTTTCACCAGTTCTGGGATAAAAGCAACCTTGATTTCTTCTTCCAGAGAGTGGAGGAGGGGGTCCGATATCAGGGATAGTGCCCATCAGGTAATTCTAGCGATGCTTGACTCCATGGGTGAATGCGGCAAAAGCTGCATGTGGTTCAGTTTTAGCACTCTCCGACAGAGCTTGAATTTCTTTCACCCACTCGTTTACCTTTCCCGTTACATACTCGGTCTTGAAGTCTTCGTGCTGATTACCGCACCTAGATGTCTTTGGCTGTCCTTTGTTATTTTGACCTCACTCCCGCCGAACACCTCTATAGCCTGATCATGGTATTCTGGCTTCACAATGAGGAAGGACTTGCTGGAGTTTGGGTGGAACCCTATTTGTGGGCCTTGTGATGTTACCAGATCCCACCACTTTTTGATGTCCTCCACTTTTCCTTGCTCCTGTAAGGCCATCAGCGTACGCCACGTGCTTGACCTCAGTTGTTTCAAATTTTATTGTGTGTTGGAGCACGGATAGGCCTATTGCGTACATTGCCATTGCAACAGAGTCCCCCTGCGTTGTTCCCTCGGTTGACTGTATGATGGTATCACCTCTTAGAGAATTGCTTTTTACTATATAAAGGTCTTATGGATTCCTATAGGAGTTTTCAACATACATTGCAAAGCTTGGACACTTGATGTTGATGTTGTGCAGTGCGGCCTTGCGTTTAAGTATGTTGAATGCGTTTGAAGAGTCAACCAGGACAACAGCCTCACAATCGCGCTGCTCAAATATCGTTCTCATGGCGTGAATGGCAGCTTCCCCTCGAGCTTGTTGGCCAGCACAAACTTGCAGGTTTCCTGCTGCTGCCCTGACATCATCCTTTACCACCTCCTTTATGCATTTTCCGATGATCTTCCTCAGCACTTACCCCACTCCTATTGGCCTACATCCTGGATTCTTATCCAGGGGAGTGAGGCGGCAGACTGTCAGAGCATGGAGGTGTTGGCAGCACGAGGATGCCAGCTTTCTTGCAAGGACGGCAATGGCCGTGCAGAGATTACTTGCTACGGGGCCAAACTTGTTAGTGCTGAGGATGACTCTCCAACCGTTTGCATCCAGATCTGAAGGGCCTGCACCTCCCTGAGTCTTCAGTGCATTTTTCCACACCATCCCTCCTGTTATTTTCTCGCACAGGACAGCATTTCGTGGGATATAGTCAACCTGGAATCTGATGCCTTCGTCTTCACTTGCAGGGGGATGTTTTTCTTTCAGTTGTTTTAACGTCTCTCTGTTTATTGGCAGAACCCCACCGAAGGATTCCTCTGTGAGAGATATTACCGCCGAAGACACTTTTCCCACAAGCATTTTGTTTCCAAATTTCTTGCAACGTCATCGGTGTTTTGCTTTCCGTCACTTGTAAATTTTAGTCTCTCCTGCAGTGTTCTTGCTTCACAAAAGAGATCCTCAAGGGCCCCATTCTGCCACATTGTCAATCTTCTCTTCATGGCTGCCGCATTTTTTTTGTGCTTAGTCTTTGTGCGCGTCCTCTGACAGAATAGATGTGGTATTATTGCCAGTATTTGAAGAGCTAAAGGGGCGAGTCCTGAGTGTAATCAGTTATAGGCGAATCATCTCCCGAATCATTTCTTTGGTGGCCGCACACTTGGGTGGTTCAAACAGGTTAGCTGGCGACCACCTGACAATTTCTGAGTAAGTTTCTTTAACTCATATGTCAGTATTTTCCAATGACATGCCATTCCACTCTGGTGGCTGTCTCTCATTCACCTCGTGGACATCTGCTACTATTGGAGCAGCGTTTATTTGTAGTACATTTTCAGGTTGAGTAGACTCACTGCTATCATTCAGGATACCATTGGGAGGTTGGTTCCCGGCCATATCCACTGTGGCCTTCTGTTTCGGCTCCCTGCCATGTGGGTTCCGACAATTGTTTCAATTTCTGCAAACCACACATGGTCGGTTGTTTCTCACAGCTAGTGCAATTTTGGTTCTGGCTAGCCCAAATGCAACATTGTCTGTTACCCGGCATAGTGTTCCGCACCTTGGGCGACAGTTACATCTGCCTCCGACATTTGCTTTGGTCCCATACAGAAGAAAAAACTAGTTCTTATGAGGAACGGGAGGAAAGGTGACAGGCTGGACTGCTGTGTCTGGGTAGTAGGGGCATACTACTACTTTTTTTTTTTTTTAGTTGAGCTGCAGGTCTATGCTGCATAAAGTGACAGTAGTCTCATAGTCAATATCTGCAACTGTTGTTGGCTTTGGGTCTGAAGCTCTCGTTCCTCTGAGGCAGAGCAAAGCCTACCGAAGAAGAGAGAAGGACAGTCGACATCTCATCCAGGCTGTAACATAACTTCTGGACTGCTGCTTCTGTTCGGATATCACCTCTGCGAGTCTGGCGTAGAAGCATCTTACAATTAGTCCCATCCCACCAGAGGTTGTGAACACTAGATGAGAGAAGCTGCCTTGATCAACCTTCTGAATTCTCTCCCCGTATGCCCTTGTCTTGTCGTTCTCGTTCCTCCTATATGCAGCATCGAGAGCTAAGTTACAGTGTCATGCGGCCATGGGAACAAAAATCCTGATGTCGAAGAAGGCTAGCTGTCCCAGCATCCAGAATCCTAGAGCACTGACGTCAACACGGGCTTCGTTGGATTTGTTTGAAGTCCTATGTTGGAAAATCTCACCGTCCAATGGAAGGAGGGTCACTTCTGCCCTGACATCACGGCAGATTCCCTTCAACATATTTGTTGTGAGATCCCTTACTTCGTCATGCCTCATGCATATGAAGCCCCCTTTCTAACACACCATGGCGTGATCGGCATCATAGGAAGAGCCACACACGCATTGGGAGGACAAACCTTCCACTGGCCTACTGTACCTTAGAGCATTGGCATCTGTAAATTCTTATTTATTGAGACTGAAACCATTTGCCCTTATCGGTAACGTAGTTAACCAGTTCGAGGCGCCCACCTCCTGCGCTAAAGCTACTTTTTTTTTCAAATTCTCTGGTACTTGCAACAACAGTTTCTGCAACTAATCCCTTTGGCTGTGCTGTCATTCTGTCGTAGTGGACCTTCGAATCTTGTTTACTTTGCTGGTATCCACCTCTCCTATGACGTTCTGAGCTATTCTTGGTCGGTGAGGGCTGCCGTGAGTTAACTGAGTTTTGATGTTCGGTGGCAGCAATCTTCTCTGGATCTGTCAATCCCACACCTCCCAGTCTCGGTGGTAGGGCAAGGAGTGATCGTTCTGCTGGGGTTAAGTGAGGGTGTTTCACTAATTTGGGAATGAAATTGACGCTGACAGCTTCTTCCAAAGGGTGGAGGAGGGGACCAATATCATGGATAGTGCACATCAGTTAATTCCAGTGATGCTTGACTCCATGGGTGAATGCCGCTAAAGCCTCATGTGGCTCTTTGTTAGCAATCTGAGACAAAGCTGAATTTCCCTAACCCACTCATTCACCTTTCCCGTTACGTACTCGGTCTTGAAGTCTGTGGTGCCAGTTACTGCGCCTAGGTGTCTTTGGCCATCCTTTGCCATTTTGATCTCACTTCCGCCAAACACCTCCATTGCCAGTTCATAATGTTCTGGCTTCACAATGAGGAAGGACTTGCTGGCGATTGGGTGGTACCCTATTTGTGGGCCTCGCGATGTTACCAGGTCCCACCACTTTTTGATGTCCTCTGAAAGTTACTAGTGTCCCCCAAAGAATGCAGTGATGGGTAGGGAAACACTGGGTAACACTGAGTCCGTTTATTATGGATGAGAGAAATACAAGTGGTGACTCGCGTGTGCCATGCACGGCTCACACAGTCAGACTAAGGCTGCCTTTCCATATGGCAGTAGGGTGTCATACGGAGGCGAATTTTCTTTTTTGAGTTTGAAAAATCGGCCCATGGTATTAATGATGTAGTTCTATGTGCAGAATCATGTGATATCCTCAGATTTGAAAAGTTTTCATTTTTTGCTAGGTAAATTTTAACTTGAAATCTTATGAAAATTCAGTATTCCCACCCATTTACCAACACCACTAAATAGCTTATTTAAAGTAAAGTAAATGTATCAGGTTAATTTATTAGGATGAAAATGATCCAGAATAGTGAAACGAATGATCTTGACACATTTATTAAATTTAATATTCCTTTAGAAAACAAAACCATCAAATACAAAAACCGGTTTTACTACTACGACCCGGTGTTGCTGCACACCATAGAGAACATGTCTTTCTTGCTTCTGTTTCTACTCATCACCTCCCTGCTGACCACCTGAGCTCGGATGTAGCCTTCCCTCCTCTCCTGGCTGTACACGTGACTGCTGGCCTCGCTCACTTGCTGTACACAACGCTCTATACTCTGGGTGTGCGAGGGCCAGGCAGGGACATGCATGGGGTTGTCCAGGAAAGCTCTGACTTGAACATTGGTGAAGCTGCAGGTAAGAGGGGGCTCACTGCCAGCCTGGATGTTATCCAGATCTATGAGATCAGTGAGGGTCTTGGCACCTAGATTGACTTCAGGAGTCTTCCTGACCCTGAAGGAATCGTCACCAACTGATTCGTCATGCCCAGATCCTCTCATAAGTCTCATATCCAAGATCTTTTTGACTGCCACTCTTCTGTCCTCCTCATCCTTACTGCAGAGCATTGTCTGCAGAACTGCCTCGGGATGAGCATACCAGGAAGATCTCCTCACAGTCTGCTCCACAATCTGAACAACCTTCCTTGGCTGACTCCTCAGGAGCTCAAGCTGGAAGAGAACATGCCTCGGACCTTCAGAGAACGATGACTTGACCTTGGTGTTAAACCAATTTGGCAAGTAGACACTCACGATGAATTGGACAATAAGTCTCAGGTTGTGAAGCTGGTTCCTTTCAGTTTATGATGAGCAACCCAAATTCTGCAGAACCTGAGAGCCGTTGTGAGCCCCCTAGAATGTGAGACTGGACCTATCTGCAGGTAAGCAAGTCTATCAGGCATGACCCCAGTTTTGATGGCACTGCAAATCATGTAACCATAGTACTGTCAGTACTCAGGTCGTCAATGACAGTATGTGCAAGCTCAACGAGTGGAGGGCCAACTGTGATTTTTTCAAAGCTCGGATTTATTTCTAACTCAGTGGCAGAGTCCAGCATCTTGCCAAGAGGACCAGACCATCTGTTGTTTGAAAGAGTCTTGCCATCCAGCTCCTGGATCAGATGTCTGAGTGGCAACTCGTTGGTGTGGAGGTCACAAACAATCCAGACCAGCTTCCTCCCAATCTTCCGCTCTATCCACTGTATGACCCCCCCCCCCCCCTTGCCACCCTGTGTTCGTGTTGGTGCTGTCCCCTCCAATGGCCTGCAGGGTCTGGTCTACGTTCCTCTCTCTGAGCCAGTTCACAATGATATCTGCCACTATCTCAGCTGGTTTCCTGATGTCATCTTTCTCTGGAGTGAATGCCACAAATACTTCCCTCCTGGTTCACTGCAGCAGGAGTAGTGTTCCTCCTT
Source organism: Homarus gammarus (assembly GCA_958450375.1). NCBI lineage: Eukaryota > Metazoa > Arthropoda > Malacostraca > Decapoda > Nephropidae > Homarus > Homarus gammarus. The sequence goes on along the minus strand of CAUDMG010003686.1, from coordinate 593,959 downwards.
CACCATGGCAGGGAACAACTTGTCAGAATCTCCAACTTTCATGAACACTTTAGTGTCATCCCTTCTCCCATCAAAGAACAAACAATTGATTCCATTTTCAATTATCCCCTTATCAAACTCCTCTTCTAGGTTACTGACAAGTTTCTCCTGAGCTCTCCTTACTTTGTTATGATCTATCACCAGGTGAACATCATCAGGTGTTATCAAACCACCGTCAACCCAGGCAGCTGTTGCTATCTCTGCAGTTTCTCTGGGACCAGTGTGGTGTCGCATGCTGGCCAGAGCTATGCTCGGGATACCTTTCCTATTTCGAATGTTATGCCTGGAAGGTTTGGGATCATTATTTTCTGGGTTAGGGACAAAGTCACCATTCTCCTGGTCAGCACTCAGATCAGCCATGGGGAAGTCATTAAACTCTGAATCAGCTTGACTCCAATCATCGGCCTTTTTTACCTCACCCTGGGCCTTCTCAAGTCTCTTTTCCTCGGCAACTCTTCTCCTCTTCTGTCTCTCTGTGGCAGCCTCCTGTCTCTTGGACTACGGAATATCTTGGCTAGAAATCATGAGAGCCCCTATACTGCCAGTCTTCTCTCTCTGTGCTTTGACAAATGCCAGTTCGATCACAGGAATCTTCAGTTCACCCTTGCAAATACAGGAGATGTGGGCCTCGGATTTACAGTCACGATCTCATCCAAACTCAGGACAGAGAACAATTGGGCACTTGCAAGTAATTATGTCAAATAACTGGTCCAGTTGCTTGGCAAAGCTGTCCTTAACTGCAAGTTCTCCTCTCCCAAGAGAGATATCTCTTGCCTTTTCCCAACTGGCTAACAGTCTCTCACTAATCTTCTTCTGACTTGTTATGACTGGAGGCTTGAACTGAGCGTTAGCCAGAGTGTACTGTGCCAAGACAGCTTTGGTCATATCACTGGCAATGTCTTTGTTTGTGTAAGTTCTTTGGTTCTTTTCACTGATTTGCCTGATTAAAACACCGTATCTCAAAGCATCTCTCAATGTAGGCAACTCTGACTTCAGGAGCTTTTCTCCCAGACCCAAGATAGTGACTGAGATGGCTGGATTTTTGGTTCCTCGTCCTGACACAAGCAGCCATCGCAAATATTATCAACTTTTAAATGCATCAGAATCTGAAACAGAAAAAAATATTGTTAGTTGGGTTGTTAAAGAATGAAGTCAGAAAGCAATGTTCACTATTTAATTGTAATGCACTAATGCAGCTGTACGTTAGATTTTCGATAAATTTCACGCTAAAATTTACCTAGCAAAAGGTTGCAAAATATTGAAACTGAAATTATTTTCTGTTTATATACACTAAAATCTACCAAAAAAGTGATGGGCCATTAGTTTTAGCTGATCTTCCCTCCTATGACACACCCTAATATGGCAGCCTCGGGGCAATGTTGCCACATAACGTGCAGTGTTGCCACGTCATGATATATATAAATGCTACTGGGCACAGTAGCTTATATACAGGGTTGCTACTCAGCACAGTAGCTTATATACAGGGTTGCTACTCGGCACAGTAGCTTATATACATAACCTACATCCTCCACTTTTCCTGCTCCTGTAAGGTCATCAGCGTACGCCACTTGTTTGACCTCAGTTGTTTCAAATTTTGTTGTGTGTTGGAGCACGGATAGGCCTATTGCGTACATTGCCATTGCAACAGGGTCCCCTGCATTGTTCCCTCGGTTGACTGTATGATGGTCTCACCTCTTAGAGCCTTGTTTTTTACTATATAGAGGTCTGAAGGATTCCTATAGGAGTTTTCAACATACATTGCAAAGCTTGGACACTTGATGTTGATGTTGTGCAGTGCGGCCTTGCGGTTAAGTATGTTGAATGCGTTTGAAGTATCAACCAGGAGCAAGGCCTCACAATCACGCTGCTCAAATATCGTTCTCATGGCGTGAATGGCAGCTTCCCCTCATGCCTGTTGGCCAGCACAAACTTGCAGGTTCCCTGCTGCTGCCCTGACATCATCCTTTACCACCTCCATTAAGCATTTTCCGATGATCCGCCTCAGCACTTCCCCCACCCCTATAGGCCTACATCCTGGATTCTTATCCAGGGGAATGAGGTGGCAGGCCGTCAGAGCATGGAGGTGATAACAGCACGAGGATGCCAGCTTTCTTGCAAGTACTACTACTACTGCTACTACTGTTAATAATAATGATAATAATAATATAATGCACTCAAGTATGGACCTCGTCAACTTAAGGTCTCATTTTTACAATTATCCGCTTGACATTTAGACCCGAATATAATGGTGGTTCAAGGGCTGTGTTGTTTCACACACACACACACACACACACAGTACTACTACTACCACTACTTTATTGTCACTCGCTATCGATTATGTTGATCATCTAGCTATGATACAATGATATGAGTTAAGGATGTCACCTCATAAATATTAACGATGGAGGCGGCTTTGACGTTTTAAGGGCTTGGGGAATTTTCTCCTTTTCCCATAAATTCTCCAGGAGAGAGTGGAGACGGCTGGTAAGCAGAGGTCCTTCTGTTTTATTCACCTCGGCTGGGATTTTATCAGGCGCTGAGGCTTTGCTATTTTTCATCTGTTTGATGGCAGTGGCTACCTCATCGAGTGATGGAGGATAGTGTTCTTTGCACCGCTGAAGGATGCCTTCATTGTCTTTAATTAGGGAGTTACTGTCGGATGGGCGGAGAGGGGTGATAGGCGTTGACGATAAATACGAAAATTAGTTCACTGGAGTTTACTGAAGAGGTATCAGTATAGAGGCAAGGACACGGGATAGATGTGTGGGCTCTGTATGGACAGACTGGTAAGACTGCCGGGTGAGCCGACAAACCTACCCATGTTGATATTGTTTACTTCCCTGACGGTAGTTTGGGTGGCGCGATAGTTTGCCAGGTGTTGGACAATATAACAATACAAAGTAAGGGTAACAGCACATACATAGAATGTACTACTTACTGTACTTGGTACACAGTCTCGGCTGAGGCACACATAATTCAACAACTTATTGTCAAAGTTCAAATGCGTTATAATGTTGGAAACTGTCGAACTTAAATTATGAAACGCTAAAACTCCGTGACACTCTTGTTAGCGAAAGTTGTCATAGGACAACTTTTGCAAGACGAAAGCACAATAGTGTAAAAGTTTCTGGTGTACAGTACTTGTCTCCCTGAGTATTATGGCTTTATCTTTCGAGTGTAGTGTATTTATGCATTGAATAAGAATAGTTTGCCCCTTGAGTACAATGCTTTCATTCCGAGTACAATGAGTTAGTCCACTGAGTACGAAAGTTTGACTCTTAGCGTATGATGTTTTGATCCTTTGAGTACGGTGTTTACACCCTGAGTACAGTGAATTATACCACTGAGTACGAAAATTTAACTCATAGAATACCATTTATACACCCCTTGAGTAGGAGACCTTAACCTCATCACCCTAAAAAATGTCAAATAATCATCCTACAAAATCAATAAAAGGTTAAATCATAATCTTCCAATAATCAAACCATCACCTTGAAACTGTTAAGCCGTAATTTCATTAAATTTTAATTTTCCTTAAGTAATTAAATCACCATTCCAAAACTACTAAGACATATTCCTGTTAAACCATAGTCCTGTAAGTGTTGAACCATTATCCTCCAATTGTTAAAAGATAATCCTATTAACCCATCATCCTTAAGGTGTTATGATATCATCCTGTTAAACCAACATCCTCAAAGTTTTAATAGATAATTCTATTAAATCATCCTCAAAGCGTCCTCAAAAGGTTGAAATAATATTTTTAAATCATCTTCAAAGTGTAAACCGTCAATCGCAAAGTGTTACACCATCATCCACAAAGTATTAAAGGATAATCATAGTAAACCATCATACTTAAAGTATTAAAAGATAAACATATTAATCCACCATCCTCAAAGTGCTTAGTATAATATAAAACACTGTCAGGATAAAACGAAAAACACTCTTGAGAGCACGAACAACATGGCGCGGATGTGCATCATTGACACACATTGCAGGTCGACCTCAACGCAGTATTCAACACTTCCTGGTACCACAAAAAATGTCTTTTTCTCTTTTACTGTAAGACAACAAACGTTAAATATCATGCTCAGATGTTCAACTGTGGCTAAAATTTCCTCTGACAGTATCTTTCATCTACTTATGGTTTATACGGTATATGTTATGTCTTTTCATTATAAATCATGTTATCTACGTTTGTCTTATATATGTGTGTTTGCTTTAGAATTGGTTAACGTTGCTTTCATTTGTAGAATAAGTTAGAATTCAAATAAAGAAGATATTTTGCAATCAAAGAAAACTTAGAGTAAATAAATGTCAATATTCCAATATCTTCTTAATTACATAACCTCAAGTAGATGATGCTAACCTAAACTAGTCTAGCCTCACCCAATCCCTTCTTACTTATAAAACTTCAAGTAGATGATGCTAACCTAACCTAACCTAACCTAACCTAACCTAACTAGATATTGACAAAAATGTCTAGTGAGTTACTCTGCCTCCTCACAATACTTGGAAATATAGCATTTGTGATTGAGGTAAATGGTTATCAGCCCTCTAACAGAAACGTGGATTCACGTGACATGGATGAGGCGAGGAAGAGGAAGAAGGAACATAAGAACATAAGAATGGAGGAAACTGCAGCGGGCCTATTGGCCCATACTGGGCAGTCCCGTTTACACCCAACCCCTATTGATCATATGAGCATCCAACCTATGTTTGAAGCAATTCAGCGTATTCGAGTTAATGATGATATTTGGTAACTTGTTCCATTCATCCACTACTCTGTTTCCAAACCAGTGTTTACCTATTTCACGCCTAAATCTAAATTTGTCTAATTTAAAACCATTGTTACGAGTTCGCTCCTGGTTGGATAATTTGAGTACCTTTGTAATGTCCCCTTTGTTTAGCCCTGCCTTCCATTTATACACCTCTATCAGGTCGCCCCTCGCTCTACGTCTCTCAAGGGAGTGCAAATTAAGATGCTTTAACCTGTCTCTATACTCAAGGTTCCTAATGCCCGGGATTAGTCTTGTCATTCTCCTCTGAATTCTTTCCAAGGATTCTATATCCATTCTGTAATACGGTGACCAGAACTGAACTGCGTAATCCAGGTGTGGTCTCACAAGAGCAAGATACAGTTTTAGGATGACCTAGCTAGTCTTGTAACTAACACTCCTTTGTATGAACCCAAGTACTTTATTAGCCTTGTTACGAGCAAAAACACATTGTTTACTTGGCTTAAGGTTCCTACTTATCATTACTCCTAAATCTCTCATGCAGTCGGATTTCTCTATGGCATCGTTGTTCATCTGGTATCTGGTTTCCCTGTTTACATCTCCTATACTGAGTACTTTACATTTGTCCACGTTGAATTTCATCTGCCATTTTTCAGACCATTCGAAAAATTTGTTTAGATCTTCCTGTAGTTTTGCCGAGTCCTCGTCAGATTTGATAACACGTCCTATTTTAGTGTCATCAGCAAATTTACTTATGTTGCTGTCTATGCCGATATCTATGTCGTTTATGTATATAATAAACAATAATGGTCCAAGTACTGAGCCTTGGGGAACTCCACTTGTGAGGTTGCTCCAATGGGACTTAGTGCCGTTAATGCTCACTCGCTGTTTCCTGTCCTGTAACCACGCCCTAATCCATTTAAGGATGTAATCTTTGATGCCATGAGCTTCTACCTTCCTAATTAGTCTTTCGTGGGGGACTCTGTCGAAGGCTTTGCTAAAGTCGAGATATACCACATCATAATTGTGCCCCTCGTCCACTGATTCGAAAACTGATGAAAAGAATGTTAATAGATTAGTTAGACATGAACGTCCGCTTGTGAAGCCATGCTGGGAATCATTGATCAATCTGTGCTTCTCCAGGTAATTTCGAATAGAGTTTGAAATGATTGCTTCCAGTAATTTGCCTACTATTGATGTTAGACTGATTGGGCGGTAGTTAGAGGATAGTGATCTATCCCCCTTCTTGAAAATCGGTATTACATTCCCTATCCTCCAGGATTCTGGTACTACACCTGTTTTTAAGGAAATGTTAAACAACTTTGCTAAGGGCATACTAAGCTCTTCCTTACATTCCTTTAATACTCTGGCAAATATCTCATTGGGACCAGGTGACTTATTAGGCTTTAGTTTGTCTATTTGCTTACTAACATCGTTACTAGTCACTACTATCTCACTTAATTTGTTTTCTTCACTATCTCTGAATAGAGTCGGTGCCTCGGGTATCATGTTTAAATTTTCGGTGGTGAAAACTGTTGAAAAATATTTATTCAAATTATTGCTCATTTCTCCGTCGTTATCAGTGAGCTCGCCGGGGTCTGACCGTATTGGTCCAATCTTTTCTCGTGTTTTAGTTTGACACATTTGGTAGAATCCTTTGGGGTTTGTCTTCGCCTCCCTTGCTATCCTTACCTCATTATTCCTCTTTGCTTTCCTTATCTCGGTTTTAACCCTACTCGCCAATACCCTATAATAGTCCCGGAGGTGAATTTCGCCACGATTTATCCTTCTACCTATAGCCTTCCTTTGGCCAATGATGTTCTTTAAATAATTATTTATCCATTTAGGGTCATTGTTGTCTGATCTGAGTTTTCTGTATGGTATGTTCAGCCTTTGTGCATTAAGTAACTCACTATTTAAATTGTCGTGGAACTCGGCAATCTCAGATCTCGTTATCAGGTCGGTGTCATCAGTGAGGTTCAAGGCCAAGCGCGACACCCCCTCTCTCAGCTGCCTCTTTAAACTGTCAAAGTTTGCCTTTCTGAAATCTGGTACTTTAGTGGAATTTTCCTTACGTCTGCCCTGAAAATCTAACTGGAATCGAATTTCTTTGTGATCGCTGTTTGCAAGTTCGTTCCCTACCTCGACATTGCTAATGAGGTTTTCTCTGTTCGACAGAACTAAATCCAGTATATTATTACCCCGTATTAGGAGAAAGAACAAGAGATGGAGGAGTAGGAGGAGTAGGAGGAGGAAGTGAAAGAGGAGGAGAAGAAAGAGAAGGAGAAGAAGAAGAGTCAGTCGGGGAGAACGGGGAGGAGAACGAGGAGGAGGAAAATAAGAAGACGGGAAGGGGGGAGAAGGAGAAGGAAAAAGAGAAGGAGAAGGAGAAGGAGAAAGAGAAGGAGAAGGAGAAGGAGAAGGAAAGGAGAAGGAGAAGGAGAAGGAAGAGGAGGAGGAAGAGAAGGTCCCAGGTAGGAAGAGAGAAAGTCTAAAATCCTTTGTAAACTTTGCGTCTTCAGATGTTATCCAGCGCTCGTGAGTCATTGTCTTCCTGCTGGTCTTACTGAAGTTGGCTACCACCAGGAAGTACTTGAGTCGAGGTCCCTCCCTCGTGTTCATCACAGTTCACCTTCAGTGATCTGTATTTTTATGACAATCACCGAGGATTAAAAAAAGAGACGTAGATTAGAATGATTTAATATCCCCTAGTATATATTGGTTTAAAAGCCGCAGATTGACTTAAAAAGTCGAAATAAATATCTATTTAAAAGACATCGTTTATATTGATTTCATATGCTGAAGCCTCGTCCTACAGTCGACCTACAATATTCGTGCAGCTCATCGAATACCTGTCGACGGCAAGAGAGAGAGAGAGAGAGAGAGAGAGAGAGAGAGAGAGAGAGAGAGAGATTTGGAAATTTGGAATATAGTTATCATTGATATTCTGCATTTAAGAAATATTAGATTTGTGACCAGCCCATGAAGCGTGTCTCATGATCATCCTGGTTGCTGAAGCATTGAAACTAGTACTTAACCCAGGTCGTTGAATCACTTATAACTAAGACTTTGTAAACGATACTTAAAGACCCTGGTCGTTGAAACATCTATAGTAATGCTCTCCACGTGGGCCATCTAGTATTATTCAATACTTGTTATATCTTTGACCTTCCTACTCTGTGCCTTTCTAACTCTTTAATATTATTAATAGAAGCTGATTATTAATTTATGTCTCTAACTTTGAGTTCATAAAGATGAAATTGGCGATGGAATTTCTGTCGGCGCCTCATCTTAGTTTTTTTATTTATTTCTGTGTAAGTTACTATCAGTCAGTATTTTTTTTAATGATATATCACTTTAAGTTCAGGCAGGTAGCTGATTTTTTTTCACTATGATATCAAGGGCTTCAACCAGATTACATTAAGAAGTTAATATTAGCAGTTTGTAAAGTTTTTACCAACGTAATTGGAATCCCTTGAGTTTGATGCTAACCCCATAATTACAATGAATTAGCGCGGTTAATAACTTAACCACTTAGGTACAATGACTAAACACCTTGAGTACGAACACCTTGAGGCTTGTTGAGTATGATGACTCGAACCCTTGTGTACGATGACTTAACCATTTGAATACGAAACAAATCCATGCTCTTATGATCTTGGGTTTATTCACGCAAGATCATAAGATCACAGTAAATTATGATTGTGCAAAACAAATCCTGAGCAGTTTTGAGGGTCATCTAAGGAAGGGAGATTGAGATTTCAACATCTATTTATTAAAAAAAAAAAATTAGTAACATAATATTTTGCAATATTTGTATACTGACATTATGTATAATGAAAAATTGCGTTAACCGGCTATAATTATGTATAACCTGGAATTTGATGCAAATGTTACCAAATGTCCAGGGAATTTTAGGCTTCAATGACCCCATTTGACCTAAAATGTTACAGTACACCGATATGGGGAAGCTTGGATTAGGTTAGGTTAGGGGAAGTAGTCATGGAAAATGTATTTAGTGGTGGGGGATCTATACCTTTAATAATAATAATAATAATAATAATAATAATAATAATAATAAACATTAACAGCAACAGCAACAACAATAATAATAATAATAATAATAATAATAATAATAATAATAATAATAATAATAATAATGATAATAATAATTGTCCACCGTATTATTCTTCAGTCAAGTTCGATTAAAGGAGAAATCATAGTCAGGAGAATCTTTTAATAAACCAGGTATAACAGGTGTGAATATGACCGATACCTTGTGAGTCGATAAATTATTTGGGATCGAGACACAAGAACAAAATTCCAACTAGAAATGTTTTCATCTTGTTCTTCATTAACACCTTAATCATATTTACAGGTTGTTGTCGCGGATTCTGTGCCTGCCACGTTACTCCTAATTAAGTTATCCTTCTTATTCACATCTCTCTCTCTCTCTCTCTCTCTCTCTCTCTGACCTTTGAGCTGTGATCTCCAAAATCAATTTAACATTTCGTGGTCAGGTTTCCAGCCCACTTCCTCGCATGAGAATTTGCTCGAACCTTTTTTGTTCCTCGCCGTCCTCGAGTAGAGCTAAGGGATGTTTACTCTGTCTCTGTCTACACTTATGGAAGGTTCAAATATCACTCGGATAAATATGGATTAATGTAAATTAAACTTGGTGCGTAAATATCAGAAAATCCTAGAGGCTTGTTTAGAAATCAGGATTTTGTACCTCTTGGACTTTGTTATGGCGCGTTGGGGGGCTCGACTAGGTAAAGGTCTCTTACTTTCAGGTACATAATTTACTAGTGTATATAACACTGGGGTCTATACTTGGGTACAACCATGTAAATCTTAGGGAAATAAATTCTCTTATCAACTAATGCTTCATCCTTTTAAGGTTGTCATCATGAAACTGAAAATTTTCTCTGAAATTATATATATGGTTCGACATAGGTACTTTATGATGCTAAAATGATGAAGTTTAAAAAATTATTTCCACCACTGCTAAATGTGATTACAAAGTCAAACATGGAAATATTAACCAAACTTTGATGTTTTGTCTTCTTCCTAAATTCATTACGCGCACACGATTACTTTGCTGTCACTCAGAAGCGACTATGATGATCATCCAGCAATGATACAATGATATGAGTTATTAAGAATGTCACTTCGTTAGTGAGTTCTGGGGTGACTAAAAAGGCCGATACGGGACCGGCAAGGTCATCCACAGATGTTGCACTTGTAGGTGACTACACCTAGTGCTGAGGGGTGGCGGCAGCGTCTTTCCGGCTTTGGCACTTATATAAAACACACACACACACCCACACACTACTACTACTACTACTACTTTGTTGTCACTCGGAATCGAGTATGACGATCATCCAGCTATGATAAAATGATATTAGTTATTAAGGATGTCACCTTCGTTGGTTTGCTTTGAGGTGATTAGAGAGTCCGATACGAGACCAACAGGGTAGTCCACTGATGTTACACGTGTGCAGGGCTACATTTAGTGCAGAAGGGGCGGCAGCAGCGTCTTCCCGGCGTTGGCGATTGTCTGCCTCGGTATGCAGTCGGGCTAACTCGAAAATAATGACACCTTGTGTGGTGCTCCTCCAAGCGTTACGGTGTACAGTAATCGTCTCTCAGGTGAGGGGGGTCGATTTGGTACTTTTTCAGGTTTGTCGTAAGACTGTCCTTATACCTATTTAGTTACCCGCCAGTGTTAAGTTTACTATTCATCAGGTGAATGTGACGTAGCTGCTTTGGCAGTTTACTGTCTTCCATGGCCAGTCCAGCATAGTTGTGCATGTATCAGCGAGAATACTAGCGTTTGTTCTTTTGTCTTCCCAGCGACCTCGGAGGATGGAACGTAGAATACGTTGGTGAAAGTTTTCAAGTGCCTTCAGGTGCCTCCTGTATGTGAACCAAGTCTCTCTGCCATGTAGCAGGGTGGAGAGGACCACTGCTCGATATACATGTAACTTTGTAGATAATTTCAGCTCCACACAGCAGAAGACACGGCTACGGAGTCTGCCAAAGGCTTGAGATGCACATCTGATCCGATGTTGAATCTCTTCATTTATGCCTGCGGTGGTGGAGAGGTAGGAGCCGAGATAATGAAAGTGGGTAACATTAGAGAGGGTATTACCGTTAAGCTGGATGGATGGTGGAGGTGTGGCTGTACCAGGGGCAGTCTGAAAGAGAATCTGAATCTTACGTAGATTCACTTCAGGGCCGAAGTGTGCATACACATCTGCATAGGTGTTCAGATTCTCCTGTAGGTCGCGTTCAGTGTGAGCGACAAGGGCGAGGTCGTCTGTATATTGAATTTCAAAAATGGAAGCATCTGACAGATATGTTCCTGCCTGGATGGTCTTATTTTTAAAAGACCCTTCATCTGGTACTTGATTGGCACTGACACGAGTAAGGAAGGTAGCCAAGAAAATGGAAAAAACAGAGTTGGTGTCAGTACACATTCTTGTTTTATTCCCGATTAGATGGGGAAAACTCAGACTGGGTGCGAATGTGCAGCACACTGCCATTCATACCATCGTGAAGTTGCCTCATAATGGCGATGAATTTTGGTGGGCAGCCAAAATGGATGAGGGTCTGCTAGAGGGCTTCCCTGTTGGTTGAGTCGAACGCCTTGGTTAGGCCGATCAAGGCCATTACAGATCACGATGCTGTTCTCTACACTTTTCCTGTATCTATCGGGCAGCAAAGATCATGTCAGTGGTGCAACGGTATGGTCTAAAGCCACATTGAGATTCTGGGAGTCAGTTTTTCGCCTCAGGAAGAAGTCTGTTTAAGAGGACTCGGGCGATAATCTTGCCAGCTACGGACAGCAGCGAGATCCCGGGGTAGTTGCCACAATTTGACCGGCCTCCATTGTTCTTATAAACATTGACGATGGTGGCGTTTCTAAGAGCTTGGGGGGATTTCCTCATTTCTCCATATATTCTCCAGGGGAGAGTGGAGACGACTGGTAAGCAGAGGTCTTCTTCCTTTAGACACCTCGGCTGGGATTCCATCAGGCCCCGAGGCTGTGTTATTTTTCATCTGTTTGATGGCAGTAGCTACCTCATCCAGGAATGAAGAATAGCTGAGGTGGGTCAGCCCTGGACACTGAGGGACCTGCTGGGCAATCAGGGCATCCACATCGGTAATTCGGTTGAGCAGGGATTGGTTCTGGTCTTTCCAGCAATGAAGGATGCCTACGTCTTTAATTAGGGAATTACCGTCGGATAAGCGTCAAGGGCTGTGGCATGAGTGATTGCCCCATAAAATGTTTCAGTGGAATTAAAAAAATCGTGCATCTTGTGTTGATCTACAAGTTTTTGCATTTCACATGCTTTATTTTTAAACCAGTCATTCTTTAGATTGCAAAGTTCACACTGGGCCGCTGCTTTCAAATGCCAGTCAGTTAAAGCAGCACGTTTATCATCGATGAGTACATTGATTTCCGGGTCATTTTCATTAAACCAGTCCCGGTGTATTCTTTCGATCTGGCCGAGGGTCTCTTTGCAGGTTTTTGTCATGACAGTGTGGAGCTTACCCGATTCAGCACTGGGATTTGGATTGTTTGTTGTTGGGTTGTTTATCAGCCCATATTCGACCTGCTCTCTGAAAGCAGTGTTAAAACTTCTTCTCGAGGCTTGTTGCCTTCGACGTTTTGGGGCGACGTATAGTGAGAGCTTGGCTCTGACGAGCCGATGATCAGTGTCACAGTGGTCTGAGCCACACATGGCTAGGGTGATGAGGACATATCGGCGATCTCTTTCTTTGACAATGATGTAGTCAATGAGATGCCAGTGTTTGGATCGTGGATGTTGCCACGAACCCCTGAATTTGTCGGCCTGCCTAAACAAGGTATTGGTAATAGTGAGGTTGTGTGCATCACACTTGCTGAGGAAGAGTAGGCCGTTGTGATTACAATTGCCTAGTCCATTTCTCTCTATGATTCCCTGCCAAATTTAACCGTCTCTGCCAACTCTGACATTGAAGTCACCAAGGAGCACAACCTTATCTTCTCTAGGGATAGAGGTTAGCACTCTGCCAAGGTCGGTATAAAAGACTTCCTTGATGTTATCCTCTGCATCCTGTGTTGATGGCACGACGTGAGTAATTCAATGGGACTCTGAACGTCATGAGGCGCTCGTTGATCCCAACAGGCATTGGCGGATGGCAAAACCAACTCCATAAATACAGTTTCTGTCCGCAGCAAGCTTACCCTTCCAGACGAAGTTTTAGCCAGACCCCAGTTGAGTGAGTCAGCTCTCGTCTGTTTTGTTGATGTTATACCTCTTTTCCCACAAGGGCGGTTCTTCTTTCAGGAAGCACATTTGTGCCAGTATCCAGAAGTGGCCAGACATTCCGTGCAGTGGCGATAAGGTATTGTGTAGTTTGTTTTTGTTTTGATCTGTTATTATGACTGTGTTTTCGACCGCATAAGGATGACCTTACAGGGTGCGGTTGCCTAGTGAGATTGGTTCTTTAGGCAGGCTATGTTTAGGGCACCTGTTCTAGCCCCCACCCCACATGGGAGGGGGGGGGGGGCGGGGTGAGCAGAATGGGTCCTCGAAATTGCTGCTCAGTCGCACAGATAGGACTGGATATCACTGCTGCCTAGATCCCAGTGCATAATCGACCATCTTATATTGGCCGCCCATGATCAAAAAATTGTGGCTAGAGACTCCCTGCAGTCATATCTGCCTGCCTCCGTCGTCACTCGTTTGTCGTCATAGGAATTTTTGGGCTATAGGGGTTTCGATGATGATGAGAAGTATGATGAGCTGGGTGATGACTGTTCATGAGTTGATTTATGAGCTGTGGCAGAAGCGCAGGTTGCAACCACACATCTTGGCCCTCCCTTTTCCTGATCCATTGGTGCAAGTGTTGCAATGATTGGGGTGAGGAAGAGTTACAATACATTGGCGATAGCTCAGTTTGTTGGGTTTCGTCTTAATAGCCTGTCCATCATACATTGCATCTGTCTGCCAGTGAAGTTGTTGGTTTTCCATGGTGGTCACCTCTTCTGCCTATACCACTGCTGGGATCTTGTTGGAGCTTTGTAAGCATGTTTGCCTGATGTGTGGCTCCACCGCAGGTAGCGGGGCAGTGGTTGGTATGCGCCAGGATGTGTCCCCATGCCAGTGGGCATATGCGCCGTCCCTCTGGTGGCCACTGCAGCTCCTTGATCAACTGCTGGGCTAACCTGTGCTCACGAGGCACCCAGTTACCGTGTGTTGCCGAGAGGAGGCACAGCAAGAGTCTTGATGGTGAAGAGGCTGTGTACAGGCAGAGAAGGACTTGTGCAAATTTCTTCCCTGTTTGCCACGAGGGCAAGTCAGCAGCGGTATCTGAAAGCGAGAGGAAGCAAGCAGTGTTTGCACCTTAACACTAAAGTAATTGTGCCACATTAGACGCATAACACAAGCCTGTGTGCCACACACACTACAACTACTACTACTTTTACTACTTTTTTTATTTTTTTTTAAGCGGACCTCCAGCCTCCCCCAATAGCCACATCTTCGCCACCATTTAATTACCTTAATATTAAATATCCTGATACATAAGTAGCTATCCTATATGTGTTAAATTAGTTGAGCCGCAGATCTATGCGGCATTCAGTGACAGTAGCCTCCTAGTCAAAATCTGCGGCAGTTGTCGGAGTTGGGGCAGAAGCTCTCGTTCCCCTGAGGCAAAGCAAAGCCGACCGAAGGAGAGAGAGAGACAGTCGACATCTCATCCAGGCTGTAACGAAACTTCTGGGCTGCTGCTTCTGTTCGGAGATCACCTCCGCGAGTCTGGCGTAGAAACATCTTGCACTTGGTCCCATCCCACCAGAGGTTGTGAACACTAGAGGAGTGAAGCTGCCTTGATCAACGTTTTGGATTCTCTCTCCATATGCCCTTATCTTGTCGTTCTCGTTCCTCCTATGTGCAGCATCGAGAGCTAGGTTATGGTGGCATGCGGCCATGGGATCAAAAATCCTGATGTCGAAGAAAGCTCGCTGTCCCCGCGTCCAGAATCCTCGAGCACTGACGTCAACACGGGCTTCGTTATATGTGTTTGAAGTCCTATGTTGGAAGATCTCACCATCCAATGGAAGGAGGGCCGGTTCTACCATGACATCCGGGCAGATTTCCTTCAGCATATTTGCTGTAAGGTCCCTTACTTCGTCATGCCTCATGCACATGAAGCCCCCTTTCTTGCACACCATGGCGTGGTCGCCGTCATAGGAAGAGCCACACACTCATTGGGAGGGCAAACCTTCTACTGGCCGACCGTACCTTAGAGCAATGGTATCTGTAAATTCTTGTTTGTTAAGACTGAAACCATTTGCCCTTATCGGTAACGTAGTTAACCAGTTCGAGGCGCCCACCTCCTGCGCTATAGCTACTTTTTTTTCAAATTTTCTGGAACCTGCCGCAACAGCTGATGCAACTTATCATTTTGGCAGTGCTGTCGATCTGTCGTATTGGACCAACGAATCTCGTTTACTTCACTGGTCTCGACCTCCCCTGTTGTGTTCTGGGCTATTATGTGGTCCGTGAGGGCTGCCGTGAGCTTAAGTGAAATTTGATGTTTGGTGGCTGCAATCTCCTTTGGATTGGTTAGTCCCATCCCTCCCAGTCTTGATGGAAGTGCAAGAAGTGCTCTTTCTGCTGGGGTTAAGTGAGTGTGTTTCACTAATTTGGGAATGAACTTGACACTGATAGCTTCTTCTAGAGGGTGGAGGAGGGGTCCGATATCAGGGATAGTATGCATGAGGTAGTTCCAACGATGCTTGACTCCATGGGTGAATGCAGCAAAAGCCGCATGTGGCTCTGTGTTAGCAATCTCAGACAGAGCTTGGATTTCACTAACCCACTCATTCACCTTTCCCGCTACGTACTCGGTCTTGAAGTCCGTAGTGCCAATTACTGCGCCTAGATGTCTTTGGCCGTCCTTAGTTATTTTGACCTCACTTCCGCCAAAAACCTCCTTTGCCCGTTCATAATGTTCTGGCTTCACGATGAGGAAGGACTTGCTGGCGTTTGGGTGGTACCCTATTTGTAAACCTCGCGATGTTACCAAGTCCCACCACTTTTTGATGCCCTCCACTTTTCCTGCTCCTGTAAGGTCGTCAGCATACGCCACTTGTTTGACCCCAGTTGTTTCAAATTCTTTTTCTTGTTGGAGCACTGATAGGCCTATTGCATACATTGCCATTGCAACAGGGTCCCCCTGCGTTGTTCCCTCGGTTGACTGTAAGATGGTATCACCTCGTAGGGCCTTGTTGTTTACTATATAAAGGTCTGATGGATTCCTATAGGAGTTTTCAATGTACATTGCAAAGCTTGGTCACTTGATCTTGATGTTGTGGAGTGCGGCCTTGTGGTTAAATATGTTGAATGCATTTGAAGCGTCGACCTGGAGAACGGCCTCACAATCACGTTGCTCAAATATCGTTCTCATGGCGTGAATGGCAGCTTCCCTTCCAGCTTGTTGGCCTGCACAAACTTGCAGGTTCCCTGCTGCTGCCCTGACATCGTCCTTTACCACCTCCATTATGCATTTTCCGATGATTCGCCCAAGCACTTCCCCCACTCCTATTGGCCTACATCCTGGATTCTTATCCAGGGGAATGAGGCGGCAGGCCGTCAGAGCATGAAGGTGATAGCACCATGAGGATGCCAGCTTTCTTGCAAGGACGGCAATGGCCGTGCAGAGATCACTTGCTGCTGGGCCAAACTTGTTAGTGCTGAGGATGACTCTCCATCCGTTTGCATCTAGACCTGAAGGGCCGGCACCTCCCTGAGTCTTCAGTGCCTTTTTCCACACCATCCCTCCTGTTATTTTCTCGAACAGGACAGCATTTGGTGGGATATAGTCACCCTGAAACCTGATGCCTTCGTCATCACTTGCAGAGGGATGTTTTTCTTTCAGTTGTTTTAATGTCTCTCTGTTTTTTGGCAGGACCCCACCGGTGGATTCCTCTGTGAGAGATCTTACCGCCCACACGCATTTTGTTTCCAAACTTCCTTGCAGCATCATCGGTGTTTTGCTTTCCGTCTCCTGCTGATTTTAGTCTCTCCTGCAGTGTTCTTGCTTCACATAGGAGATCATCAAGGGGCCCCCTTCTGCCACAATATCAGTCTTCTCTTCATTGCTGCCTCATTTTCTTTGTGCTTAGTCTTTGTGTGTGTCCTCTGACAGAATAGATGTGGTATTATTGCCAGTTATGAGACTAATCATCTCCCGAATCATTTCTTTGGTGGCCGCACACTTAGGTGGTTCAAACAGGTTTGCTGGCGACCTCCTGACAATTTCTGAGTATGTTTTTTTAACCCATTTGTCTGCATTTTCCATCGACATGCCATTCCACTGTGGTGGCTGTCTTTCATTCACCTCGTGGACATCAGCTACTACTGGAGCAGCGTTTATTGGTACTACATTTTCAGGTTGAGTAGACTCACTGCTATCGTTTAGGATATCAGCGGGCTGCTGGGTCCCGGCGATATCCAATGTGGCCTCCTGTGACAGCTCCCTGCCATGAAGGTTTTAAGGGTTGCGGCAATTGTTTCCCTTTATGCAAGACACACATGGTCGGTTGTTTCTCACACAAACACAGCTAGTGCATTTTTGGTACTGGTTAAATCAGACACAACAATATCTGTCACCCGGCATAATGATCTGCACCTTGGGCGGCAGTTACGTCCGCCTCCAAACATATGATTTGGTCCCAGGCACAAGATAATACTGGTTCTTATGAGGGAAGGGCGGAGAGGTGACAGGCTGGACTGCTGTGTCCAGGTAGTAAGGGCATACGTGCGCGCGTGGGTGTGTGGGCTACCCCCCCTCCTGGCGACCATCCATACATCAGAATGATACACTATGGACAAGAGTTTGTCACACCAAGCACTTGTTTATATATCCTTGGCACAAATAACCACTATTTATATGGTCTCACTGGTGTAATATCAGTTATATATACTCACTTGGTTCGTCGAGACCCTACTGTACATTAAGTGTCCGTTACTATGGTGGGTAGGCGACCACATGGGCAGCACTCTCGGCCCCATAGGGGCGAAAGTCTCGAGACCACCCCCTGTCAAATTAGGCCTATCGACACTGACCTTGGCTCCGAGCCTCCTCATTATCCCACCACCGACCCAGCGCAGTCAGGTCACCACTCACTTGGTGATCGCCGGTGAACACACGGAATATTTACAATTTATGCCGTAAGGGATGAGAAGAAACCTTGGGTGGCAATGCTTAGGGTGACATCCGATATTCACCGACACATTGTTAAATTCCCGCTCCAACACAGCGAGTATGTCCCCACCAATAACCCTATAGATCAGGGAGGACGTTCCACGACACCCACGCCACGCCACGCTACTATTACTACTGCTACTACTTTGCCGAGGGTCTCTCTGCACACACACACACACACACACACGTGAGAGAGACAGACAAACAAAAGCAACGTTTTTAGTTGGAATATATTAATTACACGAAAGGTTTACTATATCATTTCTGAAAGTCTGAGTTTAACCATCTGTAACTTAAGAACATTTATATGCAAATACTGAGTGTCAAGTTTGACAGCAATAATAATAACTATGACAGTTATAATACTATTATTATTATTATTATGATTACTATTATTATTATTATTATAATTATTGTTATTATTATTATTATTATTATTATTATTATTATTATTGTTATTATTATTATTATTATTATTATTATTATTATTATTAATATTATTATTTTTATTACTACTACTACTACTACTACTTCCCCTATTTTCATTTTACTCCCACTACTTTTCAGTTATTTTGCAAAGAGTTCAAAGCTTGAAACAATTAAGTATCATTCGAATCAGTTTCATAAACAAGTCATATCTTTGAAACAGTAGTCGAGACAAGCTTCATAACAGTTAGACAAAGTGCGTCTTTACAGACATTTTATGAAAATATGTGAGTCAATAGGGCAAATATTAATAACACTGATAATATTACAATATATATGAGGTAACATTATAAAAAACGGAATGCCGTAATGCGAGAAGACAGTTTGAATTCTTTATTGGTTCGAATACGGTCAGACTGTAACAGCACCATTTGCATTATATAAATATTTACCCAAATATATAATCCCAAATTATTCACCAAATTATTCAACTGTGCCTCAGCTGTTGACATTATGCATGGCTGAGGTTGCAGTTCCTTCGGGGAGCAAGAGAAGTCAGGCTGAGGTCAGCTCATGTTAGCACAACAGTATATCTGACGTGTTCCTTTCTCACACTCCCGAGGGCAGGCGAGGTCAACCAAATCATAACATACCTGGCCTCTTAATTACCCTCCTCCCCTGCCGCCCAACACACCCTAGCCGCCGTCGCCAGGCTAGAACAACTGATGACATCCGTGTCAAGTTTATTTGGATCCCGTCACATATAGGAATAACTGCCTGTGACACTGTTGATCGACTTGCCAAAGAAGCGACACAAGAAGAAGATGTTGAAGCCACCCTCGCCCTCTCCCTGAATCATCTCAAATCTCGCATACACGCCACACAACGAGAAGCATTCGACGTAAAATGGACACACCTGAAACAACGGGGCAGAGTCACACTATGCCACTATGGCGCTGTAACCGGTGACTCCAACTGCCAATACAAAGAGTATCAATCTCTGATTCGATCTCAACAGATTATGTACATGAGACTGCGCCTAGGGTGCAGGTAGCTATGGGAGTACATTGGCAAACCTGAGCCTGGCCGCACTGTTTGTAAGCTTCGTGGCCAACCCGACTCTCACACCCTCTCTCACTACATCCTCACTTGCCCTATGACCTCCTCCTACAGGTCCCCAGCCGTTACCAACACCTCTTCCCTCCCTGACCATTGGGCAGTTCCCAATGAGAGGTTCACGGCGCCATCAGCTCCATGAACAGGCTTTGTGTGAAATATCACATAGTCTAGAACTGCTTTTAGTTGCTCTTGTGGTATGGTCGGTAGCGTTCCCTGGTCCCATGCATTAGGTAGAGGGTTCGAGTCCTGGCTGGTGAGGTCGTTGATTATATGTTCAAAAGTCCGCATGTTATATGGACTAAAAATGAAATATATATATATATATATATATATATATATATCACTTCTCACTGCCACGCAGGACAGAGATTCATACAGTATATATATATATTTCCTTAGCCCAATAAAGCAGGCGGACTTCTACACATAATCAACACCTCACCCGGCCAGGATTCGAACCCACGGACCACGAGCCCATGACTGTGACCGGTCACAGTCGTGGGCCGTGGGTTCGAATCCTGGCGGGGTGAGGTGTTGATTATTTTATATATATATATATATATATATATATATATATATATATATATATATATATACTGTATGAATCTCTGTCCTGCGTGGCAGTGAGAAGTGATACCACCCTCAGTGTCAAGACCTGACCGAATTACTCAGAATAGGCAAACTGTACTCCAAGCTTTGTCAATAAATTTGTTAAACTAAAAAACTCTCCTGTGTACGTACACTGAGACATTTTCCCTAGTAGAGAAGGTATAATATATTTTCAACTGCGCTAATTACCTGTGGAACTATAATTTTCTACAATAAACCCCAACAAAGTGTTTACTTCAGCCCTGCCACTTATTAATTAGAAAACTAATACTGTGGTTATCAGCATATACCTAGATCACGCGCACCTACTGTACAATGATTTAATTGCATATTTATATATATATATATATATATATATATATATATATATATATATATATATATATATATATCTTGATAAAATCACACGGGAGAATGGAAACAACGGAGTACCTTAGCTTTCGTCTTTATTCAAGACATCTTCAGAGGCAACTGGATTACATGGACAGAGAAAGGCTTAAATATACAGGGTGACCTAAAAACATGAGGTCAGGTCAAAATGATGACATCCACTAATCCCCACACCAACACACACGTAGAGGAGCTTAAGAGAAGGGTGGTGACGTGACTAGTCAAGTCAGGTCAGAAAAAAGGGGACCCACAAAATTACTATCATACATCTAGATCAAAGGTTTTTAAAGCATTTTTAACCTTGGGCCACTGACAAATAAATTTATGTAACATATTATCAGTTTTTAACTGACCATCACTAAGATTTATTGATTTTAATTCCTTAATCAAACTAGCTTCAACAAGAAGTCTTTCTGTGACACAAGATGATTTGAAAACTTCTAAGCTTTTTTCCCAAGCAATGGGGTGATTATTATTCCTAACATGAACGAACAAGGCACTGCTTTCAGATGCAGTTCTAATATTATACTTATGTTGTTTGATTCTGAGCTGCAGTGTTTTTCCTGTCTGACCTACATAATTACAATTACTTTTGCTACATGGAATACAATAAACACTACCATTTACATTCAAACTTGGGCTATTCCTTATTAACATATTAGTAATGGTTGAGTCATACTTGAAAACAACATTAATATTTAGAAGCTTGAGGGACCGAACTAACGGGACAAATTCATTACGATAGGGCAGAGTCAAAATATTCTTAAGTGTAGGAACTTGTCTGGTTTGAGAGGAATGAAGGGATTTTTTAGCCCTATTAAAACAACGATCAACAAACGCAGAAGGGTACCCAAGTTTATGTGCAATAGAACGAATGTGTTTCAATTCATCGTCAATAAATTCAGAGTCACAAATACGCAGACATCTTAAGAACATAACAGAAAAAACTGACATTTTGGTAGACTCAAGGTGATTCGATAAAAAGTGAATGAAACTGTCTACCTGTGTGGGCTTTCTATATACCTTGAATTTATAGTTTCGGCCATTTCTCATGATAAGCATATCAAGAAATGGAAGGGATTCATTTATTTCTCTTTCAATTTTGAACGTGATACTAGGGACAATATTATTAAGTTTGTCTAAAAATTCAAATGGGTCACTGTTTTTAGGCCAAAGACAAAGAACATCATCTACATATCTATACCATGGAGGAATAAAGTCCACTATATTGGGTAGTAATCTAGACTCAAAAAACTCCATATAAATACAGGCTAGAGGAGCAGAAAGACAATTACCCATGCTCATACCAAATATTTGCTTGTAGAACTTTCCATTTGCACTAAACACATTGTCAGTTACGCATAACTCTATCAATTTCAGGAAAGTATCATGTTCAATAGTTAAATCTAGCAGTTGTAATTTATCTTTAAGAAATGAAAGTAAGTCTTTGACAGGTACTCTAGTGAACAGTGAATTTACATCAAAACTTATTAATTCGCAAGGTTCGTTGTGTTTCTTGAGTTTAACAATTAAATCACTGCTATTGCGTATATGTGAATTAGATATTTGGCCTGTAAGAGGGGATATCATCTTTACCAGCCACTTGGATAATTTGTAAGTAACAGACCCCACAGAACTCACGATAGGACGTAATGGATTATTAAGCTTGTGGGTTTTGATCAAGCCATACATATAGGGTAAAGTGGGATTGATTTGAGAGAGCTGTTTAGTGAGATCGGGGTTCTTTTTCAATAACATCTTCATTTTGGAATTAGATAACTTATTAATATTTTCCAGGGGATCTTTCGTAAGCTCACAATACGTGCTTTCATCACTAAGTAATGAATTCATCTTATCATTGTAGTCACTTTTATCCAAGATAACAATAGCATTAGACTTATCAGCCTTGGTAATATGGATATTCTTATTTCTTTTCAAGTTTATCAAGGCTGTTTCAAATCTTTTTGGAATGTTTGAAGCAAATTTCTTATTTAAAACACTATGTATACAACCTTTAGCTATGGAAATATCTTCATTTGTAACATCAGACGACTTCTTCTTTTCTAGGTTGACTAAACCTTTAGCAATAGTAAGCGGATTAACGCACCGTTGAGTGATAGAAAACTTCCTACCAAAACCAAGAACAAGTTTCTCATTTGTCTGTAGATCATAAGAGGATAAGTTTATGAACAAATTTGGATCACTCAATATGGTCCAGTAACTCTCGTCAAACAGAGCATTTAATTTGGCATTTAACCTTCTTTTTTGGGCTTTGTCAGTTTCACTAAGAAGTTGATATACAAAATCACGAATGGTGTGCCACTTATCAACACAAACACTGTTTTCCATAAGTATTTTGCACTGAGCACTGTGCTTGAAGGCAAATTTCACACTATCACTTGAACTCTTGATAAGGGAATCTAGCAACACCTTATCCAACTCAGAGAATGCTTGATTGTCCAGATTTCTTAGTCTACTTGGAAGACAGGACTTGGGAACAATTTTATCATCTCTGCAATCTTTCAAAAACTTCAACTTGTTTTTGAGACTATGAGCCTTCAGCAAACTCTTCTTGTAGT
Organism: Homarus gammarus; assembly: GCA_958450375.1. Classification (NCBI taxonomy): domain Eukaryota; kingdom Metazoa; phylum Arthropoda; class Malacostraca; order Decapoda; family Nephropidae; genus Homarus; species Homarus gammarus. Next base: position 570,795 of record CAUDMG010003686.1, on the reverse strand, counting down.
TACGGTAGATGGGACGAAGATGAGGATGTTGTCGACAGATTAAGGACACAGCGTAAGAGAGACGTGTAAGTTCCATATTTCATGTAAATCCACAATGAAAACGTGGATAAGATAAATCTTGATAAAATCACACGGGAGAATGGAAACAACGGAGTACCTTAGCTTTCGTCTTTATTCAAGACATCTTCAGAGGCAACTGGATTACATGGACAGAGAGAGGCTTAAATATACAGGGTGACCTAAAAACATGAGGTCAGGTCAAAATGATGACATCCACTAATCCCCACACCAACACACACGTAGAGGAGCTTAAGAGAAGGGTGGTGACGTGACTAGTGTAATATATATCTATAAAAGGACCAACACACTGGTGGCAAGCGGTGAGATGGATTAAAAGAAGAATCGGTCAGACACTCAGAAACAAACACTACTTCAAGTGATTCCAGTGACTTAAGTGGCACTTTGAGTGAATCATCAACAAACAAGCAATTACAAGAAAATTAAGTGGACAGTGGCTATAAACACTTGCAGAACGTATACATAGAGACACAGTGGTAACAAAAACATTATAAAAGATTGCCAACTTAGCAGTCAACCCTCATTGACACATCCCACTGAAGGTTACCCCGACAAGAGCCAAGAGCAGCCGAGCCTACCCGAGTATGGGCTGAGATTACTACCAGCTAACACTGCATCACCGGAGTTTAGGAAGGTTGTCAAAGTGGTTCCAGACAATCAAACAATCTCTTGCTTAAACAATCAAGACTTGTCCGTGTGCAACAGAGGACAGCCCCAGGTCAGCCCCCAGGCTGATCTCACCAACCCAGAGGTCAGCCCCGGATGAGCCCTTGGTTGACCGCCACAAGGTCCACGTCAGCCCCCTTAGATGGATCGACGTAAGACGTGACGTCATCCCTTCCTGAGAAGGGCGTCATCGACTCCTGACGTCATAGCCAACGCGAACCTCTACGGACTCTCCACAAACGCAAGTGAACTTCAAGAGGTCTTCACATGTAGTCAATATAAACTATATATATTACGTGCACAATGCACAAAGGTAAAATTAGATTAACACATTTAGAAAGAACGTCCTCTACTTATATATATATATATATATATATATATATATATATATATATATATATATATATATATATATATGTAATATTCAGAAATTTCAGAGTAATGTCAAATGCCGCGCCATTGGCGATACTGAGCTTTCAAGGTCGTCTGAGGGAAGAGAGTGCTCCCAGCACATAGTGGGAGGTTGTGGAACTAGGCCTATATGATATTAAATGTAATTTGCCGAATTAATAATGATGGGATTCATGAAGTTAAGGGACTATTATTGAATTTGAAATTATTATAGATCGTTTATCAGTCTGAATAATGTCACGGGTGTCCCAAGGAGTTATTAGTTAGGCGGAAAATATGTCACGTAGACCTAAGCTAGCGCCTTGGAGAGACGCGACGCTGGCTGGTCCTCAGTCACGTGAAAGCGATTGGACCTACAGGACATCCCTGCGCGTCCGTCCACAGAAATAGTCACGTGGCCTAGTTACCTGTGTTGCACAATTGCAGTATAACAAGTAAGTCTCATTCGATCTCAGACAGGGTTAGATAGGGCAGTGGTAAAGTTAACAAGAGCTAACAGTGAGTTCATTTCAGGGTTTCCGTCAGAACCCACTTGATGCGAGAAATTGACTGGGAGAGTGATGACCGCGAGAGATCGACTGCCGTTTGAGACTGCCGTTGATGATTGAGGGTGGCGATTGTCGCCATTGGACCTATCAGTGTAGGCCTGTCACTGTTTAGCGGGGTATCAAAGGATCCCTTGAGTGAATCTAGCCGTCTGGGTGCCCAGCTGACGACGGGACGATCGTTGGGGTCATCAGCTCTCCTCTACCTCGGCTCACAACACCACATGTCTCGAGCAGCTTAGTGAAACCCTTTTACTAACGGGAAGCTAAAGCTTCTCTCAACTGTACAAGGTCTGATTGGCTCACTCCCTTCCGTTTCATGGATGTACTGGGGGTAAAGTGAGGCCAGCTGAGTGATACAGGGCCGCACACTGGGGACAAGAGTCAGTGGAGTTAGAGGTACACTTTCCAAGGTGGAGAAAGGCTGATTTGGGCCTTCAACTACGGGTGCCTGTTGGTTGTGCCTTAAACGACTACGGAGTGCAGGTGGAATCTGTGTGTGTGTGTTAGGTTTGGGAGCATGGTTCACGGGTATTGGACTCAGTAACGTCTTTATAATTGTGACAATATTTTTGTGTGTAGTTAATACTATTTTTTCAGTTGCTAATGTATGCTGTGTGCATTTAAAATTTCTTTATAGTTTCAATCTCTGATATAACCTTTGTTCCCCAGAGTAGTGTTTAAGATAGGTTAGGAGGTGTGCATCTGTTGGTGTAACATAAATATATTGAGTGCCCTTAAGGCCTATTCATTGTAGAGTATTTAATTTCTTATTTTTTAATACCATTTCTTCAGTGACTGATATTATTTTGTTGAAAATCCTTAAGGCCTGCATCTGTTGGTGTAACATAATTATATTGAGTGCCCTTTAGGCCTATTCATGGTGGAATTATTAATTTCTTATTTTTGAATACCATTTTCTCAGTGCTGGATATTATTTTGTTGAAAGCCCTTAAGGCCTGTTTCATGTGTGCAAGCAACATTTCTTAATACTTCAAATTTATTTTTGCCTGAGTTTCTAATAATTTCTATATCATGTATAACTTTTATTCCCCAGAGTAGTGTTTTAAGTTCAAGTTAAGAGGTGCGCATATTGGTGTACCATTATTTGATTGTGTTTGTAGTGTTGGAGGGCATATAAGTGTCTAAATTTTACAGTGTGTCTTATTCATCCCAGTCACAGAGGCAAGATCGAAGTAAAGGATCCTCGCAGAACTTTAAAATTTCAGATAGTCCTCTAAACTAAAAACTCCAAAGGGACATTACACAGTAAATAAAATGTCTCCGAACACTAAAGGCACTCCGAATAAATGGTGTATAGTCTATATGCAGACTGTCGGTTTATTGTTCACGTTTGTCAATTTCATAACCTTTGTCAATCATTTCTGTTAGCATGAACGAACAGTTATTTTAGAATGTCATTCGATATGTGTTCTGTCATTCGGTTATGAAATACGTCAAATAGGTATATAACAATGTCTCAACGTATATGTGAAAAGGTGTACTATTATTACTACAACAACTGCTACTACTACTACTGCTGCTACTGAAATAGTGATGATACAGATAATAAATGTCATTCTTGTCATCCTGGTGATTTTTATAGAATAATAATTAAATGGCTGCACCCAGCAGCCATAACCTGGCTTCAACGTATTAGGGAGTACTTTGAAGTAGATGCCGACTTCAATCAATAAATCAAAGTGCCATTTTCAAGTCTGAGGTTTGGCGACCACGGCCCTTGACTCCGGATTTTACAGGCTGTCTTTATTAATTCTCAAAAAAAATTATTTTTCAGAGGAACAAAACTTTTAATATAATTTATCCATCCTGGTCTCTATCTTCTCCTGGCTCTCCTACCCTCAGTGTTACCTATTAACATATTTATAATTTTCAACGTAACCTAGCAAGTTACATACATACATACATACAGAACAAAATAGTTAGACCTTATATCTACACAGACTTATTAAACACAGCAATCTTTTACCTCAATAAGTGTGTACTTTTGAGCACATTATCTACTGCCTATGTTATTATGTTGGTGTTTCGCGTTTACTCGTGTTAGTTGCAAGTAAGTTTAATTCAGGTAAAATACTTCTGCTTGAAAATATTACGATACAAAGACGACAAGACACACTTTTATCAGGGATTTTATACTTATACGGCGTCAAGTGCTAAGATGCTAAGTGTGATAAGAAAAATATTATAAGTCATCAATGTTCTAGATGAAATGTTTTATGGCAGCACGAAGTTGATCAGTTCAAATCATCTTTGTGAGTTTCGTGAGATAGTCTTACAGTATATGAATTATTTTAACAGTTTCCCGCCTTCACCACTATTGAACGAACAACGGATCATTCCACAACATGTTTTCAGATCACAACCCCCCAAAAAGAGTCACACGTACAGTACTGTCACTTCCGAGTGAGGTGGAAGCCGCAAGAGCCGTTCCAGCACCACCAGCCAATCGCTTGCCACATGCCAAACCAGAGGCCGGGAGCACACTGAGGTCTGGTCTGCCTCACCCGGGTGTGTGTCTACATCCCTGGCTGCCGGGACACACACACACGCACACGTCCCTCCTCATCTTGCTATCAGGTCTGCAAAACTTCCTTCCCTACAACACATACTCCCCTATAACACTCCATCCCCTACAACACTCCATCCCCTACAACACTCCATCCCCTACAACACATCCTCCCCTATAATACTTACTCTTCTACAACATTCCCTCCCCTACAATACTCCCTTCCCTACAACACTCCATCCCCTACAACACTCCATCCCCTACAACACATACTCCCCTATAACACTCACTCTTCTACAACATTCCCTCCCCTACAATACTCCCTTCCCTACAACACATACTCCTCTATAACACTCCATCCCCTACAACACTCCATCCCCTACAACACTCCATCCCCTACAACACTCCATCCCCTACAACACATCCTCCCCTATAACACTCACTCTTCTACAACATTCCCTCCCCTACAATACTCCCTTCCCTACAACACATACTCCTCTATAACACTCCATCCCCTACAACACTCCATCCCCTACAACACTCCATCCCCTACAACACATCCTCCCCTATAACACTCCATCCCCTACAACACTCCATCCCCTACAACACTCCATCCCCTACAACACATCCTCCCCTATAACACTCCATCCCCTACAACATCTCCATCCCCTACAACACATCCTCCCCTATAACACTCCATCCCCTACAACACTCCATCCCCTACAACACTCCATCCCCTACAACACATCCTCCCCTATAACACTCCATCCCCTACAACACTCCATCCCCTACAACACTCCATCCCCTACAACACATCCTCCCCTATAACACTCCATCCCCTACAACACTCCATCCCCTACAACACTCCATCCCCTACAACATATCCTCCCCTATAACACTCCATCCCCTACAACAATCCATCCCCTACAACACTCCATCCCCTATAACACTCCATCCCCTACAACACTCCATCCCCTACAACACTCCATCCCATACAACACATCCTCCCCTATAACACTCCATCCCCTACAACACTCCATCCCCTACACCACTCCATCCCCTACAACACATCCTCCCCTATAACACTCACTCTTCTACAACATTCCCTCCCCTACAATACTCCCTTCCCTACAACACATACTCCTCTATAACACTCCATCCCCTACAACACTCCATCCCCTACAACACTCCATCCCCTACAACACTCCATCCCCTACAACACATCCTCCCCTATAACACTCCATCCCCTACAACACTCCATCCCCTACAACACTCCATCCCCTACAACCTATCCTCCCCTACAACACTCCATCCCCTACAACACTCCATCCCCTACAACACTCCATCCCCTACAACACATCCTCCCCTATAACACTCCATCCCCTACAACACTCCATCCCCTACAACACATCCTCCCCTATAACACTCCATCCCCTACAACACTCCATCCTCTACAACACTCCATCCCCTACAACACATCCTCCCCTATTACACTCACTCTTCTACAACACTCCCTCCCCGACAATGCTCTCTTCCCTACAACACTCCCTCCCCTACTACACTCCCTCCCCTACAACACTCCTTCCTCTACAACACTCCCTCCCCTACAATATTCCCTTCCCTACAACACTCCGTCGCCTGCAACACTCTCGTTTCTACAACACTCCGTCCCCTACAACACTCCCTCCCCTACAACACTCCTTCCTCTACAACACTCCCTCCCCTACAATATTCCCTTCCCTACAACACTCCGTCGCCTGCAACACTCTCGCTTCTACAACACTCCGTCCCCTACAACACTCCCTCCCCTACAACACTCCTTCCCCTACAACACTCCCTCCCCTACAACATTTCCTCTTCTACAAAACTCCTTCTTCCACAACACTCTCTCCCCTACAACAATACTTCCCCCACAACACTCCCTCCCCTAAAACATTCCCTCTTCTACAACACTCCCTCCCTTACAACACTCCTTCCCCTACAACACTTCCTCACCTACAACACTACCATCCCCTACAACACTCCCTCTTCTACAACACTCCCTCTTCTACAACACTCCCTCCCCTAGAACACTCCTTCCCCTACAACACTCCCTCCCCTAAAACACTCCCTCCCCTGCAACACTCCCTTCACCTACAACACTCCCTCCCCTACCTACAACACTCCCTCCCCTACGGCACCCCATTCCCTACAACACTCCGTCACCAAAAACAATCCCTTCCCTACAACACTACTTCCCCTACAACACTCCCTCTTCTACAACACTCGCCCCCTACAATACTCCTTCCCCTACAACATTCCTTCCTTTACAACACTACCTCCCCTACAACACTCTCTCCCCTACAACAATACTTCCCCTACAACACTCCCTCCCCTAAAACATCCCCTCTTCTCCAACACTCCCTCCCTTACAACACTCCTTCCCCTACAACACTTCCTCACCTACAACACTACCATCCCCTACAACACTCCCTCTTCTACAACACTCCCTCCCCTAGAACACTCCTTCCCCTACAACACTCCATCCCCTAAAACACTCCCTCCCCTGCAACACTCCCTTCACCTACAACACTCCCTCCCTTACCTACAACACTCCCTCCCCTACGGCACCCCATCCCCTACAACACTCCGTCACCAAAAACAATCCCTTCCCTACAACACTACCTCCCCTATAACACTCCATCCCCTACAACACTCCCTCCCTTACAACACTCCATCCCCTACAACACATCCTCCCCTATAACACTCACTCTTCTACAACATTCCCTCCCCTACAATACTCCCTTCCCCTACAACACACCCTCCCCGACAATACTCTCTTCCCTACAACACTCCCTCCCCTACAACACTCCTTCCTCTACAACACTCCTTCCCCTACAATATTCCCTTCCCTACAGCACTCCGTAGCCTGCAACACTCTCGCTTCTACAACACTCCGTCCCCTACAACACTCCCTCCCCTACATCACTCCTTCCTCTACAACACTCCCTTCCCTACAATATTCCCTTCCCTACAACACTCCGTCGCCTGCAACACTCTCGCTTCTACAACACTCCGTCCCCTACAACACTCCCTCCCCTACAACACTCCTTCCTCTACAACACTCCCTCCCCTACAATATTCCCTTCCCTATAACACTCCGTCGCCTGCAACACTCTCGCTTCTGCAACACTTCGTCCTCTACAACACTCCCTCCCCTACAAAACTCCTTCCCCTACAACACTCCCTCCCCTACAACACTTCCACTTCTACAAAACTCCCTCTTCCACAACACTCTCTCCCCTACAACAATACTTCCCCCACAACACTCCCTCCCCTAAAACATTCCCTCTTCTACAACACTCCCTCCCTTACAACACTCCTTCCCCTACAACACTTCCTCACCTACAACACTACCATCCCCTACAACACTCCCTCTTCTACAACACTCCCTCCCCTAGAACACTCCTTCCCCTACAACACTCCCTCCCCTAAAACACTCCCTCCCCTGCAACACTCCCTTTACCTACAACACTCCCTCCCCTACCTACAACACTCCCTCCCCTACAACACTCCGTCACCAAAAACAATCCCTTCCCTACAACACTACCTCCCCTATAATACTCCCTCCCCTACAACACTCCTCCCCCTACAACACTCCTTCCTTTACAACACTACATCCCCTACAGCACTCTCTCCCCTACAACAATACTTCCCCTACAACACTCCCTCCAAAACATTCCCTCTTCTACAACACTCCCTCCCTTACAACACTCCTTCCCCTACAACACTTCCTCACCTACAACACTACCATCCCCTACAACACTCCCTCCCCTAGAACACTCCTTCCCCTACAACACTCCCTCCCCTAAAACACTCCCTCCCCTGCAACACTCCCTTCACCTACAACACTCCCTCCCCTACCTACAACACTCCCTCCCCTACGGCACCCATCCCCTACAACACTCCGTCACCAAAAACAATCCCTTCCCTACAACACTACTTCCCCTACAACACTCCCTCCCTTACAACACTACCTCCCCTATAATACTCCCTCCCTACAACACTCCTCCCCCAATAACACTCTCTCCCTTACAACACTCCCTCACCTACAACACTCCCTCCCCTATAACACTCCCTCTTCTACAACACTCGCCCCCCTACAATACTCCTTCCCCTACAACACTCCTTCCTTTACAACACTACCTCCCCTACAACACTCCCTCCCCTACAACACTCACTCTTCTACAACACTCTCCCCTACAACACTCCTTCCCTTACATCACTCCTTTACCATACAACACTCCCTCCCCTACGACACTCCCTCCCCTACAACAATCCATCCCGTACAAAACTCCCTTCCACTACAACACTCTCTTCCCCTACAACACCCCTTCCCCTACAGCACCCCCTTCCCCTACATCACTCCTTTCCCCTACATCACTCCCTCCCCTACAACACTCCCTTCCCCTACAAACTCTTTCCCCTACAACACTCCTGAACTGGTCCTTTAACAGTTGATTCCTTCTGGGTTAATGAGGCTGGAACATGTAAAATTATATAGGGTTTTAGTAGCGAAACCCAATTGTCTGTTATCTATTTATTGAGGAACTATCTCGTATGCAGTTCCAAGTGTATATCACTGTAACTTAATCACTGTAGCTTTGAGTGTTAAGATGAGGACGGAGGCTCTATTAAAGAGCTCTTCTGAATACGTCTGGTTGGTGTGAGGTGTTGAGTGACAATCAGCAGGCAACCGACTTTTAAATGCTGACCTTAACAGTCTTAGGGCAACTCCTCAAGGAATTTACCCATCAAGTGATGTGACCATGTCATCTCATAGCCAGTGGAAAGTTACAGGGGGTGATATGATATATAAACCCAATGTACTGCCCTGACATTTATATAAGAACTAAGGGGCTAATACGTCGCTCGGTCACCACCTTCCGAGCTTCCACGAGGAATAAACTAATCTCGTAGAATACATCGCTCGGTCACCACCTTCCGACCTTCCACGAGGAATTAACTAATCTCATAGAATACATCCTATACATAAACCTAACCATGTTACAAACATATGTGTAGACACTACGCTGAGGACTCTGGAACCGTAGGTTCATCAACTGCTGGGGTCCTAGACTTAAGTGTCATACGGTCTAGTATATTATGTACAGTCAGCCAAAAAAGTCGTGACTGCGTTCCGAGCCCCGTAAATATTCGAGCAGGTAGGTCAAAGCAGCAGGGACAGTTTGGGAAGGTTGGTAACTGTGAGTTGGGGTATGGGTTGACGAGGACCATACGATGTGGGGGGTTAGTGGTGGGGTTGGAGGTAGGGCAGTGGAGTACGAGAGTGCTGTAGTTATTGTTAATAATGTAGTATAGTATTTTATCGCAACGTAAGGGTGCCAATTATGAGAGTACATGTGACTTAACATCTGTAATATATATTGAAATGTATCGTCAACATAAAACAAGCCTATAACATGTATAAAGCATTAGCAGCAATGACAACGTGCTACCCCGCCCCCTGCCCACCGTCCTACCACACTCCCTCCCCGGGTAGCAGGGAGTGGAGAACTTATCAAGTAATTAACATCGGAATGAAAGACAGAGCGCTGTGTTTTTACTGTATGTTTACTCTCCCAACAAATCAAGATATACAGACCATGTCTGGTATTACATGGAGGCATGAGGTGACGTCGTTGTAATATCAGGAAGAGCATTTGTTCCCACAGGTGGTGGAGCTTTGGTAAAGGGGTGAGGGACACATAGCCACAGGTGTTACGTAAGGTGATGAACCCAAGCTATACACCCACCAGCAAATAGTCATATCATCATAATCATTCGGTTCTCTGTATTGGGCAACAGGAAACTGAGGTGAGATATTACATGTTATCACTACTGACAAACGCCGTTTTTTATTATCACAACAACGACGTTTCACAAGATTCCACACACACACACACACACACACACATTATGAAACGTGTTTCATCGTTATTCCTTACCCCAAAGTATTTCATTATCAAAGATGAATACGACATGACAACCTAAATAAATTTATATTTCCATTTATTTGGATTATATGGAACACATGATGATGCATAATGTTGCATCACAGAAAGACTTATACATGTAGACATTTATAGACAGGTATTGATAAATGTTGGCCATAACCCAATTACCCGACATGTTATTCCCAATAATTTCCACTCGAAAGTTATATGTAGGATATGAAAACATGTAGTCAGGTAGTCTATGCATTTACATTTGACATAAAAGTAAAGGACCAGCACAAGAATCTAATTAGATATCCAGCCGCCATGTGCGTTAATAACCTCATTAATCCTCTCTGTCATGGACTCCACAAGATTGAAGCATATATTAGGGCGGCGTCTCAGTCGTTCCCACACTTCATTAGCTACAATTTTCCGGCTCCGTTCTTCGCCAACATCCCAGTTGCGAGTTATGATAGCCCATAGGTTTTCTATGGGATTTATGTCACCAGCTTTGGGTGGCCAGTTTATAGGTTGAATCATAGGATGTTGATCGAGCCACAAGTTGACAGTGTATGGACTGGGCTGTTGTCGTGCACAAGTATAATTGGTTCCGGGTCAGGAATTGCCATCGCTTGGACAGTGAGTAAGGAGACCTCTTCCAATATGTGAATGTAGTCGTCACTCGTGAATCTCCTCTCCAACACCACCAGCCCCCTTGGTCCGTATGTCCACATTCATCCTCACATATTCACAGTGAAACGACCACTTGTAGCTCTCTCGTCAATATTCTTATCTTTGTATCGTGTATTAACTGGTCGCCAGCAGTATCGTGCTCCGGCTTTAACTGATGAGAAGCTCTTCTCATCGGTAAAAATAACATTGTGCCAGGATATTGGGTCGACGCCAAGGTATTCCAAAGCAAATCCAAGTCGAGCCTCCCTATGAGCTTGTGTTAATTTCTGTTTTTTTGCTGGAACGTAGCAGTTTATACCGCTCTTGTGGAGACGGTTTCTACTCATTAGAGGATGACAGGGAAGCATGAGTTCTCTGGTGAGGTCGATTACTATCTTCTTAGGTGTGTTGTCTACTGCAGCCAGCAAACGGGCATCCTCGTCTTGTGTGGTTACCCGGGGTCTGCCGCTCCTTGGTCTTGTTGTCAGAGAACCCTTCTCCTGCTACCTAGTGATCCACCTCTGCACTGTTTTCTTAGACACATCCATGGCATCAGCAACATCGGCAGGTGCTATGCCATCCTGCCACAGCCGGATTATTCTGTCCCTGTCGGCTAAAACCGCAGGTGCGTTAACCCTCCCCATATCTGAGGAAAGAATGTGCGTTATAAAATATGTTTCGCGATATATTAACATGTGTATAATATTACCTGTAGGCTTTAAATAAGAACATCACCAGACAAGAAAATAATATACAGAGACCTGTAAGGTGCAGCATAGAATATATACAAGTGATCGTGGGAACTTCGTGCCCGGTGGCGAATCCGGTAGTACAGTTTACCAAAGCGTGAAAGTTCAAACGCTCATTCTTGGCTAGCGCGCATCCGTCGGAAGGCTGGCAGCGTACAGCGACATCGTTTTCCATCGTAAATAAAATGGTTAATTAATGCCTTCCTAAAGAAACCTTCGCCATGGGACCATGTTTGTTCCATTCTACGATTTTTTTTGCGATTTTTCCACCAAGTTTGACGAAAAACGATTGTGCCGTTTCCGCTGCCCAAAATAGACACACACACAGACACACGGCTATTCCTATAGTATATGAGATAATCATGGTCGTGGTTGTTATAATCATGGTCGTGGTTGTTATAATCATAGTCGTGGTTGTTTAGTCATGGTCGTGGGTGTTATAATCATAGTCGTGTTTGTTGTAATTATGGTCGTGGTTGTTATAATCATGGTTGTGGTTGTTATAATCATGGTCGTGGTTGTTATAATCATAATCGTAGTTGTTATAATCATGGTCGTGGGTGTTATAATCATACTTGTGGTTGTTATAATCATGGTCGTGGGTATTATAATCATGGTCATGGTTGTTATAATCATAGTCGTGGTTGTTATAATCATAGTCGTGGTTGTTATAATCATGGTCATGGTTGTTATAATCATAGTCGTGGTTGTTACAATCATAGTCGTGGTTGTTATAATCATAGTCGTGGTTGTTTAGTCATGGTCGCGGGTGTTATAATCATAGTCGTGTTTGTTGTAATTATGGTCGTGGTTGTTATAATCATGGTTGTGGTTGTTATAATCATGGTCGTGGTTGTTATAATCATAATCGTAGTTGTTATAATCATGGTCGTGGGTGTTATAATCATACTTGTGGTTGTTATAATCATGGTCGTGGGTATTATAATCATGGTCATGGTTGTTATAATCATAGTCGTGGTTGTTATAATCATAGTCGTGGTTGTTATAATCATGGTCATGGTTGTTATAATCATAGTCGTGGTTGTTACAATCATAGTCGTGGTTGTTATAATCATAGTCGTGGTTGTTATAATCATGGTCCTGGTTATTATAATCATGGTTCTGGTTGTTATAATCATGGTCGTGGTCGTGATACTTACAGTATCTAATATACTATAAGAAGGAATAGAATAAAGGTTAGAATACTTAGTTAAAGAAATATTCGCCATAAGGAGAGGTTAAAATCATATTTTTATTTTTATTATGAAGCACCGATGATCATTCCTAGATAAATTATATTATGAAGAGAACTGACTTTGATTCTGGTTAGATTATTCACCATCTGCTTATGTCATCACCTGTGTTAAGTCATCATAGTCATCATGTGAACCAGTCAGTCAGCAGTCTGTCTGTCCTGTTAGTTGCCATATTGTCTATTTGTGCATGTATGAATCTGTCTATATTTGTCAACCTCCTGTCTGTTTCACTGTCTATATTCACCCTGTGTCTATTGTAGTCATCTTCTCCATGCATTCCTGTTATTATCTTTTTATCTCTTCTCCTTTTCCACCCACAGGAATAAGTATACACTGTAGCTGTATGGTCGTCTGGTAATGTTGAAACTGTGTATCCAGACGCATGATGAAACTCAGCTTCCCCCACCTGTAATCTCTAACTATTTTCTGTTTCCCTTCTTTATTCTTCTATTTACTCATCTCCTTCCTTTACTAATCTAAACAACATTAAAAAATTATAGGTTAAGAAAAAAAGTGGGGGGAGGAGGAGGGAGCCGTACATAACTGCAATCGTGGGCTGACAGCCTCCAGTGAATGAGGGTGCGCCAAGTCCGTAGACTTGCGTCGTTTTCCAGCGTAAATAAAATGGGTATGTAATGGCTTCCTAAAGAAACCATCGATATGGGACCAGGTTTGTTGCACTGTTTGAATTTTTTTGCGATTTTTCCAGCTAGTTTGATGAAAAACGAGTGTGCCATATCGGCTGCCCAGAGCAGACACACACACACACACACACACACACCTAGTCCTATAGTATATTTGATTAGGAGATGTGATTATAAGAGAAGTCATCCCACTGGGGGGGGTAAGTTTCTTCGTCAGAAGAAATTAAGTTTGCTAGCCTGGTGGGTGGCACTAGTCATAGTGGCCTAGATACGCAGGCAGTGAAACGGGGCCCTTAAAGGGACCCTGACACTAAAGCCTTGCTACCCAAACACAGATTAAAAGCAATTTTCATAGTAATCGTAAAGATCAATATTATTATTATTATTATCAAGTCGACGATTAGAAGTCCATCACATGGTAAACTGGTGGCTTAAGGCTGAGTAGATCCGTACAGAGTTTGCACCTCCCCCTCCCCAACAGCAACAACCATGAAGTGTAAGGAATCAGGGGCTGAAAAATCACCAGGAAGTCTGTTGACATGCAATTACTGTAGGGCGACGTCGATATAGATTGTGAGGGTCTGAGCAAGTTAACGTTTAGGACAATACAGAATGCTGTAAAGCCTGGAGGCTGTTGCTGGTATTAACCCTGACTGCATAGTCAAAGTGAAAGAGGCGATTGCAAGCCATAGGGAACGAGTTTCCTCGGGATGAAAATAGATGAATCTGGATCCTTGCTGGTTGTCAAACTAGAACTAAAACTGAGGAAATAGCCGATACAATGGAGGTGGTAGTGAAGAGGAGTTATTCTCAGGCCTTAGCAGGGTCATGGGAGGTGGCGGAGAGTAATGCAAGATCCGAACAAGTTCTACAGCAGCTAGGGACTCTGAAGAAGTGTGTCGAAGAGATGGCAACTAGCAGACATATTGTACTGTTAGGGGAGAGGAGGAACAACGGTACGTTTCGAGCGCAGTAACAACGTAATAGTTTTTGGAGTCCCTGAGAGCCAGTCGGAAGAAGCTGAGAGTAGGAGAACACGCGATAAGTTGCAGCTTGAGAATATATGTACAGAGGTTCTGAATATGCCAACCCCCCCCCCCCCCCTTCCCCTCAGGATATGAGGAGGCTGGGACAAAAGCAGGAGGACAAGCCTAGCCCCCTCAGGGTTACATTAGTGAGTGAAGAGAAGAAATGGGAAGTTATTCTGCAGGCAAGAAATTTAGCAAGGACCGAGGCATTTCGGAGTGTATTCATTCACCCAGATTGCATGGTAATTCAGAGGGAACAGCACAAGAAGCTCCGGCAGGGCTTGGAAGAGAGGAAGGAGGAGTTGAGGAGGAACGGTGTCGGGTGTACATGGGTTATATCCAGGGGGAGGGTAGTGGAAGTAAGAGTGCCAGCACAGAGCCAGGGGGCAGCGGTACACCCTCCACCCGCTATACCTCCCACCCAGGAGGAAGCAAGCGTCGTGTAAGCAATGACATTTCTAACCATGCCCTGCAAAATACAGTGCATTTAGCAAATGCTGCAGTTGCTGAGAATGGAGGGGGGCCGGAGTTACTACCAAAAGCAGAGACGTTACCGAGAACAAATTCCGGCTTGAAAATCATGTACACTATTACTGACACGTTCCTTGATAAGAGAGAGGAGTTTGAAATACTACAGAAGGCACACCATCCCGATATAGTGGGTGTTGTAGAACTGTTGTACAAGAACAGGAGAATCGACCCAGAGGAATGTGAGTTCAGTATTGACGGATATGACTTATTTACCTTTCTCAAGAAACTTGCAAGAGGGGTGTGAACTATCTATGCTAGGCAAGACCTAAAAGCTAGCCAGGTGAGTGCACAGGGAGAGGATGTTTTTGAAGAAACCAAGTGGTGTAAAATTAAATTAAAGGGAGGAAACTTACTTATTTTTGGGTGTATCTACAGATCCCCAAACTGTAGCTTACTAAATCAAAGGAACTTAGAGCCTTAATAGTCAACGTAGCAATGTTCAACCCTAGCCACCTCCTTATCATGGTGGACTTTAACTATGGCGACATCGACTGGAGAAATGAGTTCACGCCAAATGACTTAAATAGCCCCGCTACTCTTTTGTAGAAACTCTGAAAGATAATTTTCTGTTCCAACATGTTAAAGACCCGACGCATTACAGAGGGGAGCAAACACCCAAGCCACTGGACCTCATCATAACAAACGAGGAGGGTATGGTGGCCAAATTGGAACATCTAGCCCCAGTTGGCACCAGCCACCATGTAATGTTGTCATTCAGATTTAACTGCTACTTAGTTCACGACAAAACCAGGCCAAGGTGCAAATATTACAAGGGAAATGACGACGGGATGTGGGAGGAGATGAGCGGTATTCACTGGCCTGATTCACTAAGGCATAAGAACGCAGACACTGCGCTGAATATCATAGCTAGTAAAGTGAACCATTTGATCTGAAAATATATATCCAGGACTAGCCCAGTGCCTCTTGGAATACAAGGAGACCCTTACACATGAACCATGCGGCGGTCGACAAAGTTCAGAAGAAATTCAAGAATTTCAAGGCGTGGGTTAGGTCAAACGATGAGCAGGGCAGCGGAATGTATGAAAGAGCCAGGAACCAAGCAAAATTAGAGTGTAGAAGTGCTGAAAAGGAGTTCCAGAGGCTGGTTGCAAGCGAGGTTAAGTCAAACCCAAAGGCGGTTTCTTGTTATGCAATGTCGAAATTAAAAACGCGAGTAGGAGTAGCGTACCTGAGGCTTGAATATGGTAGTTACGCAGATTCTGACCAGGATATGGCTTAGGCATTGGAGAATTTATTTTCCTTGGTGTTCACACGAGAGGATGCGATCAATCTTCTTGTGTTTGGGGACAGACGGTTCGACACAGCACTGACCCACATTGTGCTCACAGAAGAGGTTATAAGAAATAAACTTTTAAAGCTAAAGGTTCATAAGAGTTCCGGCCCTGATATGGTGCATCCCAGAGTGCTAAGAGAGTTGTGAAACGAGCTTGCTGAGCCCCTGAAGATCGTGTTATGTAAATGCCTGGATGAGCAAAACGTCCCCAGTGATTGGAAAATGGCTTATGTGAGTTTTATCTTCAAGAAAGGCTATCGTTACTCCACGAATAACTATAGACTGGCGAGTCTGACCAGCATAGTATATAAAGTATTTGGGAGCATTATAAAAGATGCCGCGATGGAACATCTACTACGAAAAACAACCTTGTAAAGGATTGCCAACACGGTTTTATGCCGGGGAGCTCCTGCTTAACATAATTACTCAAGTTACTGGATATTTGGACACAACTTCTGGAACAGGGTGGTAATATCTACAAAATATCACTCGACTGCCGGACCCGGAACTGTGAAGACCGCCCTCTCTCTGCTGCCATTGTTGGCCAACTTTCCTGACCGGACCACCCGCCACTGACATCGTCGACAACATCTCACGAGCGTTTTCGGTTTATCGAGCATTAGTTTGCCCTCCCCACTGGTGGTGTGAGTGACCCACACTCCAGCTGGAGAGCAGCTCTGGCCAAAGGACCTGCACCCTCAAAAGTGTATTCGTCCTGCGGTACCCCCTGTAACTGTTCACCTCCCTCCCAGCAGAATGTGAACACGAAAGGGGGTTGGAGCAAGAACCCATCCCTCTGCCGAGTCTTTCTAGGAAAACCGTGATCGTGCGGGTCCACCTGGAAAGAGGGTAGCAATCCTCATCCTCACCCAATAGGCACACTTAGCTCACGTCTATAAGTGAGCAGTCACATACACTAGGAAGTTGGTTTCCCCAAACGGGGCTCCGGGAGAGAAGCTCAGGAACCACTCTACGACCACCCGGCCATCAAGTGCCTGTGGGGAGTGTTGAAATTCCTCTGCTACTTACTCAACCGGAATAGGTAGTCTCTGAAAAACAGGAAAACCTCCAAAGAAAAAGAAAACACTACTTAACCATCGGTTATCGAGTGAGTATGCCCTCCTAACCGCGACCCCCGCCTGAACCGCCAACCCGACGACCCGAACTACGACAGGCTCCGCACAGAGAAAGCGGACCAGCTGCGGGCCTTTCCCAAAGCCCTGAAAACCAAGAACAACGTCATCCACACAACTGCCACCACCCCCAACAACTCCACCACCACCAGCACCATCACCACCACCACCACCACCACCACCACCACTGCCACAGCCACTGAGGACAACAACTGGACGAAGGTTGAAAACAAAAAACGCCGACGTGCTTTTTCGGGAAACGAAATCCGTCAAGCAGCCCAAAAGGCACCCATCACCACCACCAGCTCTCCCCCAACGACACTGCCAAAATTTCGGATATCGAAAACAGACACGAAAACGACATATGCTGCCATCACAGAGATGGAGAAGCAAAATCCACTGGCCAAGTTCTCAGTGCGGCCCAACCTAAAGGAGATGATTATTCACCCAAAAGACAAGGACTCCGCCACCACTCTCGACACCAACCTGAAAAACACCAGTACCGTTGCATCAACCAAGCTGGACCCCGCCTAGAAGCTGATGAAGTCGGTAGTCCTCCTGTACCCAAAAGAGATACCCCTCGAACCCCCGAGAACCACCTGAAGATCCTAAAAGCCGAGAGATGCCCTCCCCCGACCGACAAGACGGCCACCACAAAACAAGTGCTTATAACGCACTACGGTCCACCCCCCAACACCACAGACCTCAAATCCTGGGGGATCTACGAAGTGAGGCCCTTCGTCCCGGAGCCCCTGCTGTGCTTCAGATGCCAGAAATACGGGCACCATCAGACGAGGTGCACGTACAAGGAAATCTGTGCCGTCTGCACGCAGAAGCACGGCACACACTCCTGCCTCACCAAGTTGAAGAATGGGGAAAAAATTGCCCCAAAGTGTGCCAACTGTGGGGGCAAACACCACGCCTGGAACCCTGGATGCTCCGAGAGGACAAAGAGGGTCCAGGCAAACCGACCAGCAGCAAGACGGGCCCCCACCGCTTGCACACCAGCCCTACCAAGTACAGCCAGAAACCATAATTACTGGCTCACTCAGGTCGAGCGGTAGGTGAGACCAGGGGTCCTTACTGATCGGCAGCTCACAGAGTGTCAACGCACGTACGAACACACAGAGCATCATATACCCTTGAATACTCGTCACCAGTCGTTCAGGTCATACCTCCCCTTTACTTTGAATATAACGTGAAGGAAATCAGTTATATGTTATGTCTAATGGACAACAAACATATCCACTGGCCGGTGCTACAAGGATATAGGAGCAGTTTTAGAATATGTCTGCTTAGGCCAACACAGGAGTACTCTGGTGATGTCCCACACGACATAATGTTGTCATAGTACAGCAGCAGGCCAAGTCTCATGCCTTAGTTAACATACACAATTCTCTGATACACTGGACACATCGTTGGACTGTCAGTACAACTCCTGCTGGCCGTAAAGGCCATCACCTCATTAGGCTGTCTGTCTATAAATATTAAACTATGAAACATCAAACATCACACCTCTAAGCAGTGGTAAATACTGTTAATACTGTATTGTTTATACCACAAATTGAAGAATCTGGCAAAAGTTACTGAGGACTGTATACCTGTATACTTCATAAAGCTTTGGTTACTTGTGGTCGTAAGTCCAAACTCGTGCACCAGCTGGCTAACGTCTCAGGTTGACTCACTATATCTCCTTCACTCGCAGAAACAAACAACAAAGTCTCGGTGTGTTGTGGAAGTTAAGTTAGAATAAGTAATAAATATATCAAGATATGACAGTAGATACTCTTAGCTTCACTAGCCAGTGTTGCCTCTCTCAGTCTTAGAGAGAAATAGATGAAAAGTCTCAACCTTACACGGGGGTCCAGCGGGACCTTCGGTAGCATCACTCCTTGGGGGCGTGAGGGCGGCTGTTCTGGCCCTCTAGGCGGAGTCCTGAAGACCCTCAGCTACCTCCGCACCTAAGGAGATTAGCCAAGAAGGGTGGCCTATGGGACCCACTCGGAAGAGTTCCTGAAGGTTCTGGGCTGCCCTTGCCAATATATGCAAGTAGTATTTCGTAATTATCTCTTTCGGCCTATGTAATCAAAATTTTAATGACCATCAATGTTGTTCGGCGTGCCAGCAGCCTGGAGGCTATTGGTTTACCTCTACACCCTTGGGAACATCCAAGTCGGTTTTGTACAACAGCGTCAGAGAATTAAAGCAGCCTTACAGTAAGAACGGAATGTTCTATAATCAGCACCAATGTAATGATATGTAACGAAATGTAACAAAATATAACGTAATCTGCTTTAGGTATATATAATTTGAATATATTATGATTGTAAACGACGTCTTATTATGAAAAAGCATTTTTTTTCATATGCAAATTAATTTACATTGTCATAACAATGAAAAAAGATTATCCCATTGTCCCTATTTGGCGGACACACACACACACACACACACGGGTGGCTGAGAAACAATAACAGGGGGAAGGGAATAGGAGAGAAGGTGGTGTGTGGTAGAAATATCCTGTCATGACGTGTTAAAATTTTGTGACAACACATGAATATAACTTGCCAAGGGTACAAGGTAATGATGTGATACGCAGCAGTGGTTCATCATTATTTTATGGCCAGCAAGGAAATAATTAGAGAGTTTCATGAAGTGACTCACACAGAAACACATGAACATTTTTTATACTGTTTTAAAAGTATTGTCTAATAAAGTTAATAAATTCTTGTAATTAGTTGTTAATAATGTCTCTATACAAAAGCCTATGTGATACATAGGCTCCATAAGACATGAGATATATCAAAGAGAAGCACCATCATCACACTCACCATATACAGAAGCACCATCATCACACTCACCACACAGTGAAGCACCATCATCACACTCGCCACACAGAGAAGCACCATCATCACACTCACCACACAGAGAAGCACCATCATCACAGACACCATCGCATTAATCACCACACTGATTGTGATATTACTCCTAACATCAGTTTAAAGGACATATTAGTTGTCAATATTACTTGTTGAAATACAAATTATTGTTGTTTCAGTTTGTGTAACTTTGGTTTATCATATTATTAAGACATTAATGTTAATGCTGAAATGGTGATGAACAACTGACTAAAAAGATAATTTTCTTACACCTACATCGTTAACATGATCAGTATCATTTTTAATACCAATATCATAAACATCAAATATTCTTATGGAGACTTACTGGCTACCCTGGCTCTGTCCGGGGTGCCCAGCTGGAACTCTCCTGCATACTTTTGTTGAACTATCGCCTCGCCTGTTCAACCTGTGTTTGGCCAAGGGGCCATTGCAGTGAGTGGCCGACCAGAAACACCACTCCTAACCTCACCTCCTGCTCAACCTAGTGGGTCAGAGATTATGGTTTCTGACTGTACCTCATGAAAAACTAACCATTTTCAATCAAGATGTAATTAATTTTGCAGCTTATATACGTCACCCTTATAATCCAGCTCGAAATTACGGACTGACTGACATGTCGCCTTCCGCTACAGTGATTCCTGTCCAAAGTGCTACACTCAGGCAGCTTCATTTGACTCCAGACGGAAAACACTCAGTTTCTGATTCGACTGTGAGTGAATATGCTATCACTAATCCATACTATTTTTCAGAGATTAGTCCTGGCAAGCTCTTACACGACATCCACCTTCCTCCTGATCAATTGAAGCGTCTAGCGTAGTTCAGACGAACTCGCCACCCTCTAGAAAATCCGCTTTCTGTGGTGTTAAGTTTCGTAGGCTTAATATTTCGATCTGTGCGCACATCTTATGGTGAGTTCGTCTCTGCTCTCCTTGAATGGTAATTGAAATAAGAATAGTCTAGCTGAGATAGATTCGCCATCTCTGCTGAGGCGGAGCGACCAATAGAAACACCGGCTGACCCATAGTATAATACTTATGTGAATTTATAAGTATGTATACTCACTTGAGACCTGAACCTCGGCGAGGTAGGTTCTCCCGGCTCCCCGCTCCTTCCCCCCGAGGTACCGCGTGACCATGATCATGATCACCCTAGCCCAGGCGAAGGTTGTGAGACTGATTCCGGTCGAGCACCCTTCGCGCAAGAAACTCAATCTTCTTGTTATAAAAGATTTTTTTGACCACATCGGACTAAAGGGGGTGACAGGGGTCGTCCGGAGTAGCGGTGGTACCCTTGTCATCACGTTCGAGGAATGGGGGCAGGCCCACAAATTACCCTACCGAACGATTATCAATGGAGTCGACGTCATGTTTGACGCCTTACTTCAGGATAACTTAGTTTTGGGAGTCATTTCCCACTCTGAAATTGAGTATCTCGAAAGAGACGAACTTGCCGAGCTGATTGGAGATCAGCTCTCAGTACTTAGGAAGCTGACCAGCACAACTGCCCTGGTTGGTTTTCCTAAGAAACTTCCTAGCTCCGTTATACTGGGTTGGGAGAAAATCCCAGTAAAACCTCAACAGCAAAAACCCACTCGCTGCTACAATTGCCAGAAATATGGCCATCTGGCGAGGAAGTGTCATGCTCGCGAGGTGTGCTCTAGCTGCGGGGCACCCGGCCACACCGACGCTGACTGCCAGGCGGCCGTTAAGAAGTGCGCGGCTTGTGGTGGCCCTCACTCCTCCTCCGACCGGCTTTGTCCCAAGTGGAGGGAGGAGTGCAGGGTGGCCAGGCTGCGGGCGAAAGAAAAATTGACTTACAGGGAGGCTCTCCTTGTAGTCAAAAATCAAGAAAAGAAAAAACAAGAAAAGAACAAACAAGACAAAAACAACCACGACATGAACAACCGAGAACCCGATATCCCTACAGAAGACCAGAAAAAAGAAGACCAGAAAGAAGAAGATCAAAAAGAAGACGAAGAACAAGATCAAAAAGAAGACGAAGAACAAGAAGAAGAATGGAAAGTAAAAACTAAAAGAAGAACAAAGAAAAAAAAGAAGTCCAACCAATCAGCTTCGGCCGAAATAGCCTAACGGCGAAGAGGCCAGAAATCCCAAACAACTTGAACTTGAACTATGTATACTGTTCTGTGGGTCGTGGAAGTCATATCTTACCAAGACAATGCTCTTTGTCTTTTAATGTTAGGACCATATGGGTGCGACCTCAATAACTCCACTAAGGTTTTCAAGAAGCCCATTGGATTCAAGCCAATGATTCTTCACAAGATAAAAATATTGTTAAAACTGAAAACATATCAATAGTGAAGGATATTTTATTGCAAACTAATTCCCTGTGGACCCCAATACATCATATGTAATGTTTGCAGTGGTCACTACTATCATTATTCTCTTAATCCTGGTTTTCTATCTGAAGAAACGACGGTTCATATCTGCACCATAAGATGCAGTTAATGCTGTAGAAGTTACTCTTTCTTCTCTAGCACTAATGAATTTGCGAAGAGCGGTTTAATTCAAGTTACAGTAGTGACACAGAGATTCTCAAAGGACATCATCAAGGATAGCGGGTCCGTATTGTGTGTCTAAGACAATCTATTCAGTGTATTCAAAGTCATGAGGACAGAACCTCATCCGTGACTGAGCCCTGCAAACCATATCTATGTATATTATATATCTATATGTACTGTCCCACACAATAATCTCAGGACACTTTCTCGTGTGCAGATATCGACACCTAGCATTTACTACTGTGTTTACTCCATTAGTCGTAAAATTCTGTGAATGAAGCTGGGGTTTAGTCACTGAGCGGTTATTGCAACACACCAAACTCTGATGCTCCTTAAAATATATTATTTAGAGGAAATTTTCAACAAACATTTTCTCTAGCATAAGTTGGACTTTCTATACATGCGAATGGTGTTTTCTTGCATAACATTTTATGTGTTCTTGGCGTATAAACTTCAGATAGAGAACGACAGGCCTGCCAATATCAATCATTACAAATGCCAGCATGTGGGATATTTTTTTTTTGTCAACGGAATTTTATTTTAATGCGTTTGACATTTCATATATGATGCTCATCTTCTAAATTATTTTCCATTTAATCAATCTCTTAAGCTCCCTTCGTAAGTAAACTATAGTGATAAAGGGAAATGATTTTGTTGTACACAGATTTAGCACTGACTAAATGAAGTGCCTCCTCTCCCTCACCCCCACGGCTACACCTATGACTTGCCTACACCCAACATTATTACAACCACATACAGTACATGATACATTGATAAGAAATAGAAATGACGTCTCATCATATATAAAAAAATGATTAAAAATATTGTGGTTGCTAAATCCTGGTGCAAATTCAAGTCACACACACACACACTACTACTACTACTACTCTTTTTTTGGATTTAATTATAATGGCCTCCATCCTCCCCTCATAGCCATACCTTCGCTACCATTTTATTCCCTTAAAATTAAATATCCTCATGCATAAGTAGCTATCCTAGCTGTATTGAATTAGTTGAGCCGCAGATCTATGCGGCATTCAGTGACTGTTGCCTCAAAGTCAATATCTGCAACTGTTGCTTCTGTTCGGATAGCATCTCCGCAAGTCTGGCGTAGAAACATCTTGCACTTGGTCCCATCCCACCAGAGGTTGTGAACACTAGAGGAGTGAAACTGCCTTGATCAGCGTTCTGAATTCTCTCCCCGTATGCCCTCATCTTGTCGTTCTCGTTCCTCCTGTGTGCAGCATCGAGAGCTAAGTTACGGTAACATGCGGCCATGGGATAAGAAATCCTGATATCGAGGAAGGCTCACTGTCCCCATGTCCAGAATCCTCGAGCACTGACGTCAACACAGGCTTCGTTGCATGTGTTTGAAGTCATATGTTGGAAATTCTCACCTACATCAAGGCAGATTTCCTTCAACATATTTGCTGTGAGATCCCTTACTTCGTCATGCCTCATGCATATGAAGCCCCCTTTCATGCACGCCATGGCGTGATCGACGTCATAGGAAGAGCCACACACGTAATGGGATGGCAAACCTTCTACTAGCCTACCATACCTTAGAGCATTGGCATCTGTAAATTCTTGTTTATTGAGACTGAAACCATTTGCCCTTATTGGTAACGTGGTTAACCAGTTCGAGGCGCCTACCTCCTGCGCTATAGCTGCTTTTTTTTTTCAATTTCTCTGGTACTTGCAGCAACAGTTGCTATAACTTATCACTTTGGCCGTGCTGTCGTTCTATCGTAATGGATCTTCGAATCATATTTACTTCGCTGGTATCCACCTCCCCTGTTGCATTCTGAGCTATTATGTGGTCCGTGAGGGCTGCAGTGAGCTTAACTGAGCTTTGAAGTTCGGTGGCAGCAATCTCCTCTGGATTGGTCAATCCCATACCTCCCAGTCTCGGTGGTAGTGCAAGGAGTGATCTTTCTGCTTGGGTTAAGTGAGGGTGTTTCACTAATTTGGGAATTAAATTGACGCTGATAGCTTCTTCCAGAAGGTGAAGGAGGGGTCCGATATCAGGGATAGTGTGCATCAGGTAGTTTCAGCGATTCTTGACTCCATGGGTGAATGCCGCTAAAGCCGCATGTGGCTCTTTGTTAGCGATCTCAGACAAAGCTTGAATTTCCCTAACCCACTCATTCACCTTTCCCGTTACGTACTCGGTCTTGAAGTCTGTCGTGCCAATTGCTGCGCCTAGATGTCTTTGGCCATCCTTTGTTATTTTGACCTCTTTTCCACCGAACACCTCCATTGCCGTTCATAATGTTCTGGCTTCACAATGAGGAAGGACTTGCTGGAGTTTGGGTGGTAGCCTATTTGTGGACCTCGTGAG
Source organism: Homarus gammarus (assembly GCA_958450375.1). Classification (NCBI taxonomy): domain Eukaryota; kingdom Metazoa; phylum Arthropoda; class Malacostraca; order Decapoda; family Nephropidae; genus Homarus; species Homarus gammarus. The sequence goes on along the minus strand of CAUDMG010003686.1, from coordinate 545,521 downwards.
GTTTCCAGGTCCCACCACTTTTTGATGTCCTCCACTTTTCCTGCTTCTGTAAGGTCGTCAGCGTACGCCACTTGCTTGACCTCAGTTGTTTCAAATTTTATTGTGTGTTGGAGCTCATATAGGCCTATTGCATACATTACCATTGCAACAGGGTCCCCCTGCGTTGTTCCCTCGGTTGACTGTATGATGGTATCACCTCTTAGAGCCTTGTTGTTTACTATATAAAGGTCTGATGAATTCCTATAAGAGTTTTCAACATACATTGCAAAGCTTGGACACTTGAGCTTCATGTTGTGCAGTGCGGCCTTGCTGTTAAGTATGTTAAATGCGCTTGAAGCGTCCACCAGGAGAACGGCCTCACAATCACGCTGCTTAAATATCGTTCTCATGGCTTGAATGGCAGCTTCCCCTCCAGCCTGGTGGCCAGCACAAGCTTGCAGGTTACCTGTTGCTGCCTACTACTGCTACTACTTTGCTGTTACTCGGAATCGAATATGACGATCATCCAGCTAAGATACAATGATATGAGCTATTAAGGATGTTACCTAAGTTGGTGAGTTCCGAGGTGAGTAAAGAGGCCGATACGGGACTGGTAGGGTCGATCACAGATGTTGCACATGTAGGGGGCTACATCTAGTGCGGGAGGGGGGGGGGGGGCGGCAGCGTCTTTCCGGCGTTGGCGCTTGTCTGCCTCGTTCGGAGGTCCTGCTAACTCGAAAGTATTGACACCTTTTTGTGTGGGGATCCTCCAAGCGTTACGGTGTGGAGTAATCGTCTCCTAGGTGAGGGGGTTGATTTGGTACTTTTAGGTGACTGTAAATTAGCTGATTTGGCAGTCTACTCTCATCCATGCAGGTAACATGGCCGGTCCAGCGTAGTTGTTCATGGATAATGGTAGCCTCGATACTCTTACAGTTAGTGTCAGCAAGAATACTGGCATTTGTTCTCATGTCTTCCCAGCGAACTCGGAGGATGGAACGCATACTACGTTGGTGAAAGTTTTAAAGTACCTTGAGGTGCTTCCTGTATGTGACCCATGTCTCGCTGCCATATAGCAGGGTAAGGAGGACCACTGGTCGATATACATGTAACATTGTAGATAATTTAAGCTCCATACAGCTGAAGACATGCTTTAGGAGTCTGCCAAAGGCTTGAGATGCACATCTGATCCAATGCTAAATCTCTTCAACGATGTCCGCGGTGGTGGACGGTGTGGAAGCCGAGATACCGATAGTGGGTAACATTACAGAGGATAGTACCATTGACCTGGATGGATGGTGGAGGTGTGGTGGGACAAGGGGCAGGCTGAAAGAGAATGTGAGTCTAACGTACATTCACCTCAAGGCCGAAGTCTGCATGTGCATCTGCATAGGTGTTCAGGATCTCCTGCATGTCATATTCAGTGTGAGCGACAAGAGTTAGATCGTATGCATACTGAAGCTCAGTAATGGAAGCTGCCGACACATTTTTTCCTGCCTAGAGTCGTCTTATGTTGAAAAGACCCTTCATCCGGTACTGGATGTCCACCCAGCCGGCTAATGAGCATTGGCACGAGTAAGGAAGGCAGCCAAGTAAATGAAAAATAGAGTTGGTGCCAGTATACACCTTTGTTTAAGCCCCGTTTGGATGGGGATGAACTGAGACTGGGCGCCACTGTGCAGGACATCGTGGAGTTGCCTCACAATGGTGATGAATTTTGGTGGGTAGCCAAAACGGCTGAGGGTCCACCAGAAAGCTTTCCTGTTGACCAATCCGAAGGATTTGGTTAGGTCGATGAAACCCATATACAGGTCTCGACGCTTTTCTCTGTACTTTTCCTGTATCTGACAGGGAGCAAAGATCATGTCAGTGGTGTCACGTGATGGTCTAAGGCCACATTGAGATAATGGGAGGAAGTTTTTCGCCTTAGGAAGAAGTCTGTTTATGAGGAGTCAATCTAACCGGTCTCCCTTGTTCTTATAAATACAGGCGATCTGGCCGAGGGTCTCTTTGCAGGTTTTTGTCATGACAGTGTCGAGAATATCTCATTTGGCACTGGGATTTAGGTCGTTTGTTGTTGGGTTGTTTATTAGGCCATGTTCTAGCTGCTGTTTGAAAGCATGTGCTACCGCTGGATCCTCCAGACGCTTAGTGTTAGAACCTCTTTTGGAGACTTGCTGCCATCGCCGTTTTGGGGCAACGTGAAGTGATAGCTTGGCTCTGACAAGCTGATTATGAGTGTTGCGGTGGTCTGAGCCATGCATGGGTCGGGTGATGAGGACATCTCTGCGATCTCTTTTTCTGACATTGATGTAGTCAAAGAGATGCCAGTGTTTGGATCGTGGGTGTTGCCACGAATCCTTGAAATTATCGGCTTGCCTAAACAAGGTATTTGTGATCGTGAGGTTGTGTGCAGCACACGTGCTGAGGAGGAGTAGGCCGTTGGGATTGCACTTGTCTAGTACATTTCTCCCTATGGTTCCCTGCCAAATGTCAGCATCTCTGCCAACACTGGCACTGAAGTCACCAAGGAGCACAACCTTATCTTTTCTCGCGATAAAGGTTAGCTCGCTGTCGAGGTCGGCATAAAAGGCCTCCTTGATGTCATTCTCTACATCCTGTGTTGGGGCGTATGCATGCATGAAAAATGCATGATGTGAGTGATTCAGTGGGACTTTGAGCGTCATGAGGCGCTCGTTGATCCTAATAGGCATTTTAATTAGCCTGTGTATGCCGCGTTGGTGGATGGCAGAGCCAATTCCATAAATGCTGTTTCTCTTCGCAGCAGGCTTACCCATGCAGAAGAAGGTATAGCCAGTCCGCCGTTTTGTGAGTTGACCTGCGCTTGCGAGTCGGGACTCACTAATGGGTGCTATGTCGATGTTATACCTAGCTAGCTCTTTTGCCACAAGGGCTGTTCTTCCTTCAGGACGCTCATTTGTGCCAGTATCCAGAAGGGTCTTGACATTCCATGCAGCGACCATAGCAGGTTGTATAGTTTATTTTTGTTTGGATCTGTGATTAGGATTGTGTTTTCGACTGTATGATCTTACTGGGTGTGGTTGCTCAGTCAGGTTTTTTTTTTCGGCAGGCTATGCTTAGGGCTTCTTTTCTAGGCCCCCTTCCCCCCCCTCATGAGGGGTGAGCAGAGTGGCTCCTCGAAAGGGCTGCTCAGCGGCACAGATAAGCCAGCATCGCACTGCTGCCTAGATCCTAGTGCATAAACGACCATATTATCTGTGCGGTCCATGTGCAGAGTTGTAACTAGAGACTCCCAGTAGTCATCTATGCCTGTCCCCATCGCCGCTCGTCCGTCGCCATGAGACTTTTGGGGATATAGGGTTTTTGATGGTGATTAGAAGTTTGGTGAGCGGGATAATGGTAGGAGCGCAGGCTGCAATCTCACATCTCGGCTCTCCCGTTCCCTGATCCAGTGGTGCAAGTGTTTCAATGACTGGGGAGAGGGAGAGTTACAAAGGACTGCTGATAGCCCAGTTTCTTGGGTTTTGCCTTAGTTGCTTGTCCATCAAGCATATCCTTCTTCCGCCGGTATAGTCATTGGGTTCCCATGGTGGTCACCTATTCCACCTACCGTTGGGGTCTTGTTGGTGCTGTGTAAGCATGTCTTCCTGATGCGCGGCTCCATCGCAGATTTTTCGTTTGGGGTTTACTCCCGTAGCCTTATACCGACCAAGGTTAATCCGCAAGGCAGCGGGGCAATGGTTGGTAGGCACCAGGACGTGTCGACATGCCATTGGGCTTATGCTCTGTCCCTCTGGGGCCCACTGCTACTCTAAGATCCCCTGCTTGTCTAGCCTGGGCGCACGAGGCACCCAGTTACCGTGTGTTGACACGAGGAGGCACAGCAGGAGCTGTGATGGTGAAGAGGCTATGTACTGGCAGTGGAAGATTTATACAAGCTGCTTACCTATTCGCCACAATGCCTATCCAGCGGCGGTAGTTGAAAGCGAGAGGAATCAAGCAGTGCTTGCACCTTAACACTTAACACTAGACGCATTTAACCACACACACACACACACACTGTCCTTAACACTACATATACTGTATTTCTAGCTTTCTAAGTATATTGGTATTTTTCTCAGTATTCATTTATTCAAGGCCATTTTGTTTGATGCTCCAAAATAATCACACATCAGAACCTGCAACATACACAAATGAAACAATTTAATCGAATTCACCTCTTGGTGCCGGCTTCGAACCGAGGCCATCACGGTTAGTAGTCAGGCAAATAGTCCATTGGACCACAATATGACATAATATGTGGTATTAGGGAGTGGCTTATTAACAAAAGTTTTCATTACAAAAGAGAAGGAATCCTGGGGTATCACATATGTATAGTGAATTGGGGCATATGTACTGTATATGTCTGTCTTTTTAAATAGGCATAATAGCAGAATAAGCTTCTAAAAGGAACTGACGTTTTGCCAAAAAGGGATATTAATTCTCATGTGATAGAATTTGTTTTTTGTTATTTTCAATTTAGACATTTTCTACCATCAAGAGATAGACAAATCATACCTAAAGAAGGTTAGATTCGGTTAGGTAAGGTTAGGTTTAGCTAAGTTAGATTAGGTTTTATATGAAACTATTAATTTAAATGTATTTCAATGATCTGCATGATCATTTATGGCCAGTCAGATGTTAGTAAAAAACATAAATATATAGAAGTTATCGCTAATAGACAATTATCTCTGCTTAGTGTAACATGATCTGTGTATTGGTGAGAGTTTGCGACAGTCGTTGATGAACGTAGAAGAGAGAGAGAGAGAGAGAGAAAGAGAGAGAGAGACAAAGAGAGAGAGAGAGAGAGAGAGAGAGAGAGAGAGAGAGAGAGAGAGAGAGAGAGAGAATTCGAGTAACCAATATACGTAGCGACGAATCGCGATATTCAACAGAATCAGAATTACGTATTCTTTTATACACATCCCGAAAAAGAATACAAAGGAAATAAAACAAAAACAATTTCCAGTGCTGGGGAATTGACGAGTGAAATATATCTGACTAAAAAAATATATTTCATCTCATGTTGTTTTCAATAACGTTGTTTGTTCCTGCTGTCTCAAGTTCCACCACAATTATATATATATATATATATATATATATATATATATATATATATATATATATATATATATATATATATATATATATACATATATATATATATATATATATATATATATATATATATATATAAATATATATATATATATATAAATATATATATATATATATAAATATATATATATATATATATATATATATATATATATATATATATATATATATATATATATATATATATATATATATATATATATATGCTGATAACCACAAGGAAAGAAGAAAACACGAAGTTCCCAAGCGCTTTCCTGTAATTCACATCTTTAGGGGTGAGTACAGTCTGTACTCACCCCTGAAGATGTGAATTACACGATTCAAGCGCTTGGGAACTTCGTGTTTTCTTCTTTCCTTGTGGTTATCAGCATATACCTAGATCACGCGCACCTACAGTGATTTACTTGCATATATATATACATTTATATATATATATTTGTTTATTTATTTTTTCATTCAGTTTCTGCCTACTCGTGGACGAAGGAGATTGAAACACCGCCGCCCTACCTAGTCAATATCCCTCCCTCAGGTAATCTCATTCAGGTGGCCAATGGGAATATTTGGGTTGGTTGTGTACTTTCGTATTGACGATAGGCGTCTGGATGTGTGTGTTGAAGAATGGGAGGTGTGTTGGGGGAAGGAGAGGTGTGTGTGAGTGTGTGTTTGTTGGGGGAACGGTGTGTGTGTGTGTGTGTGTGTGTGTGTGTGTGTTGGAGAAAGGTGGTGGTGTGTGTTGGGGGAAGGTGGTGTGAGTGTGTGTTGCAGGAAAGAGGAAGTGTGTATATTGGGGAAGAGGGGGTTGTATTGTGGGAAGAGGGGGGTGTGTTGGGGGAATGGTGTGTGTGTGTGTGTGAGTGCGTGTGTGTGTGTGTGTTTGTGTGTGTGTGTGTGTGTGTGTGTGTGTGTGTGTGTGCTCATATCTATCCTTTATATTAATCATTTCTGGTGTACATAGATAAATAATTTCATATACTATGTCTTTCGTTCTATAAGTATATATCTTATATTTCTTTGCTTATATTTTCTAAGACAATATTCTTTTATTTACTTCATTTATTTTTTCATATATATGATTGTATTTTCTGAATTTCATGTCCTTACTTTCTCTCAATTATATTCTGTTCTAGTTATATTCTAAACTATGGATTAGTCTGGGAAACCATGTCATTATTATTATAACACTTATTACTTACAACGGTAGCCTGCCACCACCGAGACTTTTATTAGAATATAACATATCTTAGTGAACTGTTAGGTAGCGTGCTAGCGAGCTTCTAGGCACGTGAGTTACAAGGGTTATTTTCTGAGAACCAATGGGTAGAAGGAATAGAGTGGTGATACTCGTAGTTTACTAAATTAATATTTATCAACATAAGGAGTGAATAAGATGTTATTTGAGCACACTCAGACAAGACTGGACCACCTAAGTCTTACTTTACCATTCATAAAATATATCTTCAATTATTTATTATCTCATTGAACACCTGTTGTATTATTCCTTTGACAAGTAAGATGGTTATTTGACACGCTCAGATAGGACGGGACCCTTAGGTATTACTTTTACACGTAGCAAAATAAATCTTCAATTATTGGCTACAACATTAAACAAGCATTATAAACGCCATGGTTATAGACGTTTCAGGTGACGGGCAAGTCGAAGGGAATAATTGAAACCCGTCTTTTGACGCATTCAATATATATTGATGTGATGAAAACCTGCAGAGGAGATGTTCATAATATTACATGGTGATTCATCTGATGCATAATTAGTTAGTCTCACACTTTTATCTTAATTACAATTTATTAAACATACAGCCATAACACAAAGTTCATAACTCTATTAATCTTAGTTTCGCTTCATTCTGCATTGACTTATTACTCTAGGTTAGGCAGAAACAAGTAGACGTAATTAGTTAACAATATTTCAGTACCGAGGGGTATGTCATCACTTATGCTGTACTTACAAGTGTGGGTAAATGCAGATCAGTATGGTGTTCCAAGAGACAACAGTGTCTGCGTAAATTGTCTCAGCACAAATTCTTGGTCAGGATTGAGTTGGTGTTTGCCAGTGAGAGCAGCGGGTTGCTCCTTACAACATCACTCGAGAGTGTGATCTCCTGGAGTCCAGGCGGCCACGCCACCCTTTAAACCATACATTTAGCGGAATCAGGACCTCTTCTCCGTAAACACCTCCCACCCCCCAATCTTTGTTCGGGTAAGGCAGCAGACGCCAGCACTCACACGCCAGTACTCACTCGTCAGTATTGACGCCAGCGGTGATAACACTCCCGGTGGTGCCAGAGTCTGGCGAGGTCACAGGTCGCGTGGGGGGTGGGGGGAGGGGCATCACTCGAAAGGGCGATTTGCCTCATGAGAGCCACGCCACCTTAAACTATACATTCAGCAGATTCAGGATCTGTTGTCCGTAAACACCACTCTCCCCCAGCCGCCAATTTCTTAAGAGGCAACAGCAGGCTGAGAGATCCAATGTTTGTTCCTGCAAGGTAGCGATCGTCAGCAACTGACACCAGCATAATAAGCCAGCGGAGATAACAAGCATTATATTATTTCATTATCAATACAGATGATTATAAGACACACTTGACAATATCCTGAATTAACTTATAACAACATGTTAGTTCGAAATGAATAACATGGCACTTTTCCTTCAGTTGATGTACTCACCTCACGTACATATTCACTGATGCTACCAATTTTTATGGGATAACAATATTCCTGCTAATTATCTCCAATCATATACAACAATAATACTTTGGCCCATATTACTGTAAGGAGTGCCCCAGGGTATAACACTGGTGTCTCCACAACAAACGAAGAGCGCTGTTAGAGTCAGTTGTAGTTTAATCCTGCCAAATTAACGACATCTTCCAATACAGCCAGCTGGTATGCCGCTACAGGTCCCCGGGTGACTGTTGGGTATTCAGCTAACACCTACCCTGTGCCTGAGATAATGATGGAGTAGCGTCAGAGATGTGAAAAATAGCTCAATCATAAACAATCTTTCGTCTAGTAACGACAGACAACATTTACGTTGCATTAATTCTTTCACTGGGTAATAGACAATTTCACTGTTACAACATGAACACTGATATTCACAAAATTCACTGAGTTAAACTGACTTAATATGGCGGGCGGAAAATCGTACACATACCTGAGATAATGATGGAGAAGCGTCAGAGATGTCAGAGATGTGACGCTACCCCGTGCACGAGCTTATATATGGCTAACTGGCAACTCAGGCCTGTGTGGAACACATGTCAGAAAGGGTAATCCCGCAATGGCAGAAATTACATTCAACTCAGTGGCTGTACATTTAACTATGAAAATCATTGCCATGGGTCAGGTGAATTTCTTACGCCTATTCATATAATCTAATGAGAGATTGAGCTTGCCAGGAAAAAGTGGCTTTACACACGCTGTTAACACTAGTTTTACAAACTCGGCGAACTACAAACAAGGAACTATTCAAGGGGATACGTTAGATGTTGGAGATTATACAGGTTGACAGAATAGTTCAGGAGATTAATGACTTTCTTAAATAGATAAGTGACACTAACTAAACTACAAATATCAGATTCTCTGATGTTTGGGCATCAAAACAATCTAACTTCAGTAGCAATTGGAAATTCATGGCTATCCCCAGGGACAATATCATGGGATGCCATTTGTACTGGCAGACTCGACACTCACTTACTTAACCAGTGTTACTAACAATAAAGACAGTTAAAGCTTTTAACATCACTCACAAAGGATCTTGTATGCTTTAACTGTAATCAAGTATCTCTAAGTTGACTTAAAACAATGGTGTCCTCTCTCATATTCAAATTCACTTTATAGAGAGGTTGGTTTCAGGAAGTCAGAGAAAATGGATGGCACACTGGTTTGGGAGCTATGAGAAAACGGCGCCTTAGATGGGAGACTCTATAAAGAAGACATAGCTACAAGTTTTGTGGGCAATTGAGAGTAATATGAATCGTCTGATTTTACGTTAACTGACTTGTATAGCCTTTGTCATTACGCACATACATAACCTTGTCCAGAAAATAATATACATATTTATTCTATGTCCATATTGTGATGAAACCGAAACAATGCACACAGAGCCATACTTCACACATTAATCTCCCAGTTGAAGGTCAGACGTCATGCTCTCCTTCAGCCTGACCATAACATTCGTATGCATGTTGAGATTGTGATGAATCTTCAGGAGATTATGTATCGTCACAAGACAAAAGAGCACAAAACGAAATTTAAGTGTGTGTGTGTGTGTGTGTGTTTTACCGTCCTAAGTCCTATGTCAGAAGACATCCCCTGCCAGTACACAGCCTCTTCACCACCAAGACTCCTGCTGTGCCTCCTCGTGGCGACACGGTAACTGGATGCCTTGTGGGCCCAGGCTAGACCAGCAGAGGATCTTGGAGCAGCAGTAGGCCCTAGGGGGACGGGGCTAGGCCAACTGACATGTGTATACGTCCTGGCACCAACCAAACGCTTCCCCGCTGCCTTGCGGATTAACCTTGGTAGGTATAAGGCTAAGAGAGTAAACCCAAACCACAAAATTTGCAGTGGAGCCCCGCATCAGGCAGACGTGCTTACAGAGTTCCAACAAGACCCCAACGGCTGTACAGGCGGAAGAGGTGACCAACATGGGAACCCAACGACTACTCCGAAGGGATGAAGGCAATGCATGTTGGAGAAGCTACTAAGGCGAAACCCAAGAAACCGGGCTATCGGCTGTCCATTGCAACTCTCCCTCTCCATTGTCAATGCAACACTTGCATCACTGAATCAGGAAAAGGGAGAGCCAAGATGTGTGGTTGCAGCCTGCGTTCCTGTCTCACCAGATAAATCAACTCACGTGCAGCCATCATCCATCTCATCATACGAGTGGCGACAGGGACAGGCAGATGACTACCGAGAGTCTCAAGTCCCAACTCTGCACATGGGCGGCATAGATAAGACGGTCGTTTATGCTCTGGGATCTAGGCTGTCATGATCGTGATAACGGCTAACCTGAAAACCTTAAGGATTCATATTACGCTCAAACGTCCACAAAGCCTTCCGAGTCCCCTAGTGGAAACGTCCCCCGTTTTCTCTGTTTCTCCGTCTTTGTCTTAAGGGAACTTTGAATATAATCCGCGGATTTCGTAGCAGACGCTGTATGTTGGGACCTGTTGCCATCCAGCCCTTTGTAATCAATTTAATTTTGCTTTTGATAGCTGAGTCAGAGCATTGTTAGTGAGGATAATAGTAGGGAATGAAACTGAGTTCATAGTCTCAGTTTCAACGTCAGAGTGTACAGTAAATTAATTCATCGAAATAGAAGTAGGTGGACTCCCTGGCCTATTTTGAGTGAAGGTGCCACGGGCATTTCTACCGTTAGTAAGTGCCCGTCCCTTCACCCATACAGGTAGGCCATTCCACTCTGTGTTGTAATTCGCTCTTCTTTAAGTGATTTGACCCAATTAATAGTTGATTGTGCAAGTGTTACAGTAACGTAGTTGATATGCTCTAAGTGAAGTCATATTTACGTCTTTAACGTCCCCTGAAATGTGATGTCGTTGTCACTGTTAGTAAGTGCCCGTCCCTTCACCCATACAGGTCCCTAACGCAGCCTAGGCCGTGTCTGTAGCGTGGATGTTGTATCCACTATGTCTGGGGAGATGTCCGAGGTCCAGTAGGATCAGTTACCTTCGTGAGACTCGGCCGTCAGACACTTCAGACTACCTATGGCCCCCATAGCTGGCTCGTCTGGCCCTAACGCTCGGCCTGCGAGGTGACCCCGGATCACCAAGCCACACACCACTACCAGTCCCCATCATTGGTGGATGAGTGTCTAACTCAGTAGGGCTATTTGTGTGGTGGGATTAATTCACTGGGATCTTCAGAGTTCGTCGGAAAGTACCCATGGTGGCTGGACCCCATGGCTGTTGCTTGAGAATCACTCCTGACGACTGAGTGTTGTAGTGGCAGTTGCCCCTGGTCCTTATGGTGCTAAGTGACTATAAGAGTTATGTATTATTGAGTATGTCCACCCAGTAGGGTTGGGAGTGTTATTGAGTATGTCCACCCAATAGGGGTGTGAGTGTTATTGAGTATGTCCACCCAGTAATGGTATGAGTATGTTGAGCCTGAGGGCCTAGTACTAGATTTCGTCTGTTGGTACATATATATTCTTTCTCCTAATTTCATATTAATGTTTAAATAAATTTTGTATTTGTATATTGTGTCTATTATTTACCTACAGTATTTACCGTTATTTCTTCCCTATCACTTGTTACTATCATTACATCTACCCACGAGCCTCCTCTCGTCACGCTACCAATGGAAATAAGTATGAGAGTAAAAGGAATTGTTACTGACACCAAGGCCCTTATAAAATGGTGGCAGCTCAGGCCCTCATAAATGGTGGCAGCTCAGGCCCTCATAAGGCAGCAGCGCAATCCGGTCCAGTCTAGGAGATTGAGAAGCCCTTTCGAGTCGCCACTCTTGTCAGGGGGCTAGAAAAGGTGCTCTAAACATAGCCTGCCTAAAAAACAAACCTTGCTGGGCAACCGCACCCAGTAAGGTCTTTCTTTTGCGGTTGAAAACACAATCAAAATGATAGATAAACACATAAACAAATTATACAACCTCCTATGGTCACTGCATGAAATGTCAGGACCCTTCTGGTTACTGGCAAAATGAGCGCCCTGAAAGAAGAATCGGCCTGTGGGAAAAGAGCTGGCTAGGTATAACATCGACATAGCAGCCATTAGTGATTCCCGGCTCCCAGACGAGGGTCGACACACAGAACTGGGTCTGGCTATACCTTCTTCTGGAAGGGTAAGCCTGCTGTGGAGAAAAACCTCATTTGTGGAGTTGGCTTTGCAATCCACCAACGCATCCTACATAGGATAACTGAAATCCGTGTTGGGATCAACGAGCGCCTCACCGCTCTCCGATTCCCACTGAATCACTCACGTCATGTCTTTCTCATCAGTGCAAAAGCCCCAACATTGGATGCAGAGGATGACTTAAACGAGGCCTTTTCCGCCGACCGTGTCAGAGTGCTAACCTCTATCCCCCAGAGAAGATAACGCTGTGCTCCTAGATGATTCCAATGCCAGAGTTAGCAGAGGTGATTAGATTTGGCAGGGAATCATAGGGAGAAATGGACTAGTCAAGCTTAATCCCACCGGTCTACTCCTCCTCAGCAAGTATGCTTCACACAATCTCACCATCACCAATAGTTTGTTTAGGCAGGCCAACAAGTTCAAGGATTCGTGGCAACATCCACGATCCAAACAGTAGCATCTCATTGACCACAATCATTGTCAGAAAAGATATCGCCGAGATGTGGCTCAGACCACTGTGAACCTGATCATCGGCTCGTCAGAGCCAAACTCACACTTCACGTCGCCCCAAAACGGCCAAGGCAACAAGCCAACAGAGGAGGTTTTAACACTAAGCGTCTGGAGGATCTATCAGTAGTAAATGGCTTCAGAGAGCAGCTCGAACATGGCCTGATAAACAACCCGAAAACAAACGACCCAAATTTCAGTGCCAAATGGGGTATTCACGATACTTATATAACAAAAACCTGCAAGAAGACCATCTGCCAAATCGAAAGACTACAACAGGACTGGTTTAATGAAAATGATGCAAAAATCAACCTACTCGTCGATGATGAGCGTGCTGCTTTAACTGACGGGCAGGGCAACCATCAGTCTCAGATTATAGTTGATATTTTCCTCAAGAAGAAAGTAGCGGCCCAGCGCGAGCTTCATACTCTTGCAGAACAACATAATGTGTACGAATTTTTTAATTCCGCCAAATCATTTTATGGGCCAATCACTCATGGTGCAGTCCTCCTCCGCTCATCAGAGGTAACTCCCTAATTAAAGACGAAGAAGGTATCCTTCAGCGCTGGAAAGAGCACTACCATTCACTGCTCAACTTAACACCGATGTGGATGTCCAGCAGGTCCCTCAGCATCCAGAGCTGACCTACCTCAGCTATACTCTATCCCTGGATGAGGTAGCTACTTTCCATCAAACAGATGAAAAATACCAAAGCCTCAGAGCCTGATGGAATTCCAGCTGAGGTGTATAAAGCAGGAGGACCTCTGGTTACCAACCGTTTCCACCCTTTCCTGGATATTATATGGGAAAATGAGGAAATCCCCCACGCTCTTAACGACGCCTCCATTTTCAATATTTATATGAACAAGGGAGACCGGTCAGACTATGACAACTACTATGGGGTCTCGCTGCTGTCCGTAGCTGCCAAATTATCACCCAAGTCCTCCTAAACAGACATCTTCCTGAGGTGGAAAACATCCACCCAGAATCTCATTGTGGCTTTAACCAACGAGTGGCACCACTGACATCATCTTTGCTGCCCGCCAGATACAGGAAAAGTGCAGAGAACAGCGTCGTAACCTGTACATGGCTTTTATCGACCTATCCAAGGCCTTCGACTCGGTCAACAGGGAAGCCCTCTGGTAGACCCTCAGCCGTTTTGGCTGCCCACCAAAATTCATTGCCATTGTGAGGCAACTCCACGATGGCATGAACGGCAGTGTCCTGCACAACGGCACCCAGTCAGAGCTCTTCCCCATCCAAACAGGGGTTAAACAAGAGTGTATACTGGCACCAACTCTCTTTTCCATCTTCTTGGCAATTTAGCCAGCGGGGTGAACATCGAGTACCGGGTAAAGGGGGTCTTTTCAACATAAGACGACTCCAGACAAGAACAAAGGTGTCGGCAGCTTCTATTACTGAACTTCAGTATGCAGATGACCTCACCCTTGTTGCTCACACTGAACACGACCTACAGGAGATCCTGAACACCTATGCAGACGCGTATGTACACTTCGGCTTTGAGTTGTATGTACATAGGACTCAGATTCTCTTTCAACCTGCCCCTGGTTCAGACACACCTTCACCATCCATCCAGCTTAACGGTACTACACTCTCTAATGTTGCCCACTTTCGGTATCTCGGCTCCCATCTGTCTACCACAGTAGACATCGATGAAGAAATTCAGCATCGGATCAAATGTGCATCTCACGCCTTGGGCGGACTCCGAAATCGTGTCTTCAGCTGTAGGGAGCTGAAACTATCCACAAAGTTGCACGTATATCGAGCAGTGGTCCTGCCCACCCTACTATATGGCAGAGCAAGACATGGGTCACATACAGGAGGCACCTCAAGGCACTTGAAAACTTTCACCAACGTAGTCTACGTTCAATCCTCCGAGTTCGCTGGGAAGACAAGAGAAAAAATGCCAGCATTCTTGCTGACACCAACTGTAGGAGCATCGAGGGCTACCATTATCTATGAACAACTATATTGGACTAGCCATGTTACCCGCATGGACGACAGTAGCTTGCCAAAGCAGCTACCTTACAGTTAACTAACGAATAGTAAACGTAACACTGGCGGGCAATTGAAAAAGTATCAGGATAGTTTTAAGACAAACCTGAAAAGTTGCCAAATCGGCCCCTCATCTGGAAGTCGATTAGTTCCCTTGTAACGCTTGTTGGAGCACCACACGGGAAGGTATCAATACTTTCGCGTTAGCCCGACTGCAAACCGTTGCAGATAAGCACCAACGTCGGAAAGACGCTGCCACCGCCCTTCCCACAGTAGATGGAGCCCTCCCCTTGTGCAATGAATATGGACGACGCTGCCGGTCCCGTATCGGGCTCTTTCGTCACCTCAAACTCACTATCTTAGGTGACATCCCTAATAACCCATATCATTTTACCATAGCTGGATGATCTTCATGCTCGATTCCGAGTGGCAGCAAAGAAGTGGTAGTACATGTAGTGTGTGTAAATTATATTTCATTGTAAAAATGCAATTGTGAAGTTAAATCACTGTAACCCATTGAATTAGGATTCATGGAAAAAGCCCAGTGCTTAATAAATGTAGGTGAAATGCAATCATTCCCTGTATAACTAAAATACGGTTATATTTTCTAGAAAGTATGAAATAATTTTGGTTCGTACGCAGAGGATAGAAAATTCCTTATAGAAGACAAGAAAGTCCTTAGAGAGGATAGGTAACTTAGGTAAGTCCTTATAGAGGATAGAAGAGTCTTTATAGAGGATAGGAGAGTCCTTTTAGAGGATAAGAGAGTCCTTATAGAGGATAGAAGAGTCTTTATAGAGGATAGAAGAGTTATTTTTGAGGGTAGAAGATTCCTTATAGAGGATAGAAGGGTCTTTATAGACTATAGAGGATAGAAGAGTCCTTATAGGGGATAGAAGAGTCCTTATAGTGGACATAATAGCCCTTATAGAAGATAGGAGAGTCTTTATAGACGATAGAAGAGTCCTTATAGAGAGTAGAAGAATCCTTATAGAGGAGAGAAGAATCCTTATAGAGGATAGAATATCCCTTATAGAGGACTGAAGAGTCCTTATTGACTGCCTATCGCTTGGTGCTGCCGAGTGAACGGGAAAATTATTAAATCTCTTACTTTTTCTCACTCTGTCTTAATATTTCTCACAATCGCTCCTTATGTGTCCTGACATTGCACCGAGGAAGATATTGTACAGGGAGAGAGAGAGAGAGAGAGAGAGAGAGAGAGAGAGAGAGAGAGAGAGAGAGAGAGCACCAGGCAGAGACAAAGGGAAAGAGAAAAATGGAAACAGACAGACAGACAGACAGGCA
The DNA here is from genome assembly GCA_958450375.1 of Homarus gammarus. NCBI lineage: Eukaryota > Metazoa > Arthropoda > Malacostraca > Decapoda > Nephropidae > Homarus > Homarus gammarus. Next base: position 529,718 of record CAUDMG010003686.1, on the reverse strand, counting down.
GACACACAGACAGACAGGAAGAGGTACGCATTTAACTCTGCCAACAGACTAGACAAGAGAAACACAATGAGTAATAAGATGAGTTCGCAGCCCGTGTACTGATCCGATCACCATGGTGACGTTCTATGATTATAATTATAGAACGTTAATTAACCCACACAGCTGGACGGTTAATGACAATCATTACATTCACAGCCACACTAATGGGAGTCATTTCTAGTGCTCTTAGTGTCGGTAACTACAACACTCCAACAACCTAAACGGTGAATCATTATTCACATTGATCACCTCAGCTGATTGGTGAATTTATGAGCAGCTGATTGGTGAGTGTGAATGAGCAGCGGTTTGGTGAGTGTCTATGAGCAGCTGATTGGTGATTGTGTATGAGTAGCTGATTGGTGAGTGTGTATGAAGAGCTGATTGGTGAGTGTGTATGAGCAGATGTTTGGTGAGTGTGTTTGAGTAGATGATTGGCGAGTGTTTACGAGCATCTGATAGGTGAGAGTGTATGAGTAGCTGATTGGCGAGTGTGTACGAGCAGCTAATTGGTGAGTGTGTATGAGTAATTGATTGGTGAGTGTGTATGATCAGCTGTTTGGTGAGTGTGTATGTGTAGCTGATTGGCGAGTGTGAACGAGCAGCTGATTGGTTAGTGTTTATGAGTTATTAAATGGTGAATGTGTATGAGCAACTGATTGGTGAATGTGTATGAGTAATTGATTGGTGGGTGTGGATGAGTAAATGATTGTTGAGTGTGTATGAACAGCTGGATGGTGAGTGTGTATGATCAGCGGGAGAGTGAGTGTGTATGAGCAGTTGGAGGGTGAATATGTGTAAGCAGCAAGAGAGAGAGAAAGAGAGAGATATTTTTGTTGATGTAAAATGACACTTCGCATTCCACCAGCATGCAGGTTTATCTCTCTCTCTCTACAAACTTCCTCCTCCCCCAAATCACACGCACACACACACACACACACACTATTACTACTACTACTTTACTGTCATTCGGAAACCCCATTAGTAGTGTTGAGGTAGGGAACGAACTTGCCTTGAGGTGCCTTGAGGTGCCATATAACAGGGTGGGAAGAACCACTGTCCAATTATGCGTGCAACTTCGTAAATAATTTCAGCTCCCCACAGCTGAATACAGTGGTACGGAGTCTGCCAAAGGCTTGAGAGGCACATCTGATCCGATTTTGAATCTCTTCATCGATGCCCGTGGTGGTGGACAGGTGGGAGCCGAGATACCGAAAGTGGGTAACATTAGAGGGGGTAGTCCTGTTAAGGTGGATGGATGGTGGAGGTGTGGCTGAACCATGGGTAGGTTAAAAGAAAATCTGGGTCTTACCTACATTCACCTCAAGGCCAAAATATGGATAGGCATATGTGTAGGTGTTCAGGATCTCCCGTAGGTCACGTTCAGTGTGAGCAACAAGTTTGAGGTCGTCTGCATACTGAAGTTCAGAAATGGAAGCTGCCGACACTTTTATTTTTGCCTAGAGTCGTCTCATGTTGAAAAGATCCTTTACACGGTACTCGATGTTCACCCCGACGGATAAATTGGCACTTGCACGAGTAAGGAAGGCAGCCAAGAAAATGGAAAAGAGAGTTGACGCCAGTACATATCCTTGTTTTACCCCTGTTTGGATGGGGAAGAATTCAGACTAGTTACTAATGTGCAGGACACTGCCATTCATGCCATTGTGGAATTGCCTCACAATGGCAATGAATTTTGGTGGGTATCCAAACCGGCTGAGGGTCCACCAGAGGGCTTCCCTGTTGATCGAGTTGAAGGCCTTGGTTAGGTCGATGAAGGCCATGTGCAGGTCACGACGCTGTTCACTGCACTTTTCCTGTATCTGACGAGCAGCAAAGATCACGTCACTGGAGCCGTGTGATGTCGAAAGCCACATTGAGATTATGGGATGCAGTTTTCCTCCTCAGGGAGAAGATGTGTTTAGGAGGAGCCGGGCGATAATCTTGCCAGCTACGGACAGCAGCGAGATCCCATGGTAGTTGCCACAGTCTGATCGGTCTCCCTTGTTCTTATGAATACTAACGATGGGCTCGTTTTTAAGAGCTTGGGGGATTTCCTCCTTTTCCCATATATTCTCCACGAGAGAGTGGAGACGGCTCATAAGCAGACGTCCTCCTGCTTTATAAACTTCGACTGGGATTCCATCAGGCCCTGAGGGCTTTGTTCTTTTTCATCTGTTTGATAGCAGTAGCTACCTCATCCAGGGATGGAGGATAGTTGAGATGGGTTAGCTGTGGATGCTGAGGGACCTGCTGGATAGTTAGGACATCCACATTTGTGTTTCAGTTGAGCAGCGAATGGTAATGCTCATTTCAGTGCTGACGGATGCCTTCTTCGTCTATAATTAGGGAGTTACCATCGACGGAGCGGAGGGGGGCTGTGTCATGAGTGATTGGCCCCTAAAATGTTGTAGTGGAAATGAAAAGTCGCGCATCTTGTGTTGATCTACAAGTTTTTGTGTTCCACATGCTTTATATTTAAAACAGTCATTCTTTAGTTTGCGAAGTTCGTGCTGTACTACAGCTTTCTCCTTGTGGAAAGTATCAGTTTTGGTCAAACACTGAGGGTTGTGTCGCCAGTCAGTTAAATTAGCACCTTTATCATTGACGAATACAGTTGAGTCTGGATTTACGCGGTTTTGGTTTACGAGTGCCTTGCCAGAATTGAAATGTTTGATTTACGCAGTAAATTTGGTCATTTACGCGGGTGATATATAATTTGTTTATTGACTGAAGATAATTGTTTTAACTCATAAAATTCATACAAATTACCCTGCCAGAATATAATTTACATTGCTGGAATTCTTATAAGATTGTGATTATTTTAAATATAAACATCATGGAATTTGCATTAGACATTCAAATTTTAGATCTAATGTAAGAATTTTCATTAGAAAGAGCCAAAATTTCATCTTTTGTGCAACATATATGCCGTTTATGTTCAAAATATTCCTGGTCTTGCAAGGAATCCAGCGATGTCAATTATATTATCCTAAATTTAGTCTGAGGTAATATTTATTACTAAAAATGTAAGCCTAGTGTTTTCACCCAAACATTTCTCTGGTAGGGAGGGAAGGTGGGGGGTTGGGAGGGACCCAGCGAGCGTGGGAAGAGGGGGGGAGCGGAGGTGGGGTATTTTGATTGACAGATAGTGTCTGGGTGAAGTATAATTGTTTATTTACTGAAGATATTTGTTTTAGCTCATAAAATTCATACAAATTACCCGGCCAGAATACAATTTACATTGCTGGAATTCTTATAAGATTGTGATTATTTTAAATATAAACATCATGGAATTTGCATTAGACTTTCAAATTTTAGATCTAATGAAAGAATTTTCATTAGAAAGAGCCAAAATTTTATCTTTTGTTCAAATTATATGACGTTTATATTCAAAATATTCCTGGTCTTACAAGGAATCCAGCAATGTCAATTATATTATTCTAACTTTAGTCTGAGGTATTATTTATTACTAAACATGTAAGCCTAGTGTTTTTTCCCAAACATTATTCAGAGAGGGAGGAGCCAGCCAGCGTGGGAAGAGGGGGGTGGGGGCGGGAGTTGAGTCCATTATTTGAATGGACATTAATGGGTGACTGTATTCTCTTAAATATTAATTGTGTGCATACCATCATAAAATTAAGATGTTATTTTTACTTCAACGTATTGTGTTGGAAAAAGTGGAGTTTGGGGGTCGGCCCACTCTCTATTTCAATTAATCCCATATGTTCTGTTATTTCATTTACGCGTTTTTCGTTTTACGTGGTCCTCCGCGGGTTCAATCAGGTTCAATTGACCGCTTAAATGAAGACCCAACTGAACATTGATTTCCTAGTCATTCTCATTAAACCAGTCCTGGTGTATTCTTTCGAGGGTCTCTGCAGGTTTTTGTCATGGCAGTGTCGAGAATACCCCATTCGGCACTGGGATTTGGGTTGTTTGTTTTCGGGTTGTTTAACAGTCCATGTTCGAGCTCCTCTCTGAAAGTATGTGCAACCACTGAATCCTCCAGACGCTTAGTGTTAAAACCTCTTGTGGAGGCTTGTTGCCTTCACCGTTTTGTAGTGACGTGAGGTGAGAGCTTGTCTCAGATGAGCCGATGATCAGCGTCACAGTAGTTTGAGCCACACATTTCTCGGGTGATGATGACATTTCGATGATCTCTTTCTCTGACAATGATGTAGTCAATGAGATGCTAGTGTTTCGATCGTGTGTGCTGCTATAAACCCTTTAACTTGTTGGCTTGCTCAAACAAACTATTGGTAATGGTGAGGCTGTGTGCAGCACACTTGCTGAGAGGGAGTAGGCCATTGGGATTACATTTGCCTAGTCTATTTTTTCTTATGATTCCCTGCCAAATGTCAGTATCTCTGTGTGCAGCACACTTGCTGAGGAGGATTGGCCGTTGGAATTACATTTGCCTAGTCCATTTCTCCCTATGATTCCCTGCCAAATGTCAGTATCTCTGCAACCTCTGGCATTGAAGTCACCAAGGAGCACAACCTATCTTCTCTGGGGATAGAGGTTAGCACTCTGGCGAGGTCGGCATAAAATGCCTCCCTGATGTCATTCTCTGCATCCCGATGGGGCGTAGGCACTGATGAAAAAAGCATGACATAAGTGATTCAGTGGGACTTGGACCGTCATGAGGTGCCTGTTCATCCCAGTAGGCATTTCAGTTAGCCTATGTTGGATGCGTTGGCGGATGGCAAAGCAGGCTTACCCTTCTAGAAGAAGGGTTAACCAGACCCTGTTCTGTGAGTTGACTCGTGTGGGAGCCGGGACTCACTAATGGCTGCTATGTCGATGTTTTACCTAGCCACCTCTTTTGCCACAAGGGTGGTTCTTCTTTTAGGATGCTCATTTGTGCCAGAATCCAGAAGGGTCCTCACATTCCATGCAGTGACTATAAGAGATTGTATAGTTTAATTTTTGTTTGGATCTATGATTTTGATCATGCTTTGACTGTGTAAGGAATGTCCTTACTGGGTGCGGTTGCCCAGTCAGGTTGGTTATTTTAGGCAGGCTACGTTTAGTGCAACCTTGTTTTACCCCTGTTTGGATGGGGAAAAACTCAGGTTGGGTGCCATTGTGCAGGACACTGCCGTTCATGCCATCATGGAGTTGCCTTCCAATGGAAATGAACTTTTGTGGGCAGCCAAAGTGGCTGAAGGTCCGGCAGAGGGCTTCCCTGTTGACCGAGACAAAGGCCTTGGTTAGGTCGATGAAGGCCATATACAGGTCACAACGCTTTTCTCTGGGGAATATCGCTCGTATGATGAGACAAAACTCGTATAAGAAGAGGATTACATATACGTAGAATATTTATAATAGAAGGATGTAAAGACAGGAAGTTTGGTAGCGTGGCCAGTTAGTTATTTTCTCCGTCAATACACATATATTACGTTATACGTTCTTCAGGGATAACTTCTCAAACACCACTTCGATACAACTATTTATTAATTCACTCAATGACATGGATACATTAATATCAATATTATATCGGAGTTACTAGCACATTATGTTTACTTTACTCGACACTGACTCTCGGACACAAACATGAAATGAATACACTTCCCACAGTAGGTAACTCACCCTAGGGATCGCTCTCACAAGACTCACGTGTAACCTGATGGAGGCCCAGCTGGTACTGGCTGGGCTGCCTCCTATGGGAGACTCTGCTTAGCTGGTGACGCCGGGGTCCGGTCGGGAAGTCTCCCTCCTGACCTGGGGGGAGGACGAGTGTGACTCTGCGAGTGAACAGAATGACGACCCGACGGGAGAGAGAGATAGGTCGGTTGAGAATAATGAGAGTAACCAGCGTATTCAGAATCTGAATGATGAATGACCCGAATGTCCCTGTGGACGGGACTGCAGGGCCTTTATATGGGGGAGAAACAGCCGGCGTTTGACCTCCGCCAATTAACACTAAACTGGTTAGATCTGGACAGCTGTGTGTGGTCATGCCAGGGTGTGTCTTGGCTAGGTGTGGTTTCCTTAACATGGTTATATCGGTTATATCGTAGGGTTACTCAAGTACTTAGGCCGGGGTCAGGTCCCTTGGGTCCTGACCCAGGGTGTGTCAACCTGGTATATTGGGGTACTATGAGGCCTATAGCACTCACTGTTATATGTGTTGTAATTCTCTGGGCTGTAAGCTGTGGTCTGATAACACTGGTCTACAAAAAAAAAAATTTTTTTTCTGGCATGAAAACTTTTAACTGTTTTTTACTAACTTTATGGTGCTGAATCCAAATCTGATCTCAGATTTGCTCCATCACGTAACGTGCCAGAATTTACTGAGCTACCAGAGATTGAGGATATAGACCGGAATTCACCTGTTTCTATTGATGAAGATGAAGAGACTGATCTTTTCAAGCCATCTGGTGAAGATTGTGAAAAGCCAACGTTGTTTACTCAGTCAGAATTGAATGATCTGGTCAGAGATCTAAATTTGCCAAAACAGTCTGCTGAATTGTTAGCTTCCAGGCTTCAAGAGAAACGGCTCTTAAAACCTGGCACGAGTGTCTCCTTTTATCGCAACAGAGAAGAGCAACTGCGGAAGTACTTTCATTCATATGACCAGCTTGTTTTTTGTAATGATGTAGAAGGACTTCTTCTCTCCATGGGACTACCAGCATATGATAGTAAGGATTGGAGACTTTTTATTGACAGTTCTAAAAGGAGCTTGAAATGTGTTCTTCTTCATAACGGAAACAAGCATGGTTCAATTCCAATCGGACATTCTGTACAAATTAAAGAAGAGTATGAAAACATTAAGACTGTTCTAGAGAGGTTGCAATACCATGCTCATGAATGGTTAATTTGTGTGGACTTGAAAATGGTAAACTTTCTATTGGGCCAGCAAGGAGGGTACACAAAATACCCCTGTTTTCTGTGCTACTGGGACAGCAGGGCTACAGCAGACCATTGGGTGAAAAAGAATTGGCCACCAAGACATAGTTTGACGCCTGGTGACAAGAATATCATTAACCATCCTCTGGTTGACAGGAGAAACATTGTCCTTCCTCCTCTGCACATAAAACTTGGTATCATGAAGCAATTCGTCAAGGCTCTTGATCATAGTGGAGAGTCTTTCAGATATATATGCTCAACCTTTCCAAGTCTTAGCGACGAGAAGAAAAAGGCAGGGATTTTTGATGGACCTCAAATAAGAACACTACTCAGAGATCCACACTTCCTTGCAACAATGACTAAGGCACAGGCAAGAACTTGGAATGCTTTCTCTAATGTGGTGTGGAACTTCTAAGGGAACAAGAAAGCGGACAACTATCAAGAAATTGTGGAAGAGCTGCTCTTGAGTTTACAAGCACTTGGACGCAGAATGAGTATCAAGGTTCACTACTTTCACAGTCACTTGGACGAGTTTCCAGAAAATCTGGGAGAAGTGAGCGAGGAGCAAGGGGAGCGCTTTCATCAAGACATTAAAGTAATGGAAGAACGTTACCAAGGTCGATGGGACTCGAACATGATGGCGGACTACTGCTGGAGTTTGATGAGAGACATTCCAGAAGCTGTACATAAGAGATCGGCCAAAAAGAGGAAGTTTATGTAACTGTAACTTGATCTTAATACTTGCATTATTTCTACCGTACATTAATTGTTTTTTTTCACCCTTCAATGTTACATTTAAATATTATATGTGCATTAACTTTCCAATTTGATATTAAAAATTTTTGGTTATAGAAAAATACAAATTATAATGCTGAAAAAATTTATGTATACATGATTAAACGGTCAATTTTGATCCACAAGTTTACGTTTCCCAGCAAAAACCTGATGTGATAGACAAAAACCAAAGTCATATTTGGATTCTGCACCCCAAATTTACTTAAAATCCGTTTAAAAACCTTGTGCCAGAAAAATTGTGTTGACCCGTGTAATCAATCATTACACTCGTAATTTTCAGCAAATATTTGAAAAAAAGGCGAAATATTTAGAAAACAAGTCACCAGTTCTGTGTAGGCTTCAGGAGTATTGTGGCTGAGTTTTAGCGATAAATTCTTAAAAATGATCAAATTATGGTTCATCCCCCTCCCGTCCCATGATATCTTGCACGTCGCACCATGTTGCGTGCACACATACCAGTATTAGTAATAGAAATTTGTTTATTACTAAAAACAAACCAGGAATTCGATTTCATATGGCGCTCACTGGCATCCCTAGTAAATTTTCGTACATCAGCAAGTGTAGATTCGGTGGGTGGTGGTAACTGCTCGGCCAGCCGGCCAGGTTTACACAATTAGTAGACTATAAGACGACTATAAGACGGAGAGGTGAAGAGTAGCTTAACTTTCTTATTCCTTGCGCTTTTGTGTGCGCTATTTCCACACTTATACAAGTGATTATTTCACCATACACCAAGCATCATGGTGAACACATCCAACAGGTTAAAGAGGATGTTACAGCTTGTAGCAAGAGCCATTATGGAGCAAACAAGATTGAGAAACGAACAGCCTATGGCATCTCAGCCGCCAGCTGATACGCCCTCAGTCCCTCCGCCCTCAGTCCCTCCCCGCCTGTCTCACCATAACCTTCCATGACGTCCACGTCTGTTATTGCTATACCAAGTTATGGACCATATCTCCAAGACGAAGTTTGCTGGACGTTTTCGAGTGACCTTTGTGGTCAGAGTCACTTGTTTAGAGCACAACTTCGGGTAAAAGGCCAGCTTGCTGACGAAGATGTTCGGGACTCATCCGGACAGCCTGAAAGCACTTCAATCCCAGGAAGCACAGACAGCAAAGTCAGCAGCACCAAGACAGGCCAAAAAGAAGATCAAGCAGTCCTTCAGTGAAGATTAAACACCTGGTGACTTCTAATTAGGTTAAACCTGGCTACAGTGAGGGAGGCGGGACCAGGTGCCAGATCTATGGTATTAACTCTAAAATGTCAAGTGACTGCTCGAGAATGATGGCTGATAATTACCTGCAAATACAGTAGAAATCGGACAGATTTTGAGGAGGTAAGAAATGGGGGCATCCAAAAAAAATTGAAGAGCCTTATCTCGAAAACTAAAAAAAATGTACCGTTTCTTGAGATAACTCCAAAGCTACGAGCGCAATTTTAATCAAATATATGTCATTTTAAAAAGAAAAGAAAGTGTTATTTTTTCATTGCAGAAGATTTTTTAATACATTACAAATATATTCTAGACAAGGAAGAACATTTGAGAATTTTCCTCCCTGAATTATAAATAAAATCAAAATCCCACTACGATGGATGTCTTAAGAATGTGGCTATCTCAATATATTTTTCTTCCGAATTTCATTTTTTATTTATAAAAAAATACACCTTCGAATGACATGAAACTTGAATATAATCATCTCAGTATATGGATTCATAACATATATTAAAGTCAAGAATATCGATAAAGAAATACACAACTGCCGGGCAGCAAAGATCATATCAGTTGTGCCACGTGATGGTCTAAAGCCACATTGAGATTCTGGGAGGAAGTTTTCCTCCTCAGGAAGAAGTCTCTTTAGGAGGATTCAGCCTATAATCTTACCAGCTACAGACAGCAGTGAGATCCCGTGGTAGGTACCACATTCTTATAAATATTGGCGATGGAGGCATGTTTAACCCTAAATAGGTAATGTGGGGTCCTAAAATCCCCACGTCAGACAGGATTTAGAGTGTTGGTGCTCTTATGTATTTGGTGGGCGATCTTGGTGCTTGGGGTCTGGGTTGCAGTCAGTCTGCTTCATGCTCTCGCAGAGTGAAGGTGCGTTGTGCGTCGCTCCTGATCGAAAGCCTAATAGCAGAGACCCTGGGAACCATTGGGCACCCCATGGTTCTCATAGTGCACCTTCGGTTCGCTCGCAGTGTTAACATGAAATATAATGGTTTAAAGTGAAATACAGTTGTAACTTTTTATCTTCTTTGCAACAGATGTAACACAGTAATGGAGAAAACATAATATCTCTGCCTTTACCAACTGTGTATCTGTTGGGTGACTGTTACCTCTGTATAACAACTACTTGTGAAGCTGTCATATATGTAAAAACCTTCCTGGGTTGTCACCCTGTAACAGTCACTTATGAAGCATGTTATCTTATATTCTAGACAAACTAGAATATAGATAAAGTTTATTTGATTTTCTGTAGAGAAACCCAATATGTTCCTTTCTCCGTTTATTATAAAAATAGTTTCTATGTACACTTTCAAAAAGGATTATCACTGTAACTTTCTCAATGAGCTCTGGATGTTAGAAACATAGACGGGAAGCATATCTGTGAAGCATGGGAATCAACGTCTGTTGAGGTATGAGTGAAGACTCTGAGAGGAAGAACGGACCTTATGTTAGATAAGCTTAGTTCGACGCCCTTCAGTAGTGAGAGTTAAATAAATACTTGGTATTCACTGGGGCAAAGCCAGCTTCTTATAGCTGACCTATGGTCTAAACTCAAAAGAGAGAAAGTTACCTATCACATGTTACCTATCAGATGTTCAATGAATGGATCTCATGATTGACTTATATAAGACTAAAGTAATTAACCCACATTTATATAATATTACTGTCTACAATGAGACAGGGGCTAATACATCGCTCGGTCGCACCTTCCGAGCTCCTAGAGGAATAAACTAATCTCGCAGAAAAAAACCCTATACATATATCTAACCAGTTGTAGTGGGAATGCGTGTGTAGGCGTTTTGGTGTTCACTCATTGTCATTGGCATTCGTTTGAGGTAACACAGAACCCCGCTATACCGAATCTTATACCGAGGGACCTGCAGATACCACGTGTTGGCAAGTTGGAAAGACAGTGATGTTTATTGATAATTTTTGGGAAGAAACAAGAGTATTTTGAAGTGTTTTGGTGCTGAAATGTGCTTGTTTTGGAAGAAACATATTTGTTTTTTCAGGGAGACAATAGTGTATTGCTTCAAATGTGCATAGATAAGTGTTTATTTTCATTTTGCAGGTTATAAATAATTTTCAGAAATATTCTCAAAGACTTTTATGAGCAATGTGTCCGAAAAATATCAGTTCTGATGAAATCCATGAGATATTACGGAGAGAGAGACTGATAAAGCGGAAGAGGACCAATCCTTTGCCTTTGGTGGTGAGGAGGAAGTGAGTGTTGTTGTGATTCACTGTAAAGATTTAGAGGTTTTAGACCCTGATTTGATAGAGAAGACCCTGGAGGTCGCTCAGCAGCCGCAGTGTCCACCCACTTGACCCGGCCTCCCAAGGTACCAGTAGGGCCCCCTCCACCACCTTTACCTCCAGCCACCAAGTCATGCAACCAAGGAAGAGACGCTGCACCACCTAATTTTCATAGGACAGTGAAAAAGTGGATGCAGCCCCCCAGAAGTATCCCCAGAAGGCTCCCTAGCAGCCTCCCCCAGGCGCACCGCTACCTCACGGAGACGTAGATCACCACACAATAGAAGACAGGGATGCTCAAACCTACGTCCACACATGGTAAAGATGGCCATGTGTGGACTACGATACCAGGAGCAAGAAGGCACCACAGACAGACAAACACACAAGTATCGCAGTATACTCCAGGACCCACAGCTGCCAACCAACATCCACAGACTCCAGTGGAATACCACGAACTATTTTTTGATCAATCTTTTTACATTAACATTGTCAATCACTCTAACAGATACATATAAAAGGTTTGCCAATCACTTCAAAATACCCGGAGCCACACAGTCACACACTTCAGTTGCAGAGGTGAGGGGCCTGAGGGCCCTTTTGGGGGTTCTCCTCATGGCTGCAATAAGGAAGGACAAAAACGACCATGTGGGGTGCTGCTGGGGAAGTATTTTGGCTCCCATACAGATGGCTGAAGGACATTTGGCAGACGGACGTTTCACCGACGGACATTTGACCGAACGGACATCGAGCTGATGGACATTTGGCCGAACGGACAATAGACAGAATTGACAAATGGCCGAACGGACAATAGACCGAACGGACAAATGGCCGAACGGACATTTATTTTTCTTTCTTCTTTGCAATGTATTTGCTTTATAAAACAAAGGATAAACAGAAAACATAATTACAATGTTATACATTTGCTTGATATGCATTTTTTTACCTGACTTAACATGACTAGTTACGTCGCCTTTTCTTTTGTGTTTGTGGTGGTGTTGGTGGGTGGATTAGCAGATATCATGTTTTTGACCTGACCTCATGTTTAGTAAGGCCACCCTGTGTAATTCACTAGTTAAATTGAAATTGAGGAAAATAATGCTGATTGTTTCCGAATAATACCGATTATTTCCGACGACTACCGGATATTAAACACAAGACTGAAGCAATTTTTATAAAGCAGTTCGGCCATTTGTCCGTTCGGTCTATTGTCCGTTCGGCCAAATGTCCGTCGGCTCGATGTCCGTTCGGTCAAATGTCCGTCGGTGAAACGTCCGTCGGCCAAATGTCCTTCGGTCATCTGTCCAGCAACGAGTATTTTACAACAGACCTCATGAAACCTTACTTCTACACCCAAAGAACTGTCACGACGGACAACTTCTTCTCCTCGTATGCTTTGGCTGCTTCCCTTGAGTCTTTGGGCGTCTCATGAGCAGAGGGTGGCTGCACCATGATTGATTGGCCCAAAAAATGTTTTAGTGGAATTGAAAAATTCGCGCATTTTGTATTGACCTGCAAGTTTTTCCGTTTCACATACTTTATTTTTCAAACATTCATTCTTTAGATTGCGATGTTCGCGCTGGGCCACTGCATTCTTCTTGAGGAAGGTATCAACTTTAATCAGGGACTGATGGTTGCTCTGCCAGTCAGTTAAAGCATCACGTTTATCATGACGAGTACGTTGATTTCCGCGTCATTTTCATCAAACCAGTCCTGGTGTATTATTTCGATCTGGCCGAGGGTCTCTCTATAGGTTCTTGTCATGACAGAGTCGAGCCTACCCCATTCGTCACTGGGATTTGGGTTGTTTGTTGTTGGGTTGTTTTTCAGCCCATATTCGAGCTGCTCTCTGAAAGCATGTGCAACCGCTGGATCCTCTTGACACTTAATTTTGAATCCTCTTCTGGAGGGTTGGTGCTTTCGTCGTTTTGGGGCGATGTGAAATGAAAGTTTGGCTCTGATGAGCCGATGATCAGTGTCACAGTGGTCTGAGCCACGCAAGGCTCGGGTGATGAGGAGATCTCGGGAATCTCTTTTCTAACAATGATATAGTCAATGACATGCCAATGTTTGGATCGTGGATGTTGCCACGAACCCTGGAACTTGTTGGCCTGTGTAAACAAGGTATTAGTGATTGTGAGGTTGTGTGCAGCACAATTGCTGAGGAGGAGTAGGCTGTTGGGATTACATTTTTTGCCTAGTCCATATCTCCCTATGATTCCATTTCACATGAAGCCGTCTCTGCCAACTTTGGCATTGAAATCCCTCGTCTAGGAGCCGGGACTACCTAATGGCTGCTATGTCGATGTTATACCTAACCAGGTCTTTTGCTTCAAGGGTGGTTCTTCTTTTAGGGCACTCATTTATGCCAGTAAACAGACATTGTATGCAACCACAATTAGAGGTTGTATAGTTTGTTTTTGTTTTGATATGTGATTATGATTGTGTTTTCGACCACATTAGGATGACTTTACTGGGTGTGGTTGCCCAGTCAAGTTGGCTCTTTATACAGACTATGTTTCGGGCACCCATTCTAGCCCCGTCCCCAAGTGGAGTGAACAGAGTGGCTCCACGAAAGGGTTGCTTAATCTCACAGACAGGGTCAAGACGTACCTGGCGCTCCTCTCGGAGTAGCCAGGTCAACTGTTAAGTTGGCCCATACCAACCCCCTCCCCTGAACCACTTCTCCCCACTGGAATATCAACAAGTTCTCGCCAGAAGTTACAATTTCATTTAGGAAAGGAATGGAACCAGTGTTAAACAGAGGTGAACATTGGTGAACAGTGCTTAAGTCAGTGAGAACAACTCAACAGTAACAGTCGTACTCAAGTTAACCTTCACACAGTGAGGTCCCAGGTACCCAGTGATAACGGCCCGTGAGACCCAACAACCAGCGATGTGTTAATCCGTCTACGATAGGAAGGCCTGGGGCCACACCTCACTCATATAACACCATCTGTGAGGGAATTACTACACCACGTGAAGTCCCTCAAAACACCATCTGTGAGGGAATTACTACACGTGAGGCCCCTCATAACACCATCTGTGAGGGAATTACTACACCACATCAGGTCCCTCATAACACCATCTGAGGGAACTACTACACCACATAGGTCCCTCCTAACACCATCTGGGAGAGAGTTACTACACTACGTGTTTGCTGTTCAACACCTACATTAATCTGAATGTTCACTGTATGTTCCTTTACCTTTCTCTAATGAAGGCTTTTGTTAAACCACCAATGTATGTAATAAGTCATTTATGTCCAATGTATATTTTCAGCCTTCGGGCTGCAGAACTTTTTCAATAAACCGTTAATTATTATTATTATTATTATTATTAAGATTGCATTGCTGCCCAGATCGCAGTGCAGAAACAACCATCTCATATATGCCGTTAATGTGCAGACTTGTGGTTAGAGACTCCCGGCAGTCACCTTCTCTGCCTGTCCCCATCGCCACTCGTCCATAGCCATAGTACTTTTGTTGGTAAAGGTGTTTTGATGATGATGAGAAGTATGGTGAGCTAGATGATGGCTGCGTGTGAGTTGATTTAAGTGATGAGGCAGGAGCATGGGTTGCAACCACACATCTTGGCTCTCCATTTTCTTGATCCAATGGTGCAAGTGTTGCAATGACTGGGGAGAGGGAGAGTTGGAATGGACTGCCTCTAGCCCAGTTTGTTGGGTTTTGCCTTAGTACCCTGTCCATCTTGCATTCCCTTCATCCGACGGCGAACTCGTTAAGGTCTTATTGGAGGAACATTTTTGTAAGCACGTCTGCCTGTTGTGGGGCTCCACCGCAGATTTTTCGTTTGGGGTTTAATCTCGCAGCCGTGTACCTACCAAGGTTAATCCGTAAGGTAGTGGGCCGTGGTTGGTAGGCGCAAGGACGTGTTCACATGCCAGTGGGCCTATGCACTGTCCCTCTGGAGCCAACTGCTGCTCCGAGAGCCTCTGCTGGTTTAGCCTGGGCCTATGAGGCACTCACTTTCCGTGTATTGCCCAGAGGAGGCATAGCAGGAGTCTCGATGGTAAAGAGGCTGTGTACAGGCAGGAGAAGACACACACACACACATTACTATGACTACTACTACTACTAATACTACTTTGCTGTCACTCGAAATCGAATATGACGATCATTCAGCTATGATACAATAATATGGGTTATTAAGGAAGTCACCTTCGTTGGTAGGCTCTGAGGTGACTCGAGAGGCTGATATGGGACCGGCAGGGTCGTCCACAGATGTTACACGTGTGCAGGGTTACATCAACACCTCACCCCACCAGGATTCGAACCTACAGCTCACGACTGTGACCGGGGAACGCTACCTCTAGACCACCAGGATACAAAAGCAGTCCTAGACTCTGTTATATTTCACACAAAGCCTGCGTTGATTATATGTAGAAGTCCATGTGCTTTATTGGGCTAATGAAACATATATGGATCCTCTTGTTTCGAAGCCGGATTTGGTAAAACGTTACTCTGACCA
Organism: Homarus gammarus; assembly: GCA_958450375.1. Lineage (NCBI taxonomy): Eukaryota > Metazoa > Arthropoda > Malacostraca > Decapoda > Nephropidae > Homarus > Homarus gammarus. The sequence continues at coordinate 514,060 of CAUDMG010003686.1, read as the reverse complement.
CCTAAGTGATACGGGTAGTCCCCATTAGAGGTTCACGGCGCCATAAGCGCGTTGAACAGGCTTTTTGTGAAATATAACAGTCTAAGACTGCTTTTGTATCCTCGTGGTCTAGAGGTAGCGTTCCCCGGTCACAGTCATGGGCCGTAGGTTCGAATCCTGGCGGGGTAAGGTGTTGATTGTATGTAGAAGTCCGCGTGCTTTATTGGGCTAATGAAATATATATATATATATATATATATATATATATATATATATATATATATATATATATATATATATATATATATATATATGCAAGTAAATCACTGTAGGTGCACGTGGTTATCAGCATATATATATATATATATATATATATATATATATATATATATATATATATATATATATATATATATACCATTCAATGGGTTGTTAATTTAGAATGCACTTTAAGACAAAGTAAAAATTTGATTATTAGTTAAGAGAACAATCTTGTACCTGTGTTTATAACAGATAACACAGCAATACAAGTACCTGTGTTTATAACAGGTAACGTAGCAATACTTTTAGCTGTGTTTATAACAGATAGCGCAGCAATACTTGTAGCTGTGTGAATAACAAGTAACACTGCAATACTTGTATCTGTGTTTATAACAGGTAACAGCAATGCTTTTAGCTGCGTTTACGACAGGTAACACAGCAATTCTTGTAGCTGTGTTTATAACAGGGAACGTGCTTTATACTTACACGTGTATTTATGTTAATGTAATTTCAGTGGGCTAGCATTCACAGAAATGTGAACAGACTTAGACTCGTGTGAATTACCTGTTGAATACCGAATTAAAGACTACAGATTATTCCATACCGATAGGCAGATTAGGGAAGGAGGCGGGGTAGCAATCTATGTCAGGGATAATCTGAAGTTTGAAATTATTGAGGAAATAAAAAATTAACTAAATACAGAAGCAATTTGGATAGAAGTAACCGATGGTAAGAAAAAAAATAATCACAGGAGTAATAAAAAGCCTCCTAATCTCGTTAGGGTAAATGTGGAACATATTTGGGATGAATTTGCAGGGCATTAGAATATACCAAAGTCTATATAGTAGGCGACTTTAACTTAGTTAAATAGATTGGACTGACCTTATGGGTAACTCACAATCTGAGGATATTCTTGAAACAGTTCAGGACTGTCTCCTAAGTCAACATATATATCCGAATCCACTCGCGGTAATAATATACTTAGCTAAGGTCTGTCAAATAGAGAAAACCTCATTATTAATGTCGAGGTAGGGAACGAACTAGCTAACAGTGATCACAACGAAATGAGATTCAAAGTAGATTTTGATGTCAGTTACAAGGAAAATTCTATTAAAGTCCAGAATTCAGAAGGGCAAGTTTTGGTAGGTTGAAAGAGCAGTTGAGAGAAGGGGTATTACTTTTGGCGGGGAATTAATTGATCTCACACAATGTACCTACAGTGGGTGACCTCACTTTACCTGGTGACCTGACAACGATAACCTCACAAAATATGATTGCTGAGAATGCACAAAGGCAGAATATACCATACGGAAAACCCAGATCAAACAACAATGACCCCAAATGGATAAATAATTGTTGAAAAAACATTACTGGACAAAGGAAGGCATAGGTGGGAAAATAAATTGTGGTGAAGCTTACCTCCGAGATTATTATAAAGTGTTGACCAATACAGTTAACACCGCGCTAAGAAGTGCAAAGAGGAATAATGAACTGAAGGTAGCAAGGGAGGCAGAGTCAAGCAGCAAGGGATTCTTCCAAATGTATCAGACGAAAATAAGAGTCAAGATTGGACCAATATAGTCAGATACCCGCGAGCTAACTGATAGCAACGGAAAAATGAGCAAAAATCTGAACATATTTTACAACAGTTTTTAGCAACGAGAATTTAAACGTGATATCCGAGGCACCGACTATAATTACAGAGATAGTGAAGAAAATGGATTTAGTGAGATAGAAGTGACTAATAACGATGTTTGTAAACAAATAGACAAACTAAAGCCTAATAGTCATCAGATCTCGATTAAATATTTGCCAGAGTATTGAAGGAATGTAAGGAAGAGCTTAGTATGCACTTAGCAAAGTTGTTTAACATGTCATTAAAAATGGGTGTAGTACCAGAATCCTGGAGGATAGCAAATGTGATAACGATTTTCAAGAAGGGATATAGATCACTATCCTCTAACTACTATCCAATCAGTTTAACATCAATTGTAGGCAAACTGCTGGAAGCAATAATTATAATCTCTATTCAAAATCATCTCAAGAAGCACAAGTTGAAGAACGATTCCCAACATGGCTTTACAAATGGGCTTTCATGTCTGACAAATCTATTAACATCCTTTTCAACTGTTTTTGAACAAGTGTATTACAGACACGATTATGATGTGGTTCACCTCAACTTTTGTAAAACCTTTGACTGTGTCTCCCACGAAAGACTAGTATGTAAAGTGGAAGCACATGGAATTGGAGATGTTCTAAACTAGATTAGGGCGTGGATACAGGACAAGAAACAGGGAGTAAGTATTATCAGAGCTAAATCAAACTGTGGTAACTTCACTGTTGGAGTGCTCCAAGGTTCAGTACTTGAACCATTACTATTTATTATACAGCAACATAAGTACTGTAAATTTGCTGAAGACACTAAAATAGGGCATGTAATTAAATCTGACGAGGGCTCTGCAAAACTACAGGAAGATCTAAAAAAAAAATTTTGAGTGATCTGAAAAATGGCAGATGAAATTTGATGTGGACAAATGTAAAGCACCTCGTCAAGAAGATGTAAACATATAAACTAGATATCAGATGAACAACATTGTAATAGGGAAAATCCGACTGTGAGTAAGATTTAGGAGTAATAATAAGTAGGAGTCTTAAACCTAGACAACAGTGTATATTTGCTCGAAATAAGGCTAAAAATGTACTTGGGTTTATACAAAGGAATGTTAGATACAAGACTAGCTAGGTTATCCTAAAATTATATTTGCGCTTCTGAGACCTCACTTGGATTACGCAGCTCAGTTTTGGCCACCGCACTACAGAATGTATATAGAATCTCTAGAAAGCATTCAGAGGAGGATGACAAGACTAATCCCGGGCATTAGTAACCTTGAGTACAGAGACAGTTTAAAACACCTTAATTTGCACTCCCTCAAGAGACGTAAAATGAGGAGCGATATGATCAAGGTGTATAAAATGGAAGTGAGGGTTAAACAAATGTGATTATAACAAGGGTACTCAAACTATCCAACCAGGAGCGAACTCATTTAGATTTAGGTGGAAGATAGGTAAACATTTGTTTGGAAATAGAGTAGTGGATGAGAGGAACAAGTTACCAAGCTTCATAATTAACTCGAACACGCTTGGTAAGTAAATATATAGGCTGTATGGATATATGATCAATAGGGGTTGGATGTAAGCGGGACTGCATAGTTTGGGTCAATACTCCCAATGATCCCATAAATAGTCTTTTCATATTCCCTTTCATAACCTTGTCTTAAAATTTTTGATAGTATATGTAAGCCCTGTGAATTAAATAATGTTCGTTTGCACATATTCAGGTGGGCATAGCTTACTGAGCTGGCTGGGTTGGGCCATCCCCCTCGTCCCAGGACCTCTGTCTTACACCAGCCTTATTTGACTCATTCTATATAATTTGAGGGTGTTTACTCCAAATCTGCTAGGTGCCATTTTGTCACCCTTGGGGAAATAAAATAAAATTGTTTGCGTCCAAGATGGCCGCCAAATACAAAAGGTTTGATATTTCAACCCTAAGCATCATAAAACAATTATAATCTGGTTTATTCATGGGTTTTAAGGCTCGAAGAATGTAACACAGATACTTCAAAAACACTATTTGAAATATGTACATCTGTAGTTAAGATGGAGTCCAAAATGGCTGCAAAACAATTTTGGGAGACATTTCTGCTTTCAGTCATAAGAGAAAGTGATGATTTAGTGACTAAGACTAATTACATACTCTGGAAACAGAAATATTCACATATGATATTAATCTTATACACACGAAAAGGTTACTCTATCTCAGTCCAGACTCTGTAAAGATCCACAATATCATAAATGATAGGACAGTATTTTCTAATATATTCATACACTCAAATATTTGATATTAATCAACACTGTCATAATTGTTTTCATCATTTCCTCACTAACTTCAAAAGTTGTCATTTTTCTTTCATTGTGGCACACATCTTCTGCATGACAACAACAGAACATGGAGCATGATGGCATGGCAGCAACACAACTACATGGCAGATTGGCTGAACAGCTGCACTTGATCAGTTTCTGCATAATGTCTGGTACTGGTTACACATCTGAAGGCAATGGAATTGGAAGCAGAAGATTGGATGCCTGATCACTTGACCATCGGTAATGACTTGGGTCATGGTTTGGTGAACCAACTTCTGAGGCTGCTCTCCAAATCATGGTCTGGTAGTGCGCCATAAGCACATGTAGTTGGAGGCAAGCATGCCAGCTCAGAAGCTGAAGTCAGCCTTTTGTTGGACATTTTGGATGTCCAAACATCAAATTGTATAGTAGCCATATCATGGATGACCTTCGAGTCATAACATGCTGCTACAAGTATGGTTGCTTGAGAGACAACCTCCGTTATCTCAGCAACAATTTTCCCAAGTTTGTCAAGACGATGACCAGATTTCAATGTCTGTATGGCGGTAACCTTGCCAATACCAAAGAGATGAGCGACGGTGTCACATCCAGAAAGAGCGTGTGCTGCCATTATGTCATCAACAAGATTCCTGTGCTTTTCAACTGTGGCCTTGATGTCAATGGTAGATCTTGAAGGACTAGTCCCCTCCAAGAATATCTTGCAGGTTAACTTCTGTGATGAGTACTAGTGCATCAGCACCACAAGCACATCCTTGTCATTGCAAATGACTTTGGTGCAATCAACACCACTTGAGGCAAGAAACAACACATGTTTTGCTATATTCACATCCGCTTCTTCGTGAAGCGTTTTCATGTCTGGCTTACACATGACATTACCCAACTGAATCTCCTTGGGTACTGAGTCTCGGCCAGTAGTGATGAGCCTTCTACCATTCTGTGGAAGAAGCTCGGCATTCTTCTCTAGATACTGACAGACAAGATCTATCAGTTTCACTTTACTCTCTTTGACTGTCAGCACAACTTTCTGAGGGGGTAGTTGTGTGTTTAGTGTCAGCTGATGGCGCCGGCTTGCATTTTTTCCTGCTCTTGACATCCTCATTGCATCTTTGGTACTGTTTGGGTAGTACCTGTCAAAGATTATATATACATCAGAGTTCTGCAATAAGTTGCTGATGTATGCAAACGTGTTCTTGATGAAGTTCTCAGCTGTACCCTGGAAGGCCATGAGATGATCCATAGGACAGCACATCCATCTACCACAGTTACTTCAGCTTGTTCAACGAAACGAGAAGAAAGTTCCACTCCCAACCTTTTCTTCAAGGTGGCCTTACTCTTCGCTGTCCGCATGTTACCATGGCCTTCAAATAAGGAAGGGGGCACTGGTGATAATTCATACTGAAGAACATCTTTGATACTGATGTCATAAATTTGCTGCAGACACAGTACTTTTGAAAATATGAGGGAGGTATCCAACACATGTACTTCTCAAATTTTTACTTGCTTCCTTGAAACTGACATTGTAACAACTAGCTTCATCAGGGGACTGTGGAAGCTGTTCGGCCATATTGATTCATAACGCTGCAGTTGATGTTTGCCAACTTCAACAAATCAGTCCACATCTACGATTTTTAGGGCAATCCGTCCTGTAGCAATTTTGGGTATATCTTGGCCTAGGAGGTCTTCCTGGAGTGGATGGATGCATGTGGCAAGGTTGTATCTGAGATTTTCTCGATCAACAGCATCAGCCACTGTACGTGCTAGCATTTCCTCCTTACGAACGGTGACACAGCCTTGGTTGGTTTCGTCTCCTTCAGAGAGATGCAACATCTTAAATGAACCGACTGCATTTATGTAGAACTGTAGGCCCAACACTTCAAAGCTGACTGTTTAAGTGTGATGCCAATAATCCCACTTGGACCATTCCCATACCTCATGAGAAGATGTACATGTCAGACCAAATGAAGTTCCATATGCCGGCAACATGCCTCATCACATGGTGACCCTTCAGGAACTCTTCTAATACTTCGCTCTGCATTAGTTAGTTGAGTCACCATTGCCACAAACATATTAAATACATAATAATCAAATAAATGTTAAATTATTTTATAGTCTATAATAGAAGAATAAGAAGAATATTAGTTTAATTTTAAATGATATCAGTTACCAAAAATAATGCCATTATGATGCTTTGAAGTATAAAAAAGAAAACAAGGTATATACGGCAGCTATTTTGGACGCCATCTCAAATACGTCTTTATATTCCAGAAACAGATTTCAAACTACTTTTATTACATTCCTTGACCATAAAAACCCCCTCCCCAAAATCAACCAAAATATAGTTGTTCTATGATGCTTAGGGGTTAAAATATCAAACTTTATGTATTCAGTGGCCATCTTGGACGCCATCTTGAGTATCTCATTTTCCCCAAGGGTGACAAAGTGGCAGCCGGTAGATTTGGATTCAGCACCCTCAAATTATGTATAATTAGTCAAAAAACTTTGTCTGGACGACAAATCCGGGTTCAGCACAAATCTAGGTTTGGCTGTCGGACTAACAGGTAACATATCAATACTTGTAGCTGTGTTTTTACCAGGTAACACAACAATACTTGTAGCTGTGTTTATAACAGGTAACATACCAATATTTGTAGCTGTGTTTATAACAGGTGGCACAACAATGCTTGTAGCTGTGTTTATAACAGGTAACTTAACAATACTTGCAGCGGTTCTCATACTCAACTACTATAGCCGAAGACCCACAAAGGTTGGAACATATAATTTATTCTTCAAAGTGGATATGTGAGAAGTCATTTAAATAACTTACATACTGTAAGACACCACACTCAAAATGACCTCAAAGTGTAACCTTTGACCCTAGAGTATGACCTTGACCCCATAATGTGACCTTGACCCCTGAGTTTGACCTTAATTCCAGAGAGTTGCCTTTGACCCCAGAGTTTAACCTTGTACCCTGAGTGTGACTTTTGACCCCAGAGTGTGACCTTTGACCCCGGAGTTTGACCTTTAGCCAGAGTGTGACCTTGACCCCGGAGTTTGACCTCGACCGCAGAGTGTGATCTTGACCCCAGAGTTTACCTTTCATCCCAGAGTGTGACATTAACCTCAGAATATTACCTTTGACCCCAGAGTGTGACTTTGACCCGAGAGTGTGATCTTGACCCCAGAGTTTGGACTTGACCCCAGAGTGTGACTTTGACTCCAGAGTTTGACCTTGACCCCAGAGTTTGAACTTGATCTAGAGTTTGAACTTGACCCCAGAGTGTGACATTGAGCTCAGAACGTGTGTATTAGCTTCAGTCAAATATAAAGGCAGTAATATTATCCAAATGTCGACTAATAACATATATTCATTATATACATTCTATCGCCCAGAGAATTGAGCATCTAAGGCTCAGATTCTAATCTAATATAAGCATTTGTTTATATCACACCATCTTAACAGCTCATTAATTTTCACACCAGAACTCTGTTTATGTCAGCTGTTTTGTTATTGGCCGTTTGAAGTGAGGTTCCCCTTGAATTTACCAGTTCATAGCCCGACAAGATACTTTAAAGACGTGTCCCGAGACAAGCTCTCCGGTCTCTCTCTCTCTCTCTCTCTCTCTCTCTCAGCTCATTAGTCTGACAATACCAAATAATTATACCGACATTACTACCGTAATATAACTAGAAAACTGTCATGCGTGTTTAAATTAAGCCAAAGAACGATTGAACAGAAAACTACAAATGTATCTTGTGTAACTTACAAGCAAAGACAACTACAAGTACTGCACAACAGTGGATAGCTGTGATTATTCAAACTACCAACTAATCTACGAATGTGTCAAAGGTGACAAGCTGTGACATTAACTGACATCTCACTAAGCTGCATCAAAGGTGTCAGTGGTGGAACAACAGTTAGTTCAACAAGTGCCAGCAGGTGAGATAGCCCTGACATCTCACCTAGCTAAGACACTTGACCTTGACCCCAGAGTGTGACCTAGGCCCCAGAGTTTGACCTTGACCCTCACGTGTGATCTTTGAGCCTAGAATGTAACCTTGACTTTCATAAGGTTTCTATGACATGTTTTCAAAATACTTTTTCTGTATAACTAACCATTTTTTGTAACATTTCAATAAACGTTGCAAGACGATAAAGTTACAGTCCTGAAGCAGCTTATGATGTTAATTTCTCTTAAGAAGACAAAAATCTATTTTATAGTACCTTTGACCAAAGACTCACCCAGAGTATAAATTATTATTTTTTTTTTTTTTTGCAAATTATTATAAAATTCACAAATTCGCTAACAAAATTACCCAATTTGCTTTTATGCATAAGCAAACTTGCTCTTGTTCTGAACAGTGTTAGAGACTAATTAGAATAGTATTAGAGATTAGTTGAAAATAGGTTAAGAATTTAGGATAAAAGTGTAAAATTTTAGTTAAAAAAAAGGATTAAATCTGCACTCATTTTCCTATTTCCTATAATTCTCTGATCCACCTTGGTACCTCATACATATCATATATAGCCAAGATGGAGTCGAAGTTACCCAGAGACTATACCATTAAGTTCTTACATTATTCTTGCTTAAGGAACTTAATTTATATAACTTTCAGTATCTGAGATGAGGATTTATGAAGCAATCCCAAAGTGGTTGATGGGTTGATGATAAAGTGGATGACCCATCAATCACTTCATCATATATATATATATATATATATATATATATATATATATATATATATATATATATAATCAACGACCTCACCAGCAAGGAATCGAACCCTCGACCTGGTGAGGTCGTTGATTGTTTGTTCAAAGTCCGCGTGTTAAATGGACTAAAAATGAAGTATATATATATATATATATATATATATATATATATATATATATATATATATATATATATATATATATATATATAAAACAAAGAAGTATGTCTGTAGTGATGATGGATGGTGTTATATGTAGTGATGTTGGATGGTGTTATATGTAGTGATGAAGGATGTTGTTATATGTAGTGATGATGGGTGGTGTTACATGTAGTGATGATGGGTGGTGTTATATGTAGTGATGATGGATGGTGTTATATGTAGTAATGTGAATGATATTATATGTAGTGGTGATGGATGTTGTTATATGTAGTGATGATGGGTGGTGTTATTGTAGGTTATGTATCTAAGCTACTGTGCCGAGTAGTTGTGACCGGGGAACGCTAACCGCTGGACCACCAGGATACTAAAAATATATATGGATCCTCGTGTTTCGAAGCCGGATTTGGTAAAACGTTACTCTGACCACCTACGTGATACGGGTAGTCCCCATTAGAGGTTCACGGTGCCATAAGCTCGTTGAACAGGCTTTGTGTGAAATATAACAAGGTCTAGGACTGCTTTTAGTATCCTGGTGGTCCAGCGGTTAGCGTTCCCGGGTCACAGTCATCGGCTCGTGGGCCGTGGGTTCGAATCCTGGTGGGTTGAGGTGTTGAATATATATATATATATATGGCACAGACTTGTGAACTAATATATAATAATACTCATTGTAAATTGATAACTGATAAATAGGAGAATATTGGTGATAATGGAAGAGTAAATTAATGGATAAATAATCAATCAATTCGTGGGCAAGGACACATTGTTAACTTATATATATTTTTTATGCCTGCACTGTGTATTTATTGTATGTACCTGCACTGTCTATACACATACTGAATTGCATATCTGCATTATTTATATATACATGCTGAATTGTATTCCTGCATTATCTATATACATGCTGAATTGTATACCTGAATTATCTATTATATACATTCTGATTTGTATAGCTGCATTGTCTATACACACGCTGAATTGTATACATGCATTGTCTATATATATATATATATATATATATATATATATATATATATATATATATATATATATATATATATATACGCATATATATATATATATATATATATATATATATATATATATATATATATACATATATATATATATATATATATATATATATATATATATATATATATATATATATATATATATATATATATATATATATGCTGAATTGTATTCCAAAATTGTCTATACATCTGCTGAATCAGTGTAAACTAGTATGTTATTTCACTGAATAAAACTGAACTAAACTGCTGAATTCCTTAAAAAAAGACGTTACTGTACAGTAGTGGACGCCTCGCTAAGCTACCAGCCATTAAGCTAACTACCTGAGGTGCTTTGTGTATAAAAATCGTAACGCGGTGAGAACGTTGTACGTAATCAGTGAGAACGTTGTACATAATTTGGAATGAGAGACGCACTCCGAGGATTTAGATTGCCCCGGAGGGTTAAGTCAGCATTTCTAAAAGGTTAAATTACCACACCTAAGGGCTTAAGTCATCCTAGATAAGAGATCAAATTCCCGTAATCGAGAGGTAATTCAGTGTTCTCATGGTTGGGTCGCGTCGGAAGTAAAGAAGTTGAAAGGGAAGACGGACAGCACACACACTCAATCAAAATTGTGGGGAGTGGTTTGATTACTTCTTAATGATGATCAAGGAAACCCATTAAGGTTGGGTGTCAACGGCCTGGCGCTCGGGCTCGGTGGTACTGTTGGTCAGACGAGGTGAGGATGTCATTCACAGTCCCTGAACAAAGTTGCAAAGTGAGCATTACCTGATGGTATGATTATGAGAGTTGATGTAAGAAGGGTGGGGATAGTGGGGAAGCGAGTGAGAGGATGAATCTCATCCTCACTTACTAATTCTATCGGGATCATTGATGGTAATACTGGAACAAGAATAAAAACATCGCTGAGGAAAATGGACGAGAATGAGAAGGGGAGGAGGAAGAGGACAGGATTTAGTAGAGTCAACCTGAAGAAATTTGAGGATGAAGGAAGTCGTCACTTGTCACTCTCCAACCTTCACTTCTCCCATCAGCCCCGTCTCCATCCACTATCACCTGCCACTCCTCCTCTGTCACAGGGAGTGGCCGCCCTAATTGGGTCGTTAGTTAACCATCACGCTTTGCCTTCAATCGGCTCAATACAGAGACGAGGTGACTGGTGTCTGGTACTTCGTGCTTCATCTGTTGTCATCTGATGTGAATTATCTGTCTCTGACCAACACTTGATTGCCGTATTAAGTGACCGGACCTTTAGACTTCAAACTTATTATCGGAAGACTTTTGAGTCTTCGATGCTGTGGGGAAGATAAACCTGTCATTCTGGACAGGTGGAGAGAGAGAGAGAGAGAGAGAGAGAGAGAGAGAGAGAGAGAGAGAGAGTTGTAAGTCACTATTTAGCCTGAGAAACATTTGAATCTCAGAAAAAAATAAGGAGAGAGAGGTGATGAAAGTAGAAGAGGAAGTATTAATTCATAAATTAATATTTACTTAGAAAAAAGGCACGAGAATGTCGTCTGGCTGACTCACAGTTCACATCTTATAAATAAAGAAGTATCGCCAGGCACCAAGGCACTCACGATGACATCAAAGACTCGCACATTTTCTCCCGTTAAAAATAAATTAAAGACAGAGAGAGATGTCAAAGGCTGAAGTTTGGGTTGAAAAGAAGTTGAGAGAAAATATTGTGAGGTGGTAGAAAGTTCTCATTACCGCCCGGGTGTTCCTCTCCCTCACCCTCAGACTTAAGTTGCTCCCTTGATGAAATTTTCACTCTCAACCCTCCACTTATTACTAACACACACACACACACACACACACACATATATATGATATTGTATATATGTATGTATGTATAATACATGCATACATGCACACATACATAGAGATACACTTAGACAAGAATCACATAATTTGCATGACAAACGTATGTGTTACCGCCGGGTGAGGCGCTCCTAGTCGACACAGATATATGCAAGTTGCATACTAAAACTTTACGTATGGCAAGTGAAGGGCGACACAGTGCAATGCTGGCCATGCCGTGATCACAGTGACCTTAAACTGTCACTGTCATCGTCGTCGTCTTCTCAGCAAAGGGATATATACGCAGTATTATCCAACAGGTGTGCATAAGGACTTGATGGAGCCCCCCGTCATCGCTAAGGTAAAGATTATAGAGAAGTGTGGCAGAGTGCAATCTCGTGTCTCCCTTTCAATTCTGATTATTCTATCATCAATCTTCTAGATGTTGTTTAGTGATTCATATTTCCTTGAGTATGATGACATGGGGCGGCGAAACAGCCTCAGGGTTGCCGGTATCCCTGAAGACACCCACGAGAACTGGGAGTCATCCTAACGCAAAATTTCACGCTTGCTGGATGATTTTTTTAAACCGTGTTCAACGCGTCGGGAAACCCAACCCCTCCCGCCCCCGCGACATCATAACAAAATTTTCGTCCCCCTCTGACCGGGAAAAAGTGTTTTATCAACGCAATAAACTGAAAGGCACTACTATCTTCGTCAACGAGGATCTCTGCCCAGGTACGACTAAAGCCCGCCTACAGCAAATGGACCAGTTTAAAGAAGCCAAGAAACAAGGGAAACACGTAACGTTCAATCATAAAACTCTTGTTGTGAGGGATTGGGCAAGTGGACACCCGCCCACTCACCCACCCGCAGTACCAACCCCCCAAACCCCTCGAGAACCCCCTCCCTACCGAGGGGGAACCAGCCACCGTCGCTATCACTTGCGGAGTTTCCCCCCCCCCTGTCGGCCAACTCAAGTACTACACGCCTACCCTCTGTGGTGAAAACCAGCAACCCTCAAACCCTAGTGACAGGAGCACCTCCCACTCCATCTGGGAATCATCCTCAACAGTCATCCTAATTCTGTTGGTTGTTCCACTTGTGAGTACGTTACCCCCCCCCCCCCCCCCCTAGATCTTCCTTTTTCACACCTCAGTGACCCTGAGTTTTTACTGTTCCTCAATCAGAATCAATGTCCACACAATAATGATACTAGTGTCATTCCCTTAGATGTGCTAGAAGCTAGATCGTATGTGTTACACCCCATTTCCCCATGGTGTCGACACAATATTCCCTCATATCGATCCTGATATCTTTCTACAAAACTCACTGGGTTACACCAACCCAAACTGTAACTATTACTTTCCTGGCTCCCCCGAGTTTAGTTCTAGTCTTCTACTACCTCATTCCTTCTCCTTGATTAGCCAAAATATCAGCAGTATTCCCCTTCATCTAGATACCTTTTTAGATCAGTGTTTATCTTCTATAGCCCACAAATTTGATGTACTTGGATTCTGTGCGACCAAACTCACTAACGATATTGACCATTTGTATAACATTCCTAATTATAATAGACACTGCGTCAACACGTCACGACACTGTGGTGGTGTCGCCCTATACGTTGATATCAAGTATAACACTTCTGCAAGAGATGATTTAAAGGTTCAGGAGGAGTACATGGAGAGTGTTTTCATTGAATTACGTAACGACACACGAAATATCCTAGCAGGGATAATCTACAGAAGACCCCACACTAATGTACGGAATTTTCTTGATAAATTTTCGGAGCTTATCTCTATTATAAGTTCAGAGAGGAAAGACTGCTACATTACAGGAGATTTCAACCTTGATCTATTAAAATCAGAAACCGACACCTCAGTATTAGACCTTCTTGCTACCTGTCATTCTAAACTCTTCTTCAACACTATAACCAAGCCCACAAGAGTAACTGCCACCTCTGCCACTGTGATAGATCATACCTGGACTAGCAACACTCCTAACAACCTAGCAAGTGGAATTATTTATAACAATATCTCAGATCACTTCCCATTTTTTGCCATGTATAAAACAGCCACAAGACCTGAAAAGTCTAGTAGAGTCTCAATTCAATACAGAGACTACTGCGCCGACAACATGCTCTTTTTGAAAACAACCTAATGAATGCTAACTGGGATCTTGTCTATGCCTCCAACAACCCTAACGTGAACAGCTGTAACTTCTCTAGCATCTTCAATGCTTGCTTCGATATGCTTCCCGCTCAAGATTGAGTCAGTGAAAACTGTATCCATTTCCAAACCCTATATCACAAGCAAAATTAAGATAATGATAAAGGAAAAACACAAACTCCAAAGGAAATTTGCAAAAAGACCCATAACTTTCGGTGATGCTTACCGAAGTGTCAGAAACAGAGTAACTCAAGCAGTTAGAAATGCTGGACGTAACTATTATACAAATAAGCTCCAGTCAGCAACAGGCGATAGTAAGAAAACCTGGAATGTCATAAATTCTATTCAGAACAGGAACACTCAGCCTTCGGCCCCCCCACTCAGCTTTTATGATAAACGATTCAGTTATATCGGAACCCTCCCTCATTGCCAACCACTTCAATGAATATTTTATTAATGTTGGAAAAAATCTAGCAGAGAGCATCCCTGGTCACCATGAGGAATTTAGAGCCTACCTGCAAAACAGACAGCATAATGAGCTATTCTTATCCCCTGTCACAGCAGATGAATTACTGGCCATCATAAAAATGTCCAAAGATGCAGCAGCAGGCGAAGACAATATACCAATGAGCATCATTTAAAAAGTGGCCCACTTATTACTACCTGTTCTCCTCCACATTTGTAACGCCTCCTTCACTAGTGGTGTCTTTCCTTATAAACTGAAAATTGCTAAAGTCCACCCGGCATATTAAAAATCTTTGGACAAAGGTCTCTTCAAGAACTACCGCCCCATATCAGTCCTCCCAGCCTTGAGTAAGATACTGGAAAAGCTAGCATGTAATAGACTAAATTCCTTCTCCAATGCCAATGACATCTTTACAGACTCCCAGTTTGGATTTAGAGCTAGAAGGTCGACTGAGAGTGCTCTGCTATCATTTACTAATGACATCTTAAATTCCTTTGATGACAGTCAGTTCACAGTCGGTATATTGTTGGACCTCTCTAAAGCCTCCCTATACTGTCGACCATACCATCCTCCTTTCAAAGTTTGAACATTACGGCGTTAGGGGCCTGTCCCACAATTGGTTTACCTCATATCTGTCCAACAGGATGCAGTATGTCTGTTATAATAACCACTAATCTGACTCATCGTATCTTGTATGGCGTCCCCCAAGGTTCAATTCTCGGTCCAGTACTGTTTTTGTTGTACATAAACGACATAGTCCACCCCAGCCCACTCATAACTTTTTTGCAGACGATAGTAATCTTTATGCCAGCAAATCAGACCTCCATTCCTTGAGGAGAACTATGAACACTGAATTAACTAAGTCGGGACCTTGGTAATACGTAATACACTGACCCTAAATCTTGAGGAAACCCACTACACGATCTTTCACAGAAGAAAAAACTTACCTCCAGACTTGAACCCCCTGTACCTTGGTAATGTAGTCCTCAAACGCGAAAAAAAATACTAAATTCCTCGGAGTTATTGTTGATGAGAAACTTAACTGGAGAAACCACATACAAGCCATACACAGTAAAATCAATCAACAGTGCGGTATCATGTATCACACTCGACAGTCACTCACTCTCACAGCAATGAAAGAAATCTATCATGATCTTGTTTACCAACACCTGATACACTGTCACACACTATGGGGGGCCTCTGGCTCTTCAAAAACACAATCTCTGGTTACTGCACAAAAGAGAGTTGTACGGACACTGACCTACTTGAAAATAACAGATCACACAAAGGAAAAATTTGCTATATTGAAATTTTTAAAATTCGAAGATATTAACACTTACTGCTGTGCCCTCTTTGTTTACAAATCTATCAATCACTTGCTTGATAATAAATACTTCCAGTTCCGGAATAATTAGAGATACAACTTAAGGCACCCAGAGCTACTCAGACCACCCCCCATGTGCTCCTCTCAGACCCAGACCTCCATAAAATATCAAGGTGTGAAGGTATGGAACAACTTACCCCCACCCATCCGAGCAAAGACTACGCTCCCTTCCTTTAAATCATCTCTTAAAAAAATATCTATTGTCGAAGTATCAATATTTCTTGTAACACTTACTATATTTACAGTACCTGCTTTTATTGTACCACCAAATCCGTTTTATCGGAAATTATCATATAAATAAATAAGTAAATACCATTGCAATACACATAATTGCCAACTAGACATAATCCTGAAAGCTCTGTCCTATTGTTCAGCCTTATTACTACACAACCCAGGTTGTACTGCTCCCCCATTATACTTATGTTTTTAAATTCCACTCTAATTTATATGTATATGTGTATGTATGTGAGTGTATATGTATATATATATATATATATATATATATATATATATATATATATATATATATATATATATTTATATATATATATATATATGCATATGTGTATAGGTATGTGTATATGTATGCATAAATAAATATAAAAATAAAAATAATAAATAATAAAATAAATAAATATTGAAGTGATAACCGTGGTAACATTATGAGATGTACTTATTGCTACCATGCTATTGTACAATTCCAGATGATACTAAATGTTACATAATACTTCCTTGAGATAAATGTAAAGTATATATCAGGTTATAACAACCACAACCATGATTATAACAACCACGACTATGATTTTAACAACCACGACCATGATTAGAACAAGCACGACAATAATTATAACAACCACGACCATGATTATAACAACCACGACATTGATTATAACAACCTTGACCATGATTATAATAACCACGACCATGATTAGAACAACCACGACCATAATTAAAACAACCACGACATTGATTATAACAAGCATGACCATGATTATAACAACCACGACCATGATTATAACAACCACGATTATGATTATAACAACCACGACCATGATTATAACAACCACGAATATGATTATAACAACCACGACCATGATTATAACAACCAAGACTATGATTATAACAACCACGACTATGAATATAACAACCACGACCATGATTATAACACTCACGACCATGATTAAAAGAACCACGACTATGATTATAACAACCACGACCATGATTAAAACAACCACAACTATGATTACAACAATCACGACTATGAATATAACAACCACGACCATGATTATAACAACCACGACTATGATTATAGCAAACACGACCATGATTATAACAACCACGACCAAGATTATATCAACCACGACCATGATAATAACAACCACGACCATGATTATAGCACTCACGACCATGATTAAAACAACCACGACTATGATTATAACAACCACGACCATGATTAAAACAACCACAACTATGATTATAACAATCACGACTATGAATATAACAATCACGACCATGATTATAACAACCACGACTATGATTATAGCAAACACGACCATGATTATAACAACCACGACCAAGATTATATCAACCACGACCATGATAATAACAACCACGACATTGATTATAACAACCTTGACCATGATTATAATAACCACGACCATGATTAGAACAACCACGACCATAATTATAACAACCACGACATTGATTATAACAAGCATGACCATGATTATAACAACCACGACCATGATTATAACAACCAAGACTATGATTATAACAACCACGACCATGATTATAACAACCACGACCATGATTATAACACTCACAACCATGATTAAAACAACCACGACTATGATTATAACAACCACGACCATGATTAAAATAACCACAACTTTGATTATAACAATCACGACTATGAATATAACAACCACGAATATGATTAGAACAACCACGACATTGATTATAACAAACATGACCATTATTATAACAACTAAGACTATGATAATAACAACCACGACCATGATTAAAATAACCACAACTTTGATTATAACAATCACGACTATGAATATAACAACCACGACTATGATTATAACAACCACGACCATGATTATAACAACCACGACTATGATTATAACAACCTCGACCATGATTAGAACAACCACGACTATGATTATAACAAGCACGACCATGAATATAATAACCACGACCATGATTATAACAACCAAGACCATAATTATAACAACCACGACATTGATTATAACAACCACGACCATGATTATAACAACCACGAATATGATTATAATAACCACGACCATGATTATAACAACCACGACTATGATTATAGCAAACACGACCATGATTATAACAACCACGACCAAGATTATATCAACCACGACCATGATAATAACAACCACGACCATGATTATAATACTCACGACAATGATTAAAACAACCACGACTATGATTATAACAACCACGACAATGATTATAACAACCACGTCCATGATTTTAACAACCACGACCATGATTATAACAACCACGATTGTGATTATAACAGCCACGAACATGATTATATGAACCACGACTATGATTATAACAAACTCGAACATGATTATAACAATCACGACCATGATTATAACAACCACGACCATGATTATAACAACCACGACCATGATTATAACAACCAAGACCATGATTATAACAACCACGAATATGATAATACCAACCACACTATGATTATAACACTGACGACCAAGATTATAACAACCACGAATATGATTATAACAACCACGACTATGTGTATAACACTCACGAACATGATTATAACAACCACAACCATGATTATAACACTCACGACCAAGATTATAACAACCACGACTATAATTATAACAACCTCGACTATGATCATAACAACGACAATAATTATAACAACCACGACCATGATTATAACAACCACGATCATGATTATAACAATCACGACTATGATTATAACAACCACGACTAAGATCTTAACCACGACTGTGATTATAGCACCCACGACCATGATTATAACAACCACGACCATGATTATAACACTCACGACCATGATTAAATCAACCACGACTATGATTATAACAACCACGACCATGATTATAACAACCACGACTATGATTATACCAACCACGACCATGATTAGAACAACCACGACTATGATTATAACAAGCACGACCATGAATATAATAACCACGACCATGATTATAACAACCACGACCATAGTTATAACAACCACGACATTGATTATAACAACCATGACCATGATTATTACAACCACGACCATAATTATAACAACCACGACCATGATTATAACAACCACGACCATGATTATGTAGTGATGGGTTGTCAGACCACAGCTTACATCTGAGAAACAGTCTAGACTTGACCCGACATTAGGGGGGTCAAGTGTAGGATAACTTCCCGGCTGCCCAAGGGTCATAAATCAGCCAGGCTCCCCTCCCATGTCACACGGCCCCAACAAACATGTAAGAAGGTACCTGCCGACTCTCTCCCAATATACACAATAACCTACATCGCAGAAGAAGTCCAGACCTGACCTCACATTAGCCAGGTCAAATGTAGCGCTCGAGCCCAAGTCAAGGGGCCACAAATCAAACAGGGCCTCTCATGTCACAGGGCCCCACCAACGATGTTAACAGAGAAGCATTCATCTGAAGATTTCTCCAGAATATACAACTTACAGTCTCAGTATATTGGTGGCAGCATACTATAACGTTAACTCACGCCCTCCTCGTCCCTTGTTATTGGTAACAGTGTACTTAACGTAAACCCATGCCCTGCCTCATTTAGCCATAACACCTGGCTAGTTGTTTGAGTATTGTTCGAAAGTGCGTGATAAGGAGTTCCTGCATAGTAGCGTGAAAAATGTCCTAGTGTGTCACCGTTACAGCTCAAGTAAATGTCTCTCGTCGTGGTATGCGCGAATTTTTTCTAGAAATATGTTCAGTGCTTAATGTGATTTCTCAGTTTCCCCAGCGATCTGTGACATTTTCAGTAGCCCAAGTGCAGTTTGATTGTTTGTCAGTGTTGAATGTAGAAATTGGGTTTCAGTGATGAAAGCTGTGTCTGTACTAACTGTTATAACTTAACATGTCTTTTAACCTACATCCTCCTCCCTGTCCTAATCCTCACCTCACCCTCCTTACCCTTCCTCCCATCCTTGCCCCGCCCCGCCGTTCCGTGCCCCGCCCCGCCCCGATCAACCACGCCTCGGCTCCTCCCCACCTCACCGGCCACGCCTCGCCCTACCCCGCCCCGGCCTGGCCAGCCGCGTCCCGCCATGCCTCCTCTCCACCTCACCAGCCTCGCTGAGTAAGACCTCACTAATCCCCCCGTCTTTTGTCCCGTAAGATATATGTTGATGATGATGGTTAATATAAAGTAATATTGGGATGAATGCAGAGCTTCACTCAGTGTGTTTTTATGCTAGTATGATTTGTAATGTACTCTTTGACGCGTAGTGATAAAAAATATTCAATGTAGTGAGCACAGCTTCACTCCCCGACCCAGCCTAATGAGAATATTGTCATGACGTAATTTATAGTTGCCAAACATTGACGTAACGTATAAAGTAAATATTTGTTTTTCTTTACGGATACACTTCCAACAAATCCATCATCCCTTTCGGATTGTTTCTGTCAAATGTCACACACAGTACCGCCCCATGGCTAGCCGGAATCCGACCACAGCACATATAAGAAGAGATGAAGCAGCGTGAGGAATGCAGCGTGATGAAGGCAGCACCACACCCGCCACACACCACCCCACTTCTTTCAAGTCCTCCCTGGTCTAGGATTAAGAAGATTTTATATTTTTCTACTCTAGGAAATTAAGGAGTGTGGAATGCAGCGCCACACAACGAACCCTGGTGAGCCCAGCCAGGGAGGGATTCACCACTGTGGAAGGTGTAAGACAGGACGGTCTTTGGTCTCGCCGACACTCACGTACGGAGGGCGGGCCTTGGTCTTCGGAACCTGCCTTACAGTCATCTAAGGAGACGACAGCCCAAGCAGTGGACCGGCCTTCATCCTGGCCGGAGGGGGCCGACGGCAGATGAACAGAAAATCGTCTGGAATATGTTGAAAATGATGATGTTGCAGAGAAGAAATACAGATGGAGCAGAAAAATTCATCTGGAATATGACGGAAAATGAAGATGTATAAAGAAACGCAGATGAACAGAAAATTCATCTGGAATATGAAAATGCTCTAAACGTAGAGGAAGTGCAGATGAGCAGAAAAATCATCTGGAATATTATAGAAACCAGGAGGACGTGAGAAGAAGTCAGAAGATGTGGTGACACGACCTACAAGGTGCGGTATCGAAGAAAGAAAAACGTGCTATGTGACGAAAGAAGACAGAAGACGTCTTGTGCTGACATCAGAAGAAAGTCGACGATGAAAAGGTGGATCATCAGAAGGACCAATCGACTACCGCTGTTGTGCTGCCAGCATTCCCTATTTTAAAGATACCAGGTGGATGGAGGACTTGAGCCATGCTGGACCCAACAAATGTACTGATGTTGTTGATGTTGCTGATGTGTAATAAAAAGATATAACACCCTAACATGTGAAGTAGGAGCATTTTTTGTGTATTTCGAAGTATTTAATTCTCTGATTTTTGTTAACATAAACTACAAAGAATGTTTTTTCTAGTCACTTTTTTCTATGAGTTCATTTGATCAATGTTTTGCACTACGAAACACAATGTTGTAGCCATTTACTGACTGAGATGAATTATTATTTTGACACAGCCTGGTTAGGCAATGCAACACCTGTTATTGTTTGTAGAATGTGATTTGCAAGTTTGCCTCAGACACTATGCTAGAAATGAAGGATCTTTAGATCACTCTATGTTCACTTACTGTGTATGTATTTTATTTTTTTCTCCTGTCATAGAAGCTTTAATCTTGGCGGGAGGTATAGTAAGCTTTGTCAGATCAAACTATGCCAGTAGAAAAACATACACCTCTAGTGTTATAATTTGTAAAATGTAAGGATGCATTATCGCCTCAGGGACTATATTAGATACTGCACATGATGTTACTGTCTACTTTAAATGTGTCATCAGTTCTCTGAGCATGAAAGCTTTGGTCTTGGCGGAAGGTGTAGTGATGGGTTGTCAGACCACAGCTTACATCTCAGAAACAGTCCAGACTTGACCCGACACAAGGGGGGTCAACTGTAGGGTAACCTTCGCGGCTGCCCAAGGGTTATAAATCAGCCAGGCTCCCCTCCCATGTCACACAGCCCCAACAAACATGTAAGAAGGCACCTGCCGACTCTCTCCCAATATACAAAATAAACTACATTGCAGAAGAAGTCCAGACCTGACCTCACATTAGCCAGGTCAAATGTAACCCTCGAGCCCAAGTCAAGGGGCCACAAATCAACCAGGGCCTCCCATGTCACACGGCCCCAACAAACATGTAAGAAGGCACCTGCCGACTCTCGCCCAATATACACAATAACCTACATCGCAGAAGAAGTCCAGACCTGACCTCACATTAGCCAGGTCAAATGTAACCCTCGAGCCCAAGTCAAGGGGCCACAAATCAACCAGGGCCTCTCATGTCACACGGCCCCACCAACGATGTTAACAGACAAGCATTCATCTGAAGATTTCTCCAGAATTTACAACAACTTGAAGTCTCTGAAAAAGTCCAGACGTGACCCTACATTAGCGAGGACACATGTAAGGAGATCCTTCGCCGCCCCCCCGATCAGCTCAACCTGACGTCTCCCAATATGTAGGACGTCGTAACCCTCCAGCAGAGAGAGAGAGAGAGTGTGTCTTGTAAGGAGGAAGGGCCAGCTACTACACCACCAGGCCCGCTCGAGAGGAGTCAGAGAGGACCGGAGGCAGTCGCCTCCGGTCAGGACCGAGACTTCCCTCTGGTGCCCAGCTAAGCAGTCTCCCATAGAGACAACCCAGGACCACCTGCTAGGCCTCCCCTAGGTCACGTGAGTTTTTGTCAGAGCTTTCCATGGGATGAGTTACTTACGTGGGAAGTGTATTCATTTCATGTTCGTGTCCGAGAATCAGTGTCTAGTAACGTAATATGATGTCCTAGTAACGTAAATATAGTGTCCTAGTAACTTCAATAGGTGTTATTAATGTGTCTATGTCATGTTCGTAATTAATAAAGAGTTGTAACGAAGCGGTGTTTGAGAAGTCGCCCTTAAGACGTAATAGATGTGTATTGACATATGAGATAAGATAGGTGTAAGTCTAGTTCAAATAACTATCACGGCCACGCTACCAAAGTCTTCCTCTCTTTCCATTTCTCTTACTATCAATATTCTTCCTATTTGTAATCATCTTCTTGTGAGATTTGTCTCATTATAATTATAACAAGCACGAATATGATAATAACAACCACGACCATGATTATAACAACCACGACCATAATTATAACACTCACGACTATGATTATAACAGCCACGACCATGATTATAACACCCACGAATATGACTATAACACTGACGACCATGATTATAGCAACCACGAATATGATTATAACAACCACGACCATGATTCTAGCACTCACGACCATGATTATAACAACCACGACTATGATCATAACCACGACTATGATTATAACAACCACGACCGTGATTATAACAACCACGATCATGATTATAACAACCACGACTATGATTATAACAACCACGACCACGATTATAACAACCACGACCACGATTATAACAACCACGACCATGAGTATAACAACCACGACTATGATTATATCACCCAACCATGATTATAACAACCACGACTATGATTATAACAACCACGACTATGATTATAACAATCACGACTATGATTATAAAAACCACGACTATGATCATAACCACGACCATGGTTACTGTATAACAACCAGGACCATGATTATAACAACCACGACCATGATTTTGACAACCACACCCATGATTATAACAACCACGACTATGATTATATCACCCAACCATGTTTATAATAACCACGACTATGATTATAACAACCACGACCATGGTTATGGCAACCACGACCATGATTATAATAACCACGACCATGATTATAACAAGCAGGACCATGATTATAGCACTCACGACCATGAATATAACAACCACGACTATGATTATATCAACCACGAGTATGATCATAACCACGACTATGATTATAGGAACCACGAATATGATTATGAAAACCAGGACTACGATTATAACAACCACGAACATGATTATAACAACCATGACCATGATTATAACAACCACGACCATGATTATAACAACCACGACCATGATTATAACAACCACGACCATGATTATAGCACTCACGACCATGAATATATCAACCACGACTATGATTATATCAACCACGACTATGATTATAGGAACCAGGAATATGATAATGGCAACCACAACCATGATTATAATACTCACGACCATAATTATAACAACCACGACTATGATTGTAACAACCACGACTATGATCATAACCACGACTATGATCATAACAACCACGATCATGATTATAACACTCACGACCATGATTATAACAATCACGATTTTGATTATAACAACCACGACTATGATCATTACCATGACTATGATTATAGGAACCACGAATATGATTATAACAACCACAACCATGATTATTTCACTCACGACCATGATCATAACCAAGACTATGATTATAACAACCACGACCATGATTATAACAACCACAGGATGACTATAACAACCAAGACCATCTGGAAAACGATGTCCCTGTTCTCTGTCAGCTGGACGTGGTTGCCCTCTAGCCAAGCACTAGCATTCGAACTTTCACTCCTAGGTAAACTGTACCACCGGACTTGCCACCGGGCACGAAGGGCCCACGATCACTTGTGTATATGTATGTATATGTATATATATATATATGTATATATATTTTCCCGTGGGATTTTATCAAGATTTATCTTATCCACGTTTTCATTGTGGATTTACATGAAATATATATATATATATATATATATATATATATATATATATATATATATATATATATATATATATATATATATATATATATGTATATATATATATATATATATATATATATATATATATATATATATATAAATATATATATATATGTATATATATATATATAAATATATATATAAATATATATATATATATATATATATATATATATATATATATATATATATATCTTGATAAAATCACACGGGAAAATGGAAACAACGGAGCACCTTAGCGTTCGTCTTTATTCAAGACATCTTCAGAGGCAACTGGATTACATGGACAGAGAGAGGCTTAAATATACAGGGTGACCTTAAAAACATGAGGTCAGGTCATAATGATGTCATCCACTAATCCACACACCAACACACATGTAGAGGAGCTTAAAAGAAGGGGGGTGACGTGACTAGTCAGGTCAGGTCAAAAATAAGGGACCCACAAAATAACTATCTTACATCTAGATCAAAGGTTTCAAAGCATTTTTAACCTTGGGCTACTGACAAAAAATTTATGTAACATATTATCAGTTTTGAACTGACCATCAAACTAGCTTCAACCAGAAGTCTTTCTGTGACACAAGATGATTTAAATACTTCTAAGCTTTTTTCCCAAGCAATGGGGTGATTATTATTCCTAACATGAACGAACAAGGCACTGCTTTCAGATTCTGTTCTGATATTATACTTATGTTGTTTGATTCTGAGCTGCAGTGTTTTTCCTGTCTGTCCTACATAATTACAATTACATTTGCTACATGGAATACAATAAACACTAACATTTACATTCAAACTTGGGCTATTCCTAATTAACATATTGGTAATGGTTGAGTCATACTTGAAGACAACATTAATATTTAGAAGCTTAAGGGACCGAACTAACGGGACAAATTCATTACGATAGGGCAGTCAAAATATTCTTAAGTGTAGGAACTTGTCGGGTTTGAGAGGAATGAAAGGATTTTTTAGCCCTTTTAAAACAACGATCAACAAACACAGAAGGGTACCCGAGTTTCTGTGCAATGGAACGAATGTGTTTCAATTCATCGTCAATAAATTCAGGGTCACAAATACGCAGACATCTTAAGAACATAGCAGAAAAAACTGACATTTTGGTAGACTCAAGGTGATTCGATAAAAAGTGAATGAAACTGTCTACCTGTGTGGGCTTTCTATATACCTTAAATTTATAGTTTTGGCCATTTCTCATGATAAGCATATCAAGGAATGGAAGGGATTCATTTATTTCTCTTTCAATTTTGAATGTGATACTTGGGGCAATATGTGGATTTACATGAAAAATATATATATATATATATATATGCAAGTAAATCACTGTAGGTGCGCGTGATCTAGGTATATGCTGATAACCACCAGGAAAGAAGAAAACACGAAGTTCCCAAGCGCTTTCGTGTAATTCACATCTTCAGGGGTGAGTACAGACTAGAGAGAGTAATACAAATCAAGTTGAATATATACAGAGGAGGGTGAGACCAGGTCCACAATGGTCAGGTAATTAGGTAATGACCCTACTAATCTTTAAATAGCACACAACGGTTGGTGGTCAGGTCAGATGGGCCAGTGACCCGCCCTCTCACTTGATCACAAATCTTCTTAATTACAAAATTGTCCAGCTTTTACATGCCGTTACTCAAATTCATGTTGAATGCTTCGGTATGTTTAATAAGACTAGATTCTATGATGTTCCTACTATCAATTGAATTACATGGTAATATTGAGGAGGCATTATCCCAGTCAATGCAATGCTTGTTATCCCTCAAATGAACAAATAGAGCATTGGATTCCTGGCCTGTCCTAACACTGTATTTGTGTTGTTTAATTCTAGTTACAAGATCTTTACCTGTCTGGCCTAAGTAAAACATATTACATTCCTTGCAAGGGACTTTATAAATGCAACCAATTGTGTTGTTGGGGGAGTTCTTGATTAACATTTGTTTAACAGTGCATGAGTTTTTAAATGCCACATTGACGTTCCAGGTTTTTAGCTGTGCCGGAATGTGTGAGAAATTTTTGTGAAATGGTAATATTAAGATATTCTTATGGTCATGGGTGGGCTTGGGATCAGTTCTATAAAAATGCTTAAACATTACTAAGAAAACTTTTTATAGAACTGATCCCAAGCCCACCCATGACCATAAGAATATCTTAATATTACCATTTCACAAAAATTTCTCACACATTCCGGCACAGCTAAAAACCTGGAACGTCAATGTGGCATTTAAAAAACTCATGCACTGTTAAACAAATGTTAATCAAGAACTCCCCCAACAACACAATTGGTTGCATTTATAAAGTCCCTTGCAAGGAATGTAATATGTTTTACTTAGGCCAGACAGGTAAAGATCTTGTAACTAGAATTAAACAACACAAATACAGTGTTAGGACAGGCCAGGAATCCAATGCTCTGTTTGTTCATTTGAGGGATAACAAGCATTGCATTGACTGGGATAATGCCTCCTCAATATTACCATGTAATTCAATTGATAGTAGGAACATCATAGAATCTAGTCTTATTAAACATACCGAAGCATTCAACATGAATTTGAGTAACGGCATGTACAAGCTGGACAATTTTGTAATTAAGAAGATTTGTGATCAAGTGAGAGGGCGGGTCACTGGCCCATCTGACCTGACCACCAACCGTTGTGTGCTATTTAAAGATTAGTAGGGTCATTACCTAATTACCTGACCATTGTGGACCTGGTCTCACCCTCCTCTGTATATATTCAACTTGATTTGTATTACTCTCTCTAGTCTGTACTCACCGCTGAAGATGTGAATTACACGAAAGCGCTTGGGAACTTCGTGTTTTCTTCTTTCCTTGTGGTTATCAGCATAAATATATATATATATATATATATATATATATATATATATATATATATATATATATATATATATATATATATATATATGTAACCGGTCGGAATTTACTGGACTTTATTTTCTCACATGACTTGGGGTTTATTATAGATTAATAGATGGTAATGGCAGTGGAAGCGCCCCTTTGAGAAAAATCCCGAACAAGCACAAGAACACTTAAATCTCGTAAACAAAATGAATTGTCCGTGACCCGTGGAAGGATAGCGTCTGTGACTGGGATGAATGAGACACACTGTAAAATCGAGACACTTATATTCCCTCCAACACTACAAACACAATCAAATAATGGTACACCAATATGCGCACCTCTTAACTTGAACTTAAAACACTACTCTGGGGAATAAAAGTTATACATGATATAGAAATTATTAGAAACTCAGGCAACAATAAATTTGAAGTATTAAGAAATGTTGCTTGCACACATGAAACAGGCCTTAAGGGCTTTCAACAAAATAATATCCAGCACTGAGAAAATGGTATTCAAAAATAAGAAATTAATAATTCCACCATGAATAGGCCTAAAGAACACTCAATATAATTATGTTACACCAACAGATGCACACTTCCTAACCTAACTTAACCACTACTCTGGGAACAAATGTTATACCTGAGATCGGAATTATGAAGAAAAATTAGATGCATTAAAAGAATCAAATCACAGTATCACTCTGGTTCCACTTAGTGACACAAACATTCAAAAAACAATACTATCAAAATTATTTAAGAAATATTAAACTACACACGTCAAGATAATATCAGTAGCTGAGAAGTGGTATTAACTACACCCAAATATATTGTCACTATTATTGGTTTGTTACTGGGTCCACCAATACCCGTGAACCATGCTTCCTAACCTAACACACACACAGATTCCACCTGCACTCCGTAGTCGTTTAAGGCACAACCAACAGGCACCCGTAGTTTAAGGCCCAAATCAGCCTTTCTCAACCTTGGAAAGTGTACAGGGTTGCTCATTTTTCCCAATTTTAGAAAATTGTGGGCGGGGGTGTTTTTTCCCATTATTTCGTTACTCTTAAATTCATTGGTGCCAGAATTAATGAAATCCAACATGTTCTAGGGGTCGCGAATTCAAATATAAAAAATGAATTTTTGCGAAAAAACGTCAAAACTCAAGCTTTTTCTCTTATAGAGCAGCAATCGCGCTGCTTTTCACTACTTAACCTTAATGGCTGGCGAGAGCAGCTATTCAGCTTTCCATTGACACCTAATTCGATTGCATGCACCTCTTAGTTGACCTTCTAGTTCAGGTCAAAGGCTTTACCTGCATTAAGGGAACCAGATTCCAAAATATTCATAGTTTTGACTTTTCCATTTATTCGAAAACACATATCAATATTTTGCCGTCACAGTCTTTTCCATGATATATTTCCCTCTTAAAAAAACAAACATCATTGAAAAAGGTCAATAACTCTAGGAGGAGATGCAATTTGAAAGTTCAATCCCCCCTCTATTCAACTCTCACAGTTGCATCAGAGCAGACTTGCTGAAGCCACTCATCTGCTTCCTGTGCTTTTCCACAAGTTGCATGACATCCTGCAGCTGCTGCTCATCCTTCGTGACTGAACCAATGAAGTCCTGCATAAGCTTTATTCCCCTTTCGGCCACGTCATTGGTTACCTTCAGGCTTCTGGAGAAATCTTTCAGCTTCATGAACTCTTCGTTTTTCTCCCAGTCTTCCACCGGTGACATCAGCCATGCTGTACCGCACACATGATGCTCCTTGAAGATCATCCATGAACGTTCATCTATCAGGTCGGAAAGCCGTGTAGTCTGTTGGATGACCAAGTTGTCGTTGGCGTAGTCGTTCGTTTCTTCTAGGCAGCTCAATTTGGTCGCCATCTCCTTTTTCTCTGCCGCACTCAACTTCTCGCTGCACAGCGACAGAACGACGGTCTGTGGCCTTAGATACCACAGGTGGCGGCTCGCGACCGCCAGCGCCGCATCAGCCACCTCACAGTCCACGGCCCTGTAGCGGAGGAGTTCGTGATGCAGTTGCAGGTCATTCACAGGCGCATCCTCGGCTACTGGTGATTTCAGCCACCCCGGTGTGTACAGCAGAGACACAAAGATCGCCATCCTCTGCAGCTTGACGCACAGGTCACTGCTGAGCTCTAGCTGGTGGCTAAACATGTAGATCTTGAGGTAGTATATGATCTTCGCCATCCAGCGAGCGTGGTGACGTGCGCCAGGACGCAGAAAGTGCGTGCCGCGCGGAGGATTCACACCGAGGACGAGGAGCGTTAGTTCTGCCACTTCTCGGTAATCCTCTCTGGCCCATTCTGTGACGGTCAGCAGGTAGCTAACGGTCCTGTGTCGGAGGTGACTGAGCCAATCAAACTCTGGTAGATTTGCAATGTCCAGCCTGAGATACTGAGAGTGATCTAGTTGACTCCATCTTTTCCTAAGAGTCTGGAAGAGAGGGTCCGTAGGGGCCGATGTTTTGCTGAAGATGTTGCTGGCAGCGGCTCTCACCACCAGTTCCATGACGTGGTGTCTGCACCCAAGCCTCAACAGCTGTTTTTCCAGCAGCGCCTCCAGATGGACAACCGCACCTTGGACTCGCCCTGTGTTGGACGACGTTGTATCAAAGCACAGTGCCTTGACGTTTGAAGCGCAGCTCCAGTCCTCGATAGCACGAGCTGTTGCGCGTGCCTGGGTCAGGCCAGTGCCGTCCTTCACTGGCAAGACAGCAAGCAGCTTCCCTTCCTCATGGCCGCGCCCTGAGATGAAGATGGCCTGTCGGTGTTCTTCTTCTCCCACGACGTTCTGAAATGAGAGAAATATAAAAATTCAGACAGATAATGAAGAATTATCAAGGCTGCCTTTTTCTCCAAGCTTTATGTTAATGATTTGATACATTTCTAACAATATATTACAATAGTCTAGGCTTTGGTAAAATATTAATGTAGTACCTCAACGTGTTCTCACCTTAACCAGCTTACCATCCCAGTGCACCACTGCATGTGGTGGAGGCGTGAAGGCTTCCCTTTGTGCGGCAGCTACCTGACGACGGTGTGAAGCTCGCGCCCGTCTCGCAGTCTCTCTCGAGATCCGGAACTCAGACAGATCGCCTGGCGTGTTAGCAGAGCGCAGCACTGCTGCGACCACCGAAACTATCTGCGAGCAAAAGCAGGCAAGGGTGTCAGTAGAAAATGTCGACTGTTTAAGTGCTTATCAAATAATTAACAGAAATTCAAACATTCCAAACACATTTATGGATACACTTACTTCGTTATTGGATATCCGAAGACGGTCAGCGAGTTCCTTTAATGTTGGCTCTTGGAGAATGCGACGTGGAAGCTGAACCGTCACATAAGGGTGCTTTGATGTGTACCTGCCAGGTTGTATCGCTGTGTCCTTTTTCTCCATTTCTACTTCCGTTGGGGTGTCAGCCACCACAGAGGTTTGAGGTCTCGAATCACTGCTGCTTGGTTCACAGGCTGCGAACCTTCCCTGTTTCGACCTTTGCTTCTCGACTCGTTCCTCCTGCTTTCTCTTCTTAGCGGCAAAAATCTTATCGTTACCACTCATGAACGCTTTTCTTTCTCCGCGTTGGTCTTGATAGAAGGCGATGTCTTGTTGTTTGTCGGCCGGTGTAAGCAGCCGGTTCTTCTCGATGTCCTCTACGGCGTCCGGTGCTCCGATGTCCCACAACAGGTCAAGTTGAGACTTGAAGTTTTCAACCTTGTCCTTTGCAGCCCTGTCCCGACTTTTTTGTAGACTTCTCCAGTGCTCCCATAACCTTGTCAGCTTTTCCCGGCACCCCCTCTCTGAGATAGTCTTGATGCGAGCTAAATTCCAGAACGTGAGTACGTTTCTCACTGTTTCTTTAAACGTCTCCTGTCTGTCACTAGATTCATTCACTGTGTGAAAGAAGAACTTCAGGACTTGACGCATCGTCGGGAGTCTACTACCTCTAATTGACGATGCTGGCTGGCCTACTAGATAGATTTCAGTGGCAGAACGGGTAGTGGATGATGTTGGCCTGACAGTCCCCTTAGCATTCTCCACCGACTGCGACTCACTCTCTTCCATGATTGTATGTATATAAACAGATGAACTCTGTAAGAAAAAAACGTTTTGTAATAAAACAAAATAGGCAAACAAAATAGGGTCACATAAGAGCAATTTAATCACCCGTAGAAAATACAACATAAATAGATAACCATAAATTTACTGCCACACTATATAGCAGATTTGAGTAAATTATAAAATAACACCACAGTACCAACAACAACACAACACATGTCAAAACACTGCAAAGAAGCACAGGGTTTTAAAGCTGCCAATGTGAACTAGTGAATTTATAACTCGGTTAACACAGGTAGGCTACAGCCTTTGACCTGACTTAGAAGGTCAAATAAGAGGTGCATGCAATCGAATTAGGTGTCAATGGAAAGCTGAATAGCTGCTCTAGCCAGCCATTAGGGTTAAGTAGTGAAAAGCAGCGCGATTGCTCATCTATAAGAGAAAAAGCTTGAGTTTTCACGTTTTTTCGCAAAAATTAATTGTTTATATTTAGATTCGCGACCCCTAGAACATGTTGGATTTCAATAATTCTGGCACCAATGAATTTAAGAGTAACAAAATAATGGGAAAAAACACCCCCACTCACAATTTTAAAAAAGTGTGAAAAAATGAGCAACCCAGTGTACATCTAACTCCACTGACTCTTGGCCCCAGTGTGCTGCCCTGTATCACTCAGCTGGCCTCACTTTACCCCCAGTACATCCATGAAACGGAAGGGAGTGAGCCAATCAGACCTTGTACAGTTGAGAGAAGATTTAGCTTCCCGTTAGCAAGAGGGTTTCACTAAGCTGCTCGAGACATGTGGTGTTGTGAGCTGAGGTAGAGGAGAGCTGATGACCCCAACGATCGTCCCGTCGTCAGCTGGGCACCCAGACGGCTAGATTCCCTCAAGAGATCCTTTGATACCCCGCTAAACAGTGACAGGCCTACACTGATCGGTCCAATGGCGACAATCGCCACCCTCAATTATCAACGGCAGTCTCAAAGGGCAGTCAATCTCTCGCTGTCATCACTCTCGCAGTCAATTTCTCGCAGTCAAGTGGGTTCTGACGGAAACCTTGTTATACTGCAATAGTGCAACACAGGTAACTAGGCCACGTGACTATTTCTGTGGACGGACGCGCATGGATGTCCTGTAGGTCCAATCGCTTTCACGTGACTGAGGACCAGCCAGCGTCGCGTCTCTCCAAGGCGCTAGCTTAGGCCTAAGTGACATATTTTCCGCCTAACTAATAACTCCTTGGGACACCCGTGACATTATTCAGACTGATAAACGATCTATAATAATTTCAAATTCAATAAAGGCCCTTAACTTCATGAATCGCATCATTATTAATTCGGCAAATTACATTTAATATCATATAGGCCTAGTTCCACAACCTCCCACTATGTGCCGGGAGCGCTCTCTTCCCTCAGACGACCTTGAAAGCTCAGTATCGCTAATGGCAGGCATTTGAAATTTCTCTGAATATTACATATACAGTATATATATATATATATATATATATATATATATATATATATATATATATATATATATATATATATATATATATATATATATATATATATATATATATAATGCTAAGGAGAGAGCGAGAGCAAGTAGTAGATAGGTTGGGACGATGTTATTGAGTCCTCTAAAATATTGGAGGTAAAACAGCATTAGCGAGGCTTCCCTTGCTAGAGGCTCCCTCGAGCACTGTGTCCCAGGATTTGCTGCCGAATTTTTCTTGTGCGGGTGACGGTCAGTACTCTAGAGTCTAGACGACAAGTTAAAACGGCTCTATGGTGATATAAGAGAAGTTTTTGGAGTGATTTTTTTCTTGTCTAAGTAATGAGAGTTGTGATGACGTGTTGACATGATGCCTGTGATAAAGACACTTTAATGGAGTCATCTAGGGTTTATAACCTTCTTTCAATTCACCAGATCGACTTTTTTTCTCCTTTGTGAAGAAAGAAAGAAGGAAACAAACACGACACATCGTGACGCAGCCGACAATGTGTCCCGTATTGAAGTGAATATAGACTCGAACCTGGATAAATACAACATCAATTTATGAACGTTGGGAAATGTCTCTATACAGTTGGTCCTCTTATTACGCGATCCCACAATCCGCGTTTCACCGTTAACGCGGTGACTTGCCAGAACCTAACATTCTTATATTCCGCGGTCGCGAACGCCATTACGCGGAGAGTGTCCGGCGCGACGCTATTTTTAGATTTGCCCCACGCGCCACCCACGCGCCACCCGCCCGCCTGCCTGCCTCTCCCTCCTCCTCCTTCCTCCTCCCTCCGCTTGGGCAAGCGGCGCGGTAAGGTTGCGCAGTGTGTGTCTTTGTTGCGTTATCACTGACGTCATATGACGTATCAGACCTGTGATTGGCCATGCATCCCTACCCCCCTCTGCCGCTAGCTGTAATTGGCTTAAAGTATTATGACGTGTCCACCCGGGGGAGGGAGAGAGGGAGGGAGGAGAGACGACGCTTGACCTAGCCGCGCCAGTTTCATCCCTCAAGGCCACTCCGTGTAAACGCTCATCCATTGTTCCGTAAAATGGCTTCCGCCGGACCACCACCCCCAGAGAAAAACCTTTCCTTACCTGGACCCAGCGGCACTAAACCAAAGAAGACACGACGTTCCTTAAGCTACGAGGTGAAGTATACCATCATCCAAGAGTTGGAGAAAGGAACAAGGCAGGTTGATTTGGCGCGCCAGCATGGCGTGAACGAATCTACGATCCGGACTATAAAGAAGGATTCAGCCAAGATAAAGGCGCACATGACGATCACAAAGTCTACAGGTGCTTCTATGATCAAGTATTTTCACAACCAGGTGCTTCTCAAGACAGAAAAATTACTTGTGAGGTACCTGGTGCGTCAGGCGCGACGGAACATGGCGGTCGACACGCGCTCTGTGAAGGACTACGCACGTGAACTGTACATCGCAGTGGCACGAAAGATGGGAATTACAGAGCCCAAACCCTTTAATGCTTCCTCTGGGTGGTTACAGAGGTTTAAGATCCGGAACAACATCACCACTATATACATTGGTGGTGAAGAAGCGAGTGCTGATTGTGCTGCGGCTCGGGAATTTCCTCCGTTTTTACGTGAGATTATGGAGGAAGGACAGTGCACCGACGACCAGGTGTTTAACATGGACGAATCTGGTCTTTTCTGGAGAAAACTACCTTCCAAGTCCTACAAGGTGAAGAATGCCAGCAGGATTCGGGGCCGGAAAATGCAGAAGGAACGCATCACCGTCCTGTTTACCACCAATGCCTCCGGTACCTGTAAGCTCAAGTTATCGGTGATCCACACAGCCCGCAAGCCGCACGCCTACAAGAGCATGGACATGACCAAGCTAAATGTCCACTGGCTGACAGCACGTAAGGCATGGATGTTCTCTACACTGTCCCTCTCCTGGTTTGATGACTGTTTTGTTCCCGATGTAAAGAAATTCTGTGAGCAACAGAATGTCCCATTTAATATTTTGTTGCTGCTGGACAATGCACCAGGACACTCGCCCCTACTGTTAGATCGTCACCCCAACGTAAAAGTGGTCTTCCTTCCTCCCAACACTACGTCTATATTACAGCCCATGGACCAAGAGTTAATCTGTAATGTAAAAGCTGAACGACTACACCAACACCAGGGAAGAGTTGCGTGACCTGAGTGACACCACCACCGATAGCAAGAGCGACGAAGATGAGGAACAACGGTTAGAACAGCAAAAAATACTCTTCAAACAATTCTGGAGAGTATTTAACATCAAGAAAGCTGTGGACATCTTGGTGGAGTCATGGGATCAGCTGTCTATTGCTACAATTCGTCACGCATGGAGACATGTGTTGCATGGAATACCAGGTGAGAGGAGGAGTCAATCTGTGACTGGTGAGGTTCAGACTGTTGCAGTAGCAGTGGACCTTGCCAGAGAAGCTGCGCAGACTGTTACAGTTCCAGGCTTCTCCGAGACAACCAACGACGACATCTTGGAGGTGATCAGAAATCCTGAAGTGACTGCCGACGAGATGTTGGAAGAAGAACACGCCAGTGAAGAGGAGGAAGAAGGTGCGGCAGTCTCCGAAGAACACAATTTAAGTCATAGTGATATTAAGGGTGCCATGGAGTGTGCAGAGAAGATGAAGTCCTTCTTTTCCCGCGACAATGACGATGACCGCTATGAAGTCTTCCATAACCGGCTGGTGCAGGCTATGGAGCCGTACATCAAGGTGTATCACGACAACATCAACGCCAGCCGTCAGCAAAGCATAACAGATTTCTTCACCCGCAACCCACCACAGTCAGCCCAAGCCAGTGATAGTGACAGTGAAGTTGACTTTGAGGGATTTGTCAGGGAAGCCCTGACAACTGTAAGTGACAGTGATGATGATTCACCTAATAATGGTGATTCACCTGAGGGCCAGTAATCTGCCCTCTGCCTCGGAACCAGCCTCCATCCCCGTATGCCGACCCATCTCTTCTACTACCGTAAGTGTTACACAAAATTTTTAGTTTTCTAACCTAACCTATATTTTTCCTATGTTAACCTTTATCTTTCCTAACCTAACCTCTTCTATATTACTTGTTTTTTCATACCATCATAAAGTTAAGATAAAATTTTTACTACAACATAGTTGTGTGTCGTCAAAAAGTGGAGTTTGGGGATCGGCCTGGACTCCATTTCAATTAATCCCATATGCTATGTTGTTCACTTTACCCGTTCCTCACTTTCCGCGGGACCCTCCGGGTTACATTAACAGCGTAATACGAGGACCAACTGTATTCTGTAATCAGCGTGCTGCAGTCAACATACTCTCCTCGTAAGTTAGTGGTCTCGGATTCGATTCCCACGTTGAATGAAAGAGGGCAAGTTTCATTTTGTAGCTTGCCTAGTCCTATGTTTTCTCAGGAGTGATTGGGACTGGTTCATACAACTCGTTAACTCAAATGTAGTTGCTGTGTTAACGACATTTTCTACAAATTCACGCATATTGTGCGTATGTCTATGTGTGTGTATGTGTGTGTGAACTCTAATGATAACGTATACACCAGTTAACAACGGAACAAATACATACGTAAGGAGTATCTCAATATAAGCTGTGAATTACACATTAAACAAAAATGTTCTTATGGTGTTACACACACCTGAATTGTCCAGTACAGGTGAGTGACCTTCAGAACATACAAAGATAAGTTAACATGTCAACGTACACTATACCCCTTACCCCACACTATCACCAGCTGTACTAAGTGACCAATATAAAGAGTCAGAGAAAAGTTCAACCTACTGAGCAGGTAACTTCCCCTCACCTGGTGTAATGAGTGGAGTGTAAATATGTCTGTTACTTATCTCGCCACGCTGAGTCTATATACATAGGGAGCAGCAGCGACGCTCTCAAACTTATGAGCATTTCTACTCTTGAACCCCCACCATTAACATACCCGAGAATGGTGTCTGAATTAACGTAACCTTAACGTAACGTAGCATATCGTAACGTAACGTAACGTAACATATCGTAACGTAACCTAACCTAAACTAATCTTCTGGAGTAAGACAATGGACTCTGTATGGACTTACAGTGTTGTCACGCCTTCGGTCATGACTTTAAGATTAAATTAACATTCTCAAGGATTCGAAAGTCATACTATTTACAATAGTATCTAAGGGTATGTGTGACACCAATCAATCATCCCAACACTACAACCTGAGTTAAAATTTACCAGTTAATTGTGTTATAATTTGAGGAAGAGTTAACTGTATGCACAGTACGAAGCAGTGAGACTCGGGGAGGGTTTAATACGTCGCTGTTACGAAGAGATATTTGTTCTATGTCAATATTTTTCTTAGAGATGAAGTCACATATTACCCCATGGGTGTTTGTGTGTGTGTGTGTGTGGGACTCAGTATGTCGAAGCTTATGTTGTGTTTCTGTATGTTGCTCTCTCTCTCTCTCTCTCTCTCTCTCTCTCTCTCTCTCTCTCTCTCTCTCTTACAGTCCTTGATACTGCATAGGAGGGAAGGTTTATTTCCTGCGTCTCTCTTGCTCTCCCATAAATAACAAGTTTCTTTTACTTTAAAGAATTACCTATTAAGAAGCACATACACATACAAACACAGATATGCACACAACAGCAGCGTA
Organism: Homarus gammarus; assembly: GCA_958450375.1. Taxonomy (NCBI): domain Eukaryota; kingdom Metazoa; phylum Arthropoda; class Malacostraca; order Decapoda; family Nephropidae; genus Homarus; species Homarus gammarus. The sequence continues at coordinate 476,014 of CAUDMG010003686.1, read as the reverse complement.
ATTTTTCTCATAAACTACCAGTCACTCACCAAGTTTTATACACTACCAGTCAGTCACCGAGTCTCATAAACTATCAGCCACTCACCAAGTCTTATACACTACCAGTCAGTCACCAAGTCTCATAATGGATAATAATAATAATGGTTGCCCCTCGTGTAACGAGGATGGTCGGCCCAAGGGCCACCTAGGTGTGAATTTGTTTAAGGTGTAGAAGCTGTCACCAACACAACAACCACACCCAAAAAGTTAAAGAGTTGCATGACCCAATGTCAAGGAATATTCCGAAAAGACAGGACAACTCGCCAACTGCACTGGCTAACCATTACCCCGGAATACGATCCGCAAATCGATTAACATCCACGTCCTCAATTACTGCTGGGTAGACAGAGGCAAAGGGCGTAATTTCACCGTGCCCGGGGATCAAACTCGGGTCCACTTTCTTGCGAGGCAAGAATGCTGACCATTACACCACAGGTCTTAAACTACCAGTCAGGCACCAAGTCTTATACATTACCAGTCACCCACCAAGTATCTAATGTACTATAGGAATAGCCGCGTGTCTGTCTGTCTTTCTGTCTGTTCTGGGCAGCCAAAACAGCACAATCGTTTTTCATCAAACTTGGTGGAAAAATTGCAAAAAATTCGTAGAGTAGAACAAACCTGGTCCCATGTAGATGGTTTCTTTAGGAAGGTATTAATTAACTATTTTATTTACGATGGAAAACGATGCAAGTCTATGGACTTGGCGCACCTTAATTCGTTGTACACTAGCCAAGCACGAGAGTTCAAACTTTCACTGGGCATGAAGGTGCTCGCGATCACTTGTTATACACTACCAGTTAGTCACCATCTCTCATAAACTATCAATCACTCACCAAGTCTCATAAACTATGAGTCACTCACCAATTCTTATACACTACCAGTTTGTCATAAAGTCTTGTAAAGTACCAGCCAGTCACCAAGTCTTATAAACTAACACTCAGTCACCTAGTCTCATAAATTGCCAGCCATTCACTAAGTCTCATATCACTACTACTACTTTGCTGTCACTCGGAAACGAGTATGACGCTCATCCAGTTATGATACAATGATAAGAGTAATTAAGGATGTAACCTTCGTCAGTGAGTTTTGAGGTAACTAAAGAGGCCGATACAGGACCGGCAGTGCCGTTCACAGATGTTGCACATGTGGAGGGCTACATCTAGTGCGGGAGGAGCGGCGGCTGCGTCTTTCTGGCGTTGGCGCTTGTGTACCTCGGTATGCAGTAGGGCTAACTCGAAAGTATTGACACCTTCTTGTGTGTTACCCCTTCAAGTGTTACGTCGTGGGGTAATCGTTTCCCAGGTGAAAGGGTTGATTTGGCACTTTTTTTGGTTTGTCTTAAGACTATGCTTATACCTTTTCAGTTGCCCGCCAGCGTTACGTTACTAGCTGCCTTGAGAGTTTACTGTCGTCCATGTGGGTAACATGGCCAGTCCAGCACAGGTGTTCATGGATAATGGTAGCCTGAATGCTTCTACAGTTGGTGCCAGTTAGAATACTGACATTCGTTCTCCTGTCTTCCCAGCTAACTCGGAGGATGGAACGTAGACCACATTGTTGAAAGTTTTTAAGTGCCTTGAAGTGCATCCTGTATGTGACCCATATCTCGCTGCCATATAGCAGGGTGAGGAGGACCACTGCTCAATATACGTGCAATTTTGTAGACATTTTCAGCTTCCCACAGCTGAAGATATGGGTACAGAATCTGTCAAAGGCTTGCGATGCACATCTGATCCGATGTTGAATCTCTTCATCGATGTCCGCAGTGATGGACAGGTGGGAGCCAAGATACCGAAAGTGGGTAACATAAGAGAGTGTAGTAGTGTTAAGCTGGATGTATGGTGGAGGTGTGGCTGAACCAGGGGCAGGCTAAAAGAGAATCTGAGTCTTAAGTACATTCACCTCAAGGCTGAAGTGTGCATACGCATCAGCATAGGTGTTTAAGGTCTCATTGTAGGTCACGTTCAGTTTGAGTGACAAGAGTAAGGTCGTCTGCATACTGAAGTTTAGTAATGGAAGCTGCTGACACCTGTGTTCCTGACTAGAGTCGTCTTATGTTAAAAAGAGCCTTCATCCGGTACTCGATGTCCACCCCACCGGCTAAATTGGCACTGGCACAAGTAAGGAAGGCAACCAAGGAAATGAAAGAGAGAGTTGGTGCCAGTACACATCCCTGTTTTACCCCTGACTGGATGGGGAAGAACTCAGACTGGGTGCATTGTGCAGGACACTGCCGTTCATGCCATGCCATCATGGAGTTGCCTTGCAATGGCGATGAATTTTGGTGGGCAGCCAAAACTGCTGAGGGTCCGCCAGAAGGCTTCTCTGTTGATCGAGTCGAAGGTCTTGATTAGGTCAATGAAGACCATGTAGAGGTCACAATGCTGTTCTCGGCACTTTTCCTGTACCTGGCGGGCAGCAAAGAACATGTCAGTGGTGCCACATGGTAGTCTAAAGCCACATTGATATTCTGGGAGGAAGTTTTCCTCTTGAGGAAGAAGTCTGTTTAGGTGGACTTGGGCGATAATCTTGCCAGTTACGGATGGCAGCGAGATCCCACGGTAGTTGCCACATTCTGACAGGTCTCCCTTGTTCTTATAAACAGTGACGATGGAGGAGTCTTTAGGAGCTTGGGGATTTTCTCCCTTTTCGGTATATTATCCAGGAGAGAGGGGAGACGGCCGGTAAATAGAGGTCCTCCTGCTTTATACACCTCGGCTGGGGTTCCACCAGGGTCTGAGGATTTGTTATTTTTCATCTCTTTGATGATAGTCGCTACCTCATCCATGGATGGGGCATAGCTGAAGTGGGTCAGTTCTGGATGCTGTGGGACCTGCTGGGTAGTCAGTACACCCATATCGGTGTTTCGATTAAACAGTGAATGGCAGTGCACTTTCCTGTGCTGAAGGATGCCTTCTTCATCTTCAATTTGGGAGTTATCATGGGATGAGTGAAGGGGGCTGCGCTATGAGTTATTGGCCCATAAAATTATTTAGTGGAATGGAAAAATTCACGCATCTTGTGCTGATTTCCAAGTTTTTGTTTTTCACATGCTTTATTTTTAAACCAGTCGTTCTTTAGATCGCAATGTTAACTGAGAGTTGCTCTGCGAGTTTATCATCAGCGAGTACATTGATTCCCGGGTCATTTTCATCAAACCAGTCCTGATGTATTATCTCGATCTGGCCGAGGGGTCTGTCTGCAGGTTTTTGTCGTGACAGTGTAAAGACTATCCCATTCGGCACTGGGATTTGGATTGTTTGTTGTCGAGTTGTTTATCAGCCTATGTTCGAGATGCTCTCTGAAAACATATGCTGGATCCTCCAGACGCTTAGTGTTAAAACCTCTTGATGCCTTCGCTGTTTTTGGGCGACGTGAGGTTAAAGCTTGGCTCTGACGAGCTGATGATCAGTGTCGCAGTGGACTGAACCACGCATGGTTTGGGTGATGAGGATATATCGGGGATCACTTTCTCTGACAATGTTGTAGACAGTGAGACCCTTGAACTTGTCAACCTGCCTAAACAAGGTAATTGTTATAGTGAGGTTGTGTGCAGCACACTTGCTGAGGAGGAGTAGGCCATTGGGTTTACACTTGCCTAGTCCATTTCTCCCTATGGTTTTGTGCCAAACAAATGACACCATCTCTGCCAACTCTTGTATTGAAGTCACCAAGGAGCACAATCTTATCTTATCTGGGGATAGAGATTAACACTCTGTCGAGGTCGGCGTAAAAGGCCTCCTTGTTGTCATCCTCTGCTTCCAGTGTTGGGGAGTATGCATTGATGAAAAAGGCATGACGTGAGTGACTCAGTTAGACTCAGAGCGTCATGAATCACTCATTGATCCCAACAGGCATTTAAGTTAGCCTGTATAGGATACAAAGTCAACTCCATAAATGCGGTTCCTCCCCACAGGAAGCTTACCCTTCTAGAAGAAGGTATAACCAGACCCCCGTTCTGTGAGTGGACCCTTGTTTGGGACTCACCATCTCTTTGCCACAAGGACGCTTATTTGTGCCAATATCCAAAAGGTTCAGGACATTCCATGCAGCGACCATAAGATTGTGCATAGTTTTTGTTTTGATCTGTGATTATAATTACGTTTTCGACCTTACTGGGTACGGTTGCCCAGCCAGGTTGGTTCTTTAGGCAAGCTATGTTTAGTGCAATTTTTCTAGCCCTCTCCCTATGTGGGGTGAATAGAGTGGTTCCTCGAAAGGGCTGCTCAGTTGCACAGACAGGATCGGATTGCACTGCTGCCCAGATCCCAGTGCACAATGACCATTTTATCTGTGCCGCCTGTTACGACCCTAGGGTAAATCGTTACATAAACACAATTACTTGATTTTTTAAAATATATATCAGTTTATTAGTATATCCTTAATCCCAAGTTCGTCCAACAAAGGTCAAGTTAACAGGTCAAGACCTAAACAAGTCTTTAAAAATATGAACATTATTAACTTATTCCCACCACCACATACTGCATGTGCATAGAATAAAATAACAACAATAATAATACGACAAATTATTTGGAAGTGGCCGAGTACAGACTTAAGGTCCAACAAGATCACAAAATCAATATCAAGCAAAACAAATCTCAAAAGTCAAATGCCAACTCACAAAACACCAGAGAGAGGGTATACTACTTAACTTAAAGACAACTGTTCTTAGACTGACTAGACTAGAATGTACCAGTAGGTCACCGACGTCACCTCTCTACCGCCAAATACTGACGTACTATATCCTGATTGGACAAAACATAAACTTTATCTAAATTACCTATTGACATTAGTTCCACTTATGTAGCCTATATGCAAACCTACTACAATCAAATATAATATAGTCAAACATAATACACAATATTATAAACAAAGTTAATACTTTAAAGACGAATCATTCAGTGTGGGCTAGTAATGAGTAAAACTGCTCGAGCTAACCACACACCATCTAACCAACGTATATCATACCAAGAACAGAAACTAATGGCGGACACTCATAACACCTGCCCATATGCAGTCATTTCTTTCTGTCTCTGTCGTCATTTGTCCATCATCATAGGACTTTTGGGGGTATAGGGGCTTTGATGATGATGAGAAGTATGATGAGCTGGATGATGGTTGCACGTGAGTTGACTTATGTGGTGAGGCAGGAGTGCAGGCTGCAACCACACCTCTTAGCTCTCCTTTTTCCTGATCCAATGGTAGAAGGGTTGTAACAACTGGGGAGAGGCAGATTTGTAATGAACTGCTGATAGCTCAGTTTGTTGGGTTTCGTTTTAGTAGCCTTTCCATCATGCATATCCTTCGTCCACCAGTGTAGCTGTTGGGTTCCCACGGTGGTCACCTCTTCCGCCTATACTGCCGTTGGGGTCTTGTTGGAGCTCTTTAAGCATGTCTGCCTGATGCGCAGCTCCACCGCAGATTTTTCGTTCGGGGTTTACTCCCGTAGCCTTACACCGACCAAGGTTAATCTGCAAGGTAGCTGGGTAATGGTTGGTAGGTGCCAGGACGTGTCCATAAACTACCAGTCATTCACCAAGTCTCATAAACAACCAGACAGTTACCAAGTCTTTTACATTATCAATAACCAAGTCATATGCTCACTAAAGAGTATGGTAGCGACAAAACTCCACCACTCACTTAACAAGCTCACTTCAGATGTTACTGTAAAAAGGGAATTTACAGAAGGTCCCACAATACTGCAGTGCGACGACCCAGGAGGCACTGTGAATTTAACAGTCCTGAGCCAGGTCTGTGTGACGTGTGGGGAAGACAGAGAGAGAGAGAGAGAGAGAGAGAGAGAGAAATGAATGCAGCAGACACATACTTAAACATAGACAAATACACGGTGGTCAGGGGACGGAATCCTTGGCGGTGGATGGGGTGGATGGGGGGGGGGACAGTTACAGTATATACACACAGGCACCATTGGTCAGTTGCCGTCTTGGGACAGCTCCTTTATGCTGCTGTGAATGTAGCGTTTAACTTCTGACGATTATGTGTTCTGCATTTATGGTTATGGTAGGTCTCTGCTTAAATTACATGATGTGCTCTTGAAAACCTGTATGTTAAACTGTTGTACAATTGGGGACTTTATCAACTGCTACCGTCAGCGTTATTAGTCCACCTTCTCCGTGAGGTTTGAACCCCCGAGAGTATGGACTCGTGAATCCATAACATTCATGAGGGATGACGGGGGCCGGTTTGTGAGTAGGTCGAGGGTTCGATTCCTTGCTGGTGAGGTCGTTGATTGTATGTTCAAAGTCCGCGTGTTAAATGGACTAAAAATGAAGTATATATATGTACCTCGCGTTTCATACCAGCTGGATTCGGTAAAATGCTACTGACACCACATACGAGGCACGGGCAGTTTCCCAATGAGGTTCACGGCGCCATCAGCTCGATGAACAGGCTCTGTGTGAAATATAACAGAGTCTAGAACTGCTTTTAGTGTCCTTGTGGCCTAGCCGGTAAGCGTTCCCTAGTCACACCCAGTAGGTCGAGGGTTCGATTCCTTGCTGGTGAGGTCGTTGATTGTATGTTCAAAGTCCGCGTGTTAAATGGACTAAAAATGAAGTATATATATGTACCTCGCGTTTCATACCAGCTGGATTCGGTAAAATGCTACTGACACCACATACGAGGCACGGGCAGTTTCCCAATGAGGTTCACGGCGCCATCAGCTCGATGAACAGGCTCTGTGTGAAATACAACAGAGTCTAGAACTGCTTTTAGTGTCCTTGTGGCCTAGCTGGTAAGCGTTCCCTAGTCACACCCAGTAGGTCGAGGGTTCGATTCCTTGCTGGTGAGGTCGTTGATTGTATGTTCAAAGTCCGCGTGTTAAATGGACTAAAAATGAAGTATATATATGTACCTCGCGTTTCATACCAGCTGGATTCGGTAAAATGCTACTGACACCACATACGAGGCACGGGCAGTTTCCCAATGAGGTTCACGGCGCCATCAGCTCGATGAACAGGCTCTGTGTGAAATATAACAGAGTCTAGAACTGCTTTTAGTGTCCTTGTGGCCTAGCCGGTAAGCGTTCCCTAGTCACACCCAGTAGGTCGAGGGTTCGATTCCTTGCTGGTGAGGTCGTTGATTGTATGTTCAAAGTCCGCGTGTTAAATGGACTAAAAATGAAGTATATATATGTACCTCGCGTTTCATACCAGCTGGATTCGGTAAAATGCTACTGACACCACATACGAGGCACGGGCAGTTTCCCAATGAGGTTCACGGCGCCATCAGCTCGATGAACAGGCTCTGTGTGAAATATAACAGAGTCTAGAACTGCTTTTAGTGTCCTTGTGGCCTAGCCGGTAAGCGTTCCCTAGTCACACCCAGTAGGTCGAGGGTTCGATTCCTTGCTGGTGAGGTCGTTGATTGTATGTTCAAAGTCCGCGTGTTAAATGGACTAAAAATGAAGTATATATATGTACCTCGCGTTTCATACCAGCTGGATTCGGTAAAATGCTACTGACACCACATACGAGGCACGGGCAGTTTCCCAATGAGGTTCACGGCGCCATCAGCTCGATGAACAGGCTCTGTGTGAAATATAACAGAGTCTAGAACTGCTTTTAGTGTCCTTGTGGCCTAGCCGGTAAGCGTTCCCTAGTCACACCCAGTAGGTCGAGGGTTCGATTCCTTGCTGGTGAGGTCGTTGATTGTATGTTCAAAGTCCGCGTGTTAAATGGACTAAAAATGAAGTATATATATGTACCTCGCGTTTCATACCAGCTGGATTCGGTAAAATGCTACTGGCACCACATACGAGGCACGGGCAGTTTCCCAATGAGGTTCACGGCGCCATCAGCTCGATCAACAGGCTCTGTGTGAAATATAACAGAGTCTAGAACTGCTTTTAGTGTCCTTGTGGCCTAGCCGGTAAGCGTTCCCTAGTCACACCCAGTAGGTCGAGGGTTCGATTCCTTGCTGGTGAGGTCGTTGATTATATATATATATATATACACAGAGGAGGGTGAGATCAAGGCCACAGAGGTATAGGTAATGACCCTACTAATCTTCACAAAGGCACGGCAGCGGTCGGTAGTCAGGTCAGAGAAGGTTGGGTCAGTCTCTCCCTTTGACCTGACTACCGACCGCTGCGGTGCTTTTGTGAGGATAACTAGGAACCTTAAGCCAAGTAAACAATGCCTTTTTGCTCGTAACAAGGCTAATAAAGTGCTTGGGTTCATACAAAGGAGTGTTAGTTACAAGACTAACGAGGTCATCCTAAAACTGTATTAGGCACTTGTGAGACCACACCTGGATTAGGCAGTTCATTTCTGGTCACCGTGTTACAGAATGAATATAGAATCCTTGGAAAGAATTCAGAGGAGAATGACAAGACTAATCCCGGGCATTAGGAACCTTGAGTATAGAGACAGGTTAAAGCAACTTAATTTGCACTCCCTCGAGAGACGTAGAACAAGGGGCGACCTGATAGAGGTGTATAAATAGAAGTCAGGGCTAAACAAAGGGAACATTACAAAGGTACTCAAACTATCCAACCAAGAGCGAACTCGTAACAATGGTTTTAAATTGGACAAATTTAGATTTAGGCGCGAAATAGGTAAACACTGGTTTGGAAACAGAGTAGTGGATGAATGGAACAAGTTACCAAATATCATCATTAACTCGAATACGCTGAATAGCTTCAAACATAGGTTGGATGCTTATATGAGCAATAGGGGTTGGGTATAAACGGGACTGCCCACTATGGGCCAATAGGCCCGCTGCAGTTTCCTCCAGTCTTATATATATATATATATATATATATATATATATATATATATATATATATATATATATATATATATATATATATATATATATATAGATATATATATTAGGGTGTGTCATACGGAGGCGAATATTTTTTTTTGAGTTTGAAAAATCGGCCCATGGTATTAATGATGTAGTTCTATGTGCAGAATCATGTGATATCTTCAGATTTGAAAAGTTTTCATTTTTTGCTATGTAAATTGTAACTTCAAATCTTATGAAAATTTAGTATTCCCACCCTTTTACCAACACCACTAAATAGCTTATTTAAAGTAAAGTAAATGTATCAGGTTAATTTATTAGGATGAAAATGATCCAGAATAGTGAAACGAATGATCTTGACACATTTATTAAATTTAATATTCCTTTAGAAAACAAAATCATCAAATACAAAAACCGGTTTTACTACTACGACCCGGTGTTGCTGCACACCATAGAGAACATGTCTTTCTTGCTTCTGTTTCTACTCATCACCTCCCTGCTGACCACCTGAGCTCGGATGAAGCCTTCCCTCCTCTCCTGGCTGTACACGTGACTGCTGGCCTCGCTCACTTGCTGTACACAACGCTCTATACTCTGGGTGTGCGTGGGCCAGGCAGGGACATGCATGGGGTTGTCCAGGAAAGCTCTGACTTGAACATTGGTGAGGCTGCAGGTAAGAGGGGGCTCACTGCCAGCCTGGATGTTATCCAGATCTATGAGATCAGTGAGGGTCTTGGCACCTAGATTGACTTCAGGAGTCTTCCTGACCCTGAAGGAATCGTCACCAACTGATTCGTCATGCCCAGATCCTCTCATAAGTCTCATATCCAAGATCTTTTTGACTGCCACTCTTTTCTCCTCCTCATCCTTACTGCAGAGCATTGTCTGCAGAACTGCCTCGGGATGAGCATACCAGGAAGATCTCCTCACAGTCTGCTCCACAATCTGAACAACCTTCCATGGCTGACTCCTCAGGAGCTCAAGCTGGAAGAGAACATGCCTCGGACCTCCGAAGAACGATGACTTGACCTTGGTGTTGAACCAATTTGGCAAGTAGACACTCACGATGAATTGGACAATAAGTCTCAGGTTGTGAAGCTGGTTCCCTTTCAGTTTATGATGAGCGACCCAAATTCTGCAGAACCTGAGAGCCGTTGTGAGCCACCTAGAATGTGAGACTGGACCTATCTGCAGGTAAGCAAGTCTATCAGGCATGACCCCAGTTTTGATGGCACTGCAAATCATGTAACCATAGTACTGTCAGTACTCAGGTCGTCAATGACAGTATGTGCAAGCTCAACGAGTGGAGGGCCAACTGTGATTTTTTCAAAGCTCGGATTTATTTCTAACTCAGTGGCAGAGTCCAGCATCTTGCCAAGAGGACCAGACCATCTGTTGTTTGAAAGAGTCTTGCCATCCAGCTCCTGGATCAGATGTCTGAGTGGCAACTCGTTGGTGTGGAGGTCACAAACAATCCAGACCAGCTTCCTCCCAATCTTCCGCTCTATCCACTGTATGACCCCCCCCCCCCCTTGCCACCCTGTGTTCGTGTTGGTGCTGTCCCCTCCAATGGTCTGCAGGGTCTGGTCTACGTTCCTCTCTCTGAGCCAGTTCACAATGTTATCTGCCACTATCTCAGCTGGTTTCCTGATGTCATCTTTCTCTGGAGTGAAATGCCACAAATACTTCCCTCCTGGTTCACTGCAGCAGGAGTAGCGTTCCTCCTTCACCATGGCAGGGAACAACTTGTCAGAATCTCCAACTTTCATGAACACTTTAGTGTCATCCCTTCTCCCATCAAAGAACAAACAATTGATTCCATTTTCTCTTATCCCCTTATCAAACTCCTCTTCTAGGTTACTGACAAGTTTCTCCTGAGCTCTCCTTACTTTGTTATGATCTATCACCAGGTGAATATCATCAGGTGTTATCAAACCACCGTCAACCCAGGCAGCTGTTGCTATTTCTGCAGTTTCTCTGAGACCAGTGTGGTGTCGCATGCTGGCCAGAGCTATGCTCGGGATATCTTTCCTATTTCGAATCTTATGCCTGGAAGGTTTGGGATCATTATTTTCTGGGTTAGGGACAAAGTCACCATTCTCCTGGTCAGCACTCGGATCAGCCATGGGGAAGTCAATAAACTCTGAATCAGCTTGACTCCAATCATCGGCCTTTTTTACCTCACCCTGGGCCTTCTCAAGTCTCTTTTCGTCGGCAACTCTTCTCCTCTTCTGTTTCTCTGTGGCAGCCTCCTGTCTCTTGGACTCCGGAATATCTTGGCTAGAAATCATGAGAGCCCCTATACTGCCAGTCTTCTCTCTCTGTGCTTTGACATATGCCAGTTCGATCACAGGAATCTTCAGTTCACGATTGTAAATACAGGAGATGTGGGCCTCGGATGTACAGTCACGATCGCATTCAAACTCAGGACAGAGAACAATTGGGCACTTGCAAGTAATTATGTCAAATAACTGGTCCAGTTGCTTGGCAAAGCTGTCCTTAACTGCAAGTTTTCCTCTCCCAAGGGAGATATCTCTTGCCTTTTCCCAACTGGCTAGCAGTCTCTCACTAATCTTCTTCTGACTTGTTATGACTGGAGGCTTGAACTGAGCGTTAGCCAGAGTGTACTGTGCCAATACAGCTTTGGTCATATCACTGGCAATGTCTTTGTTTGTGTAAGTTCTTTGGTTCTTTTCACTGATTTGCCTGATTAAAACACCGTATCTCAAAGCATCTCTCAATGTAGGCAACTCCGACTTCAGGAGCTCTCTCCCAGACCCAAGATAGTGACTGAGATGGCTGGATTTTTGGTTCCTCGTCCTGACACAAGCAGCCATCGCAAATATTATCAACTTATAAATGCATCAGAATCTGAAACAGAAAAAAATATTGTTAGTTGGGTTGTTAAAGAATGAAGTCAGAAAGCAATGTTCACTATTTAATTGTAATGCACTAATGCAGCTGTACGTTAGATTTTCGATAAATTTCACGCTAAAATTTACCTAGCAAAAGGTTGCAAAATATTGAAACTGAAATTATTTTCTGTTTATATACACTAAAATCTACCAAAAAAGTGATGGGCCATTAGTTTTAGCTGAGGTACTCCGTTGTTTCCATTCTCCCGTGTGATTTTATCAAGATATATATATATATATATATATATATATATATATATATATATATATATATATATATATATATATATATATATTATATCTACAACTGTACAGAGAAGGCTGGCCCTGTGATCTAGGACTGAGGTGGTCACAGTGTTAGATGTTTTAGAATTAAAGAGGTCTCAGTGGTAGAGGTGTGCTGTATGGGGTCCAACGATTAACTAACTCAGGCCCCGCGGGCGGCCACGCACGGGGGTGTAATTCACACAGGCCCCGCCAGAGTGATCCATAAGTCAAGCCTCCTCGGAATGTACTGCCAACAGCAAGTCAGCAGTGTTGTGGTTATGTTTTATAAATAACCGGTTGGAAATGATCTCGTTGACCCATGAATCATTCTTAACTGACGATGCCACTATATATGCTAAATATATAACTTCATCAAGTACCTTGGAATTGCAAGTGTGAAGCAAAGTATCTAATTACCAAATATGAGCAATCAAGTCAGTTTCAAAGAATTCCCTACTTCTTCAGAGGGGGTTGCATCATACTGCAAAACTCTAGTAGTCATAACAGTTAGCCAGTCAGCGTGACTAAAAACCGGCTGCTTTGTCTACACTAAAACCTCTAACCTCTGCAGGTCATTGATTAATGAATGTTCATAATTATGCATCCATGGGTTACAGTAGTAGTGTGTGTGTGTGTGTGTGTGTGTGTGTTCAGCTACCTGTGGTGTGACGGCCAGCATGCTCGCCTCCCAAGCGAGTGGACCTGGATTCAATGTCCCGGCAAGGTGATACTATGGGCAACATTCTCGGGTCTAGGACAACTGGCCGCCGCCATCTGGCCGCAGCTGGCCGCAGCCTCACTGGCCGCGGGAAACTCGCCGCTTTTTACTGGCCACCATATGGAACTTTTTGTTGACAACCTAACCTAACCTAACCTAACCTAACCAAACTGGGCTGCGGCCAGTTGTCCCATTCCCAACATTCTCTAACCCATTTGCCTCTATCTACCCAGCAGTAATTGGGAATCTGGATGTTAATCGATTTGCGAATCGTGTTCCAGGGTAATTGTTCGCTAGTGCAGTTGACGAGTTGTCCGGTCTTTGACTATTTTTTGACACCGGTTCATGCAGCTCGATAACTCAGGATGGGGTTGTGTTGGCCACAACTTCTATACCTTAAACAAATTTACGACGAGGTGGTCCTTGGGCCGGCCATCCTCGAACACGAGGGGCAACCATAATTGTGTTATTTATAATGTGTGTGTGTGTATGTGAAATGATAATAATAAATAATAATAAAAATATGATTAATGGTTTTTTGAAAGAACATTGCAACCAAAAGGCTGAAAATATATATTTACATAATTGGGAATGGGTCACTTTATTGACAAATAATTACAAATAACTTAAGTTATACAAAATTTAATATGATATATAATAATAAGGTGGGGAGTAGTCCTACTGCAGGGCATTTCAACACAGTAACAGTGCAGAAAGTTAAGATTAGGTGGGAGTGAACACACTGGTTAACTACGAGTTGTTGATAATAGTTACAATGGTTGGGCCTGGATTGTTCTTATAGTGACCAGTAAGTGCTTGTATGGGATGGATGCGCTTGTAGTGTCTAACAGAAATTCGGGGGCGAGAAATCTCAGGTGGAAGCAGGAGCTGGTGTCCAGGATAGTGCAGAAGATTCTCCCCAGATTTTCTAACGAGGTCATGGTGATGATCAGAGAGAGCTGAGAGGGTCAGTGTGTTGAGCGCTTCTTGATATATGGAGAAAGAGGAGAGAATAATTTTGCACGCCCTCTTCTGCAATTTTTCAAAGTGTTTTTCCTTTGCGTGTCCTTTAGGGAGGAAGACCAGGCAGGGGAAACATAGGTGAGCTTGGGGAGCATGAATGTTGAGTAAGCAATGATGAGCTCGGGCGCAGGAACTCCCAGGGACTTGAGACGACGGAGGAGGTGGAGACGAAAACTGGTGGATTAGACAACTGCACTGACGTGTGTTTTCCAATTTAGTTTTCTCTCTATAGTGACACCGAAGAGCTTGGTGGAGTCCATAACTTGGAGTGTGTGAGAGTGTGAGTGTGTGTGTGTGTGTGTGTGTGTGTTCCCGTGTTTCTTATCATACAGTATTACGGGGATACTCGTATACACAAGTATACACAGTCACGGGGATATACCCAAAAGTATACACAGTCACGGGATAAACACATTAGTATACACAGTCATGGGGATATACACATTAGTATACACAATTATTGGGATATACACCTTCAGTAATATTTGCTACAGTGAAAGTCGACCCTGATATAATATTAAGGTGGCGAGGTCCTCGTCGGGCGGGTCTTGGTCACCTCTGTCAATGAGGGTTATGCAGGAAACACCCGTGGGAGAACTGTCTGCCTACTCCATCTATCACCCCTCAAACCCTCTCTATACCTTCACCTTCTCCCTACTACCCCCAGGCTCCATCTATCACCCCTCAATCTCTCTACAATTCCTTCTCCTCCTCTCACTCCCAGCCTCCATCTATCATCCTTCAATCCCTCTAACACCTCCCCCGTCCTCCTCTCACTCCCCTCTCCATCTATCGCCCCTCAAGCCCTCTTCATCCCTCCCGCCTCTCCTCTCCCATCCCCGCTCTCTATATTTCGGGTCACGACTCCTAAGATTCGTGCGTTGAATTCTCTTCATCTGAATACGGAATCAGGCGAAGCATCTATGTGTGGAAGCCAGTTGGGGTGATTTATAATGCTTTACCCAGAAGAGAGAAACACGATAGTTTTCCTGCGTTTCTTATTTGTTTGTTTTTTTGTCAGTCATATTGAAGAGTATAAATACACAGGTATACGCAAGTGAATTGTCAGACCATAAATTACTTTTATTCTAGGGCGAGATGGATTTAAAAATGAACACTTAACTCTCTTGTCGTCGTAAGAGGGTTGGTAAGCGTGAGTTGTGGAGTCATATTTCCCCTATTCTTGTTTTTAGAAATACTCATATCATATTTTGACACAAAATAAGTTCAACTCCAAATATGGCAAATTCCACTTTGAAGAGTTAGTATTTTTTTCAGAAGGTCGATTTATTGAAAAATTATCAGAAGTGAATAACAACAGAGTCAATGACGTAAACTCATGTCACGACCTGGTCACTCGTTGTAAGGACATACCAAAATAACCAGAACAGTTGTAATCCCTCTCACAGTCTTGGCCTCAGCTAATGTGAAGCTGCAAGGCGGGTGTGATCGAGGCTGGAGGTGCTTATACAAAATATTAGTTAAATGACAGGTGTGGATATTGTATTCCTATCCAAGAAATGAATGAAGATTATCGAAAGAAAATATAAATTATATTTCAAAGTGTATTTTTATTTTTTAAATGGACCAAAAACTGCTACTTTAATCACACCAATATTTCAAGCTTATTTATTTCAACCTTCACCAACAACATAATGTGAGCAGCAATCAACATGATAAAACACTAACATTCACTGACATAGGAGTTCCTCAAATTAATAATATAACAAGTCCACAATGTTCTCATGATATTCTGTTACTTGTTCACATTACAGTATATTTGCATTCTTCGAGTTAAATTAAACTTAACCCTTTTAGGATTACAAAACAGTATAAGGAAAGCACGGCTTCCAATGTGAAGCCTGATGCTGAATCTTTCGACGGAATTTCTTTTTTTTTTTGCTTATGTATCATATTGCTCGACAGCAAAAGCGTAAAGGTAATTTATGGTCGGATTCACACTTGTGTGAATATTTTTTTTTTTCATTTTTGCGTGCGTGATTACTTGTTATTTCATAAGTACCCAATGTTAACGAACCTTGATTTTCTCTCCGAATTGTTATGATTTGCAGTGTGTGAAAAGTTACGTAATTGTAATGGTTTTTACACACACACACACACACACACACACACAACTACTACTACTTTGCTGTCACTCGCAATCGAGTATGATGATTGATCATCCAGCTCTGATACAATGATACGAGTTATTAAGGATGTCACCTTCGTTGGCGAGCTCTGAGGTGACTCGAGAGGCCGAAATGGAATCGGCATGGTCAACCACAGATGCTGTACATGTGGAGGGCTACATCTAGTGCGGAAGGGTCGGCGGCAGTGTCTTTCCGGCGTTAGCGCTTGTCTGCCTCGGTATGCAATCAGGCTAACTCGAAAGAATTGACACCTTCTTGTGTGGTGCTCCTCCAAGCGAAACGGTGTGGAGAAATCGAGTCCCAGATGAGGGTGTCGATTTGGAACTTTTTAGGTTTGTCTTAAGACTATCCTTATACCTTTTCAGTTGCTCCTTAGGTGACTGGAAAATAGCTGCTTTGGCGGTCTACTGTCGTTCATGCGGGTAACACTGCCAGTCCAACGTAGTTGTTCATGGATACTAGTAGTCTCGATGCTCCTGCAGTTGGTGGCAGCGTGAATACTGGCATTTGTTCTCTTGTCTTCCCAGCGAACTCAGGATGGAACGTAGATTATGTGGGTGAAAGTTTTCGAGTGCCTTGAGGTACCTCCTGTATGTGACCCATGTCGCGCTGCCATATAGCAGGGTGGGGAGGACCACTACTTGATATACAAGAAACTTTATAAATAATTTAAGTTCCCTACAGCTGAAGACACGGGTACGGATTCTGCCAAAGGCTTGAGATGCACATCTGACCCGATGTTGAATCTCTCAATCGATGTCCTCCTGCTTTATACACCTCGGCTGGGATTTCATCAGACCCCGAGGCTTTGTTAATTTGCATCTGTTTGATGGCAGTAGCTACCTCATCCAGGGATGGAGGATAGCTGAGGAGGTTTAGATAAGGATGCTGAAGGACCTGCTGGTTAGTCAGGATATCCACATCAGTGTTTCCAGCACTGAAGGATGACTTCTTCGTCTTTAACCCTTTCACCGCGTGTCACGCACTTGCCATTATATTATGGATGCCACCAGACGATTTTATGCAGCTTAGTGTAACCTCCAGCTTTGAAAGGGTAAATTATGGAGTTACGGTCAAATGAGCGAAGAGGGGCTGCGCCATGAGCGATTAGCCCATAAAATGTTTGAGTGAAATTGAAAAATTCAGCCATCTTGTGCTGTTCTGCAAATTTTTGTGTTTCACATGCTTTATTTCAAAACCAGTCATTCTCTAGATTGCGAAGTTCCCGCTGGGCCGCCGCTTTCTTCTAGGGAAAGGTATCAGTTTTGGTCTGAGACTGAGGTTTGTTCTGCCAGTCAGTTAAAGTAGCACCTTTATCATCGACGAGTACATTGATTGCCGGGTCATTTTCATCAAACCAGTCCTGGTGTATTTTTTCGATCTGGTCGAGGGTCTGTCCGTAAGTTTTTGTCATGACAGTGTCGAGAATATCCCATTCGGCACTGGGATTTGGATTGTTTGTCGTCAAGATGTTTATCAGCCCATGTTCGAGCTCCTCTCCGAAAGCGTGTGCTACCATTACATCCTCCAGACGCTTAGTGTTAAAACCTCTTCTACAGGCTTGCTGCCTTCGCAGTTTTGTGGTGACGTGAAGTCAGAGCTTGGGTCTGAGGACCCTATGATCAGTGTCGCAGTGGTCTGAGCCACGCATGGCTTGGGTGATGAGGACATCTCGGTGATCTCTCTCTCCGAAAATGATGTAGTCAATAAGATGCCAGGGTTTTGATCATGGGTGTTGCCATGAACCCTTGAAGTTGTCGGCCTGCTTAAACAAGGTATTTGTGATAGTGAGGTTGTGTGCAACGCACTTGCTGAGGAGGAGTAGGCCGTTGGGATTACACTTCCCTAGTCCATTTCTTCCTATGGTCCCTTGCTAAATGTCAGAGTCTCTACCACCTCTGTTAGTGAAGTCACCAAGGAGCACAATATCTTCTCTGGGGATACAGGTTAGCACTCTGTCGAGGTCGGGTAAAAGGCCTCCTTCATGTCATCCTCTGCAACCAGTGTTGGGGCGTATGAACTGATGAAGAAAGCATGACGAGAGTGATTGAGTGGGACTCAGAGCATCATAAGACACTCTTTGATCTCAATAGGCATTTCAGTTAGCCTGTGTAAGATGCGTTGGCGGATGACAAAGCCAACTCCATAAATGCGATTTCTCTCTTCAGCAGGCTTACCCTTCTAGAAGAAGGTATAATTAAACCCCCGTTCTGTGAGTTGACCTTCGTCTGAGAGGAAACGGGACTCACTGATGGCTGCTATGTCGATGTTATACCTAGCCATCTCTAGTGCCACAAGGATAGTTCTTTCAGGATTCTCATTTGTGCCAGTATCCAGAAGGGTCCTGGCATAACTGGGTGCGGTTGCCCAGTCAGGTTGTTTTTTTAGGCAGAATATGTTTAGGGCACCTTTTCTAACCCCTCCCATGTGGGGTGAGCAGAGTGGCTCCTCGACAAGACAAGACCTGATTACACTGCTGCCTAGCTCTCAGTGCATAAACAACCATCTTATCTGTGCCTCCCTTGTGCAGAGTTGTGACTAGAGACTCCCGGCATTCATCACTGCCTGTCCCTGTCGCCACTCGTCTGTCGCCATAGGACTTTTGGGGGGCATAGGAGTTTTGACGATTATGAGACATATGATGAACTGGATGATGGCTGTGAGCGAGTTGATTGATGTGGTGAGGCAGGAGCGCAAGCTGCAACCACACATCTTGGCTCTCCCTTTTCCTGATCCAGTGGTGCAACGACTTGCTAAAGGAAGAGTTGCAATGGACTGACCATAACCCAGTTTGTTGGGTTTTGCCTTTGTAGCCTGTCCATCATGTATTGCTTTCGTCCGCCTGTGTATTCGTTGGGTTCCCATGGTGGTCACCTATTCCGCCTATACCGCCGTTGGGGTCTTGTTAGAGCTCTGTAAGCATGTCTGCCTGATGCAGGGCTCCAACGCAGATTTTTCGTTCGGGGTTTACTCCCATAGGCTTATACCTAACAAGGTTAATCCGCAAGGCAGCGGGGCAATGGTTGGTAGGCTCCAGAACGTGTCCACTTGCCATTGGACCTATGTGCCGTCCTTCTGGGGCCCACTGCTACTCCAAGATCCCCTGCTGATCTAGCATGGGCCCACGAGGCACCCTATTACCGTATGTTGCCACGAGGAGGCAGAGCAAGAGTCTTGATGGTAAAGAGGCTGTGTACAGACACACACACACACACACACACTCTGGTGTTGGAAGACTTACTGCCAATTCTCATATCAGAGGCTTTAGTATTCTCGAAATCGGATAAATACTGATATTCACTTCAATATCACCAAATCAAATTAAATCCTAAACACATTTTCCGATTTTCAGCGACGCCTTGGGAAGGGTCGCTCACTATGGCACTCTCAAGCTTTTCATTTCGATACTCTTTTTCTCTTTCTCTTTTTTTCCTTCTCCCTCTCTTCACAGATTGTAATCAATATTTTGTTTTGCCACATTCAGCTCTTCAAAGAAGCGACCAAGACCAACTCTGAACACTAACGTTCACAATAACACATTGGAGTGTTCGTGTTCTGCCTCTAAGACACTTCGAGCCTTAACACCTGAAGATTACATCTCCAGGACTATATCTGGCAGCTTCTCGCATTAGCTGGAACTCCGTCAAAGGTCAAGTTCAAAGGTCATTCAGTTAGCTTGAAGTTCCTCCCAATCAAAGTTTCAGGTGGGATTCTTCACCTCCAGATGAATATAATTAAGATTATAGGGTATGGTGAATGTAATTTAGGTTAGGTTAGGTTAGGTTAACATCATCTAAATGAGGTTATTTAAGTAAGAAGGGTTTGGGTTAGGGTAGGTTAGGTCTTCAAATGGCTGGTTTGGGATCTGGTCACACATTAATGGCTCCTTAACCTGAGATAGCAGCAGAGTCTGGCATACGTCATAGGACTGGACAATGTTTATGATGTTACTTGTGATGCCAGGCCACCACACTGTCTGACGAGCTCGCCGCTTTGTCGCTTCAATCCCCCTGTGAGAGTCATGGAGACGAGACAAGATCTGACGATGGATTGTTGTCGAAATTACGATTCGAGCACCGTGAAGAACAAGTCCATCGTCTACGGCTAAAATGTCCCTGATCTTATAGAAATCCCCAATGCCTGCTGGTACCTTCTTTGTGTCGGATGCTGTGTCATGAAGGAGGCAGTAAGTCTAATCCTGGGTGGCAGTGTTGCGGATTTCTTCGATTATGGGGTCACGCAAAGGTTCAGAAGCCTGCAACGACACTTCCATTACACTTGCCCTCACACAACTACGGATGTGGTGGGTCACCCCCGTTTCAGTCTCCGAGGCAGATGGTGTAGGGTCTTCAACGGATGCAATAGAGCGCGCATCTGGCATGACGCGCTCTTTTTCCTTACAACACCTTGCAATGAAGGAATACTGTGCGGTTTTCACTTTCAGAAGCTGCAGTCGTGGGTTTTCCACATGAACCAGCGTGTAGTCGTTCAGGATAGGCACCAGATGTTTGTGGTCGATGATTAATTTGCAATATGGTAGTCCCATCAGGTAAAGACGACACTTCCGCGCGGCCCAGACTGTTGCAACAAGCTCGAGCTTCATCAGGGCTTACCTGGTCTCCATGTCACTGAGGAAACAAGAACCACACTGCACAAGCCTCCACTTCTCACCATGAAGCTGCAGGAGAGCGTAACAAAGGTCCTCGAGACGTGAGGCGTCAGTCTGAAACATCATAGGAGGTGCCGAGTCGAAGTAGGCCAGCACCGGTGGTGATGATAGAGCCTGTTTCACTTTCTCGAAAGAATTTTTGGTGGTCTGGGGTCCATAGGAAAGCATTCTTGGTGCTGAGAAGGGTGCGCAGTGTACCGTCAGCTGAAGCTATACTCGGAGTAAAGTTGGCCAGCTGGTTCAAGAGACCTAGAAAGGAAAGGTGATCAGTAATGCTGACAGGGACTGGGAAGTCTACTATCCCCTTGACCTTACCAGCGTCAGCAACTACTCCCCCAGCCGTGAAGCCGTAACCACAAAACTCCACAGAATGACTGACGTGCGAACACAAACTTATTACGGTTCATGGTGATCTTGTGTCTGCGGCATCCTCCAGCTTTGTACGGATACGCTGTAGTCGTTCTTCATAGGTCTAGTCCCAAATGAGCACATCATCAACTACCTTGGTAGGGTTGCTGATGCTTCACAGTTCGATATCACCTCGTCTGCAGAACTCGTCACCTGTTGAGATAAATCCCATCAGACCAGGCAGGAACTTGTATCTCTCCCAAGTTGCAATGAAGGTTATCAGTGGCTGCACATCCTCAGCAAGCAGGATCTGCTAATAGCCAAGCATAGCATCCCTAGTCGTGAAGTACCTAGAACCAGGGGTTACCTGCATGGCAGCATTGCGTGGTGTTGGGAATGGATGGTCGGGACGTAGAACATGCTTGTTGAGTTTTGTCAAGACAACATCACTGCGGACACTACCCACCCATACATATATATATATATATATATATATATATATATATATATAATATATATATATATATATATATATATATATATATATATATATATATATATATATATACATATATATATATATATATATATATATATATATATATATATATATATATATATACATATATATATATATATATATATATATATATATATATATATATATATATATATATATATATATATACATATATATATGCAAATAAATCACTGTAGTTGCGCATGATCCAGGTATATGCTGATAACCACAAGGAAAGAAGAAACCACGAAGTTCCCAAGGGCTTTCGTGTAATTCACATCTTCAGGGGTGAGTAAAGTCTGTACTCACCCCTGAAGATGTGAATTACACGAAAGCGCTTGGGAACTTCGTGTTTTCTTCTTTCCTTGTGGTTAGCAGCATATATATAATATATATATATATATATATATATATATATATATATATATATATATATATATATATATATATATATATATATATCTAGAGTCTTTCAAGGTCGTCTGAGTGAGAGTAGCGCTCCCAGAACCGTAGTGAGAATTTAGGGAATGGCGCCCATATAATATGAAGTATACTCTGGCGACTTAATTTGGATGCGAATTATGAAATTAAAAATCAGTTATTAAATTAAAAATGATTATAGATCATTTCCCAGTCTGAAAATGTTGAGTACGTCCTAATTAGGCTGTTAGTCGGGTGGTAAATAAGTCACTCCTTCAAAGCGTCAGCGCCTTTTAGGAGCCTGTGTCTGGCTCACGGCGCCATAAGCTCGTTGAACAGGCTTTGTGTGAAATATAACAAAGTCTAGGACTGCTTTTAGCATCCTGGTGGTCCAGCGGTTAGCGTTCCCCGGTCACAGTCATAGGCTTGTGGGCCGTGGGTTCTAATCCTGGCGGGTTGAGGTGTTGATTGTATGTAGAAGTCCGCGTGCTTTATTGGGCTAATGAAATATATATGGATCCTCGTGTTTCGAAGCCGGATTTGGTAAAACGTTACTCTGACCACCTAAGTGGTGCTGGTGGTCCCCATTAGAGGTTCACGGCGCCATAAGCTCGTTGAACAGGCTTTGTGTGAAATATAACAAAGTCTAGGACTGCTTTAGCATCCTGGTGGTCCAGCGGTTAGCGTTCCCCGGTCACAGTCATAGGCTTGTGGGCCGTGGGTTCGAATCCTGGCGGGTTGAGGTGTTGATTATATATATATATATATGTATATATATATATATTTCATTTTTAGTCCATTTAACACGCGGACTTTGAACATATAATCAACGACCTCACCAGCAAGGAATCGAACCCTCGACCTACTGGGTGTGACTAGGGAACGCTTACCGGCTAGGCCACAAGGACACTAAAAGCAGTTCTAGACTCTGTTATATTTCACACAAAGCCTGTTCATCGAGCTGATGGCGCCGTGAACCTCATTGGGAAACTGCCCGTGCCTCGTATGTGGTGTCAGTAGCATTTTACCGAATCCAGCTGGTATGAAACGCGAGGTACATATATATACTTCATTTTTAGTCCATTTAACACGCGGACTTTGAACATATAATCACGGCGCCATCAGCTCGATGAACAGGCTCTGTGTGAAATATAACAGAGTCTAGAACTGCTTTTAGTGTCCTTGTGGCCTAGCCGGTAAGCGTTCCCTAGTCACACCCAGTGGGTCGAGGGTTCGATTCCTTGCTGGTGAGGTCGTTGATTATATATATATATATATATATATACATACATACATATGTTAGCCGGAGAGAAGAGAAGACAGGAGTGCTGCGTTTAGCACGTTGCAGGTGTGACGTGAAGTTCTTAGAACAATTTTTTTAGGGGGGTCGTATGCATGTTTTTCTCAGCACATGAGGACAGTGCTGTCTTTTTTTAGGGGGGTCGATTGTAATATTCAGAAACTTCAGAGTAATTTCAAACGCCGCGCCATTGGCGGTACTGAGTTTTCAAGGTCGTCTGAGGGAAGAGAGCGCTCCCAGCACATAGCTAGAGGTTGTGGAACTAGGCCTATATGACTTAAATGTAATTCACGGAGTTAATAGGGACGCGAATCATGAAATTAAATATCAGTTATTAAATTGAAAATAATTATAGATCGTTTCCCAGTCTGAAAATGTTGCGTACGTCCTATTTAAGTTTAATCGTCTGGTAAAAAAGTCACTCCCGGAAAGCGTGAACCAGGGAACAAAGTGGCCAGGGAGCTGTGAGAGAGGTCAAGGACCACCTCTGTGCTGTACCCAGGAGAGACTAATCGCGTGACCTGGTTCCTTCGTTTATTTAACATCAGTATTAACAAGCAAGTTTTATTCAATCTCAGACAAAGCTTGATAGGGCGGTAGGAACAAACGGTGATGTGAGACAATAGCTAACAGCCCCGGTTTTTCAGGGTTCTGTAGACCCCACGCGGTATGATAACGTCCACTGGCGGTATGAGACACGAGTGGTGAAGCGAGCTGTATGACCGTCCACTGACCTGGGTTTGAGCCACCTGTTGAGTATGGTGAGAGTTGGAGTGAACCCAGCTGTCTAGGTGCCCAACTAACGACGTGACGATCGTTTGGGGTCATCAACTCACCTCTACCTCGGCTCACAATACCACATATCTCAAGCAGCTTAGTGAAACCCTTTTACTAACGGGAAGCTAAGGCTTCTCTCAACTGTACAAGGTCTGATTGGCTCACTCCCTTCCGCTTCATGGATGTACTGGGGGTAAAGTGAGGCCAGCTGAGTGATACAGGGCTGCACACTGGGGCCAAGAGTCAGTGGAGTTTAGAGGTACACTTTCCAAGGTGGAGATAGGCTGATTTGGGCCTTAAACTACGGGTGCCTGTTGGTTGTGCCTTAAACGACTACGGAGTGCAGGTGGAATCTGTGTGTGTG
Source organism: Homarus gammarus (assembly GCA_958450375.1). Classification (NCBI taxonomy): domain Eukaryota; kingdom Metazoa; phylum Arthropoda; class Malacostraca; order Decapoda; family Nephropidae; genus Homarus; species Homarus gammarus. The sequence continues at coordinate 451,729 of CAUDMG010003686.1, read as the reverse complement.
TTAGGTTAGGAAGCATGGTTCACGGGTATTGGTGGACTCAGTAACTTCTTAATAATAGTGACAATATTTTTGTGTGTAGTTAATACTATTTTTTCAGTTACTTATGTATGCTGTGTGCATTTAATATTTCTTTATAATCTCAATCTCAGGTATAACCTTTGTTCCCGAGAGTAGTGTTTGAGTTAGGCTTGGAGGTGTGTATCTGTTGGGGTAATATAATTTTGTTGAGCGCCCTGAAGGCCTATTCAGGGTGCAGTTAATAAGCTCTGATTTTTATATCATTTTCTCAGTGCTGGATATAATTTTGGTGAGTGCCCTTAAGGCCTATTTATTGTAGAGTTATTAATTTCTTATTTTTTTAACACCATTTTCTCAGTGAGTGATATTTTGCTGAAAGCCCTTAAGGCCTGGTTCATGTGTGCTAGCAACATTTCTTAATACTTTAAACTTACTATCCTCTAATAAGGCATTGCCTGAGGTTCTAATAATTTCAACATCATGTATAACTTTTATTCCCCAGAGTAGTATTTTAAGTTCAGGTTAAGAAGTGCGCATATTGGTGTACCACTATTTGATTGTGTTTGTAGTGTTGGAGGGAATATAAGTGTAAATTTTACAGTGTGTCTCATTCATCCCAGTCACAGACGCTATCCTTCCACGGGTCACGGACATTTCATTTTGTTTAGTAAAGTTAAGTGCTCTTGTGCTGGTTCGGGATTTCTCACTAAAAGGCTCTTCCACTGCAATTACCATCTATAATCTTTAATAAACCCCAAGTCAAGTGAGAAATTAAAGTCCAGTAATTCCGACCGGTTACATATATATATATATATATATATATATATATATATATATATATATATATATATACATATATATATGTATATATATATATATATATATATCAGGGGCGACTCCAGGTCATATGCATCACTCGGGCTCATCACAGATTTCGCATAAGATACATGTATAAATGAAGCTAAGAGACGTAATACACACCACAAATTTATATAGGCACTGATAATTTTACAATAAGACAAAAAAAGCCGGTTTTTTCTAAAAACCAGTTTTTGTGATATGGTCAGGAACGCGACGTCAGCCAATGTTACCTAGGTATGCTAAATCCTAGCCAATTCGCCAGGCTACATACAGGCAATTAAAACATCTAATAATTACTTGATAAGTAATATTAGGAGGACACGTCGCTACCTGGCATTTAATTGCAATTTGAAATTACCGCCTCTAGCCTCATGCAATAAGACAAAAAAATATAGTTTTGATGCAAAAATTACTCACTTTATTTAAACATGAAGTCCAGTCGTCTTGTTTTGATGGCGAACTCGTGTAAAATCCTGTCGTGCAGCTCCTTCTTGTTGTCCAAGTCGTTCAAGAGGCTTTTCTCGATGGAAATGCGAGCCAGTGAAGATAGCCGTTCTTGGGCCATTGTGCTTCTCAGATATGAGCGGATTCTATCTAACGTTGAGAAACTTCTCTCATTAGCGACTGATGTTACGGGGATGGTTAGCAGCAGCTGAATTAGTTTAATGGATTCCGGCATAGCGGAAGTCAACTCCAATTTATAGAGTAATTCTAAAATGGAGTTGATTGACTTGCACTTTTTGAAGTCACTGTCAATATACATATATTTTAGCTCGTTCACTAAGCTCTTGCAGTCAAAAATACAGGGGTATTTGTTTTGTAGAGAGTCCATATGTTGCATGGGAAATGAGTTAGCAAGCTCTTCAAACTTATTAACGTCTAGTAATTCAAAAAATGCATACGTCGTTTTGTAATTAACTTGTGCACCCCTGACTCTTTTTCTGGGAGGAGGCTCGGACTCATCTGCCTGTTCAATGACAGCAGCTGTATCTTGCAGGATGTTTTCGTAATGTTCGTCATTACGATAACCTTCAACACAATGAATGAAGTCATTTATTTTATTCTGACCCCGCTTTATGTCAAGTTGCTTACACTGTAGGACATCAAACAGTTTTCCAGCCTGTGAAAGTATGTTATGAAAGCAATTGATGAAGAACATGAATGTGAAATCATTCAACTTTGCCAATAGATTGTCTGTTTGACAAAGTGTATCTTCATCCCACTTTTCACTAGTGTTTGGTTCTGAATAATAAGTTCTATATACAGGAGAGAACACAAACACCTGTATAGTTTTGTAGGTTCGGTTTACTGGATAAGAGTATGTACACAAAGGAGAGCAGCGGTCTCCCTGGCTAGGCTCCTTGTCAACTGCTATAGGCGACGTATGGCAAGTGATACATTAGCAGCTTCCATACGTCGCCAGGCACATTAATTAGGCATGTGGGATATGGTAATAACATTGCCACACGCTGCTAGCTACATAAATGGAGCACATACATAATATACATACATAATATATAATCCAGCATACATAATATACATACACCTCCCTCCCCCCTATACGCTCATAGCAAAGTCTTGAGCGGACCTTTTCTTTTGGATCCGTTCTGAGCGTCAAGGGACTTCATCACTGGGAAGGGTATGGGACTCAACACTGGTGGCGGGGCCAGCAGAAGGCGTTGTTACGGGTCGGAGAAAACGGCGGTTCCTCCACCACACACGACCACTGGGTAACCGCACCTGGTAGTCCCGTGACCTGCCGAGACCCATGACTACGCCTACTTTGTCCCAACGTAGGGAGGTCGGGTCCTGAACACGGACTTGGGTGCCGACACTCAACCTGGGGAGAGAACGGGCGTGGTCATTGTAGCGGGCGACGACGTCCTGAACACGTTCGGCGGCTCGGCGATCACAATCCTCTGTCTTGGCCTGCCACTCCTTGGAGAAGGATTGAGGGTGAGCAGGGACACAAGAACGAAGGGGGCGTCCATACAAAACCTGGGCAGGGGAGCGTCCGGTGTAGTTAGGTGTGTTGCGGAGTTCAAGAAGACCCCTGTCGAAGGCCTCGCAGTCAATGTTCCCAGAAGGGGCCACCTTAAGGATGAGGTGCTTCAGGGATTTGACAGCAGCCTCAGCATGGCCGTTGGACTGCGGGTAATGGGGCGATGACAACACATGCCGGACTCCCCATCGGTCAAGGAACACAGCAAAGTCCCGGCTTGTGAACTGAGGCCCTCCGTCGGTTCGCAGGCGTGCAGGAACGCCCACGTCACGGAAGTAGTGGCGGAACTTGCTGATGGTGGCGGCAGACGTCGTGTCATTACCGCACTTGATGACAACCGGCCAACCAGAGAGACGGTCGACGATAACGAGGAAGGACTTTCCTGACACACAGAAACAGTCGGCCGACACAGACTCAAAGGGGCGGGTGGGGTTGTCGTCATTCATAAAGGGTTCCTGCTGCTGGCTGGGTTGTAATACGTGGCGGGGCTTACACACCTGGACAGCATTGGGGATGTCGGGGTCGATGCCAGGCCGGAACACAGTCTGTCTTGCACGCCGTTTGGTGGCCTCGGCTCCACAGTGACTGTCGTGGAGGCGAGCCAAGGCGTGGAGACTTGAAGCAGCAGGGACAACTACCGAAGGAGAGGTGTCACTGGCCAGAGGTAGGGGTAGGGCGGCAGCAGGGTAGTTGCTGCTCCCTTCGTGCACCCTGTTGGCGTGTTTTACCTCGAGAATCGGTGTTGGGAAGTCCTGGGAGATGATGGCCAACTCTTGGCAATGTCTGTAGGACAGCAAAGGAGTCGGGACGCCATTATGCACATCAATCCAGGCTTGACACGACCTGTTGCCAAAGGTGACGTGTGCATAGAGTGAACCTAGGGCCGGGGTCATCTGTGAACCATCTGCCATAAAGCGGAGATCCTTGGGGGGCGGTCCTAGATCACTTGGAGAGAGCCCCAAGCATTGCAAATGCTGGGGACCGATGACTGTAGCATCAGCGCCGGTGTCGGGCAACATCTGAAGACGGGATGACACACCGCCGTAGGTCACGATGACGCTGATGTACTGGGGGACTTTGGTCCTGGGACGCGGGGGGGAGCACACATTCCTAATGTGGCTCGAGCGTTGTCAGAAGTCGTCGTGCCTCTGATTGGAAGGCTGTGGGCGGCCCTCTCTGGTGGAAGGGGGCTGAAGCTTCCGCCGACGCGGTCCTTGGGTATGTTGGAAGGGCAACACTTGTCATAGTGGCCCAGACGACCACACACATTGCACTGGACGCGTTTGGCTGGGCACCGTACTGTGAGTGACCAGTGGCCCTTACGGTCACAACTGTTGCAGGTAGACTGAGCAGCTGGACACACCTGTGTTCCGTGCTGCTTACCACAGTTGTTGCAAAATAAACCGGGCGTGGACGTGGTGGGCGAAGGCGTAGGAACAGACTTCTTGTCCTTCTTGTACCGGGACACAGCGCGTACAGCTGTAGGGGGAGCACGGATGGCAGAGGTGGCACACCTGGCAGCCTCATAGGAGCGACATATCGTCAACACATCCTTAAGAGAAGAGGAAGAGTCGAGGGAGGTGAGGCGTTGGACAAGTTCCTCGTCCTTAACACCCATCAGGATCACCTGCTTCAACTGGGTCTCCTCGCACTGCTGGTGGTGGCCTGGACATATATCTACCTCTTCCGAGGCTCTCTTAAGACGCACGTAAAAGGCATCAAAAGACTCACCCTCCATCTGTCTGCAGCTAAACAATTCCCTCCTGCGCAGAGCTTCATTCTGCTGTCCTTTGATGTGCCGTTGTAGAACGTCCAGTACCTCCTCTACAGACAGCGAAGAGGTTGGGGGTACCTGCAACGTATGTTCCAAGACACGCTGAATTTCCAAGGACAGGCACATACGCAGCTGGATGAGTTGTTTAGGCTGTGACAAACTCTGGAGATCCACCATTGTAGAATAATCAGTCCACCGTCGCCGCCATTCACGAAAAGTCTGGAAAGTCTCATCAGGCTTCAAGATGGGCGGCGTTTGAGCTGCTGCTTTAGGTGGGGCTGGGGGGCGTGAAGGAAGCATGGATGAGGTATCTGAACCAGTCAGTACCGAGGCAGTGTTAGAGCCAGGGGCTTGGTTAACAGTGAGGCGAGATATCAAGGCTTCAAACCGTTCACTGTCTTCCAATCTCCGTTGGTTGTCTCGTTCTGCCTCTGCTTGCCTTCTGTGCTCATCCGCCAAACGTCTGTGGGCTTCATCCTCGCGTTTCTCATCTCTCATAAACTTCAGTAAAGCAATTATCTCTGGAGACAACGCTGAATATTGAGGTGAGGGACTGCGCGATGTGGGGGCTGGAGCGTCGTGGCCGGCCTGGTCATCCATCTCTGCGGGGCTATCACCCGCCTGGCTCATCCAGGCGCTGGGTCCACGGCTACGTAAGGCGTGAGACATAACTACTTCATCTGTGTACTATGTCTTAAATCAGTGTTGACCGGTCAGCCCGTCGTATCAACAAGATTTCAGACAAAAAATTAATTAAATACACAGATAAGTAGGTTATATATATAAAATATATATAAGGAAGCCGCGCGGTCAGCGAGTGTTAGTACATGTACGTGTGCGAGTGAGTGTGTGTCCCGGGCAGGTAGAGCGTCTCGCCCCAGCTGTGAGGGGGGGTGGAGGCGGCGCTGTGAGGGGGTGGAGGGAGAGGCGCGGCGACTCCCAGTCAGTCCAGTTACCCTCAGGACGCGGTCAGAGACGGGTGCACTGAACTCTACTCCTTACAAATGCCCAGAACGTGCCGTATACCTTGGGAATCCTTTAGAACAAGGTCACACATGAATGGCACGAACACACAATGCACTAAACACTTCACAGAAAATCACTTTATCTGCTCAAAGTTGCTAAATTCTTCGAGGAGAGGTGACGCGCGCGGGAGTTGACCCAAGCGAGAGTCCATAACCGGCTTTCCACAAACTTTGCACTATCACTCGTAATTATCCAGTAAGATCGGATCACTGCGCCATGTTAGGTTCTGAATAATAAGTTCTATATACAGGAGAGAACACAAACACCTGTATAGTTTTGTAGGTTCGGTTTACTGGATAAGAGTATGTACACAAAGGAGAGCAGCGGTCTCCCTGGCTAGGCTCCTTGTCAACTGCTATAGGCGACGTATGGCAAGTGATACATTAGCAGCTTCCATACGTCGCCAGGCACATTAATTAGGCATGTGGGATATGGTAATAACATTGCCACACGCTGCTAGCTACATAAATGGAGCACATACATAATATACATACATAATATATAATCCAGCATACATAATATACATACAACTAGTGTCTAGAATACTTGTGAAGGCACTTTTTAGGTTTCCATGCATCAGTTTTATGGATGACACGGTTCTCGATCTATAGCACCATCTTGTTTCGCACAGTGATGGAATATTGACATTAAACTGTCTGAAAACGCTTTTCCGTTTGGTACTGGAAGACGTAAATTTACTAAAAGCGCGTAAATGAGAAAAAACATTTTTACTCTACTCAACTTCTCGGCACTTTTACTCAAGACTAAGTTAAGTTTATGCGCATAGCAGTGAATGAAGTGCGCGTGTTTAAATCCTTTATCCTTTAGCTTGCTCTGCACTCCGTTTAGTGTTCCTGCCATTACAGCTGCTCCGTCGTAAGTTTGGCTCACTAATTTATTTTTAGCGTCACTGAAGGAGTTCAACGCAGATGCGATCACATCAACCAGTCTTGTAGCACTTTTATCATCACTGACTTTGTTAGGTTCTGAATAATAAGTTCTATATACAGGAGAGAACACAAACACCTGTATAGTTTTGTAGGTTCGGTTTACTGGATAAGAGTATGTACACAAAGGAGAGCAGCGGTCTCCCTGGCTAGGCTCCTTGTCAACTGCTATAGGCGACGTATGGCAAGTGATACATTAGCAGCTTCCATACGTCGCCAGGCACATTAATTAAGCATGTGGGATATGGTAATAACATTGCCACACGCTGCTAGCTAGGCTGAATAAATAATACATAAATGGAGCACATACATAATATACATACATGATATATAATCCAGCATACATAATATACATACACCTCCCTCCCCCCTATACGCTCATAGCAAAGTCTTGAGCGGACCTTTTCTTTTGGATCCGTTCTGAGCGTCGAGGGACTTCATCACTGGGAAGGGTATGGGACTCAACACTGGTGGCGGGGCCAGCAGAAGGCATTGTTACGGGTCGGAGAAAACGGCGGTTCCTCCACCACACACGACCACTGGGTAACCGCACCTGGTAGTCCCGTGACCTGCCGAGACCCATGACTACGCCTACTTTGTCCCAACGTAGGGAGGTCGGGTCCTGAACACGGACTTGGGTGCCGACACTCAACCTGGGGAGAGAACGGGCGTGGTCATTGTAGCGGGCGACGACGTCCTGAACACGTTCGGCGGCTCGGCGATCACAATCCTCTGTCTTGGCCTGCCACTCCTTGGAGAAGGATTGAGGGTGAGCAGGGACACAAGAACGAAGGGGGCGTCCATACAAAACCTGGGCAGGGGAGCGTCCGGTGTAGTTAGGTGTGTTGCGGAGTTCAAGAAGACCCCTGTCGAAGGCCTCGCAGTCAATGTTCCCAGAAGGGGCCACCTTAAGGATGAGGTGCTTCAGGGATTTGACAGCAGCCTCAGCGTGGCCGTTGGACTGCGGGTAATGGGGCGATGACAACACATGCCGGACTCCCCATCGGTCAAGGAACACAGCAAAGTCCCGGCTTGTGAACTGAGGCCCTCCGTCGGTTCGCAGGCGTACAGGAACGCCCACGTCACGGAAGTAGTGGCGGAACTTGCTGATGGTGGCGGCAGACGTCGTGTCATTACCGCACTTGATGACAACCGGCCAACCAGAGAGACGGTCGACGATAACGAGGAAGGACTTTCCTGACACACAGAAAAAGTCGGCCGACACAGACTCAAAGGGGCGGGTGGGGTTGTCGTCACTCATAAAGGGTTCCTGCTGCTGGCTGGGTTGTAATACGTGGCGGGGCTTACACACCTGGACAGCATTGGAGATGTCGGGGTCGATGCCAGGCCGGAACACAGTCTGTCTTGCACGCCGTTTGGTGGCCTCGGCTCCACAGTGACTGTCGTGGAGGCGAGCCAAGGCGTGGAGACTTGAAGCAGCAGGGACAACTACCGAAGGAGAGGTGTCACTGGCCAGAGGTAGGGGTAGGGCGGCAGCAGGGTAGTTGCTGCTCCCTTCGTGCACCCTGTTGGCGTGTTTTACCTCGAGAATCGGTGTTGGGAAGTCCTGGGAGATGATGGCCAACTCTTGGCAATGTCTGTAGGACAGCAAAGGAGTCGGGACGCCATTATGCACATCAATCCAGGCTTGACACGACCTGTTGCCAAAGGTGACGTGTGCATAGAGTGAACCTAGGGCCGGGGTCATCTGTGAACCGTCTGCCATAAAGCGGAGATCCTTGGGGGGCGGTCCTAGATCACTTGGAGAGAGCCCCAAGCATTGCAAATGCTGGGGACCGATGACTGTAGCATCAGCGCCGGTGTCGGGCAACATCTGAAGACGGGATGACACACCGCCGTAGGTCACAATGACACTGATGTACTGGGGGACTTTGGTCCTGGGACGCTGGGGGGAGCACACATTCCTAATGTGGCTCGAGCGTTGTCAAGAGTCGTCGTGCCTCTGATTGGAAGACTGTGGGCGGCCCTCTCTGGTGGAAGGGGGCTAAAGCTTCCGCCGACGCGGTCCTTTGGATTTGTTGGAAGGGCAACACTTGTCATAGTGGCCCAGACGACCACACACATTGCACTGGACGCGTTTGGCTGGGCACCGTACTGTGAGTGACCAGTGGCCCTTACGGTCACAACTGTTGCAGGTAGACTGAGCAGCTGGACACACATGTGTTCCGTGCTGCTTACCACAGTTGTTGCAAAATAAACCGGGCGTGGACGTGGTGGGCGAAGGCGTAGGAACAGACTTCTTGTCCTTCTTGTACCGGGACACAGCGCGTACAGCTGTAGGGGGAGCACGGATGGCAGAGGTGGCACACCTGGCAGCCTCATAGGAGCGACATATCGTCAACACATCCTTAAGAGAAGAGGAAGAGTCGAGGGAGGTGAGGCGTTGGACAAGTTCCTCGTCCTTAACACCCATCAGGATCACCTGCTTCAACTGGGTCTCCTCGCACTGCTGGTGGTGGCCTGGACATATATCTACCTCTTCCGAGGCTCTCTTAAGACGTACATAAAAGGCATCAAAAGACTCACCCTCCATCTGTCTGCAGCTAAACAATTCCCTCCTGCGCAGAGCTTCATTCTGCTGTCCTTTGATGTGCCGTTGTAGAACGTCCAGTACCTCCTCTACAGACAGCGAAGAGGTTGGGGGTACCTGCAACGTATGTTCCAAGACACGCTGAATTTCCAAGGACAGGCACATACGCAGCTGGATGAGTTGTTTAGGCTGTGACAAACTCTGGAGATCCACCATTGTAGAATAATCAGTCCACCGTCGCCGCCATTCACGAAAAGTCTGGAAATTCACATCAGGCTTCAAGATGGGCGGTGTTTGAGCTGCTGCTTTAGGTGGGGCTGGGGGGTGTGAAGGAAGCATGGATGAGGTATCTGAACCAGTCAGTACCGAGGCAGTGTTAGAGCCAGGGGCTTGGTTAACAGTGAGGCGAGATATCAAGGCTTCAAACCGTTCACTGTCTTCCAATCTCCGTTGGTGGTCTCGTTCTGCCTCTGCTTGCCTTCTGTGCTCATCCGCCAAACGTCTGTGAGCTTCATCCTCGCGTTTCTCATCTCTCATAAACTTCAGTAAAGCAATTATCTCTGGAGACAACGCTGAATATTGAGGTGAGGGACTGCGCGATGTGTGGGGGCTGGAGCGTCGTGGCCGGCCTGGTCATCCATCTCTGGGGGACTATCATCCGCTTGACTCATCCAGGCGCTGGGTCCACGGCTACGTAAGGCATGAGACATAACTACTTCATCTGTGTACTATGTCTTAAATCAGTGTTGACCGGTCAGCCCGTCGTATCAACAAGATTTCAGACAAAAAATTAATTAAATACACAGATAAGTAGGTTATATATATAAAATATATATAAGGAAGCCGCGCGGTCAGCGAGTGTTAGTACATGTATGTGTGTGAGTGTGTGTCCCGGGCAGTGAGAGCGGTCTCCTCGAGCTGTGAGGGGGGGTGGAGACGACGCTGTGAGGGGGTGGAGGGAGAGGCGCGGCGACTCCCAGTCAGTCCAGTTACCCTCAGGACGCGGTCAGAGGAGGGTGCACTGAACTCTACTCCCCACAAATACCCAGAACATGCCCCATACCTTGGGAATCCTTTAGAGCAAGGTCACACATGAATGGCACGAAACACACAATGCACTAAACACTTCACAGAAAATCACTGTCAATGACACTGCTCAAAGTTGCTGAGATTCTTCGAGGAGAGGTGGGGCACGGGAGTTGACCCAAGGCGGGAGGAGTCCATCCGGCTTTCCACAGACTTTGCACTATCACTCGTAATTATCCAGTAGGACTACGCACTGCGCCATGTTAGGTTCTGAATAATAAGTTCTATATACAGGAGAGAACACAAACACCTGTATAGTTGTGTAGGTTCGGTTTACTGGATAAGAGTATGTACACAAAGGAGAGCAGAGGTCTCCCTGGCTAGGCTCCTTGTCAATTGCTATAGACGACGTATGGCAAGTGATACATTAGCAGCTTCCATACGTCGCCAGGCACATTAATTAAGCATGTGGGATATGGTAATAACATTGCCACACGCTGCTAGCTAGGCTGAATAAATAATACATAAATGGAGCACATACATAATATTCATACATGATATATAATCCAGCATACATAATATACATACAGACTTCATAGAATCCAAGAAATCGTTCACATATTTTGTGTTCATACACATATCTTATTATAATTGACAGTTGGGCATGCATCGCACAGTCTGTCGTCTCGTCAGCTTGTACAGACATAAACGGAGCTTTATCAACTTCGCTTCTAATTTCATCAGCTATTACATTCCCAATCGCTTGTATTAGATCATTTTGTATTGTGCTTGAGACTCCTGAAAACTGTTTCGACCCCTCTTTAGTAGAAAGTCTAGAAGCAAACACGCTGTCGATTTCAGCAAAGCACTGCAATAGTTCACGGTAATTTCCTCTATTTAGGCTGTCACTTCCTTCATCATGTCCACGCAAAGGCAACTCTTGTTTACTCAGGTATAACACTGCATTTGTTAACTGTTTTAAATATTGTCTATTTTCTTCAACTGCTTTGTTATGCCGTTCTTTCTCCAGTTTAGCAGACTCACTAATAGCTGTCACAATATCATACTGTCCGAAAGTTTTCAAGCTTTTATAATTACTTAAATGACTCGGTGATTTACTGTGATGCTTACAGTCGCTCAAGACATTTTTATAATTATTATAACCTCCATCTGTCCACGACTGCTTAGCTTTTGGTTTAAACAACAAACACGGCCAGCAGTAGAGTTTCTCTGTGACGCTACTTGCACAAATCCAATCAATCTGTTCATACCATTTTATCTGGAATGTTCTACTTCCAACTTTAGTTTTCAATGCAGGAGTCGGCCTGCCTGTACGAAGAATTTCTCGTTTTTCAGCAATATTTCTTGCACCAAATGGCTTATTTTTTATATCTAGCACTATGTCTTTCTCCATTTCTATGTTATGGGTAGAAATAAAAATAAAACAACTGATCTTTACACACAAAGAACAGAAGCACAGCAAACAATCAAAGAACAACAGTGTACCCTGTTGCAAACGTCAGCGAACTGACAGATGCCGTGGCCGGTAAGAGAAGCGTGCGAAGAGGTGCCAGTTAATCTTTTACTCCTACCAGGCTATTTCCAGTTAGCCCTAGTTACTGGACATTTTTTCGTTCCTGTAAGAATATTGTAGAACGGAAACATTTCATAGATTGGAATTTAAATCCTAAGCTCTATAGAAAGCTATTGTTGAAAAAAAGCTTGGATTTGAATTACTTCTAATTTTCACGATTAGGGACAACAGCTGGGGCTTTAACTTATAAGCCTGAGTCAGGCATGAGTGAACGATGTCAAGAGACTACCTGCCACGAACGATATTTTTTGACACTGGTGAGCTATAGGACGACCGCCAGACACAGAACGGTGATATATGAACTGCGACAAGGCTCCCTGTAATCAGCCAGTGTTGGCAGATTACATAGAAAGCAGATACTCGTTCATTTGACCAAATCTAGGACTCGGGCTAAGCCCGAGGAGCCCGAGTGCCGGAGTCGCCACTGATATATATATATATATATATATATAATCAACGACCTCACCAGCAAGGAATCGAACCCTCGACCTACTGGGTGTGAATAGGGGACGCTTACCGGCTAGGCCACAAGGACACTAAAAGCAGTTCTAGACTCTGTTATATTTCACACAAAGCCTGTTCATCGAGCTGATGGCGCCGTGAACCTCATTGGGAAACTGCCCGTGCCTCGTATGTGGTGTCAGTAGCATTTTACCGAATCCAGCTGGTATGAAACGCGAGGTACATATATATACTTCATTTTTAGTCCATTTAACACGCGGACTTTGAACATACAATCAACGACCTCACCAGCAAGGAATCGAACCCTCGACCTACTGGGTGTGACTAGGGGACGCTTACCAATGAGGTTCACGGCGCCATCAGCTCGATGAACAGGCTTTGTGTGAAATATAACAGAGTCTAGAACTGCTTTTAGTGTCCTTGTGGCCTAGCCGGTAAGCGTCCCCTAGTCACACCCAGTAGGTCGAGGGTTCGATTCCTTGCTGGTGAGGTCGTTGATTGTATGTTCAAAGTCCGCGTGTTAAATGGACTAAAAATGAAGTATATATATGTACCTCGCGTTTCATACCAGCTGGATTCGGTAAAATGCTACTGACACCACATACGAGGCACGGGCAGTTTCCCAATGAGGTTCACGGCGCCATCAGCTCGATGAACAGGCTTTGTGTGAAATATAACAGAGTCTAGAACTGCTTTTAGTGTCCTTGTGGCCTAGCCGGTAAGCGTCCCCTAGTCACACCCAGTAGGTCGAGGGTTCGATTCCTTGCTGGTGAGGTCGTTGATTGTATGTTCAAAGTCCGCGTGTTAAATGGACTAAAAATGAAGTATATATATATATATATATATATATATAATCAACGACCTCACCAGCAAGGAATCGAACCCTCGACCTACTGGGAGGCCCTAGGGAGCGCTTACCGGCTAGCCCACAAGGACACTAAAAGCAGTTCTAGACTCTGTTATATTTCACACAAAGCCTGTTCATCGAGCTGATGGCGCCGTGAACCTCATTGGGAAACTGCCCGTGCCTCGTATGTGGTGTCAGTAGCATTTTACCGAATCCAGCTGGTATGAAACGCGAGGTACATATATATACTTCATTTTTAGTCCATTAAACACGCGGACTTTGAACATATAATCAACGACCTCACCAGCAAGGAATCGAACCCAATGAGGTTCACAGCGCCATCAGCTCGATGAACAGGCTTTGTGTGAAATATAACAGAGTCTAGAACTGCTTTTAGTGTCCTTGTGGGCTAGCCGGTAAGCGCTCCCTAGGGCCACCCAGTAGGTCGAGGGTTCGATTCCTTGCTGGTGAGGTCGTTGATTATATGTTCAAAGTCCGCGTGTTTAATGGACTAAAAATGAAGTATATATATATAAATATATATATATATATATATATAAATATATATATATATATAAGGAAGCTGATTAGTACGATAACTTATTACTTGAGTACAATAGCGCCTACCCCACCAGGACATTACCAGGATAATACCTCCAAGCAAGTGACGTAAGAGAGGAAATGCCTTGGTACGTTGGAACGCGAGTCACAGTTTAGTGGTATCGAATATTGGCGGGATAAGATGGCAGGGATACATAAAACACAGTTTGTGAGGTTTAGTGGTGCTGAACTAGAGCGGCAATGGAGAGAGTTAGGAGCACGTACGGTACGTCATCATTCCTCGTCGTAACGCAACCAACACACACGTCATTTTGTGTCACCACTTTCGCCTTCCAGTTTTCCCAGTTGTAGTAATGTTTTTCTTTCACATCATGGTACATATAGGTTGTCTAAAAAAATGGATACATACTACCTTTCCTATTTTCGTTGAGATCACTTGAATATTAAAATTACAACAGCATCGCTTGTAGGAGACATCACACTTCAACAAATGAGGACAACGTTTTCGTCGTAATAGAACCCGTCAAACGATCTCTACGGAAATAAGTAAGAATGGGTGTATAGCCTCGCAGCCCATAAGATCACAGCCGGGAGTACTGCGACTGTTTTTGGCCAATGGTATAGGGAAGTGCTTCTGTTGTCCTGGTGTTATTATTATTATTATAAATAACTTTCCTGAATAGTACGAAGATATTTTATTCAGGGGGCTAAATCCTCCCACTCATAGGGTTACTATATATAACATCCTGGCCAGCACCGTATAGAAGGCCCGCTCTTGAAACTCATAAAAATAAGATAAATAGATTTTTACTGTCTTTTGAGTATTAAAGTTTTCAACTTTTTAATGTGTTCCGGGACACATTTTATGGTCTGCAGTGCTTGTGCTTTTCTTACAAGGCTCCTGTATATATTTTATGTATTCTAGTTGTGTTGGGATAAACGATTGTTGTGAAAATTTCAACATAAAATTTTCCTTTATTCCTCCAACTCATACGCTTCCTTAGAGGAGTCACACGCACGCATGCGCGCCAAAATACAATGCAACCTGGAACTAACATACACACTGGCAGCAGAATAATCACACACTACTAAATTTGTGATTATACAAAACTACAAACATGGGATCATCAGATGGAATCAGGACAGGAATTGGGGGTTTGGCCATTATTCCATGTGTTTCCATTCACACAAGTTTTCTCCATTTTTACTCTATCTTGTCCACACACACAATTTTTCTCTGTCCATGACTTACTTTACTGGATGTGCCAGGCTTCATAAAGGTAAAACTTCAATTATTTAAGACTTAACTAGGTGGGAGTAGAGAAGAGGGTAGAGAATGAAGAAGGTGAGGGATGGGAGAGCAGGAAGGGGAAGGAAGGGGTGATGGACTGGGTGTTTGTAGTTTATGGGTCATGGGGATGGGAAGAGAGGAGACAGTGAAGGGAAAGATAGGTATGAGAGAGGGAAAAGCGATGAGAGATAAGGCGGGGGAAGGAAAGATCGATGGATCGTGAGCGAGAGAGAGAGAGAGAGGCAAAATGAACAATGGGGATGGGAAGGGGAGGCGATGGGGGTAGGAAAGTGAGAAAGGTGAGAAGTATATTGGGATAATGGGGTAGCGGAGGAAGTTAGGGAATTAAGTGAGCATCATGAATGGGGTAGTCGAGGACTCCCCCCGCCTCCTCCGTCTTGTCAAACGCTAGCACAAAATTTCCCAAGGGACAAGTGTTGCCAGTTAGTGGTCACTCATTTCACGCATCCTCATTCAGCAGCAGCAGCAGCCTCATGCTCATATATACTGTACAGTATGTTGGGCTCAGAAAACGAAAACCGACTACAACGCGTTTTGGTTGTTTTCAAAATAAACAGAAGCGAGATTTTGCTATTGGATAGGATAGGTTAGGTTAGTTTGTATTGGGTTAGATTAGGTTAGGTTAGGTTAGGATGAAATCCAAACGCAAAATTTCGCTTTCTGGTTATTTTGAAAAACAACCACAACGCGTTGTGGTTGCTTTCAATATTTTTTGAAAGCATTGAAGTTAGATGTAGGATAGATGATTAGAGGGTCCCATATTTTTTACCTCACTTAACTTGACTAGTCATGTCGCCCTTTCTCTTAAGCTCCTTCACTTATGTGGTGGTGTTGATATGCGGATTAGTGGATGTCATGTTTATGACCTGACCTCATGTTTAGTAAGGTCACCCTGTGTACTTAAGCATCTCTCTGTCCATGTAATTCAGTTGCCTCTGAAGAGGTCTTGAATAAAGACGAAAGCTAAGGTGATGCGTTGTTTCCCTTTCCCCGTGTCAATTTATCAAGATTTATCTTATCCACGTTTTCATTGTGGATCTACATAAAATACATGTGTTTATATATATATATATATATATATATATATATATATATATATATATATATATATATATATATATATATATATATATATATATATATATATATATATATATATAAGCTACCCAAAGTTATTGTAATCAGTTCGTTAAATTATCATAACCACAAGGAAACAAGAAAACACGAAGTTCGTGTTTTCTTGTTCCTTGTGGTTATCAGCATATACTTGGATCACGCGCACCTATAGTGATTTACTTGCATATATATATGTAACCGGTCGGAATATACTGGACTTTAATTTCTCACTTGACTTGGGGTTTATTAAAAATTAATAGATGGTAATGGCAGTGGAAGCGCCCCTTTTCATTAAAATCCCGAACCAGCACACGAACACTTAAATCTACTAAACAAAATGAATTGTCCGTGACCCGTGGAAGGATAGCATCTGTGACTGGGATGAATGAGACACACTGTAAAATTTAGACACTTATATTCCCTCCAACACTACAAATACAATCAAATAATGGTACACCAATATGCGCACATCTTAACTTGAACCTAAAACACTACTCTGGGGAATAAAAGTTATACATGATATAGAAATTATTAGAAACTCAGGCAACAATACATTTGAAGTATTAAGAAATGTTGCTTGCACACATGAGACTGGCCTTAAGGGCTTTCACAAAAAAATATCAGCCACTTAGGAAATGGTATTAAAAAAATAAGAAATTAAACACTCTACAATGAATAGGCCTTAAGGGCACTCAACATAATTATGTTACACCAACAGATGCACACTTCCTAACCTAACTTAAACACTACTCTGAGGAACAAAGGTTATATCTGAGATTGAACTATAAAGAAATATTAAATGCACACAGCATACATTAGTAACTGAAAAAATAGTATTAACTACACACAAAAATACTGTCACTATTATAAAGAAATTACTGAGTCCAATACCCATGAACCATGCTCCCTAACCTAACACACACACAGATTCCACCTGCACTCCGTAGTCGTTTAAGGCACAACCAACAGGCACCCGTAGTTGAAGGCCCAAATCAGCCTTTCTCCACCTTGGAAAGTGTACCTCTAAACTCCACTGATTCCTAGACTCATGGTCTCAGTGTGTGACCATTAATTTACTCAGATAGCCTCAATGTACTCCCAGTGCGTCCATGGGCAGGAAGAGAGAACGCCAGCAGGTGTCTATAGCCAGTAGGTAACACTTCTAGCTGACCGAGGACACGCGGTGTTGTGCACCCACGTGGTAAGAACTGATCACCCACTGCTGATGCTGGTCCCGTGTCGTTTTAGTTGTCGGGAGCACTCGTTCACTCAAGAGATCCTTTGCTACCCCGCTAAACAGTGACAGGCCTACACTGATCGTTCCAATGGCGACAATCGCCACCCTCAATCATCAACGGCAGTCTCAAACGGCAGTCAATCTCTCGCAGTCAACTCCGGTCAACTCCAGTCAACTCCAGTCAAGTGGGTTCTGACGGAAACCCTGAAATGAACTCACTGTTAGCTCTAGTTAACTTTACCACTGCCCTATCTAAACCCTGTCTGAGATTGAATGAGACTTACTTGTTATACTGCCATAGCGCAGCACAGGTGACTAGGCCACGTGACTATTCCTGTGACGGACGCGCAGGGACGTCTTGTCTGTGTGAATGCTTCCCGTGACTGAGGCCTAGCCAGCGTCGCCTCTCTTCTCAAGGCGTTAGCTTAGGCCTTCGTGACATATTTTCCGCCTAACTAATAACTCCTTGGGACACCTGTAACATTATTCAGACTGATGAACGATCTATAATAATTTCAAATTCAATAATAGTCCCTTACTTCATGAATCGCATCATTATTAATTCGGTAAATTACATTTAATATCATATAGGCCTAGTTCTGCAATCTCTCGCTACCAGCAGGCAGCCCTCTTTTCCCTCCCGCGACCTTGACACTCAGTGTTGCCAATGGCGGGGCATTCGAAATTACTCTGAAATTTCTGAGTATTACAATATATATATATATATATATATATAATCAACGACCTCACCAGCAAGGAATCGAACCCTCGACCTACTGGGTGGCCCTAGGGAACGCTTACCGGCTAGCCCACAAGGACACTAAAAGCAGTTCTAGACTCTGTTATACTTCACACAAGGCCTGTTCATCGAGCTGATGGCGCCGTGAACCTCATTGGGAAACTGCCCGTGCCTCGTATGTGGTGTCAGTAGCATTTTACCGAATCCAGCTGGTATGAAACGCGAGGTACATATATATACTTCAATTTTAGTCCATTTAACACACGGACTTTGAACATATAATCAACGACCTCACCAGCAAGGAATCGAACCCTCGACCTACTGGGTGGCCCTAGGGAACGCTTACCGGCTAGCCCACAAGGACACTAAAAGCAGTTCTAGACTCTGTTATATTTCACACAAAGCCTGTTCATCGAGCTGATGGCGCCGTGAACCTCATTGGGAAACTGCCCGTGCCTCGTATGTGGTGTCAGTAGCATTTTACCGAATCCAGCTGGTATGAAACGCGAGGTACATATATATACTTCATTTTTAGTCCATTTAACACGCGGACTTTGAACATATAATCAACGACCTCACCAGCAAGGAATCGAACCCTCGACCTACTGGGTGGCCCTAGGGAACGCTTACCGGCTAGCCCACAAGGACACTAAAAGCAGTTCTAGACTCTGTTTTATTTCACACAAAGCCTGTTCATCGAGCTGATGGCGCCGTGAACCTCATTGGGAAACTGCCCGTGCCTCGTATGTGGTGTAAGTAGCATTTTACCGAATCCAGCTGGTATGAAACGCGAGGTACATATATATACTTCATTTTTAGTCCATTTAACACGCGGACTTTGAACATATAATCAACGACCTCACCAGCAAGGAATCGAACCCTCGACCTACTGGGTGGCCCAAGGGAACGCTTACCGGCTAGCCCACAAGGACACTAAAAGCAGTTCTAGACTCTGTTATATTTCACACAAAGCCTGTTCATCGAGCTGATGGCGCCGTGAACCTCATTGGGAAACTGCCCGTGCCTCGTATGTGGTGTCAGTAGCATTTTACCGAATCCAGCTGGTATGAAACGCGAGGTACATATATATACTTCATTTTTAGTCCATTTAACACGCGGACTTTGAACATATAATCAACGACCTCACCAGCAAGGAATCGAACCCTCGACCTACTGGGTGGCCCTAGGGAACGCTTACCGGCTAGCCCACAAGGACACTAAAAGCAGTTCTAGACTCTGTTATATTTCACACAAAGCCTGTTCATCGAGCTGATGGTGCCGTGAACCTCATTGGGAAACTGCCCGTGCCTCGTATGTGGTGTCAGTAGTATTTTACCGAATCCAGCTGGTATGAAACGCGAGGTACATATATATACTTCATACCAGCTGGATTCGGTAAAATGCTACTGACACCACATACGAGGCACGGGCAGTTTCCCAATGAGGTTCACGGCGCCATCAGCTCGATGAACAGGCTTTGTGTGAAATATAACAGAGTCTAGAACTGCTTTTAGTGTCCTTGTGGGCTAGCCGGTAAGCGTTCCCTAGGGCCACCCAGTAGGTCGAGGGTTCGATTCCTTGCTGGTGAGGTCGTTGATTATATGTTCAAAGTCCGCGTGTTAAATGGACTAAAAATGAAGTATATATATGTACCTCGCGTTTCATACCAGCTGGATTCGGTAAAATGCTACTGACACCACATACGAGGCACGGGCAGTTTCCCAATGAGGTTCACGGCGCCATCAGCTCGATGAACAGGCTTTGTGTGAAGTATAACAGAGTCTAGAACTGCTTTTAGTGTCCTTGTGGGCTAGCCGGTAAGCGTTCCCTAGGGCCACCCAGTAGGTCGAGGGTTCGATTCCTTGCTGGTGAGGTCGTTGATTATATGTTCAAAGTCCGCGTGTTAAATGGACTAAAAATGAAGTATATATATATATATATATATATATATATATATAGTATATATATATGCTGATAACCACAAGGAAAGAAGAAAACACGAAGTTCCCAAGCGCTTTCGTGTAATTCACATCTTCAGGGGTGAGTACAGACTAGAGAGAGTAATACAAATCAAGGTGTATATATACAGAGGAGGGTGAGACCAGGTCCACAATGGTCAGGTATTAGGTAATGACCCTACTAATCTTTAAATAGCACACAACGGTTGGTGGTCAGGTCAGATGGTCAAGTGACCCGGCCTTCTCACCTGATCACAAATCTTCTTAATTACAAAATTGTCCAGCTTGTATGTGCCGTTACTCAAATTCATGTTGAATGCTTCGGTATGTTTAATAAGACTAGATTCTATGATGTTCCTACTATCAATTAAATTACATGGTAATATTGAGGAGGCATTATCCCAGTCAATGCAATGCTTGTTATCCCTCAAATGAACAAACAGAGCATTGGATTCCTGGCCTGTCCTAACACTGTATTTGTGTTGTTAAATTCTAGTTGCAAGATCTTTACCTGTCTGGCCTAAGTAAAACATATTACATTCCTTGCAAGGAACTTTATAAATGCAACCAATTGTGTTGTTGGGGGAGTTCTTGATTAACATTTGTTTAACAGTGCATGAGTTTTTAAATGCCACATTGACGTTCCAGGTTTTTAGCTGTGCAGGAATGTGTGAGAAATTTTTGTGAAATGGTAATATTAAGATATTCTTATGGTCATGGGTGGACTTGGGATCAGTTCTATAAAAAGTTTTCTTAGTAATGTTTAAGCATTTGTCTATGAAAGATCTAGGGTATTTAAGGTTTGAGCCAATATTATATATATATTTGTATTCCTCATCGATGAATTCCGGACTGCAAATTCTCAAGGCACGTAAAAACATTGTTGAAAATACTGACTGTTTGACTTTATTATGGTAGGCAGAACAATAATGAATGTGTGAACACACATTAGTTGGTTTTCTATAAATACTGAACTTAAAAGTGTTACCTATTCTGTGTATCAGACAGTCTAGGAATGGCAATTTACAGTCTTGCTCTAATTCCACAGTGAATTTGATGTAGTTAGATGTAGTTAAATAGCACCGTTGTGTGCTATTTAAAGATTAGTAGGGTTATTACCTAATACCTGACCATTGTGGACCTGGTCTCACCCTCCTCTGTATATATACACCTTGATTTGTATTACTCTCTCTAGTCTGTACTCACCCCTGAAGATGTGAATTACACGAAAGCGCTTGGGAACTTCGTGTTTTCTTCTTTCCTTGTGGTTATCAGCATATACCTAGATCACGCGCACCTACAGTGATTTACTTGCATATATATATATATATATATATATATATATATATATATATATATATATATATATATATATATATATATATATATATATATATATATATATGCGTTAATTGTATAAAATATACCTCTCTCTCTCTTTCTCTCTCTCTCTCTATCTATCTATCTATCTATCCTTTAAGAAGTACATTACATGACAAATAGAAACAGAGAAAAACAGTAGAGGGGTCGTGGGTGCCCAGAACAGGCTGGACGTGGTCAAGGGACATTCCGCGTTGACCAGTATTAGGTTAGCGGGACAATTGGTAAGGATTGAAAAATCTGGTTTACACACTATATATTTTTGAAGGATGGTCGCATATGTTGTTATGGTATCTGCTAGTTAAATAGGCTGGTTTTGGGGAACTGTTGATCTGTTCTGAACTGTTGTAATGCTGTTGTATCTCGCGTTCCAGGGATAATTGTGGTTCCTCGTAAGAATTTAAAACATATATACTATTGGTTATACATGAGCATTAGCAATATTATGTTAACTTAGGCTAACCTAATTAAGGTAGAGTTTAATTATAATACGAAAGTGAAGGATGTCTTAGATGGAACCCTGACAGTTTCATCACATAATCATTAATTTCATTAAATTTAATGAAACATTTTCACATTCGCTTAAGTCTTGACTACGTATTTGGGCTTAATCGTATGGAATATCCCTAAAATAAAACTGACAATTATAACCAGTAAAAGAAATCAGATAAAAGGTGAAGCAAGATTCAGGAAAATTAAAAATGAACTAAAATTTTTGGATATACTAAGTCAAAAGAAAACCACAATAAAGAGTTAAATAAATATAACGGCAAATTTCTCCATTATTTGAGATAAAAATATACGTAAATTTCTTGCAATATATAACTGTACATGCAGGCGGAGACCTCCGGTCGTGCAGTGACAATTCACTACAAGACAAGTTACCTAATAACTGTGCTTCAACTCGTTCTCTAAATATACATTAAGTATGGCACTGCCTGTTCTTGCTGCTTTCCGTAATCCCTCGTAAGACATTTACCTCATTATACTTAGCACAAGATCTAATGCAGCTCAGACAACGTACGTGCATTGGATTATCTTACATGTCCTTAGTGCCAACTTTACTTCAGTGATGGAATCTTTCTGAGTGCACATTGTGTGGGTCTTTTGTGTGTTCTTTATTTATCACCCAATAACAGATAAAAGTTTCGGTAGGGAAGATATATTTCTATGTCACAAATTATTAAACATGAACCAGTTATACAGCAACACGGAGCGATGGTTCTTCTCCCAGTGCTGAGGGTGTAAGATGATTTAACTTCAGGACTCACTTACACAATGTTAATCCAACCTAACCTTACCTTGCCAATAATCCACAATTCTTCGATTAATAAGATAAAAAATCATTTAAAACGTGTTCATCAGTATAATTAAACACGCACACACACACACACACACACCCTAATGAAAAAATAATTGATCGACATTTAATGAAGCAGGTAATTAATTAGTGTGTTTTGATGTGTAGTGACAGCCTAAGTATATGTAATGATTACCTGTTGACGCAGTGAATGACGGAGTACAATACTTGTTTACTGGTGGTGGTAGTTATGTAGGTGCTGTCATCATCCCGTATCAGTATCTACTATCTACCACCTACCACATTCCCTTACTTTTACCTAACATAATTACCTATTTTCTATCTACTTAACTCCATCTACTAGCACACATCATCTACCACCTACCATCTACCAGACACCACACATCACCAGCTATCACCTGCCACCACTTACTACCTACCCTTTACCAAAATACACCACCTACCACCAGACACCACCTACCACAACTCACCCAAGGCTCGCACGTCCTCAGTCAAATTTCATGAAGCATAAAACTGAAGTTGATGAATTAATATTGTAAAGTGCCGCGTGTCCAATAGAGAGGTAAATTGCGTTGATAGAAGTGTTGCGTTGAGAGAAAATTGCATTGGCAGAAGTAATGCGTTGATAGAAGAGTTACATTGAGAGTGAATTGCGTTGTCCGTAGTGCTGTGTTGAAAGAAAATTGCGTTGAGAGAAAATTGCGTTGACAGAGTTTAGTTGACACGAAGTTGCGTTGATAGAAGAGTTGCATTGAGAGAAAAGTTACATTGACAAAAACTGTATTGGCAAGAAATGGCTTTGAGAACCAGACTAAGATTCATCTTGACAAGTGTTGCAGACTTTGGCCTCGTGTGATGCAATGGATGTTTAAGATACCTGCATGTTGATGACAGTCAATGTTAACTTCTTTCTGACTGTCTTTCTGTCTATTTTTGTTTGTCTCTTTATCTCTTTCTCTTTGGCTGTCTGTCTTTTTCTGTGTCTCTGTCTCTATTATATTATTTATCTATGTTCCTCCACTTTCCTCATCTTACTCTCTTCTGCTTTTTATCCCATTTAGATTTATCAAATATTCCATCCTCTTCCAGTTTTATCATCCCCTTTTCATCTCGCCCAGTCTCCCTATATCTTGCTCCGTCTCTCTCCCTCCCCTACTCCTTCCGGTCCTTTTTCTTTTAACACCTATAGTCATCTTCTTTTGCTTTCCCTGCCGTTATCATCATCAATCTATCCTCTCTCCCTCCTCTCCCTAGCCATTTCATCTATTTTTCCCTTCATTACTCTCCCTCCCACTTTATTTCCCTCTCTCATCTATCTCCCGCCTACGCTCTCTTCTTTTTATTCTCTAACTCTCCCTCTCTCTTTCCGCTGCTCTTCGACTATTTCCTTCCACCACCACCCACAAACTACCCTCACTACTACACCCAGACACTCATCGCACTCTCCACTATATCAATTCACCACTACTCCTACTACTATTCGTATCAATACCCTCACCTCTACTTCTACCACTACCCTCACCACTTTATAACTACCCCCTTCCTCATCACTATTATATCATTAACCTCACCACTACTCTTGCCACTGGAGATGTTCGGGGTACTTGGTTCTAACTACAGGAGCGACCATAAACACCTGTAGAGTTTTGTAGTTTCTTATTAACGGAAATATATAGGGTGCGCTTACAAGCGCAGGTAGTTCCTACACTCCTATAGGGGTCAACTGACCTCTCTCTGACCTCTCAGGCGACATGTGGTAAGTGGTACATTAGCAGCTTCCAGATGTCGCCAGGCACATTTATCTAAGCGTGTGGTGACATGAAAAAGCCGGGACACTGCTCATGTGATGCGGGGGATCCTTCCCCAGCACACAATTCCCCCCCAGAAACAAGAGCAAAGAAAAATAAAACCCAAAACGCTGACCAGTGACCATATCAACTCTCAGACATAAAATTCAATATCATCCAGTGGAATTGCAGAGGTGCTAGGAATAAAAATGCTCAATTTCATTTACTAAAGTCATTATTCCGGCCAGACGTTTTTTGCCTACAAGAGACGCTACTTGCGGGTCAGGACGACCCACCTGTATTTGACAACTACACGTCCTACAGGGGAGACAACCTAAGGGGGGTAGCCCTATATATTAGGAGTGAATTCGCTCAACAAAGAGTCAACCTGTGCATGAACCTGCAGGCTGTGGCGTGCAGAGTCAAGTTTCGGTCTGACTATGTGGCCGTCTGCTCACTATACTGTCCTCTGGGCGGGCTCATTGACGATGGTGAGGTTGAGGAGCTATTTAACCAACTGTCAGGAAAAAAAATGATCCTCGGCGACCTCAATGCTCGCCATTTGCGGTGGGGCAGTGTCCGGAGTGACGGGAGGGGAGAGCAGGTGGCTGCAGCTATACACAACTCCAACTTGTCTCTTCTGAATGACGGTAGTGCGACTCGAGTGGACGAACGATTTGGCACAGCCTCAGCTATAGATCTCTCTATAGTTGATGCTGCCTTGCTATTAGATTGTAAATTTTCTACATACGACGACTCTCTGGGTAGCGACCATTTTCCGATCTGCATTTCTTATGAGTGTGGCGCCCCAACGGCTACTCCCGAGGTGCGCTACAACCTTAGGAAAGCAGACTGGAGGGCCTACTCAGGAGTCGTTCGTATAGACACCATTGGAGAAGACATCAACACCAAAATGTCACACATACAACAAGCTATAATACACGCAGCAGATTTAACAATTCCTAAGACTTCTGCAACAACCCACAGGCCTGGAGTTCCATGGTGGACACCAGACTGCCGACGAGTGGTTTGTGAGCGAAATAGGCGATGCCGTTTATTCAATAGAATTCCACCTCTTGTAAACGTAATTGAATATAAAAAAGCTAGAGCTAAGGCTAGGAGGGTTCTCGGGGAGTGCAAGAGAGAGTCTTGGCGGGCATTCGTCTCCACTATTAACAAGGATACCCCTTCCTCTGAGGTATGGTCGGCTATAAACCGGGTCAGATCCAAAGGAGGAAGGACTTTTATCCCACAGGTGAGTAGTGGAGGGCGGCTTCTCGACGAACCCCAGGCTATTGCCAACGCCCTCGGCCAGAAGTTCGCAGATGCCAGTAGCTCCACCAATCATGATCCACGCTTCGGCGTGTTCCGTGATCGTGCCGAGCTCTTGCATCTCGACTTCGAGAACGGGGACGAACAGGACTACAATCGAGCATTTTCCCCAGAGGAACTTTCGTTTGCTTTAAATAAGGGCAAGGGCTCTACTCCTGGACCTGACGGTATACGATACGAGATGATTAAGCACATTGACCAGGGAAACCTGGACAAATTGCTAGAAGTGTACAATGAGATCTGGACGTCCAGAACGTTTCCAAACTCATGGCACTTTGCCCATATCGTACCGATCCCGAAGAGGGACAAATGCCCTACCAACACCAACTCATTCCGTCCGATTTCGCTCACAAACTGTCTGTGTAAGGTCATGGAACGTATGATAAAGCGTAGGCTAATGTATTTTTTGGAAAGTAACAACTTATTGAATGATCGACAGTGCGGTTTCCGCCAAGGTAGAAGCACACTAGATCATTTAATAAGTCTTGAAACTGATATCTCAAAAGCTCTTTGCAGTAAAGAAACACTAATTGCAGTATTCCTAGACATAGAAAAAGCTTTCGACATGACATGGCGGACTGGCCTCATGATGAAGCTCCACACCTTGGGTCTGAGAGGTAATTTGCCAATTTCATTAATAATTTTTTGCAAGACAGGACTTTTTCCGTCAAATTAAAAGGTAACGTAAAGTCAGACACATTTGTCCTAGAAAATGGAGTTCCACAAGGCAGCGTTTTGGGCCCAATATTATTTCTTATAATGATTAATGATTTCCTATCACCAGCCCCCAGCTTAAGTGACCTCAAATTCTCCTTGTTTGCTGACGATTGCGCAATCTGGCGCTCCTCTCGGGTCGAGAGGCTATCTGCACAAAGGGTGCAGGCCGGCCTAAAAGCCGCTGAACAGTGGGCAATACAATGGGGATTTAGGTTTTCAGTTGAGAAGACAGTAGGAGTAGTCTTCACTAAGAAACGTAACATTAATAATCCAGTATTAAAATTAAATGATACTCCTATTAAATTTCAGACTTCAGTAAAACTTCTCGGTGTTCATTTTGACCGGAAATTAACGTGGAAAAACCACATAAACGAACTTGAAAGTAAATGTCTTAAAGTCACAAACATCCTGAAAGTTTTATCAGGTACTACATGGGGAGCCGATAGGAAATCTTTATTAATGGTGTATAAGACCCTGATCAGATCAAAACTAGATTATGGATGCCAGTTGTATGCTTCTGCATGCGACACCACACTCGCAAAGCTGACCAGAATACAGAACCGATGCCTTCGTCTATGTCTGGGTGCTTACAGGTGTACACGTGTAGGAAAACTGGAGGTTGAGGCCCATGTCCCTCCACTTCACATCAGGAGGGACATGTTGACGCTAAGGTACGGGTTGAGTGCGGCTAGGAGGCGCGGCACAGGCCACCCAGGTTGGTGTGCTGTTGCTAAATTCCGTTTCCTGCAGCTGCGTAGGTCCCCGTCCTCGGTTGTCCGCCTCCAGACCTTGTGCCAGGGTGCTGGTATCCATTTCGAAGACGTTGATAGATACGTTCCACCGTTGTGTCCGCCATGGGAGAACCCCAACTTCCATGTGGAAACATCGTGGCTTCCAGGAGGGAAGAATGACCTTCATCCTGAGCTCCTGAGGCAACTTTTCTATCAATTTCTGGAAGGATATAGCGCCTATACTCACGTGTACACCGACGGGTCCAAGACTGACGACAACGTTGGAGCCGGTACCTGGAGCAGAGACGGGGAGTGGAGCTCCCGCCTGCCGCGGCATACAACCATATTCTCTGCAGAGATGTTCGCAATAAGTAGAGCCATTGACATTGCAATAACAAGCAATGTCAATGATGTTGCTGTCATTTCAGATTCCATGTCAGCTCTTAAAGCAATTCAAGGTGGTGACACTTCCAGCAATGAGATACAGGGCAACATTATTAATAAACTACATGAGTGTGCCAAGAATATTGTGCTGATGTGGGTGCCTGGGCATTGCAACATTTGGGGCAATGAACAGGCAGACAGATTAGCAAAAGCGACTGTGGGTCTCAGGGAGACAACTAATGTACCCTGGGAGCGTCAGTCGTGTCTCTCCTTGGGGAAGACATATACAATTGGGAAGTGGCAACTTGATTGGACGAGGTTAGATCTTCACAACAACTGGAAGACTAACATAGGAAACTGGCTTTCAGCATACAGAAAGAATAGGAGGGAAGAGGTGGTTCTCGCCAGACTAAGGCTGAACTATACCTATTTGACCCACCTAAAAGCCTATCTTGACAACTCCTTTCCACCTATCTGTGCCACGTGCAACAAAATTCTCTCTATCCGACACATTCTGACTGAGTGCAGCCAGTACGAACCAGAGCGCCGGCAGCTGGTGATCCTAGCTGCCGAGCAAGGCTTCGTGCTGACTGTACCCAATTTATTGCAAGATGATGTCACCATAAGTGACGCTGTAATAATCTTCCTCAAGGAGACCCATCTTATCGGCATGTTATGATTGACACACGCATGAACTCTTTTTATATTTATAATATGTATGTAACCATGCCCTAAAGCAAATAAAAATGAATAAAACAAAAATTTAAACATACAACATGAGAGACATATCACAAACCTTTCCATTACATACAACACGCACATTTATCAAGTTAAACTGACACCCACCAACACATATTTAAACAAAAAGACACGGGCTACAAAAGACAAAAAAAAAAAAAAAAAAAAAAAAAACATAGAAACTAGTCACCTGACCGGCCATTTCATCTGGTCTGTCAGTAACTCACTATCATATCACTCACTCATACCATAATTCATCCCAAATAAAACACCAAGAAGAAAGAAGTAACCAAAATACCAAGAACAAGAAGAACACAAGAATAACAAGAAAAGAAGAAACAAGAACATCAGATTAGTTGTAGAAGAAAGAAGACCAAGACTAGAAGAAGAAAGAAGACATCAGCTCCGGCCGAAATAGCCTAATGGCGAAGTGGCCAGCAATCCCCAATACCAGTTCTATGAAACAGGGGCATTGCCACACGCTACTGACTAGAGAAGTAATGTATATAAATAGAGTACATACATGGTATACATACAACATACATAATATACATACAGCCACTACTCCTTCTAATACCTCCTCATCATTAACTCATCACTACCTCACCACTTCACAACACCACCCCTACCACTAATCCCCACACTCACCAACCCCACACTCGCCACCTTTACCATTTAACTAGACCCCACGTCCTTTCGCAAAAAAAGACAATAAGTGGCGTTTCAGTGACACTTTCCTCATGAGAGCTCTTCCTTGCTACTAATACCTAACTCACACTTATCTTGCTTAATGTTAAGTGATCCAAATGACATTCTTACCTCAAGTATCTATCATAATTTTGAATCTTTATCACTGAAAATCATGGTTCAGGTATAACGTACAGGGACACAAATTGTCTTGTGGTGACAGTATCTTAAAGGTGATGCTTTAACCTGCTCATATCTACCATGCTTTAAACTACTAGAATCTACATCTCTTCACCTACAACGCACGACCTGCCTAAACCTATCACACACCAAGCACCACCAAATACTGCACCTGCCATCTATCACACACACACACACAAACACGCACTACATCCTTGACCACCGGAGGGTCAAGACCTATCAGGAGCTGCTCCTGCTGCGCAGCTGCCCCCCCCCCCCCCCCCACCTTGGCCAATGTTTGGCCCCTTCCCAAAGTCCCCACCACCGGGATATCAACATAATCAAAACTAACAATTTCGTTTTGGAAAGAAGTGGGATCAGTGGTGAACAGTGATGGACAGTGTTTAAGCCAGCGATTCAGTACTAGACAATACCAATGAGAGCAGTGACCCACCAGTGAGATAAGCACCCCTGGGAACCGACCACCATCTTCTTCCCAGGCGGTGTTAATCAGTCCTCCCTGGGAACAACAGTGGGTCGGCTTTACACCGGACTACGAGGTAACACAACACCACCTAGCAGAGAGTGGGTTACTGTGACGGTGACCGGTAATAAAGTCACAGGAAAAAAGTCACAATTTTGGCTAGGAAAAAAGTCACAGGAAAAAAGTCACATTTCCTTTAAACACTATAGATTCTAATTAAACAAAAAGTATTTTAAGTCGCTTATTAACTGACAATGCAAGGCAATGAAACAAAAATATTTATGTCAATCGTTTATTGGCAATATATAACATGTACACATTGAAAACAACATACATAATGTCATAGCATTATAAATACTCGAAAAAATCAGAGTTTATTAAATACCTTTAAAACAGTCATTTATTGAAGTACTGACAAAGCAAGGCAATGAAACAAATCACAGTTTAAAAATAGAAACCTTTAAAACAGTAATTTATTGAAATACTTACATGACATGTACACGTTGAAAACAACTTACATAATAGCATGGTATTACATGTATATTTAGTGTTGATGATTAAGACGAATATTCCAACCGACGTCACGAAGAAAATCTGTTACAGTCTTGTGGTCCTCCCGTCGAGCAACACACAAGTTGCGAAGGCTTTCTTGTAGCTGCACATAGCGTCGACAAACTCTTCTTTGAGGTGGGTTGCCAACAGCATCCTGCTTGATAATGGTGCTCACTGTCGCTTCTTCAAGCTGAAAACATTCAATGACGCGCCAGATTGAGGGATGGTAGTGACCGACAAGGTTGAAGAACTTATTATTCCACCCTTCACAAATGTTGTTGGTACGAGCATTGTTGTTCATGGTGGCATCATGCACATTCTTAGGTGTGGGGCGAACATAGGTGAGGTGTAACGCATTCTCAGAGGCATCAGGGGATCACTGGGGATGGTAACTGGCTGCTCAAAGGAGCCACTAACAAATGTACGATCACAATACCTGAGCAACTCCTCGGCCTCAGGTGGATCTGGTGAATGACAGTTTTGAGGCATCTCATACCTTCAATAACGTCTCCAGGGGCAAAAAAGCTAGTGCATCAATCATGCCACAAAACAAACGAAACCTGACATTGAAACTTTCCAGGGTTCCAGCACTTACTGCAAAGTTGCTAAGCTTGTTCCACTCGTCCACCACCCTATTTGTGAACCAGTTCCTTCCTATCTCCCTCCTAAACATAAACTTATCCAACTTAAATCCGTTGCTCCGAGTCCTATCCTGCTCGGATATTATAAGAACTTTATCTATATCCCCTTTGTTGATTCCTTTCACCCATTTAAATACTTCTATCATATCCCCCCCGCACTCTTCGTCTTTCTAGGGAATGCAAGTTTACTTTCTTTAACCTATCCTGATATGGAAGGTTTCTAAGTCCCGGACTCATTTTCGCCATTCTTCGCTGCACCGACTCTAGTGAATTGATATCCATTCTATAATAAGCGCACCAGAACTGAACAGCATAATCGAGTTGCAATAAGACCTCTGCACTCTTATTACTTAGACTTCTAGATATAAAACCTAATACTCTGTATGCCTTATTTCGAACAATAACGCACTGTTTTCTAGGCGGTAGGTCCGGGCTTACAAGTACCCCTAGGTCTCTTTCACAAGTCGACTTCTCTAGGTTGATGTTGTTAAGGCTGTATACATTGGCAGTATTTGTTCTTCCAATATTAAGTACGCTGCACTAGCTGGTGTTGAATTTCATTTGCCATTTTTCAGACCACCCCTGCAGTTTATTTAGATCCTCCTGTAGTGCATTTGCATCCTGCCCTATTTTGGTGTCATCTGCAAACTTGCTTATATCACTGCTGATCCCAGTATCTAGATCGTTTATATATATTATGAACATGAGTGGGCCTAGTACTGACCCCTGGGGAACCCCACTGGTTACACAGCCCCACTCAGATTTAACACCATCTACGCTGACCCTCTGCGTTCTATCGGTGAGCCATGATTTTATCCAATTTAAATTTTTCCCTCGATACCATGTCTGACGTGTGTCACGGATACCCACAAAATGTTCTATACTACTGAGGGTATACACAAACACTTGTTGTCTTAAAAGTAGGTTCTATTCTCGTACGGGAGATATATATACAGTAGGACCCAGGAGCTCGCGTTTACACCACGAAGACTCTGTCTTCACTCTCTATATGTATTACTACGCGCTGGCCTGTACAGATGCCAGCATTCACAAGCTGAATACATAAAGTATAAATATGATAATTTATATACATAATATGGTGCACAATAAATGGGAATATTACATAGGATTAATACATGTTCTGCAATACTTTACTATACATAATTAATAAGAGTAATATAGGAGTAATATAATAATACACAGCTGATGGTACTACTTTGTGTCAATATCATACACCTCCCTCCCCCCTATACGCTCATAGTTTCATCTTGAGCGGACCTTTTGTTTCTGAGTCGCTCGGACCTGCGGAGTACTGGGGCAGAAACACAAGGTGGGGATGGACTTACTTTAGAGACATCATCATTAGGGGACTCAACTGGGGAAGGGTCAACACTAGGCAGCTCCACAGGTCGGAGGAAACGACGGTTCCTCCACCATACTCTACCACTAGGAAGACGCACTTGGTAGTCCCTGGACTGGCCAATACCCATTACAACCCCAACCTTGTCCCAGCGGTGAGATACCGGATCTTGAATCCTGATCTGCTGGCCGATACTCAACCTGGGAAGGGGGCGGGCATGACAGTTGTACTGAGCAGCGACATCTGCGGCTCGTTCTGCTGCACCGCGGTCACATTCTTCAGTCTTGGCCTGCCACTCTTGAGAAAAAGACTTCGGGTAGGCAGGAACACAAGACCTGAGATGATGTCCGTATAGAACCTGGGCTGGGGAGCGTCCGGTGAAGTTCGGGGTGTTGCGTAACTCCAACAAACCTCGATCGAAGTCCTTGCAGTCGATATTTCCTGAGGGTGACACCTTAAGGATCAGGTGTTTCACAGTCTTGACTGCGGCTTCAGCGTGTCCATTCGCCTGGGGGTAGTGGGGCGAGGTTACGACATGACGGACTCCCCAACGGTCCATGAAGTCCCGGAACTCGTGGCTGGTGAACTGGGGTCCTCCATCAGTCCTGAGGCGGAGGGGAACACCAACTTCTTTGAAGTAATGCCTGAAGTTCCGGATAGTAGCAGTAGCCGTTGTATCACTACCACAGGGGACGACAACAGGCCATCCAGACAGTCGGTCGGCAATGACGAGGAAGGACTTCCCTGCAACTGCAAAGAAATCGGCCGACACAGACTCGAAGGGTCTTGAAGGGTTGTCGTCGCACATTAAAGGTTCCTGTTGCTGGCTAGGTTGCAGAATCTGGCACGGCTCACAGGCACGGACGGTACTTGCAATGTCCGCGTCGATTCCGGGCCAAAATACAGTCTGCTTCGCCCGTCGCTTGGTGGCCTCCACTCCTTGATGGCTGTCGTGAAGGCGGGCCAAGGTACGGCGGTGTAGGGCAGCAGGAATAACTACTCGTGGACCATACAAGACGAGGTCTCCGTCACAATAGAGGTCCTCGCGTATTTTCCAGTACGGGAGTAGTGATTCATGAAGGTCGTATGGGTCAGATGGAAATCCCTGAGACACACAGTAGACGAGCCGGATGTAGGAAGGGTCGGCCCGGGCTGCGGTGCGGAGATCTTCAAGGGTCTTATCTGCATCCGGTGCTGTAGACTCTTCTGATGTGAAGACGGCCTTCAATGAAACTACTGACTTAAGGGATGCAGCAGCTGTAGGACACAACATCTCGTCCTCTGGGGTGGGGCGACTGACAGGGGCGCGGGACAGGGCATCCGGGATGCACAACAGCTTACCCGCACGCCACACAGCCGTGAAGAGATAAGGCGAGAGCTTCTCTTTCAGACGTTGAAGGCGAGGATTCTCTACTGCATCCAAAGAGTAGTGATTGATTATAGGTATAAGAGGGCGATGATCCGTGAAGAGGGTGAAGTGCTGAAGTCCTATCAGGTAGAAGCAGCACTTCGCCATCGCCCAGACAACAGCCAACATCTCCAGCTCAATCGTCGCATATCGGGTCTCAGCGTCGGTCAGGAACCGGGATCCACACTGAATTAAGCGGAGTTGTCCACCGCCATGGTCCTGCAGAAGGGCGTAACCAACGCCGTAGAGTCTGGAGGCGTCAGTCTGGAGGACGGTGGGTAGGGCTGGGTCGTAACAGGCGAGGACAGGTGGACTTACGAGGGCCTGCTTGACTCGCTGGAAGGCGTCTTGATGATCTGGGGACCACAGGAATGTCCTCCTGGGGCTCAGCAGGGGGCGTAACGGCTGGGCTGCGGCGGAGATGTCAGGTGTAAATTCAGCCAGCTGATTGACCAGACCCAAAAAAGAACGGAGGTCTGTCAGGTTGGCAGGGGTTGGAAAATCCCTGATTCCACTTACTTTCTCCGGGTCAGCTGCGATGCCTGATGCTGAGAGTGTGTACCCACAGAAGTTCACTGATGGAGCGGCGACTACAAACTTGTCAGCGTTGAGGGTAATCCCGTACTTTCGACATCTGGTGAGAACTTCGTATATCCGGGAGAGGTGGGCACAGTAGTCTTCGTCGTGGAGTAAGATATCATCAACCACCTTGACACAATTCGTGACTCCTTGAAGGGCCGCGTCACCACGTTGACAGAATGCATCGCCCGTAGCGGCAAATCCCATGGGGCCTCTGCAATACTGGTATCTTCCATATGGTGTGATGAATGTAGTCAAATGCTGGTCTTCTTCGGCCAACTCGATCTGCCAATAACCACATAAGGCGTCCATAGTTGTAAAAAACTTCGCCTTCGGGTCCACACTTCGAACAGCTGCGAAGGGTGTGGGTGAAGGGTGGGCTGGACGGGAAACTTGCTGGTTAAGTTTTGACAGATCGGTGGTGATCCGTACTCCACCACGAGGTTTGGCGACAGGGACGAGAGGGTGGCACCAAGGTGAAGGTTCGTCTCCGGCCGGTTTGATGATTCCCTGAGCAACCATGGAGTCAAGCTCTTGTCTAACTAGCTCCTTGTGGGCGTGAGGAATCAAACGAGGGGTGTGGATGGCAAAAGGTGTAGCACCATCCTTAAGATGAATCTTCATAGGTGGACCCACCATCGGCTTGAGTGGTGTGGATCCTAAAGATTTCTTATTAACCAACACGTCAGCAAACTCCTTGAGAAGGTAAGCTCTTGCGTCAAAAGGGGACGTGTTAGTAGAGATAGGGAATTCCTTCAACCTGTTGACATGGGTGATCTTTAAAATAGGTTTAGGGAATTCCTTGGAAATAATGGCTAACTCTTGACAATGGCCATATGATAAAAGCGGAGTCGGGATACCATCATGAACATCCATCCGGGCCGAGCAAGACTGCTTACCAAAGGTAAGGGTAGCCCAGAAAGATCCCAAAGCTGGAGCCATCTTGGAACCATCAGCTGTCAGTTTCGTTGTCTGAGGAGGGGGCTGTAGGTTGCTCCGGGGTATTCCCAAACTTGCTAAGTGTTGTGGGCCAATTACTGAGACGTCAGCACCGGTGTCAGGTAACATCTGAAGACTGGATGACGAGTTACCGTAAGAAATGACGACATTGATGTGCTGGGGCGTCGTGTCTGTGGAACTATGTACACGACGGCAGGAAAGACTGGACACAGCGTCTTGATGTTTGCCAGAAGGAGGGGGCGCGCCAGCACTACCTGAGGATGACTTCTTGGATCCTAGGTGGTGTCCTTTATGTGTCTTCTTACGACAACATTTGTCACAATGGCCCACACGACCACAAAGTCTGCACTGAACTTTGCTAGCAGGGCACTTGACTGTGTAAGCCCAGTGACCCTGGCGGTCGCAACTTCTGCACACGCTTTGAGCAGCTGGGCACTGGGAGGCATTATGCTGTCTCACACAGCTGTTACACAAAGCTGCTGCTGAAGGTGTAGCTGGAGGGTGAGGGGTGGGGTTACTTTGCTGCTTCTTACCCTTTCTGTAGGAAGACACTGCCCTCACCTGGTCAGGCTGTGAGCGTAAAGCTGAAGTCGCACACCTGGCGGCCTCGTACGCTCGACATTTTGTAACAACATCTTGAAGGGAGGAAGTGGGGTCGAGGGAAATGAGACGCTGAACCAGCTCTTCATCTCGGACACCCGTTAAAATGATTGTCTGAAGTTGTGTCTACTCACAGACTTGAGAATGTCCGGGACAAACATCAACTTCCTCTGAACACCTTTTGAGCCTTACAAAAAATGCATCAAAAGATTCTCCATCAAGCTGCTTACATTGGAGGAGTTCTCTTCGTCTGAGTGCTTCGTTGCGCTGTCCCTTGACGTGTTCCTGCAACTTGTCGAGCACGGCCTCTACCGTCAGAGTTGTTGTAGGAGGCACTTGAAGTGTGTGCTCGAGAGTACGTTGTGTCTCTAAGGACAAGCACATACGAAGCTGTATCATTTGTTTCGGCTGTGATAAACTTGACAAGTCAACCATTGTTGCGTAGTCTTGCCAACGTCGATGCCATTCCCGAAACATCTGATACGAAGCGTCAGATATCAGAGAGGGAGGCGTCTGTACTGCAGCCTTTTGAGGTGTTGTTGATCCGACTCTGGGAAATGAGGTACCAGTACCTCTAGTCGCATCAACGTCAGTAGTAGCAGACGAATCTTGTATGGTAGATCGTTGTGGGGATGCTAACAGAGAAATCAAGACTTCAAATCTGGCTTGATCTTCCCTTCTTCTCAGGTCATCCTCACTTCTACGTATGTCTTCGAGTTCTCTGCGTGTTTGTTCCTCTTTGTGGCGTCGTCTTTCAGACTCTTTGTACCGAATTTCTTCCTCTTCTCTCCTTGCAATATCGTCCTGGCGTCGAGAAGTTTCCATCCACTTTATCAGTTGACGGAGATCTGTGGACGCATGCATCGAAGGAGAGCTGGCTCGCGATGAGCGAGGAGATTCTGTGGGTGACTCGGCGTTGTCACTGTGGGGAGCGTGGGGCGTGAGCGTGGGTGGAGAGAGGTCTCCCACACTAAAACTCGTAACCCCATCGTCCAGGGTATCATTTTGATCTCTGTGAGACATGCCGACAGCTTCTGTACTCTATCTGTGCAAAAGACCGGGTCAGCCCCTCGTATTCTATGCACAGAATTACAGAAGTCTGAAGTAAGTCACAAGAAAATAGAAGGTGAATGCGTGTGTGTGTGTGTGTGTGTCTGGCGGGAGGGGAGAGACTTGGCGCGCTGCCAGACGTAGGAGCGGGTGGGCAGCGTCGAGCGCTGGTTCCTCAGTCACCCTCAGACCAGAGACGGGAGAGCACGTACTGTCGGGCTGCTCCCTTAGTCATCTGACCGCAACTTGCACAGACAATTATGATTAAAATACACAACACAGCACTTCACAAAACACTTCACTTCACAGCAGAGCACTGTACACAGCATAGCACTTCACAACACTGTAAGTCTAGAGGCTTGTAGTGGTCTTGCTGAAGGCTGAAGACGAGACGCCATTAACAGAGTCCGGGCGGAAAGGCTTGGTCCACTGTATCTCACTGAGAAATAATCACTGCGCCATCTGACGTGTGTCACGGATACCCACAAAATGTTCTATACTACTGAGGGTATACACAAACACTTGTTGTCTTAAAAGTAGGTTCTATTCTCGTACGGGAGATATATATACAGTAGGACCCAGGAGCTCGTGTTTACACCACGAAGACTGTCTTCACTTTCTATATGTATTACTACGCGCTGGCCTGTACAGATGCCAGCATTCACAAGCTGAATACATAAAGTATAAATATGATAATTTATATACATAATATGGTGCACAATAAATGGGAATAATACATAGGATTAATATATGTTCTGCAATACTTTACTATGCATAATTAATAAGAGTAATATAGGAGTAATATAATAATACACAGCTAAAGGTACTACTTTGTGTCAATATCATACACCATGAGCCTTAGCTTTTCTCAGAAGCCTCTGATGCGGTACTCTGTGAAATGCTTTCCTAAAGTCTAAGTAAATAACATCGTAATTTTCGTCATTATCTACTACCTCGAAGACTTTCCTAAAAAATGTCAGCAGATTTGTTAGACAAGATTTTCCCTTTGCAAACCCATGTTGAGAGTCGTAGATTAATTTGCTTTTCTCTAGGTGCGATCGGATGCTATCTGCTATAATTGATTCAAGAAATTTCCCCACTACTGACGTCAAACTGATCGGCCGGTAATTTGAGGCTGATGCTCTGTCTCCCTTTTTGAATATGGGTACTACATTTGCCTGTTTCCACAAGTCTGGCACAACTCCCGTGTCTAATGATTTTGTAAATAAATTTACGAGAGGTCCGCTAATCTGTTCCCTTGTCTTCTTTAGATAAGTTTATTTATCCTCTTTTCTGATAGAGATATTCTTTAATTTCTCTTCTTCCTTTCCCCTAAATATCAGTTCCACCTCTGGAATTTCCTCGCGAATTTCTTCTGTGAAAACTGATAAGAAGTAACTGTTCATTGCTTTGCTTATTTCTCACTGCCATTTATCACTTCCCCCCTCCCTGAATTTAAAGGCCCAACTTTGTCCTTGACCTTTTTTCTATATATACCTGGAAAAATCACTTGGGATTCGCCTTGGATTCTGTTGCTATTCTGATTTCGTAGTCTCTCTTTGCTTTCCTTACATTTTTCTTAACATTCCTCGATAGTTCATCATACCTATTTCTGAGCTCTTCCTCCCCTCCCTTTAATTTCTTATATATTCCTTTCTTTATTCCTATGTCATGTTTAAGCTTTCTGGTCATCCACCTTGGCTCATTCTTATTTGACCTAATTTTTCTGTATGGTATATTTTATTCTTTTACTTTAAGTAGTATACTAGTGAACATATAATAGTCATGATCAATTGTTGTGTCATCCATGACCTCACCCCTTCCTACTTGGGACTGACGTGACTGTTCCCAGGTGACCTCACCTAGGTACCTTCTTAACCCCTGATAATCCGCCAACCGAAAGTTTGGGACTCTGACCATACTGTCATTGTTTTTCTTTCCCAATTTAGTGTGAACCTGATTTCTCTGTGATCACTGTTCCCTTGTTCTTCCCCTACTGTGATATCTCTGATAATATTTTCTTTATATGTTAATAATAGGTCTAATATAGTATCACCTCTAGTAGCTTCTGTAATCAGTTGTTTTATAAAATTGTCCTGTACTGCATCTAGGAAGTCTTCAGATTCATAGTCACCTACAATGCTGTCCTAGTTAATATTTCTGAAGTTGAAATCCCCCAGGATGTTGTATTTTGTTGCCCTACTCATATTTTGCCATATGGGCTGAGCTGCTTCTTTCCAAAGACTTCCGGGCCTGTAATTCACTCCCATAATTAGCTTTTCTCTTCCTTCCACAATTTCTACCCATATTGACTCGGTTCTTATTTCACTCTTTGTTGAATTATTGATACATTTTAATGTATCCTTGACGAAAAGTGCGACCCCTCCCCCTTTCCTACATTCCCTGTCCTTGTGAAAAAGGTTGTACCCTTCTATGTGGTACTCTGATAAAAAGTTCTTGCTCGCCAGATTCATCCAAGTTTCGGTGATTGCTATAATGTATACATTCTCGGTACATACAACCGCTCTCAGTAAGTCTATTCTATTTTTAACGCTCCTACTGTTTGTATAGTATACATTTAAACCTACCCTTCCCTGGTCCTGTTTTACCCCTTGTCCTGATTACCCAATTTTACGGCATCTAGTGCCGGAGGGGCGGCAGCAGCGTCTTTCCGGCGTTGGCGCTTGTCTGCCTCGTTATGCTGTCAGG
Organism: Homarus gammarus; assembly: GCA_958450375.1. Lineage (NCBI taxonomy): Eukaryota > Metazoa > Arthropoda > Malacostraca > Decapoda > Nephropidae > Homarus > Homarus gammarus. The sequence goes on along the minus strand of CAUDMG010003686.1, from coordinate 412,098 downwards.
CTAACTCTAAAATACTGACACCTTCTCGTGTGGTGATCCTCCAAGCATTACGGAGTTGAGTATTCGTCTCCGAGGGGCCGATTTGGCACTTTTTCAGGTTTGTCTTAAGACTATCCATATACCTTTTCATTTGCCCGCCAGCGTTACGCTTACTATTCGTTAGGTGACTGTAAAGTAGCTGCTTTAGCAGTTTACTGTCGTCCATGTAGGTAAAATGGCCAGTCAAGCGTAGTTGTTCATGGATAATGGTAGCCTCGATGTTTCTACAGTTGGTGTCAGGAATAATTCTGGCAATTGTTCTCTTGTCTTTTCAACAAACTCGATGGATGGAACATAGACTAAGTTGGTGAAAGTTTCAAGTGCCTTGGGATGCCTCCTGCATGTCACCCATGTCTCGTTGCTATATAGCAGAGTGGGGAGGACCATTGGTCGATATACGTGTAAATTTGTAGATAATTTCAGCTCCCTACAGCGGAAGACTTGGTTTCGGAGTCTGCCAAAGGCCTGAGATGCACATCTAATCTGATGTTAAATCTCTTAATCAATGACCCGCGGTGGTGGATAGGTGGGATCCTAGATACCGAAAGTGGGAAACATTAAAGAGGGTAGTACCGTTATGCTGGATGGATGGTGGAGGTGTGACTGAACAAGGGGCAGGCTGAAAGAGAATTTGAGTCTTACGTACATTCACCTCGAGGCCGAAGTGTCCATACGCATCTGCGTAGGTGTTCAGAATCTCCTGTGGGTCGCTTTCAGTGTGAGCGACAAGGGTGAAGTCGTCTGCATACTGAAGTTCAGTAATGGAAGCTGCCGACACCTTTGTTTCTGCCTGGAGTCGTTTTATGTTGAAAAGACCCTTCATCCGGTACTCGATATCCACCCCGCCGACTAAATTGGCTCTGGCACGAGTAAGGAAGGCAGCCAAGAAAATGGAAAATAGCGTTGATGCCAGTACACACCCTTTTTTAACCCCCCTTTGGATGGGGAAGACCTCAGACTGGGTGCCTTTGTGAAGGTCACTGCCGTTCATGCCATCGTGGAGTTGCCTAACAATGGTGATGAATTTCGGCGAAAACAGCTTCCCTGTTCACCGAGTCGAAGGCCTTGGTTAGGTCGATGAAAGCCATGCACAGGTCAAGACGCTGCTCTCTGCACTTTTCCTATATTTGACGGACAGCAAAGATCATGTCAGTGGTGTCACATGATGGTCTCAAGCCACATTGAGATTCTGGGAGGAAGTTTTCCACCTCAGGACGAAGTCTGTATAGGAGGACTCGTGCGATAATATTGCCAGCAACGGACAGCAGCGAAATCACACACACACATAAACACCTTAAACAATCAGAAACACTAATAAAGGAAGAGGTTTAAGCATAAAATACAAGAACAGCAATATTCTTGCAATGCCAATACATATATTGTAATACCTTAACGTTGATAAAATGATTAGTATATAAAAATATATTAAAGTTGCTTATTCACACAGCCATGTCATCGCATTAGTTTATTTACTCGGAAACAGAGGTAAGGAACCGTACAAGATGGTATTGAGAGATTTGTTTTAAGGGAGCAGAGTGAAGCCTGATAATGGATGAACACTGTTATGGGCCTATAGTTCAGACTCAAAACCAATTAACATATTAAAGGTTATTGAAGAGTGATTGTCCGGCTCTTAAACGATTAACCTTGGCCTACAATTAATTAATTTTTCAAGTAACTTAAATTATATATATATATATATATATATATATAATCAACGACCTCACCAGCAAGGAATCGAACCCTCGACCTACTGGGTAGCCCTAGGGAACGCTTACCGGCTAGCCCACAAGGACACTAAAAGCAGTTCTAGACTCTGTTATATTTCACACAAAGCCTGTTCATCGAGCTGATGGCGCCGTGAACCTCATTGGGAAACTGCCCGTACCTCAAAGTCCGCGTGTTAAATGGACTAAAAATGAAGTATATATATGTACCTCGCGTTTCATACCAGCTGGATTCGGTAAAATGCTACTGACACCACATACGAGGCACGGGCAGTTTCCCAATGAGGTTCACGGCGCCATCAGCTCGATGAACAGGCTTTGTGTGAAATATAACAGAGTCTAGAACTGCTTTTAGTGTCCTTGTGGGCTAGCCGGTAAGCGTTCCCTAGGGCCACCCAGTAGGTCGAGGGTTCGATTCCTTGCTGGTGAGGTCGTTGATTATATGTTCAAAGTCAGCGTGTTAAATGGACTAAAAATGAAGTATATATATATATATATATATATATATATATATATACAGTATATGTAACCGGTCGGGTTTTTGAGTATAGTGGATGGTTTGCAGTGGAAGCGCCCCTTTTGATAAAAACCCGAACCAGCACAAACACAATTTATTTAAAACATATTCTCCGTGACCCGTGGAAAGATAGCACCTGTGATTGGGGTGAATGAGACGCACTGTAAAATTTGACACTTCTATTCCCTCCAACACTACAGACACAATCAATAATGGTACACCAACATTTGCGCACCTCATAGCCTGGCTTAAAACACTAAACTGGGGAACAAATGATGTACATGATATCAACAATAGGTAGAAATATTAAGTGCCTTATGAGAAGCTACTAAGGTAACAGTGCAACTTAGACTAGAATGAGGAGCTCATCTTAAAACAGTTCCTCGTTATCTCACATCCCTTAGTGACACATAAACATTAGAAAACAATAGTATCAAAAATATTTAAGGAATATTAACTACACCCAACAAGATAATATCAGTCACTGAGAAATAGTATCAAAATATTAAGAAATGTTACCTACAAACATGAACAGGCCTTAAGGGCATTCAACAGGATAATATCAGTCACTGAGAAATAGTATCAACAATATAAAGGAATATTACCTACACACATGAACAGGCTTAGGGCATTCAACAAAATAATATCAATCACTGAGAAATAGTATCCAAATCATTAAAAACTATTAACTCCACACATGAACATACCTTAAGGGCATTCAACAAAATAATATCAGTCACTGAGAAATGGTATAAAAAATATTAAAAAATATTAACTACACACATGAATCAATCATAGCCTGTCTGGGATGACCCACAATTACTACTATCCTAACTGCCCAATAACCCGAAAGGAGTAACTACTAGCCTGCCACGGAGGCCTGCAATTACAAGAGACCCAAGAAAATCACTCATGACCCACCAGGCAGGCGGGTGCTCCGCTATTTTTGTCAGTACTTTCTCTAGATCTCAGGAGTCATGAATGTTTTTCTTCACCAATACCCGTAAAACATGCTTCTTAATCTCACACATAGATTCCGAATGCATCCGTATTTTTAAGGCACTAACAAGCCCCTCACAACTTTGGATAGGAATTCTTGCATCTCACGTGTGAAAATCAACCATGAGGAGCGCTGTTTCCACACCTGGACTTGTTTAATACTAAATAAACCTTACCACCATTTCCCGTAACTTGCATCACACATATGCTCAGAGCACACCCATACTGGGGAGATAAACTGTCTCTAAGTACCCACTAGACTCCAAGTCTCAGTGTGTGACCGTTCATTCACTCAGACTGCCTCAGTTTACACTCGGTACATCCATGAACCGGAAGAGAGCGACTGTCAGCCGATGAGCTCAATCCAGCTGAGGGAAGGATTCTATTTTCCCGTCTGGTAGACACTAGTTCTAACTGACCGAAGACACGTGGTGTTGTGAACCCCAATAGGGAGAACTGATCGACCAATGCCGGGGCACTCGTTCACTCGGGAGGTCCCAGCTAAAACCTTGCTAACCAGTGACAAAAAAAAAAAAAAAAAAAAAAAAAAAAAAAAAAAAAAACCGGTTATGGAGCGCGTACGCCCTCCTAACCGCGACCCCCGCCTGAACCGCCAACCTGACGACCCGAACTACGACAGGCTCCGCACAGAGAAAGCGGACCAGTTACGCGCCTTCAATGAAGCCCTAAAAAGCAGGAACACTGCCACCACCTCCACCAACTCCACCACCACTGCTACCGCCACTGAGGACGACAACTGGACGAAGGTAGAAAATAAAAAACGCCGACGTGCTTCTTCGGGAAACGAATGCCGTCAAGCAGCCCAAAAGGCACCCATCACCACCACCAGCTCACCTCCAACGACACTGCCAAAATTCCGGATCACGAAAACGGACACAAAAACGACATATGCCGCCATCACAGAGATAGAAAAGCAAAATCCACTGGCCAAGTTCTCAGTGCGGCCCAACCTAAAGGGGGAGATGATTATTCACCCCAAAGACAAGGACTCCGCCACCACCCTCGACACTTACCTGCAAAACACCACCACCGTTGCAACAACCAAGCTAGACCCCGCCCAGAAACTGATGAAGTCGGTAGTCCTCCGGTACCCAAAGGAACTACATCTCGAACCCCTGGAGAACCACCCGAAGATCTTAAAAGCCGAGAGATGCTTTCCCCGGTCCGACAAGACGGCCACCACAAAACAAGTGCTCATAACGCACTACGGTTCACCCCCCAGCACCATAGACCTCAAAACCTGGGGGATCTACGAAGTGAGGCCCTTCGTCCCAGAGCCCCTGCGGTGCTTCAGATGCCAGAAATACGGGCACCATCAGACAAGGTGCACGTACAAGTTAATCTGCGCAGTCTGCGCACAGAAGCACGGCACACACTACTGCCTCACCAAGCTGAAAAATGGCGAAAAAATTGCCCCCAAGTGTGCCAACTGCGGGGGCAAACACCACGCCTGGAACCCTGGATGCTCCGAGAGGACAAGGAGGGTCCAGGCAAACCGGCCAGCTGCAAGACCGGCTCCCACCGCCTGCACACCAGCCCCACCAAGTACCTTCGTGTGGGGAACCCAAAGGCCAAGAAAACAAAGCCAACCTCCTCAGCCGGTCAACACCCAAAGTGCAGCCCAGTTTCCTGGCCTCACTACAGCCACACCTCAGCCACCCAAGCAGCAGACAACGACAACCACGAAAAAGACAAAAGAAGCACACACCAAAGCACCAGAAGGAATGATACACGTATCAGACCTAGCCAAGGTACTGACAACCTTCGCGGAGGGCCTAGCCGGACTACTGGGCCAAAAGATCCAACCCACACAGCTCCAAATACTCATGGGGAGCGTCCTCGGGCAAGTCGCCACAGCTCCAGCCACCTCAGTGGAGGAAGCCACGCCGGTCCTCACACGAGTGACAGCCGAGGTACACTCTACACCGAAGAAGGCCACCAGAGAACCCAAGATACCGACAGCTCCCAGAAAGAAACTGGACGTTTCAACTCCCCTGAACCGAACCACGGCCCAGAAGGCAAAAACCACAGAACACGAAGATTTGAACCTGATCCAGTTGGAATCGAACTTGGACATCTCCATCGAAGACCACCAGAAGTCTCCGATGAAACAGTGGTGGAAAACATCAGCACCCTGAACATCCTAACATGGAATGCTCAGAGCATCAAAAACAAGAAACACCTCCTACAAGAAGCAGCAGCCAAGGACAAGCTTGACATCATACTGCTACAAGAAACACTTCTACAAGAACACCACTGTTTCAAATTCAGCGGTTACAAGACATACAGGAGGCATTTCACGCAGGCGTCAACAAGAGGATGTATGATCCTGGTCAAGTCAAGCATACCCTCCTCCGAGGTCACGCAGCAATTTCCATGTGGGGAAAAAATCGAGACACAGGCCGTCAAAGTAACCCTCCAAGAACGGGAATTAACTGTTCACAACATCTACAAGAACCCAAGGGGCTCACTGGAGGTGACTCAATTATTTGCTTCGGCCGCTGACCACGCCACACTCATAGGAGGGGATTTCAACGCACATCATCCCTTCCTAAGCTCGGTAAGCCCCACAAATGAAGACGGCCTACACCTATACACCACCTTTCAAGATACACCCGAGATCTGCCTCCTGAACACCGGAGAGCCCACCCACACTAGGGAAGGAAGGCTAGATCTAACCTTCGTCTCCAGTGCACTACAGCCTTCGGCCTCCTGGCAGCTACACCCCACGCTGACCAGCGACCACTTCGCCACCCTAACAACGCTGAAGGTGAACAAACTCCCCACTCCACCCCCGAGATGGAGATACAATACCCAAAAGGCAGACGGGGTACTCTTTAAGAAATACCTGGCTAAGTGGCGCGAAAAATCACAGCCGGCCGGCGCAGCACCCGTGGACGAGACAACCCTCCACCAACAATTGGTCGAGGCGTTTCACCAAGCGGCAGAAGAGGCTATCTCAAAAACAAAACCCACATCAAGACAGTACAATGATTTCTGGTACTACTGTCCCATGGTGAAAGAACTCAACCACAGAGTGAACATGGCCCGAAGAAACTACAGGAGACATCCCACGGAAACAAACAGACATCTCCTGCAAGTCATAGTTAAGGATACCAGGGAAGAGAAGGTAGAAATAAAAAATTAAGCTGGCTCAAGTGGTGCTCCGAACTGAACGAGCACACCTCCCTTGGCAAGATGTGAGCCCAGATCCGAAGGGCATCTGGGAAGGCAACACCACCACCACCAACCCATCCCAACCCAGAAGAGGAAGCCGAGAGACTTGCAAAACTGTTCTCTGACCGAGCAGCAACGAAAAACCTCCCGAGACAGGCAGAGGAGACACAACGGCGTCTGCGACAGGTCAGACTGCAGATGATCGAAGAGGCCTGCAACAGTGAAGATGACACTGACAGACCTTTCAACCAGCAAGAACTCCAGAAGTCGCTAAAACGAAGCAAGGACACAGCACCAGGGGCCGACAGGATAACCTACTCCATGCTTTCTCATGCCGGTACAGCCGGACACGAGGCTCTGCTACAAGCCATCAATGCTTCGTGGACAGCACAAAGACTCCTACCGGAATGGAAGAAGGCAGATATACAGCCCATTCCGAAGCCCAGAGAACCAGACAAGCCGAGGCCCATCTCCCTTCTCAGCTGCATAGCGAAGACGGGAGAAAGAATGGCTCTCAACCGACTCAAGTGGAAAGTAGGCAGCCCACACCCTCACATCTTTGCTTACACCGAGAACACAGGCACAGGCAACAACATCGCCGAGATACTCAGCACAGTGGACTACAAACCAGCTCTGGTGGTCTTCCTCGACCTGGAGAAGGCCTTCGAACTAGCAAATCCACTGGCCATTACAACGATGCTCGCTGAAAAAGGCGTCAAAGGAAGGTTGCTGGGGTGGATCCAGAACTACCTCACACAGAGAGAAGCACGAGTACGCTTTCAGGGAGCAACCTCAAGCTAGAGGGTCCATGAAAACGGAACTCCACAAGGAGGCATCCTCAGTCCAATGCTGTTCAATGTCCTGATGGAAAATCTAGTCAAACTTCCTTTCAGACAAACAGCTAAGCTCCTATGCTATGCAGACGACTTACAACTTATAGTAAGAGGATCAAACAGACTAGCCAACACGCAACACGCACTCCAACTTATAGAAGAGGAGTGCAACAGACTTGGACTCAAGATAAATCCAGCCAAGTCGAAAGCGATGGCCATCTGCACAAACACACCAGACAAGACGCTCTCCATACAAAACACGCCGGTAGTCTGGACCAACGCCCACCAGTGTCTTGGAATCTGGTTTGACCAGAAACTCACCTTCAAGCCGCAACTCGAGTATCTCAGGCAGAGGACGAAGAGCAGACACAATATAATGAGGTCGCTCACCAGCACAACCGCAGGAGCAAACCTTCATGTGCTCAAAGCCTACTACACGGCCGCCATCAGATCGCTGGTAGATTACAGTGCTCCAGCAATCATTGGACTGAGAGAAGACCAAATAGCCAAGCTAGAAGTAATCCAAAATAATGCTCTCAGGACCATGCTCGGAGCACCCATGTGGACCAGAATTTGCAATTTGCAAATGGAAACCGAACTACCACCCCTGGCAGTACGAGTCAAGCAGGTGACAGCCGGTCTCCTCGCCAAAATCTGTAGATCAGATAAGCCCACAGTTGCCAAAATTCGAATCAGTGCCTCCCTCCACCTCGACCACAGAGTGCGAGGGGCCACCTGGTCGCACGAGGCAAGCGAGGTCATCCGACACCTGCAAGCAGAAACACTCGTCAAGAACAACCAAGACACACGAGACAATGGTTACGTTGTTCCTCCACCATGGACCTCTCCACCAGCCACATTCAAAATTACCGACCTAGGCGATAGTAAAGCCAACCTCCAGAAGGAGGACCTCAAAAAAATAACTCGAAGCCATAGCCACCGAGACACCGGCTGATGCAGCATCATACTTCACAAACGGCTCGGTGGACCCAAAACATCATAGATCCGGAGGGGCCTTCTACACCCAAGGTCAGACCCTCCGATGGAGACTTTCCAATGACTGCTCCACCCTACAAACAGAGCTGGTAGCAATCTCAAAGGCCCTACAACACGCTGCAACACAACACAACAAGTCCATCATAATTCACACGGACTCGAAATCGGCCATGCAGGCGCTGCAACACAGTCAACCAAGAGACAACGTCCACATTATTACCTCGATCCTCGCACAGCTACAGGAATTCCAAAGCCAAAACCGCCCAGTCGTCTTACACTGGATTCCCAGTCATGTAGGGATCGGAGGAAACGACGTGGCAGACGAAGCAGCCAAGGCAGCTACACGTTCTAGTAGCGTACACATCCAAGTTCCAGCAAGCGTGCAGCAGATCAAGAATCACCTCAGAAAGACTAGCAAGCTCCACATCAAAAAGAGCTTCCTTCACGCATTCAACGCTGGTTCCCAATCAGCCAAATGGTACCTGGCGGCCACAAAAGGGGAACCACCTTTCGCTGACAAGAAAACTCCAAGACAAACCCAAGTCATCCTTCATCGACTACGACTAGGGTACAAGTGCTCCTGGCAGATGATCGGAAATGACGTCATGGAATGCACCTACTGTCAGGAGCCAGCAGCCAACCCACTTGAACACTATCTCCTCGACTGCGAGGTTACACAAAGCCTCCGAAACGGAACCCAAATCTCCCAAGAAACACACACAACACCAGCGGCCACTCTAACCCGAAAGGTCCAAACAGACCACATTCACCACCTACTCCGGGTCATCACACGATACCCACCACCCAGATAGCTTAGAAAGTATCCTCTCCCAGCAAGTGCTGACCCCAGTTCGGGGGGCGCGCCACTCCGAAACTGACCACGTCCAAGAGTGGGGGTGCACTGGGATGGCAAGCTGGTTAAGGTGAGAACACGTTTAGGTACTACATTAATATTTTACCAAAGCCTAGACTATTGTAATATATTGTTAGAAATGTATCAAATCATTAACAAAAAGCTTGGAGATAAAGGCAGCCTTGATAATTATTCATTATCTGTCTGAATTTTTATATTTCTCTCATTTCAGAACGTCGTGGGAGAAGAAGAACACCGACAGGCCATCTTCATCTCAGGGCGCGGCCATGAGGAAGGGAAGCTGCTTGCTGTCTTGCCAGTGAAGGACGGCACTGGCCTGACCCAGGCACGCGCAACAGCTCGTGCTATCGAGGACTGGAGCTGCGCTTCAAACGTCAAGGCACTGTGCTTTGATACAACGTCGTCCAACACAGGGCGAGTCCAAGGTGCGGTTGTCCATCTGGAGGTGCTGCTGGAAAAACAGCTGTTGAGGCTTGGGTGCAGACACCACGTCATGGAACTGGTGGTGAGAGCCGCTGCCAGCAACATCTTCGGCAAAACATCGGCCCCTACGGACCCTCTCTTCCAGACTCTTAAGAAAAGGTGGAGTCAACTAGATCACTCTCAGTATCTCAGGCTGGACATTGCAAATCTACCAGAGTCTGACTGGCTCAGTCACCTCCGACACAGGACCGTTAGCTACCTGCTGACCGTCACAGAATGGGCCAGAGAGGATTACCGAGAAGCGGCAGAACTAACGCTCCTCGTCCTCGGTGTGAATCCTCCGCGCGGCACGCACTTTCTGCGTCCTGGCGCATGTCACCACGCTCGCTGGATGGCGAAGATCATATACTACCTCAAGATCTACATGTTTAGCCACCAGCTAGAGCTCAGCAGTGACCTGTGCGTTAAGCTGCAGAGGATGGCGATCTTTGTGTCTCTGCTGTACACACCGGCGTGGCTGAAATCACCAGTAGCCGAGGATGCGCCTGTGAATGACCTACAACTGCATCACGAACTCCTCCGCTACAGGGCCGTGGACTGTGAGGTGGCTGATGCGGCGCTGGCGGTCGCGAGCCGCCACCTGTGGTATCTAAGGCCACAGACCGTCGTTCTGTCGCTGTGCAGCGAGAAGTTGAGTGCGGCAGAGAAAAAGGAGATGGCGACCAAATTGAGCTGCCTAGAAGAAACGAACGACTACGCCAACGACAACTTGGTCATCCAACAGACTACACGGCCTTCCGACCTGATAGATGAACGTTCATGGATGATCTTCAAGGAGCATCATGTGTGCGGCACAGCATGGCTGATGTCACCGGTGGAAGACTGGGAGAAAAACGAAGAGTGCATGAAGCTGAAAGATTTCTCCAGAAGCCTGAAGGTAACCAATGACGGGGCCGAAAGGGGAATAAAGCTTATGCAGGACTTCATTGGTTCAGTCACGAAGGATGAGCAGCAGCTGCAGGATGTCATGCAACTTGTTGAAAATTACAGGAAGCAGATGAGTGGCTTCAGCAAGTCTGCTCTGATGCAACTGTGAGAGTTGAATAGAGGGGGGATTGAACTTTCAAATTGCATCTCCTCCTAGAGTTATTGACCTATTTCAATGATGTTTGTTTTTTTAAGAGGGAAATATATCATGGAAAAGACTGTGACGGCAAAATATTGATATGTGTTTTCGAATAAATGGAAAAGTCAAAACTATGAATATTTTGGAATCTGGTTCCCTTAATGCAGGTAAAGCCTTTGACCTGAACTAGAAGGTCAACTAAGAGGTGCATGCAATCGAATTAGGTGTCAATGGAAAGCTGAATAGCTGCTCTAGCCAGCCATTAGGGTTAAGTAGTGAAAAGCAGCGCGATTGCTGATCTATAAGAGAAAAAGCTTGAGTTTTGACTTTTTTTCGCAAAAATTCATTTTTTTTTATTTGGATTCGCGACCTTTAGAACATGTTGGATTTCATTAATTCTGGCACCAATGAATTTAGGAGTAACGAAATAATGGGAAAAAACACCCCCACCCACAATTTTCTAAAATTGGGAAAAATGAGCAACCCTACTACACAGCAAGTAAAATGTCTACAAGCACTAAGGACACTCCGAATAAATGGGGTTTACTACGTGGGTCCCTATACCATAATACAGGAGATTGCAGTAACCTTCAGTGCATGAAGCAAGACCGTGCAAACCGAGAGGAGACACGTAGTCAGCCTTAGGGGGAAGATGCACGCGTCCAGCCACACGATCTGGGATATGGTCAACGGTGCAAGAAAACGACGCTTCCATCGCATGCTCATTATTCGCTGCATTAAACAAAGTGGAGGTGTTGACTGTGCCAGTGAGGTTAGGTAACAAACAGTTGTCGCTAGACATAGATATGGGAGCCCGTGCCAATTTTATCTCATTAGCATTGTTCAATGAACTCATGCGACGATATCCTCCTAATAAATGGCCAATAAGACCTGCAGATATTCCTCTGTCCGGCTTATCAGGAATCCAATTTAACATAGCGGGGGTGACTACACTGCCAATCCGTTTTTCTAGGTCCAGTAAAGCTTTTCTGGTGGAATTCTAAAGCAAAACAACATTAACGTTCAGCGAAGAAATTACACCAAAACTTACTACGCAATGCAAACTTCACATCCATTGCTTACCTCGGGTGTTCGTGTAATAACTGATTCGACAGGCGTGGGGGAGTCTATCGCACAGAATCAATTAGTTAAGAAATCACTCCCCGAAACTTCACCTTGTAGCTCAAAAGACATTCGGGATGAAAGCGGCAAGAACTGGATTTAAACGCCTGCTGTGTCCACTGGTGTACAACGGTTACATAGTCAATAACTAACTAGAATCACAGTACGATTGCCGAATGTTTGTGAAGGAACAGATGTTTTGTGTCTGAGTGAAAGTTCACAAGTGAAAGGTTTGTAAGTTGATTCTACCTTAAGCACAGTCAGATCAGGTAGTCTCACAGATGGTCCTTGTTCTCAATAGAACTGGGGGATCTATAACTTTAAGAAAGGGATTTTGTTTGGGTAATTTCCTTGTTTACTACAAAGCAGTCGTCATGGAACCAAGAGAATTACCAATAGGCAGTGTTACATAAGGTGAATCTACCGAAAAGCCACGTATTGGAGATATAGTTGAGTTAATAGCGCCACACGTGAAAGTGGACGATCACCTTCAAGGCTTTTTTGATCTTTTAGAATTACTTGCCGAGCTCAAGGAAATCATAGCATTTCCTGGAGAACCTCTAGGTAAAACAACGTTGATAACCCATCACATTCCACTCAAGCCGGACACTCGCCCGATCTACATATCAGCATATCGGCTACCCCACAGCCAAAGGGTTATAGTCGAACAAATGGTACAAGAAATGGTGGAACAAGAGGTAATCACAACCTTCCTCTTCACCATGGAACTCGCCTCTATTCTTAGTTCCCAAGAAAGATGGAAGATGCAGACCAGCGATAGATTTTCGACGAGTCAACCAAGCAACTGTACCAGACAGGTTCCCAATGCCTGTCCTAACTGACTTACTACAGTCTCTAGGAAAAGACAATGGTTTCTTCAGTATCCTAGATTTGCTTAGCGGGTACTGGCAAATTCCCTTACATAAGGAATCCCGCTAGGTAACTGTGTTCAATACACCAATGGGAAATTTCGAATTCTTACGAATGCCATTTGGTTTGAGGGATGGGCCGCTAACATTCCAAAGAATGATATATACCTTGTTTGCTAGAATGATAAGTAACACAGTCTATGCCTATCTCGATGATCTTATCTTAGTAAGCAAAGATCTACAAAACCATTTAAAGAAATTAGGAGAAGTCTTCACAAAGCTACAAATACCTGGATTGAAAGGGAAACATTTCAAATGAGAATTTCTTAAATCGAGAATCCAATTTCTCGGACACGTAGTGGATGGTAACGGTATACACACAGTAGAGTAAGGTAAAGGCGGTGAAGCAGTTCCCTGTTCTAAGGATGCAGATCAACTTCGTAGTTTCCTGGGATTACCACCAAGATATCACCGTTCTTTCATTGAAGGCTATGCCAAATTACCCTCACTAGTGACTAGGCTCCTCAAAAAGAACGTGGGTATAAGTGGAACAAAGAACAAGAGGACAGTTTTTGCTATCGCCGCTGGCTTATTATGCTGATGTCAGTGCTGACATTTGCTGCCTTGCCCGAACAAACATTGGATCTCTCAGCCTGCAACCATGCCCCCCCCCCCCCCCCACGCGACCTGTGACCTTGCCAGATGTGGCCGGGGGCGGTGTTTACCGCCGGCGTCAGTGCTGGCACCGCCGGGAGTTTTATCACCGCGTCAGCACTGGCGAGTGAAGTACTGGCGTGTGAGTGCTGGCGTTTGCTGCCTCACCCAAACAAAGATTGGGGGGTGGGCGGTGTTTACGGACAAGAGGTCCTGATTCTGCTAAATGTATGGTTTAAGGGGTGGCGTGGCCGCCTGGATTCAAGGAGATCGCCCTCTTGAGTGATGCTGTGAGAACCAGCCCTCCTCCCTCTCGAGTGATGCTGTAAGGAGCAGCCCTCTGCTCGCACTGGTAAACACCGACTCGCAATCGTGTTTAAGAATTTGTGCTGATACAATTTACGCAGTACTGTTGTCTCTTGGAACACCATACTGATCTGCATTGACCCGCACTTGTAAGTACAGCATAAGTGATGACATACCCCTCGGTAATGAAATATTGTTGACTAATTACGTCTACTCGTTTCTGCCTAACCTGGAGTAATAAGACAATGCAGAATGAAGCGAAGCTAAGATTTATAGAGTTATGAACTTTGAGTTATGTCAGTATTTTAAATAAATTGTAATTAAGATAAAATTGTGTGAGACTAACTAATTATGTATCAGATGAATCACCATGTAATATTATAAACATCCCTTCTGCAGGTTTTGATCACATCAATAAATATTGAATGCGTCAAAAGGGGGGTTTCAATCATTCCCTTCGACTTGCCCGTCACCTGAACGTCCTTAGCCAAGGCGTTTAAAGTTTTAATGCCTTAAAGAGCGCCTTAAAGAACTCTCCTCTGTTACCCTTTCCGGACTACACCAAACTATTTACCATGTGCACCGATGACTCCGGCCTAGGGCTAGGGGCTGCACACATGCAAACTGATCATTAACTGTAGTGTGGGCTCTCAAGCATTTTCGTGATCTCATTTTTGGATATCTGATCACAGTCCACACAGATGATGTAGCCGTGACAGAACTATTTCATGGGAGGAACTTATCAGGGCGTCTTGCACGTTGGTATCTTACCATAGAGGAGTTTGCACCCGACTTCAAGTATTTGCCGGGTCGTTAGAACGTGGTAGCCGATTCGCTATCCAGACAGATAGCTCCTGTAACGCCACTACCTACGTTCACCCTATCACAGTTGAGGGCGGAACAACTACAGGTTTCACTGTGGTCCAAGGTAATCTATGCCTTAGAATCAGGCGATGAGGTAAATTTGCCAAAACTACCTCTACCACTCTCACAGTTTTAAATATGGCACGACATTCTGTATCACTCAGTAAAAACACAATAAAAGTCAATCTCTCAAATTGTTATTCCTACATCACTCAAGGAAGCCATCCTCACCTTTTTCCATGATGCACCCCAAATTGGGCATCCGGGCGAGGCAGATCTCTAACAGAAATTAGACGAAAATATTATTGGAAAACTATGAGGACCGAAATCGAGCATCACATTGCTAAGTGTTCATCTTGTGCAAAACTCAAAGGAACACCGATGGATCCCGCTCCAATCTTAAATACCCGACATCTGAACGTCCATGGGATACAGTTGAGGTCGATTTATTGCTACTACCAAAAAAGCCACCAAGTCTCTAATTACATACTTGTGTGCGTTTACCACTTCTCCAGATTTGTGGTACTAGGACCATTGCAGAATAAGTCTGCCGAAACAGTGGCTCGTGCCTTAGTCACTCATCCCATCTGTCTTTTTTCTACACCTAGAGTGATACTCTCAGATAATGGGGCAGAATTTAAGAATCAACTCTTAACAGCAACATGTCAACAATACGACATCACACAAACCTTCACAACTGCCTACCTTCCATCCTCAAATGGGTTGGTCGAACGTCCAAATCGTCAAATACTTAAGATTCCTCGACATGTGGTGAATCTGATGCACAGTTCCTGGGAGGACTGGCTTCCACAAGTAACAGCATTAATCAATGGCTTTTCTGGCAAATTACCATAATACATAATTTATGATACTGATAAATGATTGGCTCTTGTTCAACTAACGGGAATCCCACCGCTGCCTCCAAGTGTGACACATGATTTAGTGAATGCAGGTTTTGGTCGAGTAGATGCACAACTGTTACCGGTTGGTCAACTTATTGCCGCTTTACATATAGCTGAAACTGACTATCATCTAACTCCTATCTTTCAGGAGCATGACGTGGATTATTATTACCCCTTGTTGGAAGCATCCATAACGCATAAGGAAAGTCTAATACACATTTCACAAATCACAGAAGAAGTTTAATGCATGGCATTTGGAGTCATTTCCATAGAAGGCGAATGACGATCTTTTGGTTCTTAACAGAGAAACAGAACTAATAATGGTTTCAGAAGATTTTTCGTTAGTTGCAGTGGCTAAGCATGAAGTCCTAAATCGTTTTAAGTCAACATACTTACACTTACATGTATATCGTGCTTATGCTTTCGCTTTCACCCCGGGCTACCGAAGCAATGTGAATACACTCCAGTACCTCATAGATTAGTGTTTCATGTGCATGTCAATAATGTGCAATATTTTTATTTCCCAAAGCAAGCCAGTGTAATACTCATATATCAGAGTGTAGGTAAACATTTAGTAGTTAAAGGTTATCATATAGCACCAGACGATTGTGGGCTCAGCAGTAACTCCATCACAACCTTGCCAAATCACCATGATCTTGCATTTGCATCAAACATTACTTCTGTACTGGTACCCATACCATTTTTACTGGATATCAATTTCAGCAGCCTTCACATTGTCTCTGATAAGCTTAAACTTCTGTCTTGCATTAATGAAACACAGTTTCCTGCATTACAGGATTTTGTTCCTTTTTATTTATCTTCCGGAGTAATCCTACCTGATTTTATCATACCTGCTCTTATATTTGTCAATTTCATTGACTATTATGTTACTTTGTTACAGGAAAATGTCCTCTAGGTACACAATAGTTTCCAAAAAATTATCCGAAAGGCATTGAAAGAGCAGGTCAAAATGCAACAGTTTAGCTAAAGCACACTTTTGGATTTAAAACGCGAGGACTCGGTTGGTGGTGGGCGAGAGGTGTAACAGCATCTTTGCTTTATATAAATATTCACCCAAATGAATAATACCAAGTTATTTACCAAGTTATTCACAATGTGGGTCACCATGTTATTCACGACTTAGATAACTTGGCTTGCATCTCTCTCAAAGGTCGAGCGTGGGTTAGCTGATTTAGCAAACATCCTGCTTGCTCTCTCACGCCCAGAGAAGGTAGTTGACTACTACCACTGGACAGGGAAGCTGAGCACTTAAGGTTATCTCAAAGTGTTATTCACAACACTTCCCTGGAGAGAATTCATAATTTATTCTCTCAGGTCATATCTGTATATATAGTTGCTTCAGCTATAAACAGAAAATGCCAAGAAGTGTTTACATCAAACCCTGTGACTTAAAGAGTTCCACAACTTAATTAAAACAATTAGTCTGATACCAAAACAGCTATCATATATACCAGTCATGTAGCACGCAGACTTACATATACACACAATACTTCACTAGTTGGGAATCGAACCCTTGACCTCTGCATATGAACAGGAATCGCTACAACAGCGCCACAAGATCAAAAAAAAAAAAACATCCCTAGGCTTGTTAAGCGCCGTGTACCTCCAATGAGGATTGCCCATGCCAAGTATGTGGTCTGAGTAGCATTTTTCTGAATCCAGCTAGGAAACACGAGGCTACATATATATCTCATCAGTCCATATAGCAGCGGAATTCCACATACAAACAATACCGCACTAGTCGGGAATCGAGCCCTGGACCTCTCCATGTGAACAGGGATCACACACAGAGGTCAAGGGTTCGATTCCTGACTAGTTAGATATTGTTTGTATATGGAAGTCTGCGTGCTATATGGAGCACCTTAGCCTTCGTGTTTATTCAAGACATCTTCAAAGGCAACTGCGTTACAAGGACTGAGAGAGGCTTATGTACATAGAGTGACCTTACAAAACATGAGGTCAGGTCAAAAACATGAAATCCATTACTTCACACACTACCAAGACCACCTCAAACACAAGAGGAGCTTATAAGACAGGGCGACGTAACTAAAGTGAGTTTTTTCTCAGCTTAGAAAAGATGCCCCGCCCCCTTTACAAGAATTACAGCTGATTGGCGGTTTCAATCCTGTCCGATTTCGTCCTGAAGTAATGATGTACTTCTAAAAGAGTTTATTCATAATCGTTGGGATGACCGTTTCTGAGGTGAAAGATATTCAGCTAAATTTATAAAAAGATACATACATTCATTATTTCAAACATAAGTACGTAGGAAGTTTATCAGAAGTATTATACAATACATGAATTAAATGTTAAACTCTGATAGCAAATTCACGCTTTCGGAAAAAGCATTTAATATATACTTATTTTTACCAACAATAAGGCATACTAAGACAAACTACATATCAGTAAGACTACATTACACAAAAACTAAAATTTTAAAAGATTACAATCACTTTGAAAAATTTATACGGCCGTCAGCAGAGGCGAGAAATGAGTGCTAACAACTTCATATATATATATATATATAATATATATATATATATATATATATATATATATATATATATATATATATATATATAATATATATATATATATATATATATATATATATATATATATATAATATATAATATATATATATATATATATATATATATATATATATACATACTGTATATATATATAATATAATATATAATGTATATATATATATATATATATATATTGCAGATGTAGAAATCAGCATGTATAAGAACTATGCAGGTATAGAGTTTAGCATGTACTGTGTAGGCCTTATAGAAAATGCATGTATACAGTTCAGTCATGTATACAGTATATATATATATATATATATATATATATATATATATATATCATTAGCCCAATAAAGCACGCGGACTTCTACATACAATCAACAGCTCAACCTGCCAGGATTCGAACCCACGGCCCACAAGCCTATGACTGTGACCAGGGAACGCTAACCGCTGGACCACCAGGATACAAAAGCAGTCCTAGACTTTGTTATATTTCACACAAAGCCTGTTCAACGAGCTTATGGCGCCGTGAGCCTCTAATGGGGACCACCCGTATCACGTAGGTGGTCAGAGTAACGTTTTACCAAATCCGGCTTCGAAACACGAGGATCCTTATGTATTTCATTATCCCAATAAAGCACGCGGACTTCTACATACAATCAACACCTCAACCCGCCAGGATTCGAACCCACGGCCCAAAAGCCTATGACTGTGACAAGGGAATGCTAACCGCTGGACCACCAGGATACTAAAAGCAGTCCTAGACTTTGTTATATTTCACACAAAGCCTGTTCAGCGAGCTTATGGCGCCGTGAACCTCTAATGGGGACCACCCGTATCACGTAGGTGGTCAGAGTAACGTTTTACTAAATCCTGCTTCGAAACACGAGGATCCATATATATTTCATTAGCCCAATAAAGCACGCGGACTTCTACATACAATCAACACCTCAACCCGCCAGGATTCGAACCCACGGACCACAAGCCTATGACTGTGACCGGGGAACGCTGAGCAGGCTTTGTGTGAAATGTAAGGAGACCCTTCACCGCCCCCCCCCCCCCCGATCAGCTCAACGTGACGTCTCCCAATATATAGGACTTCGTAACCCTCCCTCGGGTGAGAGAGAGAGAGTGTGTCTTGTGACAAGGAAGGGCCAGCTACTACGTCCCCAGGCCCGCTCGAGAGGAGTCAGAGAGGACCGGAGGCAGTCGCCTCCGGTCAGGAGCGAGACTTCCCTCTGGTGCCCAGCTAAGCAGTCTCCCATAGAGACAACCCAGGACCACCGGCTAGGCCTCCCCTAGGTCAGGTGAGTTTTTGTCAGAGCTTTCCATGGGATGAGTTACTTACGTGGGAAGTGTATTCATTTCATGTTCGTGTCCGAGAATCAGTGTCTAGTAACGTAATATGATGTCCTAGTAACGTAAATATAGTGTCCTAGTAACTTCAATAGGAGGTGTTATTAATGTGTCCATGTCATTGTCTTAATTAATAAACAGTTGTAACGAAGCGGTGTTTGAGAAGTCGCCCTTAAGACGTAATAGATGTGTGTTGACGCATAAGATAAGATAAGTGTAAGTCCAGTTCAAATAACTAACACGGCCACGCTACCAAAGTCTTCCTCTCTTTACATTTCTCTTACTATCAATATTCTACCTATATGTAATCTTCTTCTTGTGAGATTTGTCTCATTATAGTGGTGGCAGCGAACTATATGTTAACCCACGCCCTCCTCGTCTCATGATAGTGGTGGCAGCGAACTATACGTTAACCCATGCCCTCCTCGCCTCATTACAATGGTGACAGAGAACTATACGTTAATCCACGCCCTCCTCGCTTAGTTATTATAATGGTAGCAGCGAACTTAACGTAAACTCACGCCTTCCCTCGGTTTGCCAAAACACCTGGCTCGTCTCATCCTTCATTTGATTCAGTTTAAGTATTGCCTACAAGTGTGTAATAAGTAATTCCTGTGTCGTAGTGTCGTATCGCGAAAAGTGTCCAAGTGTGTCATCTTTACAGCTCAAGTAAATGTCTCTCGTTGTGGCATACGCGAATTGCTACTAGCAAAACACTCCCAGAATATGTTCAATGCCTAATATAATTTCTCAGTGTCCCCCATGTTCTGTGAAGTTCTCAGTATCCCAAGCGCATTTTAATTGTCGGTCAGTGTAAAATGTACCCATTGTGTTTTGGTGATAGAAGCTGTGTCTATACTAACTGTTATAACCTAGCGTGTCTTATAACTTACATCCTCTGCCCTGTCCTAATCCTCACCTCACCCCCCCTTATCCTTCCGTCCCTGCCCTGCCCTGCCCCGTCCCGCCCGGCTTGGCCTGGCCCGGCCCGGTCAGCCACGCCTCGCCTCCTCCCCACTACAATAACTCCGCCTCAACCGCCCCACCTCACCCGTTCCGCCTCACCCGCCCTGACTCACCCGCTCCGCCTCACCTGCCCCGCCTCACCCGCCCCGCCTCCACCCGCCTCGCACCGTCCAGCGTGACCACCAATCCTCATATGTTTTGTCCCGTGAGTTATGCTTCGAAATTGGTGGTTAGTGTCACTTCATAATGCGATAATTACAGAGCTTCACTCAGTGTGTTTTTATTCTAGTATGATTTGTAATGTACTCTTTGACCCGTAGTGATAAATAATATTCAATGTAGTGAGCAGAGCTTCACTCCCCGACCCAGCCTAATGAGAATATTGTCGTGACGGAAACTATAGTTGCCAAACATTGACGTAACGTATAAAGTAAATATTTGTTTTTCTTTGCGGATACACTTCCAACTAATCCATCATCCCTTTCGGATTGTTTCTGTCAAATGTCACACACAGTAACGCCCCATTAGGGTGTGTCATACGGAGGCGAATTTTTTTTTTTTGAGTTTGAAAAATCGGCCTATGGTATTAATGATGTAGTTCTTTGTGCAGAATCATGTGATATCTTCAGATTTGAAAAGTTTTTATTTTTTGCTAGGTAAATTTTAACTTGAAATCTTATGAAAATTCAGTATTCCCACCCTTTTACCAACACCACTAAATAGCTTATTTAAAGTAAAGTAAATGTATCAGGTTTATTTATTAGGATGAAAATGATCCAGAAAAGTAAAACGAATGATCTTGACACATTTATTAAATTTAATATTCCTTTAGAAAACAAAATCATCAAATACAAAAACCGGTTTCACTACTACGACCCGGTGTTGCTGCAAACCATAGAGAACATGTCTTTCTTGCTTCTGTTTCAACTCATCACCTCTCTGCTGACCACCTGAGCTCGGATGTAGCCTTCCCTCCTCTCCTGGCTGTACATGTGACTGCTGGCCTCGCTCACTTGCTGTACACAACGCTCTATACTCTGGGTGTGCGAGGGCCAGGCAGGGACATGCATGGGGTTGTCCAGGAAAGCTCTGACTTGAACATTGGTGAGGCTGCAGGTAAGAGGGGGCTCACTGCCAGCCTGGATGTTATCCAGATCTATGAGATCAGTGAGGGTCTTGGCACCTAGATTGACTTCAGGAGTCTTCCTGACCCTGAAGGAATCGTCACCAACTGATTCGTCATGCCCAGATCCTCTCATAAGTCTCATATCCAAGATCTTTTTGTCTGCCACTCTTCTCTCCTCCTCATCCTTACTGCAGAGCATTGTCTGCAGAACTGCCTCGGGATGAGCATACCAGGAAGATCTCCTCACAGTCTGCTCCACAATCTGAACAACCTTCCTTGGCTGACTCCTCAGGAGCTCAAGCTGGAAGAGAACATGCCTAGGACCTTCGGAGAACGATGACTTGACCTTGGTGTTGAACCAATTTGGCAAGTAGACACTCACGATGAATTGGACAATAAGTCTCAGGTGGTGAAGCTGGTTCCCTTTCAGTTTATGATGAGCGACCCAAATTCTGCAGAACCTGAGAGCTGTTGTGAGCCACCTAGAATGTGAGACTGGACCTATCTGCAGGTAAGCAAGTCTATCAGGCATGACCCCAGTTTTGATGGCACTGCAAATCATGTAACCATAGTACTGGTCAGTACTCAGGTCGTCAATGACAGTATGTGCAAGCTCAACGAGTGGAGGGCCAACTGTGATTTTTTCAAAGCTCGGATTTATTTCTAACTCAGTGGCAGAGTCCAGCATCTTGCCAAGAGTACCAGACCATCTGTTGTTTGAAAGAGTCTTGCCATCCAGCTCCTGGATCAGATGTCTGAGTGGCAACTCGTTGGTGTGGAGGTCACAAACAATCCAGACCAGCTTCCTCCCAATCTTCCGCTCTATCCACTGTATGAACCCCCCTTGCCACCCTATGTTCGTGTTGGTGCTGTCCCCTCCAATGGCCTGCAGGGTGTGGTCTACGTTCCTCTCTCTGAGCCAGTTCACAATGTTATCTGCCACTATCTCAGCTGGTTTCCTGATGTCATCTTTCTCTGGAGTGAAATGCCACAAATACTTCCCTCCTGGTTCACTGCAGCAGGAGTAGTGTTCCTCCTTCACCATGGCAGGGAACAACTTGTCAGAATCTCCAACTTTCATGAACACTTTAGTGTCATCCCTTCTCCCATCAAAGAACAAACAATTGATTCCATTTTCTCTTATCCCCTTATCAAACTCCTCTTCTAGGTTACTGACAAGTTTCTCCTGAGCTCTCCTTACTTTGTTATGATCTATCACCAGGTGAACATCATCAGGTGTTATCAAACCACCGTCAATCCAGGCAGCTGTTGCTATCTCTGCAGTTTCTCTGAGACCAGTGTGGTGTCGCTTGCTGGCCAGAGCTATGCTCGGGATATCTTTCCTATTTCGAATGTTATGCCTGGAAGGTTTGGGATCATTATTTTCTGGGTTAGGGACAAAGTCACCATTCTCCTGGTCAGCACTCGGATCAGCCATGGGGAAGTTATTAAACTCTGAATCAGCTTGACTCCAATCATCGGCCTTTTTTACCTCACCCTGGGCCTTCTCAAGTCTCTTTTCCTCGGCAACTCTTCTCCTCTTCTGTCTCTCTGTGGCAGCCTCCTGTCTCTTGGACTCCGGAATATATTGGCTAGAAATCATGAGAGCCCCTATACTGCCAGTCTTCTCTCTCTGTGCTTTGACAAATGCCAGTTCGATCACAGGAATCTTCAGTTCACGCTTGCAAATACAGGAGATGTGGGCCTCGGATTTACAGTCACGATCGCATCCAAACTCAGGACAGAGAACAATTGGGCACTTGCAAGTAATTATGTCAAATAACTGGTCCAGTTGCTTGGCAAAGCTGTCCTTAACTGCAAGTTTTCCTCTCCCAAGAGAGATATCTTTTGCCTTTTCCCAACTGGCTAGCAGTCTCTCACTAATCTTATTCTGACTTGTTATGACTGGAGGCTTGAACTGAGCGTTAGGCAGAGTGTACTGTGCCAAGACAGCTTTGGTCACATCACTGGCAATGTCTTTATTTGTGTAAGTTCTTTGGTTCTTTTCACTGATTTGCCTGATTAAAACACCGTATCTCAAAGCATCTCTCAATGTAGGCAACTCCGACTTCAGGAGCTCTCTCCCAGACCCAAGATAGTGACTGAGATGGCTGGATTTTTGGTTCCTCGTCCTGACACAAGCAGCCATCGCAAATATTATCAACTTATAAATGCATCAGAATCTGAAACAGAAAAAAATATTGTTAGTTGGGTTGTTAAAGAATGAAGTCAGAAAGCAATGTTCACTATTTAATTGTAATGCACTAATGCAGCTGTACGTTAGATTTTCGATAAATTTCACGCTAAAATTTACCTAGCAAAAGGTTGCAAAATATTGAAACTGAAATTATTTTCTGTTTATATACACTAAAATCTACCAAAAAAGTGATGGGCCATTAGTTTTAGCTGATCTTCCCTCCTATGACACACCCTACCGCCCCATGGCTAGCCGGAATCCAACCACAGCACATATAAGCAGAGAAGAAGCAGCGTGATGAGTGCGGCACTACACCCACCACACACCACTCCACTTCTTTCAAGTCCTAACTGGTCTAGGATTAAGAAGATTTTATATTTTTCTACTTTAGGAAGTTACGGAGTGTGGAATGCAGCCCACACATCAAAACCCTGGCAAGCCGAACCAGGGAGGGGATTTCCGCTGTGGGGGCGTGGGACAGGACGGTCAAGGATCCAGCCGATACTCGTGTACAGAGGGCGAAACCAGGACTACAGAGACTGCCCCACACATCGTCCTGAGCGATGGCATCCCCCCCAGTGTGACCGGCTACCCCCGGCCGGACTGGCGGAAAGATATGTTGCAGAGAAGAAATACAGATGGAGCAGAAAAATTCATCTGGAATATGACGGAAAACGAAGATGTATAAAGAAACGCAGATGAACAGAAACATCATCTGGAATATGAAATTGAAGATGTATGAAGAAACGCAGATGGAGCAGAAAAATTCGTCTGGAATATGAAAATGAAGATGTATAAAGAAACGCAGATGAACAGAAAAATCGTCTGGATTATGAAAATGCTCTAAACGTAGAGGAAGCGCAGCTGAACAGAAAAGTCATCTGGAATAGGATAGAAACCAGGAGGAAGTGTGAAGAAGTCAGAAGATGTGGTGACACGACCTACAAAGTGCGGTATTGAAGAAAGAAGAACGTGCTATGTGAAGAAAGAAGACAGAAGACGTGCTGTGCTGACATCAGAAGAAAGTCGACGATGACAAGGTGGATCATCAGAAGGGCCAACCGACGACCGCGGTTGTGCTGCCGGTATTCCCTATTTTCAGATACCAGCTGGATGGAGGACTTGAGCCATGCTGGACCACACTAATGTACTGATGTTGTTGATGTACATTAAAAAGATATAACTCCCTAACATGTGAAGTAGGAGCATTTTTTTTGTATTTTGTAATTAATTCACTGATTTTTGTTAACATGTACTACAAAGAATGTTTTTTTTAAAGATTAGTCACTTTTTCTATGAGTTCATGTGATCAATGTTTTGTATTACCAAACGCAATGTTGTAGACATACTACTGAGTGGGACGAATTATTATTTTGACCTGGCCTGGTTAGGCAATGTATCACCTGTTATTGTTTGTAGAATATGATTTGCAAGTTTGCCTCGGACACTATGCTAGATATGAAGGATCTTTAGATCACTCTATGTTCACTTACTGTGTATGTATTTTACTTTTTTTCTCCTGTCATAGAAGCTTTAATCTTGGCGGGAGGTATAGTAAGCTTTGTCAGATCAAACTATGCCAGTAGAAAAACATACAACTTTAGGGTTATTATTTGTAAAATGTAAGGATGCATTATCGCCTCAGGGACTATATTAGATACTGCACATGATGTTACTGTCTACTTTAAATGTGTCATCAGTTCTCTGAGCATGAAAGCTTGGGTCCTGGCGGGAGGTGTAGTGATGGGTTGTCAGACCACAGCTTACAGCTCAGAAACAGTCCAGACCTGACCCGACATTAGGGGGGTCAAGTGTAAGGGTAACCCTCGCGGCCACTCAAGGAGTTACAAATTAACTAGCTCCCCTTCCCATGTCACACAGCCCCAACAAACATGTAAGAAACCACCTGCCGACCCTCTCCCAATATACACAACTACAGTGCATCTCAGACAAGGCCCAGACCTAACTTCACATAAGCCAGGTGAAATGTAACCCTCGAGCCCAAGTCAGGGGGCCACAAATCAACCAGAGCCTCTCATGTCACACGGCCCCACCAACGATGTTAGCAGACAAGCATTCATCTGAAGATTTCTCCAGAATATACAACAACTTATAGTCTCTGAAAAAGTCCAGACCTGACCCTACATTAGCGAGGGCAAATGTAAGGAGACCCTTCGCCGCCCCCCCCCAATCAGCTCAACCTGACGTCTCCCAATATATAGGACTTCGTAACCCTCCCTCAGGTGAGAGAGAGAGAGTGTGTCTTGTGACAAGGAAGGGCCAGCTACTACGTCCCCAGGCCCGCTCGAGAGGAGTCAGAGAGGACCGGAGGCAGTCGCCTCCGGTCAGGAGCGAGACTTCCCTCTGGTGCCCAGCTAAGCAGTCTCCCATAGAGACAACCCAGGACCACCGGCTAGGCCTCCCCTAGGTCACGTGAGTTTTTGTCAGAGCTTTCCATGGGATGAGTTACTTACATGGGAAGTGTATTCATTTCATTTTCGTGTCCGAGAATCAGTGTCTAGTAACGTAATATGATGTCCTAGTAACGTAATATGATGTCCTAGTAACGTATATATAGTGTCCTAGTAACTTCAATAGGAGGTGTTATTAATGTGTCCATGTAATTGTCTTAATTAATAAACAGTTGTAACGAAAAGGTGTTTGAGAAGTCGCCCTTAAGACGTAATAGATGTGTGTTGACGCATAAGATAAGATAAGTGTAAGTCCAGTTCAAATAACTAACACGGCCACGCTACCAAAGTTTTCCTCTCTTTACATTTTTCTTACTCTCAATATTTTACCTATATGTAATCTTCTTCTTGTGAGATTTGTCTCATTATATATATATATATATATATATATATATATATATATATATATATATATATATATATATATCTTGATAAAATCACACGGGAAAATGGAAACAACGGAGTACCTTAGCTTTCGTCTTTATTCAAGACATCTTCAGAGGCAACTGGATTACATGGACAGAGAGAGGCTTAAATATACAGGGTGACCTAAAAACATGAGGTCAGGTCAAAATGATGACATCCACTAATCCCCACACCAACACACACGTAGAGGAGCTTAAGAGAAGGGTGGTGACGTGACTAGTCAAGTCAGGTCAGAAAAAAGGGGACCCACAAAATAACTATCATACATCTAGATCAAAGGTTTTTAAAGCATTTTTAACCCTGGGCCACTGACAAATAAATTTATGTAACATATTATCAGTTTTGAACTGACCATCACTAAGGTTTATTGATTTTAATTCCTTAATCAAACTAGCTTCAACAAGAAGTCTTTCTGTGACACAAGATGATTTGAAAACGTCTAAGCTTTTTTCCCAAGCAATGGGGTGATTATTATTCCTAACATGAACGAACAAGGTACTCCGTTGTTTCCATTTTCCCGTGTGATTTTATCAAGATTTATCTTATCCACGTTTTCATTGTGGATTTTCATAAAATATATATATATATATATATACTTCATTTTTAGTCCATTTAACACGCGGACTTTGAACATACAATCAACGACCTCACCAGCAAGGAATCGAACCCTCGACCTACTGGGTGTGACTAGGGAGCGCTTACCGGCTAGGCCACAAGGACACTAAAAGCAGTTCTAGACTCTGTTATATTTCACACAAAGCCTGTTCATCGAGCTGATGGCGCCGTGAACCTCAATGGGAAACTGCCCGTGCCTCGTATGTGGTGTCAGTAGCATTTTACCGAATCCAGCTGGTATGAAACGCGAGGTACATATATATACTTCATTTTTAGTATGTTCAAAGTCCGCGTGTTAAATGGACTAAAAATGAAGTATTATATATGTACCTCGCGTTTCATACCAGCTGGATTCGGTAAAATGCTACTGACACCACATACGAGGCACGGGCAGTTTCCCATTGAGGTTCACGGCGCCATCAGCTCGATGAACAGGCTTTGTGTGAAATATAACAGAGTCTAGAACTGCTTTTAGTGTCCTTGTGGCCTAGCCGGTAAGCGCTCCCTAGTCACACCCAGTAGGTCGAGGGTTCGATTCCTTGCTGGTGAGGTCGTTGATTATATATATATATATATATATATATATGTAACCGGTCGGAATTTACTGGACTTTAATTTCTCACTTGACTTGGGGTTTATTTAAAATTAATAGATGGTAATGGCAGTGGAAGCGCCCCTTTGAGAAAAAAATCCCGAACCAGCACAAGAACACTAAAATCTACTAAACAAAATAAATTGTCCGTGACCCGTGGAAGGATAGCGTCTGTGACTGGGATGAATGAGACACACTGTTAAATTTAGACACTTATATTCCCTCCAACTCTACAAACACAATCAACTAATGGTACACCAATATGCTCACCTCTTAACTTAAACTTAAAACACTACTCTGGGGAATAATAGTTATACATGATATAGAAATTATTAGAACTCAGGCAACAATAAATTTGGAGTATTAAGAAATGTTGCTTGCACAATGAACCGGCCTTAAGGGCTCTCACAAAATAATATCAGTCACTGAGGAAATGGTAATAAAATAAGAAATTAAATACTCTACAATGAATAGGCCTTAAGGGCTTTCAGCAAAATAATATCAGTCACTGAGGAAATGGTAATAAAATTTAAGAAATTAAATACTCTACAATGAATAGGCCTTAAGGGCACTCAACAAAATTATAGCACCCCAACAGATGCACACTTCCTAACCTAACCTAACCACTACTCTGGGGAACAAGGTTATACCTGAGATCAGAATTATGAAGAACAATTAGAGGCATTAAAAGAATCAAATCACAGTATCACTCCGGTTCCACTTGATGGCACAAACATTCAAAGCAATATTATCAAAATTATCTAGAAACTATTAAACTACACCCATCAGGATAATATCAGTCTGAGGAATGGTGTTAACTACACCCGTAATAAGGGAGGGAAAATGTTCCTCTAGGTATCTCCTAGAGACTTAGACTCACGGTCTCAGTGTGTGACCATTAGTCTACTCAGATAGCCTCAGTGTACTCCCAGTGCGTCCATAAAGCGGAAGGGAGTGAGCCAATCAGACCTTGTACAGTTGAGAGAAGCTTTAGCTTCCCGTTAGCAAGAGGGTTTCACTAGCAGCTCGGGACATGTGGTGATGTGCCCGGAGTGGTAAGAACTGATCACCCACTGCTGATGCTGTTCCCGTGTCGTTTTAGTTGTCGGGAGCACTCGTTCACTCAAGAGATCCTTTGCTACCCCGCTGAACAGTGACAGGCCTACTTTGATCGGTCCAATGGCGACAATCGCCACCCTCAATCATCAACGGCAGTCTCAAACGGCAGTCAATCTCTCGCAGTCAACTCCGGTCAACTCCGGTCAAGTGGGTTCTGACGGAAACCCTGAAATGAACTCACTGTTAGCTCTAGTTTACTTTATCACTGCCCTATCTAACCCTGTCTGAGATCGAATGAGACTTACTTGTTATACTGCAAATATGCAACACAGGTGACTAGGCCACGTGACTATTTCTGGGACAGACGCGAGGGACGTCTTGTTTGTGTGAGTGCTCTCCGGGACTGGGAGAGAGGCAGCGTCGCGTCCTCTCAAGGTGTCAGCTTAGGTCTACGTGACATATTTTCCGCCTAACTAATAACTCCTTGGGACACCCGTAACATCATTCAGACTGCTAAACGATCTATAATAATTTAAAATTCAATAATAGTCCCTTACTTCATGAATCGCATCATTATTAAATCGGTAAACTACATTTAATATCATATAGGCCTAGTTCCACCATCTCTCGCTATGAGCAGGAAGCGCTCTCTCCCCTCAGATGACCTTGAACGCTCAGTATCGCTAATGGCGGGGCATTTGAAATTACTCTGAAATTTCTGAATATTACATATATATATATATATATATATATATATATATATATATATATATATATATATATATATATATATATATATATATATATATATATATATATATATATATATATATATATATATATAGTTGATGCAGCTATAAATAGAAAATGCCAAGAAGTGTTTACATCAAACCCTGCCACTTAGAGAGTTCCAGAACTTAATTAAAACAATTAGTGTAATACCAAAACAGCTATCATATATATATCAGTCCATGTAGCACGCAACCTTTCATATACAAACAATACTTTACTAGTCGGGAATCGAACCCTTGACCTCTCCGTATGAACAGGGATCGCTACCACAGCGCCACAAGGACAAAAAAAGCATCCCTATGCATCTCATTTAGTCCATATAGCATGCGGACTTTTGTGGTCGTAGGTAGTAAGCAGCTACCAAACAGGGAGGTACTACCGCCTGGGAAGATATTGGAAGCATAATGTGTTGTCTAATGGTAGACCCTGCTGCCATATGGCATCACGAAAATTGTGACCAAGTCCCAGGATTCTGATCTGACTTTCTGCTTCATTTACACGCAATTGCAGGGTCTCAATTGTTTCTCTTACCATTGACAACACAACATACATACCGTTTCTCACTTTTGATCTTTTTTTTCATTTTTGTATATATAGTTCTTTATTATTATTAATATTATTATTATTATTACAGTTACTGTATTATTATCATCATTATTTTATTATTTTATTTTGTTTGTTTTATCATAAATTTTATTTATTATGTATTAATATGACTATTATTTATTATTATTATTATTATTATTATTATTATTATTATTATTATTAATATTATTATTATTACATTTTCGCCCCCCAGGCCCCAATGTGGGTCAGTGACCTGTGCCCGGGTGGGCTAATCCCCTTAAAAAAAAAAAAAAAAAAAAAAAAGTATATAGTCAAGAACTCACCAGCCAGGATTCGAACCCTCGACCTTTGCGTGTGACCAGGGATCGCTACCACCGCGCCACAAGGACGCAAGTTGTCCTTGTGGCGCGTACAGTAGGGGGCAGTGAAATTTTGCTCAAAGCTGCACTCTTCAGGCATTGTTCCTTATACATATCTAAGACTCCATGCCAAATTTGAAGCTGATATGTCGAGGTTTAGTCTGCCGCATTTTCTACTGAAATTTTTAAATTTACCTACAGTACTAGCCAAACAGCCGCTGTGGCGGTGCAATGTTCTGTTCAGTGTTTATCAACTTTTTTTCATATCTCTTATTTCATTTAAGTTGTCTTGTTGCAGATGAGTATGGTGCTATGTCTATATTGATTATCAGCCTTTTCTCATTTCATTTCTCAATGTTGTGTTACTGTACTGTAATGTAGGGGAGACCTGGGTAAGTTGCCGCTTGTGACCGATACTTGATTAGTGATTATGCTGGAGCTGCCCTTGCTACTGCCACCTTAACTGACTATGGCATTATCACAAAGGATGACAAGAGTCAGGTTATTGGACCACATAAGCTGCGGGATGCGAGACAAAAATACCTATTTAAGAGGCAAGAAATTGAGATGGCTAGTTTAGATAATTTGACGTCACTCTATTTTGATGGTAAGAAGACCGCCACTCGTGTGATGATAAGGAATGAGAAGACCGAGAAATGGAGTTCGAGGATGATGGTGAAAGATCATTATGTCATCATGGTTGAGCCTGGCAATGAATATCTCACACATGTGACTCCCAAGACTGGACACGGAAAGCAGATTGCCAAAACTATTCACGAGTTTCTGGTGGAGAAAAATCTAACCCAGCAGCCCATTGTGTGTGTTGGTTGTGATGGAACCAATGTAAATGTAGGATCAGAAAATGGAGTCATTCATCATCTTGAAATGTTACTTGGTCACCCGCTCCATTATTTCATATGTCAGCTTCACGGAAATGAGCTGCCTTTCCGCGCAGTTTTTTATCACTATGATGGTAAACCAAGTGGTCCTGAGCATTGGCATGGTCCCATTGGAAAGCAGATCAAGGAGTCTTTGTCTGAGCTTCCAGTTGTTGCCTTCCAGCCAGTCAGTTTCCCTGATTTCCCTGTGTTTAATGATGAAGTGGAGAAAGATCTGTCCTGGGATCAGAAATACCTGTATAGGATTTGTAAAGGAGTTATCACAGGTGTTGTTGAAGATGACTTGGCTGCTATTGAGCCAGGTCCTCCCTGTGTGTCAAGGTGGAACACCTTATGGAGTAGAATCCTCAGGCTGTATGTAGCAACATCAAGACTCAGCCATGAGTTGAAAAGAATTGTTATTACAATAATAAAGTTCAGTGCTCCAATGTGGTTTTACATCAAGATACACCCTTACGTAACACACGGCTCAAGGAACGTATTCCAGTCCCTGCTATATATGAAACACCTGAATAGTGAGGAGGAGACGATAGTGAAGAAAGCTGTCCAGAGAAATGCATACTTCGCCCACACAGATCAACTTCTTCTTGGTATGTGTGCAGATGAGGACATGACTGTTAGAGAAAAAGCTGTCTCAATGATAAGAAAAATTAGAGAGGAGAATCAGCAAAAGGAAGAATGCACTGGCAGATCTGAAGAGGAGGAGGAAGATTCTGATGCTGCTGTTGACGAGAATTTGTTAAACTATGCTGATGAGGAGGGTAAAGATGGAGATGGGAATGAGGATGTGCCTCCTGTAGTCAACATGAGAAAGGTGGTGACTCCGAAACTAAAGTGGCAAGCAAAAAACTATCATTCCATGATTAACTGGAGGAATGAACTCAAGACTGAGCCTCCTTACATTGCTTCTCTGTCAAATCTACAGGTTAATGACATTCTTGAGACACCATTAGTGGTGCCCAAGTGGCCAAACAGCACTCAGGCGGTCGAGAGAGGCATAAAAGTGATGACTGAAGCTTGCACTGAAGTGACGGGATACGAATCGAGAGATGGATATATAAGGCAAAGATTATTGTCTAGGAAAATGATGCCAAGGTTGCACACAAAAAAGAATTTCAATATGAACTTGTAATGATTTTCTATAAGGTGTACCTGTAAAATAACATGTGAATTAAATCGATGTCACCCATGTAAAATTTATCATTATCCTGGAAAACATTAAATGACACCTAATTTTTGGTATACACTAAAAGTTGACAAAAAGTCGTTCGCGATGCGGCAGGGTAAGTATGCATGAAATGGCATGAAATTTTGCACAGGTGTTTGTTACAGCCATACAAACGATGCCTGAAAAGTGCAGCCTGCAACTCAAATAAAAGTGTTTTTTCCCTGCCCCCTAGCGTCAGCCCATTTAAAAATTCTATCATAAAATACGTTGCACATAACATCTCTCCCCTTAAGAGATTTATTTGGATGCTAAATAAATCTAAGGAAAGAACTAGTTCACACTCTTGACAACAAATCTGCAATTACATTATCTTTTCCCTTTATATGTTTTATGACCAAATATATCTTTGATTCATATTCTGCATTTTATTTAAAAACTTTACGGGGGTTATGATTAGTATAAACAATAATAGGATCAACTGACCTACTGAGGTACACATTAAAACTTATCTAGTCCATACAGCAATGCAGTACATTCTTTTTCTATTGTAGCATGGCTGTTCTGATGTTTCTTGAACTTGGTTGAAGCATAACATACAGGATGGAGCATCTCGTCTGGTCCCTGTTGGAGTAATACAGCTCCAGCCCCTAAGTCACTGGCATCTACTTGAAGGATGAATGGTTGGCTGAAGTCTGGTGTTCGGAGAACTGGTGCATTGGTGAGCAGAATGCATATCTTGTTGAAGGCTTCTTGATAAGCAGGTGTCCATCTGAATTTTTTCTTTGGGCTCACAAGGTTAGTTAGTGGAGTTGCAACTTGAGAGAGGTTTGTCCATTACAGTCTGTAGTATCCAGCCATACCCAGAAACCTCATGACCTCCTTTCGGATCTCAGGAATCGGTAGGTTGTTGATAGCTTCTACCTGCGCTACAACTGGACTGACCTCACCAAACCCGACAATGTGCCATAAGTAGACTAGCTTAGCATGGCCGAATTCACTCTTGAATAAGTTGATTGTGAGACAAACATCAGCAAGACTGACGAAACAGAAGGCGTATTCGTGACAAGCGTTCCTCCCAGGTGATGCTGTATACAATGAGGTCATCAAGGTAAGATTGCACTCCGTCTAGACCACATGTAACCTGGTGGATGAGTCGCTGGAAGGTACTTGGAACGTTTTTTTAGTCCAAAGGCCATGACATTGTATTGGTAAAGGCCGCCAGGATTGACGAACGACGAGATGCTCTTTGCTCGCCCCGTCAACTCCACCTGATAATAGACTTTAAGAAGGTCGATTTTCGTCAAGAACTCCGCTTTTCCCAGATTTTCTAATATGTCGTCAATTCTTGGTAATGGGTATGAATCTGTTCTTGTGATGCTGTTCACTCTGCGGTAGTCCGTGCATATTCTTGAACTCCCATCAGGTTTCGGCACAAGTAGGCAAGGGGAGGCCCACCCATTGCTACTCTTTTCAATGAAGTTGTGGGCGAGAAGAAACTTCACTTCTTGATCAAGAAGTTCTTGCTTAGCTGGATTCATGTGATGGGGTGCTTGCTTGATTGATTTGGCGCCCTCCACCAGTTCAACATCATGCTGTACCAGTAGGCACCGCTGTGGAATGTCCCCAAATAGCTGTGGGAAGTCCTGGAGAAGGCCCCTCACATCTTTAGCTTGATCTGATGATAGATGCTGTATTTTTTAAACGGATTAGCCAGTATGTCATAATTTTGAAACTTCATTTCATTATGTATTTGAATCTCTTGAAACTCTGCATGCTCTTCACTGTAGTCAGGTGAACTCAACACAACACTGACCACTGAGCTTTCATCTCTAGGGTAATACCTCTTAAGCAGATTAATGTGAACGAGTCTCTCTGGTTTTCTACGTTCAGGTGTTTCTATGATGTAATTAACACCATTAACTTTACTTTCAACAACATCAGGGCCATTAAATTTAGACTGTAATGGACTCTTATAAACAGGAATGAATGCTAGAACCGTATCACCTGGATTTAACTCTCTAAACTCTGAATTTCTGTCATATTTGTCCTTCATATTACGCTGAAATTTCTTTAAGTTAAACCGAGCTAATTCTAATCCTTTCTTATTTTTGTCTTTAAACTGAGTAACATAGGTTAACAAGGAATTCTGAGGTTTATCATTTAACCATGAATCTTTCAATGCCTTCAAAGGTCCACTAAACCTCATGGCCGAATACTAATTCATATGGAGAAAACCCAAGGGATTCTTGCTTGCTGCTCCTAATAGCATATAACACAAAGTGAACACCTTCATCCCAGTCAACATTGCTTTCATTACAGTACTTCGTTAACATGTTTTTAAGAGTTTGATGAAACCTTTCTAAAGCTCCTTGGGACTCCGGATGATAAGCAGAGGCCAGGTACTGGTGCACTCCCAACTTTTCCATCACTTGTTTGAACACATTGAAAGTGAAAGGCGAACCCTGATCTGACTGAACTTGACTGGGGATCCCGTACTGAGTAAGGAATTTAGTCAATGATTTAATGATGAACTTGGACGTGATGCGTCTTAATGGAATTACTTAAAGGGTAGCGAGTGGTTGTACACATGATGGTCAACAAGTAATGATTCCCATTGCGGGTTTTTGGTAAAGGTCCCACGGTGTCAATTATCACCTTGTGGAATAGTTCTTCAGACACAGGAATTGGTATTAGGGGAGCTGGTTTAATGATTTGATTTGGATTTCCTGTGATCTGGCACTCATGGCAAGTTTTACAGTATTGAACAACATCACTCTTAAGCATTGGCCAATAGAAGTGCCGTAAGATTTTATGGTAAATTTTATTGACTCCTAAGTGTCCACCAATATAATCATGTGCAAGTGAGAGAATATCTGGTCTGAGTTTAGTGAGTATTACAATTTGATGAATTTCATTCCTAATCTCATTAGCAGGGACATGACATGGTCGATATTTTCTCATCAAAATTCCAGACTTGAAATAATTACAATGAGGATGATTAGTAATCTTACCAAGTTCTATGTACGGCAACAAACTTGTATCACTTATTTGAGCTTCTTTTAACACTTCTGCAGTAATGGGAATATTACTTAATTCTTCTGAATTATCAGGTTTTACTTCTTGACCATCATAAAGATTATTAAGACCTAAGTCATTTGAGTCATTTAAATCAGAGACAGCATCTGCATTAGCATCATTTGAATCAGAAATAGGATTAGAAACAGCATGGTCAGACGCAGCATCATGAGCATTCATACTCCTTGTTACTGCACATGCTGGGAACAAGTTAGGATATTGTTTCTCTAACTGCTCAGTAGTATTACACAGAGAAGGTGTAGGACTAACAATAGGATCAGGTACTACTCTGTCTCCTGCAATGTCATTCCCTAAAAGAAATGTAACACCCTCTACTGGAAAAGACTCCTGAACTACAACAGTAACATGATCAGAAACTAAATCCATTTTGAGGTAAAGTTTAACCAGAGGAACATTTGTACAACCACTAACACCCTGAAGGAGAAAACTGTGTCCAGTAAAATAATCCTATAAGGCTGGAACAGCACTTTTAACAATGAGGCTGTGTGAAACACCTGTGTCTCTTAATACATGAATGGGATAGCTAGTAGAATTGTCATTTACTGAAACTGAACCTTTAAATAAAAGTGTCTTAAACTCATCAGAAATGGTCTGAACACAATGTTCAAGATCACTAGAATTACTGCTAGAACTTGAACTGAGAAGTGGGGCTTTATCCTTATCTCTGAATGTTTCTTTTCTCTTTAAGATGCGGCACTCCTTGTTGGTGTGACCGTACCTTTTGCAGTAAGAACAAAACTTAATTGGAACCAATGGTTTACATGGTTCACTTACCCTACCAGGTGGATCATTGAATGACTCTGGGGCAGCGGAGATGTTAGGTGGTTGGGAGGCACCAGACACCGTTACCTTACCGCTGTTCTGGCCATGAGATTCGGGAGCTTGGGTAGCCTTTTTGCACACATCTGGACCTCTCTGCTTCGATCTGAAATGGTATTCATTGTGATTTAAACGGTAGTTCTCGGCAAGGCTGGCTGCTTTTTTAACATCAGTTACCTCTCTCTCTCTCTCTCTTGAATATACAATTTAATATGCAAAGGAACTTGTCTGAGAACTTCTTCAAGCAGTATCAGTTGCCCTAACTCTTCAAAAGTGGTGACATTGCTAGCTCTGAGCCATCTTGTAAATAACCTTTTCTTAGCTCTAACAAACTCTAGGTATGTTTGCTTTTCATCCTTTTTTAGATTCCCAAATATCTGTTTATACGTCTCAGGTA
Source organism: Homarus gammarus (assembly GCA_958450375.1). Classification (NCBI taxonomy): domain Eukaryota; kingdom Metazoa; phylum Arthropoda; class Malacostraca; order Decapoda; family Nephropidae; genus Homarus; species Homarus gammarus. The sequence continues at coordinate 375,186 of CAUDMG010003686.1, read as the reverse complement.
TTTGATCATCAGTAAAGTTTATACAGACAGTTTTTGCTTTACCTAAGAATGCTGATTGAGCTAGAAAACTCCACTGTGAAATAGGCCAACTCAACTTGGCAATTTTCTCAAATAACAGGAAGAAATTATCACGGTCATTCTCATCAAAACTAGGTACTAATTTAACATGTTTTGGAGCATCAAAAGTAGTGGCATGTGAAGTGCTTGCACCTGCTCTGTACTCCACTTTATAGAATTTAGCAAGAGCTATACAATTATCTTTCTTCATGTTTACATCAATCAGTTGTTCGATATTTGGGTTTTTAGTAAATTCACTAACATTAAACTCCGTGGTTACAATTTAAACAAAAGAATCAACTGGCGTAACAACTGTTGGACCAAATAGTTCGAAAATCCGGGACAGGCCCCCAATATTTGTAACGCGTCAAGAGTGTAAGGCTCGTAGCACACAAAAAGTGAATGTATTTAGAGAGAATTACAATATATGGTTCTTAAATTTGTATTGAGAACAACTCCAACTATGATGTAATGTATGGATTGAATGCAGCCCCTTTTAATAACTGAATACTTGATGATTGGAGTAAAGAAACTTAAATAAAATGTATAACTATATTTACAAATGCTTACCACTAATAACTGAAGGTTCCAAGTGTTCCCTGAAGAAGGCAGTGATGGGTAGGGAAACACCGGGTAACACTGAAGTCCATTTATTAACGGATAGGAGAAATACAAGTGGTGACTAGCCCACAGAGTCAGACTAAGACTGCCTTGCCATATGGCAGCCTCGGGGCAATGTTGCCACATAACATGTGCAGTGTTGCCACGTAATTATATACATAGATCCTACTCGGTACAGTAGCTTATATACAAGGTTGCTACTCGGGACAGTAGCTTAGATACATAACCTACAATAACAATGAAATAAAGCTATTCACATGAACATACTAGGTTACTTTAAGGTTGCCAATATCACTGACAACCAAATCAATACACCAAAATCAGCCAGCAAGCCTCAACAATGAATACCTTGAGTACATCACACGATCGAAAACAGAAGTCAACTGACAACGCAGGCCAGTGGTGGAGGTCCGAAGACTACCCAAAGTTTGTGTGCGCTAATCCTGCTCTGAAGCCGTCGCCAGTCAGGCGGTTAAAGGATATTTAGACTCGTGACATTTGACTCCAACATTATAATTCGGTCAAACCTGTTGAATACAATTCATTTTAGTATGTCACATAAATCATACATAAGCAATCACTTAAATGTCTAATCCATTATATATATTTACATAACAATCATAGCTATGTAATTAGTCTAATCTTAACACTTATAGTGAATACTTAATTTGCCATATTTTTATGTCGTCACAATGATAAATGATGCAATGGACACAGTCTACCTGTGTACACAATAAATACAAGTTAAACTTACGTGTTGAAAGTCTTCAGGAGAAACAGGTTAGTAATTGAATATCTATCTAGCTATCTATATATCTGTCTATCTATCTACCTATGTTGTGAATGTACCCTGAGGAGTAATACTAATCCACTAGTGTGTATGGAAGGCTTCGTATTCAGTGTACTGTATCCACACTGTCTCTAACGGGTCGACTGATCTGTGTGAGCTAGTTTCATTATCACTACTTCTTGGAGTAAAGGTATAGGATAGTAGCAATAATAATATTTAAGTAATAATTATTTGTGTAAGGTTAGTAGCTACCACTATCACTGTGGTTATTGTGGCTGGTAAAGGCAGTTGTATTTATAGTTGTTATAACATGAGTAATTTTAATATTTTCATTGGTTGTAACAATAGTTTTTAACATCAATAGTTGTAGTAAAATATTTTTTAACAATATTAGTTGTAGTAATAACTATTATGATAGCAGTAGCTGTAGTCATGATGTTATAACAGCAATAGCTAACTTTGTAGCAGTTCAGTATATCCAGATTTCAGATATCTATTTTCAATAATACAGTTACAACATTTTATATTTGAATTTTGTTAGAGCAGCGCCACGCTTTACCGACCTCACAATACTAACAACAGTGAAATAGAATATGAAAGCAGAATTTTGTTACTGTTAAAGTTACCCACACCACATCACCAGAAACTGTAAATTATGATGCTAACCTAACATATAATGATGATGGTGAGAAAGAGATAGAGAGAGGATTGGAAGTGGACGTGGTTGAGCGAGAGACACAAACAATACAGGGCTGAGGGTAGAGACGGAGGAAATGACCCCTAACCTTTGTGAATAACTAAAGGAAGAAGAAAAAAAAGATGGGGAGAGAGAGAGAGAGAGAGAGAGAGAGAGAGAGAGAGAGAGAGAGAGAGAGAGAGAGAGAGCATAGTAGTAATATAGCCACTACTTGAAGAAGATGGACGGTGAAAATAAAACTCAACTTGGTTTTTCATTATATTATAATTATTCTGTCTTTTTAGAGACTGGCATATCCTAACGTGTCAGGAAAAGTGTCATAAGCTTTGATTCCTAGAAAGAAACACAAAACTGGGAATAACAATTGTAACTCAAGGAAGGTTTGAACTACAATACGCTTTTTCTTGTGAACGTAAAACGAAGCATGTGATTGTATTTTATTTTATTAATTTGATCAAACACAAGGGATTAAGTCATTATTCTGAAGGGGTTAACGCATCTAAACTCAAGAAGCTAAAGCACCGTACTCAAGGCGGTAAAGTCACCGTACTCAGGAGGCTAAGGCATCATCTTCAAGGGGTAAAGTCATCATACTCAAGGAGCTAAAGCGTCGTACTCAAGGGGTACTTACTTGAAAGAATAAGAAAACGGGGATATAATTATAATATTTTTTTCTTTGATAGTGTGTTGTGTTGCTCCTCCATTGAGTCTTCCACCTATAAAAGCTCCCGGGGATATTGCATGGATACCCCATACTAATGCAAAGAAAAGGTAACTTTTATTCCAGGCTCTATTATCCTCTACGCCGTAACACCGTGTTGACGCATTTCACCAGATTAAGTGACATTCCAATAGCATAATCCATTTAACTAAACGAACCTACAGTAGGTTCAACCTCAATTTGCAAAGAAATTTTAATAAAATAGAAAGTGGTGAGAATAATCATAAACACAGGAACCGACAGATTTCATTTTTGTCGTGTTATTATTATTTTTTAATTGTAGTCATCCAAAAATTTAAAACAAATTAAAGAAAAAAATGTCCTTGTCCTTTTTTCAAGTTTATTAGTATGTTTTTTTTTTTAAGTTAAACATAAGAGCCTTATACAGCAGCCCACACGAATTACTTAAAGGTATTAGTAATTATATCAGAAGCGGCCCAAATGAGAGAGAGAGAGAGAGAGAGAGAGAGAGAGAGAGAGAGAGACGTGAAATATTAACTACACCAGGAAAGGAAGATTAACAGTTACTATAAATGTTCTGCCACAGTTCTATAATGAAAAAGCCATCTAGTACCCTATTGTAGGTCTCACTCCTTGATGAAACAGAAGGTAGGTCAGGTCAAGTCATGTCAGATCAGGTGTAGATGGTCTCAGTGATAAGTTCACTAACACAGTGATCATGGTGCTAGTATAGTTTACGGTCTACCGAGTGGGTGCTACTATAGAATGCGGCCTACCGAACTGGAGTTGGTCTATTGGGATATTTACACTGCAGTGTAAATATATGGGCGTCTATCAACCTAACGTAACCTGCGTTACTGATATAAGAACCTCACAGAAAGCTTCGGAATAAGCGGATCCATAGTGTATCGAGTCCGAACCGAATTCGGAACAGGTGAAAAGAGGCCCTACTGCTAGTCAGAGAGCATCGACAATAGCTAAACATAAACAGAGAATAAATTATTGTATTTGACCAAATGTCTCTTGCACTATTTTGATGGAAGTGTAAAATGGAATTTTTTTCATTACCTTAATGTACCTGCACTTTGCATATGTTTTTAATTAATTAACCAATCACCAAACTGCGATAGAAAGCACATTATTACTACAATAAAAGTGAAAGTGTGTATCTTAGGGATGACTGCCTGCTAGGGAATGTGTAGATACAACACACTGTATACTAAACCTTCCGTACATAAGGAGACAGCATGGCCGGTACCTGTACTTCACTTGATCACCTTCACTTCCCGAAGTTGTAAAGTTAAATACCCATTTACAGCTGGGTGAACTCCAAGTGTCTCGGGACCGCAATGTTGCTTAATTCTCTCTCCTTTACAGGTACTTTAACGGGCAATGTAACGCCGACAAGGCCGTGGGGCCGTAATACTCATCTTGCCCGCGGTGCCCACCGTTTCTCTGTGGATGTCGGTCACTCTAGACTAGAGTAACCTGTTATAGTGCATCCTTCTTTTCTCACACAGCCAAACTGTGGAATACTCTGCCTCTTTCTGTGTTTCCATACTCTTACAATTTGTCTCACTTCAAAAAGCTGGTTTTCCTGCATCTTCGTGGTGTAAATTAATATAGTCTTTGTCTCTTTTATTTTAAATTTATTTTTATCCCTCCCCCCCCCCCCCCCCCTGGGACGCGTTGTGGGTCGGTGACCTGTGCCCGGGTGGGCTGTTTCCTGAAAAAGTAAATAAAATAGGACAGGAGGTGAGCGCATCCACGTGTTGTTCCCACACTGTTCCCATGTCTTTTCCCCATTCTGTATTTCTCATTCTTTGTTCCCACACTTTGTTCCCATGCTTTTTCCCTACTCTTTGTTCCTACTCTCTATTCCCAGACTTTGCTCCCACGCTATAGTCAAAAACAATGATATGTATTTATATAACCAGGTCAGGTAGTGGATGTGGGCGAGGAATCTTCTTCCTCCCTCCCCACTGATGTTTTATTGCTGACACACACTCCAACACATCACATTCATCCCCGGCTAGGTCTGTTGACACACTCCTGCACATCACATTCACCCTGGCTGAGGCTATTGACACACTCCAACACATCACACTCACTAAAAGTATAACATAATTTAGCCTCCACTGAACAACTCACGTACAAAAATTCAAGTGAATAAAGGTAATGTTTCAAAATATTAGGGTAACAGAACAGTCAACCTTTGGACAGTATTGTTAACGAACCTGCGACCCGACGCTATTTATTTATTAATTGCTCCCACACGGGGCTAGTTTATTGGGCACCCCCTTACATCCTATGCAAGGTGAAGCGCAGAAGCGTTTACAACGCCCATCTGGGAAGCATGCGTAGTTCATGCTTGCCTTCATGACTCATGCATTACGGGCGTAAAAGCCTGAAGGGTCATGGGTTTTGTCAGTAAGTTACATAATGTGACAAATGATGAGTGTGTGGGGTGAAAATTGCTGGTACATTGTATGTTATGGCAAAGCGAGGCAGGTCCCTAATAATGTCAAGTGCCGGGCCTGTCACTAGGAGGAGGGATATCTGGTCAGGGAGGGAAGAGGCGTTGGTAACGATTGGGGACCTGTCGGAGGTCATAGGGCAAGTGAGAATGTAGTGAGAGAGGGTGTGAGAGTCGGGTTGACCACAAAGTTTACAAACAGTGCGGCCACGCTCAGGGTTGTCAATATACTCCCGTAGGTACAGTCACTTTCAAGATTCCTCGAACACTGCTGGAGACAGCTGCCAACTCAAGGCCGTTTGTTTACTATACTACGTAGTAAAAATTATGAATGAATGTAAAAGTGATCGGTGATTGGTTACTTAGTTCCCCGTTGCTAAATAAATGATTGGGCTTTGTTGTTTCGTATTATATTATGCCTTTCTGCTGGTATATACTGTTAATTTGATTTTAAAATGGATAGAGCAATGAGCCAACCTATATGAATTTATATTTAGATAAATAAACATGAGTAAAAATCGGTAAGTATGTTAAAGAACATCATGCATCGGGCACAGCTGTGTGCAGGCTGTTTATGAGGTTGCCTGTTTATCATTAATTTATATTAATATTGTCTTCAAACGTTTAATCCCTTTCCGGTAATTAATCCAGTTGTACTAAACCGATGCTAAACAAAACTTCTTTCTAAAGACGCTGATTTCTTGCAACACAAACTGCTGTTTTACTTACCTGTGTGTGCGTGTGCGCATGTGGAGTGTGTGTGTGCACATGTGGAGTGTGTCTGTGTGTGTGTGTGGTTGTCAGTCTGTGTCTGTATTTAATAATGACGTTGTTCAATTGAAGGTGATGGTAATTAATCTTACGAACCATCCGTCTGATGGTGTGAATTAGTACTGTAGCATATGCCAAATACTTTTACAAGCCATTATCTAGCAATATCATTGTCATTCCAAGACTATGAATATTGTAAGTAGCAAATGGCATTTCTTTCGTTGAGTGACTCTTTGCGCCCCCCCCCCCCCCTAAATCCTTGCTTCTGACTTGTGTCGATTACGTCACGTCGTTAAAAAAAATATTAATTTTTTTCTAAAAATGTGTATGATATATTATAAATTTGCATCATATTTATTTATGTATTTTTTATAAATGCATAATAAATATAAATATAAATATATATATATATATATATATATATATATATATATATATATATATATATATATATATATATATATATATATATATATATATACAGCTGTTAATAAATATGTTGTATTTCTTTGTGAATGAACCTCTGTCTTGAGTGACAGTGAGAAGTGAGACCACCCTCAGTGTCAAAACCTGACTGAATTACTCAGAATAGGCAAACTGAACTGCAAGCTTTGTCAATAAATTTGTTAAACTAAAAACTAACGTGGTAGATATAGTAATTATTTCACATGCAATATATTTATCATATATGATACTGTACTCTTTCATCTTAATTATAAGTATAATGTTAGGATTTGTTTGACTTAAATCATCCTGAATACATACTGCACAAGTGGGGATATTAGAAGAAGATTGTTTTCTTTACATTTATTATACAATTTGACAGATATTCAGATGCATTCAGTATGTGACTTTGATTACATAGGAAAATTATTTCTGACACATTAATATTTAGTACAGTCACCTTCATACTCGATTACTTGCTGCAGCCTGTTGGGAACGGAGGCGACGTGATTGTGTATCAGTTGCGGTGTCCGCCTCAGGACCTCCCACTCACGGTGTGCATGCTCCTGTAGCTGCACCCTGGTTCTCTCTTCAGCTGGCTTCCACACGTTCATAATATTGCCCCAAACGTTCTCTATAGGGTTCATGTCACAACCTTTACTTGGCCAGTCTAAAACTTGCACATTTCTTTGTTCTGCAAACCACCGCGTTACAATCCGTGCGGTATGGATAGGACACCTATCGTGCATGAAAATGATGTTTTCGGTAAACGGGAAAGCATATGCACGTACCGAGGGAAGCATAACTTCTTCGAGTATTTCTAAATACTGTTCAGCTGTGAATCTTCCTTCTATGTCAGTCAGCTCTCCAACTCAGTGCAAATATATCCAACCTCAAACATTACAAGTCACATGGCCACTCCTTGCTTCCTCATAAATATGCTGTCTAGCATATCGGGTGTTGTTCCTCCTCCAGCAATGTAGCCTTCCGTGAGAGGTAGATGAGAAAGTTTTTTTGTCAGTGAATATTATTCTTCCCCAGAAATCTAAGCCTTCTTCAGCATACCGTCGAGCAAACTGCAACCTGCCCTCGCGATGTCGCTCATTTAACTTCTCCTTGGTGGCGGGAGTTCTATGGTGAATGCCTCCTTCGTGAAGTCTTCGCCTGATTGTTAAAGGGGAAATATTTAATTGTAGATCCTCTCTTATTGAAAATGAAGTCTTGAAGGGGTTGGCCTCAGCGAAATTCCGGATGGCTTCAACTTGTGCAAGTGTTGTTCTGCGCGGCATTCCCGTCCTGTGGTGGTCCTTTAAACTTCCCTCCTCTTCCCATCGCTTAATCCAATAATATACAGTTGACCGAGAAAAACCCAAATCTCTTGCAATTTCAGTGGGTGAAAACCCAGCCTCTTTCATGCCGATTATTCTTCCACGTTCAGTGATTTTCTGCGTGTGGTATTCCATGTTGGCAGGGTCCTTCTACAATTGAGGGAGTGGAAGGGTAGTCAGCACTGACAACACCTCTGTCTCCTCCACCTTCCCGCCAATAACGTCAGCGTTACATTTATATTTATTATGCATTTATAAAAAATAAACGAATAAATAAATAAATAAGATACAAATTTATAATACATCATACACAATTCTGGATTTTTTTTTTTTTTTAAAGACGTGACGTAATCGACACAAGACAGAAAAAAGGATTTAGGGGGGGGGCGCAAAGAGTCACTCAACGAAAGAAATGCCATTTGCTACTTACAATATTCATAGTCTTGGAATGACAATGATATTGCTAGATAATGGCTTGAAAAAGTATTAGGCATATGCTACAGTACTAATTCACACCATTAGACGGATGGTTCGTAAGATTAATTATCATCACCTTCAATTGAACAACGTCATTATTAAATACAGACACAGACTGACACACATACACACACACACACACACACACTCCACATGGGCACACACACACACTCCACACGCATACACAGGTAAGTAAAACAGCAGTTTGTGTTGCAAGAAATCAGCGTCTTTAGAAAGAAGTTTTGTTTAGCATCGGTTTAGTACAACTGGATTAATTACCCGAAAGGGATTAAACGTTTGAAGACAATATTAATATAAATTAATGATAAACAGGCAACCTCATAAACAGCCTGCACACAGCTGTGCTAGATGCATGATGTTCTTTAACATACCGATTTTTACTTATTTTTATTTATCTAAATATAAATTCATATAGGTTGGCTCATTACTCTATCCATTTTAAAATCAAATTAACAGTATATAAAAGCAGAAAGGCATAATATAATGCGAAACAACAAAGCCCAACCATTAATTAAGCAACGGGGAACTAAGTAACCAATCACCGATCACTTTTACATTCATTCATAATTTTTACTACGTAGTATAGTAAACAAACGGCCTTGAGTTGCCAGCTGTCTCCAGCAGTGTTCGAACAATCTTGAACATGACTGTACCTGTACCCTAGGCGCAGTCTCTTGTACATAATCTGTCGAGATCGAGTCAGGGATTGATACTCTTTGTAGTAGCGGTTGTCGTCACAGGTTACAGCGTCATAGTGGCGTGGGGCGTGGTGTGGCGCTACCCTGTTGTTTTGAGGTGTGTCCATTGTTCGTGGAATGCTTCTCGTTGTGCGGCGTGTATTTGAGACTTGAAATGATTCAGGAAGAGGCCGAGGGTTGCTTCAGTATCTTCTTCTTGTGTCGCTTCTTTGGCAAACCGATCAACAGTGTCACAGGCAGTTATTCCTATATGTGACGGGATGCAAATATACTTGACACGGATGTCATCAGTTTGTTCTAGCCCATCGACGGCGACTAGGGTGTGCTGGGCTGCAGGGAAGGAGGGAGAGGGTGATTTGAGCCTCGCTTGCGCAGAAGTGCTGTCATTGATTATAAGGAGGTTCCGGCGTTCAGTGCGAGCATAGGTCGCCCCCTCATGAATGCCCGCGAGGATGGCTATGCTTTCAGTGTCAGTGGAGGAGGCCCAGTCGTGGACCCCGATTTTCTTGCGGGCCTGGTACTCAGGAATCCACACAGCTGCCCCAGCGCTGCCCAGCATGGTAACAGACCCATCACAGTAGACGAGGAGAGGAGGATGGGAGGTCGTAAGAAAGGAGGCGACATCATTAATCTGCTCAAGGCAGTTAAGTTTGAGCATATACCGCAGTTGGATGGAGTTACGACCAGGGAAGGTGTGGACGACAACATCAACACTCGGGGAAGTCCACGGCGGTAGAGGCGGATGAGTGTACTCGGGAGGGAGAGCGGTCGAGGGGGTGTAGAGGTGATAACGCAGGATGTCAGTAGAAGTGTGGACGGGCCAATGTTGAGAGGGGGAGTGAAAGGGTATTAAGATGTAAATGCAGTGAGCGTGACACACATTCGCCAGCCAGCCTTCGCCGTGAACGGACCTCTCTTCTGACCCTTCACTGCTAAAGCCTGCCAGCCTGTCTTTAACCGTTGACGACCCGAACGAAAACAACCACCTCACCACCATTACTCACACACCCGGGAAGCTCGTTCCAGACAACGCCCTTTCTGTGCCTCCCCACTGATCAGGGGTGACTCCTGATCAGAGGTGGCCCTGATTGGGAGATCTGTAACGGCTTTCTGCAGCGGACTTGGGCCGCGATCCCACTGGTGTCACTTGCACCATTGGCTGCTTTTCTTTGATCTTCCTTCTTTTGCGCTCTGGCCTGGGGACCTGCACCCTAGAGGTGTATTCGTCCTTGGGTCCCCCCTGTAACTGTTCACCTCCACTGTAGGAGATTGTGAACACGAAAGGGGGTAGGAGCAGAACCCACCCCTCCGCCGAGCCTTCCTGGGAAACCGTGATCGTGCGGGTCCACCTAGGGAGGGGTCGCAATCCTTAATCCTCCACCCCTCCCCTGAATAGGTACACTTTAAGCTCACGCCTATAAGTGAGCACTTACCAACAATAGGGATATAGGTTCCCCTAACGGGGCTCCTGGGTGAGTGACACAGGAACCACTCCCCGACCACTCGACCAGCAAGTGGCGGTGGGGAGTGCTGTAATTCCTGTGTTTAGGTTGCTCGCCCGGAATAGGTAGGGTGCCTGTAACTTCCGTAAAACCACAACAAGACTGATGCCACGGAGAACGACCAAAGCAAATGACTAGGACAACTGGAAACAGGATACGGGTACGCTCCCTCTTGGGGGGCGTATCCGAAAAACGCAAGGAGGAACTGGGCATACTACTATGTGCCCAGCTAAACATCAAATTCGCCGCCTTGATCGAAACAAAGGACTCCTTCATAGTCCTGTGCCTAGAAGAAAAGGATGTAGATAATATGCTCTCTGCCGACTCAACAAAGAAATTAAAAGAACGAGGATTTGAAACAGTAATACCACCACAATTACGTGCAAAAAAATCCGTAGTAAATAAAAGGGTAGACAAAAATATACTGAAAGAAACACCAAGCTACATTGCTAACAATATAGAAGAGAAGAACCCATGGGCCAGAGTTGAGGAGGTGGTGCTAATGCCTGGTGCTCCCACCATGATGAAGGTCAGGTTTGGAGAGATCTCCATGGCACAAAAAGCCCTAGAGAGTGGCCTCTGTATCTCCCACTACCATCTGTCAAAACAACAAATTGAGCAGGAGGAATTTTACGCAATAACACCGTGTTGGAACTGTTATAAATACAATCATCTAGCCATAAACTGTCCCCAAAAAGATAAGAAGTTCTGCTCCGAATGTGCAGCAGAGGGCCACACATTCAGAGAATGCAGCAATAAAGATAACCCCAAATGCCTGAACTGCAATGGGGACCACCGAACACTAGCAGCACGCTGTCCCATAAGGAAAGAAATAATCAGGAATCTGAGAGAAAAAGAAAAGACAAATAAGAAGATGGAAACAGACCCTAACAAGACATATGCAGCAATTGCAAAGCTGCTAGATACCACCTCCAAAGTCCTGAAGAAAGCCAAAGAAAATCCCCTCATGCAACCTACATACCTCAATCTGAGCGAAGGATTACCTTTTACAATTCTAACCAGTATTATTCATGCACACATCAACAGCATTGCAAAACCAGGAACCTTTGGAAAAACGATCAGGGAAATGTTTGCTGCAAACAATCTGCCGGAGGTGAAATTTCCAGACGACGCCCCCTCAACAGAAATATTTAAAATTGGCACCGAGAGTAGCCTGGGAATAACCAAACCACAGGAGCACATAACCAAACTAGGCACAGAAGAAAACGTCATGGAAATAGACCCTATCACCCAAGCAGTCACACCACACCGCAAATCATCAGATTCCACAACTCAGCAAACAGAGAAACCACAACCTGCAAAAGCTGACCCAACCAAAGCGAAATCAAGAAAAGAATCCCACTCTGGCCATCGTACCCCCCCATCTTCACCAAGCGATGTGCAGCCAGCAGACCTAGGCAATGAGATCGGTATCTGCTTCTACTCAGTCAACACACCACCTACAATAACAAATGACAGACTTCTGCAGGAAATCAAGGAAGGCACAGTCAAATTCACCTACGAAGATGATAGGGTAGAAGAATCCTACATAGACCAGTTGATAAATGTAGGACTTATAAACACCAAATACAATAAAATTGAAAGAGTAGATATAACTAAGTTTAAGAAAATCAGAACGGGATTGAAGGAGGAAAGGAGTAGACACTCGCCAGGAGATACACGAGCCAGCAAACACCCTACACCAAGTTATCGGGATTAACGACTACTCAAAACAAATTATTAAAGATAATTCAGCACAACGTCCTTGCCTGGAATCTGACGAGGAAATCAGAACTTACCAACATATACAGCACAATAGACCCAGACATCATCCTTATCAACGCACATGGTCGGAAAAACAGTGACAAAATCAAGATCTTTAACTACCATGTACATCAAATGAACATACACGACGAACCACATGACGGAATAGCAATAGCTATAAAACGCAACATACAATACAAAATCATTGACGACTTTCAAAGTAACTTTCTTGCAGCCGAAATAAATACAACAAGAGGCCCAATAACTATTGGAACTTCATATTTAACATTCAGAAGGCCAATATTCCCTACAGGGGACATCTTAAAACTAATGAGGCAAAACAATCCAGCATACTTCATAAGAGACCTCAATGCTAAACACACAACCCTAGGAAACAATATTAGAAACCCAGGAGGAAAAATCCTCCATGCTCTCATTGAACACGGGACAATAACATACCTCGGGCCCGACTTCGCAACTTACGTATCAGCCGGTAACTCTGGGAAACCAGACATTGTTTTAACCAATAGGCATCACCATCTAAACGTACATCTAAGAGCTGGACCCACAACAACCAGTAATCATCTACCCATAATAGCAACTCTATCCACATCCCCGATACAAATTCCATCAATCCCAAGATTTTCACTCAATAGAGCAAATTGGGAAAAATTTAAATCGGATCTTAGCAACAACGAACCAACACTACTACACAACAAAGACACAACAGAGATTGACAAAACACTGGATACATGGTACAATGAAGTAATAACAGCAATGAAAAACAACATCCCAAAAACAACATACCGTACATTACCACTTGCACAATTAACATATGAAGAGAAAATGATCCAAACTAGATTCGCCAATCTATATGAATACACAAAAACACACGGGTGGAGCAATGACAACAGAATATTATACAGGAATCTAAAAGAAGAACTGAAAGATATAAGCAAGAACAAACACAATGAAACATGGAACAAGCTGATCCATGATACACAAGCAGATTACAGAAATCCAAAAGCATTCTGGAAAAAATAAAAAAACCTAATGGGAACTAATTCGGAAGAAACTAGCTACATAAAGGACAAAAACGGTATGAAAGGTAACAGAACCACACGATAAAGAACCAATATTTAGAGAATACTGGAAAGACATATTCAGAATTAACGACGAAGACAACAGGCAACTAGAACATATTTGAGCCAGAACACAGAGAAATGGAAACCTACCAGGAAAATCAACCTTAATTCATTAAACATCAATAACCCAATAATTGCTCCATTAACTCAAAATTATATTGAAAAAACAATAGCAAGCTTCAAGAACAAAGCACCTGGCATAAGCCAAATTAATAAAATCGTACTACAAAACATTCCTCAGTCTATGATCGAACAGCTTAAAAATATATACAATGCCTCACTTGCAACTGGCTTCTTCCCTACCAAATTTAAAATAGCCAAAATCAGACTCATCCCGAAAGCAGGAAAGAACCATACCCAAGCAGAGAACTACAGACCTATCTCACTACTGGAAACACCCGGTAAAATATTGGAAAAAATAGTCAACCACAGACTCAGAAATTTTCTAGACCAAGAAAACAAATATAACCAAGCAATAGCACTAATATACGAATCAATTGCAAATGCTGCAAGCAACAGAGACCAATGCAATATAATTCTAAGAGATGTGTCAAAAGCATTTGATAAAGTCTGGCATGAAGGACTGAAGTTGAAAATAATCAAAATGGACATGCCTACCAATATCACAACACTACTATGCAATTTCTTAGACAACAGAAAGGCCAAATTAATCATCGACAACCATCTAGGACAAACTTTCAACCTTCATAGTGGAGTTCCCCAAGGCAGTAATATATCGCCAACATTATACACTGTATACACGGCAGACATGCCGCAACCACGGCAATCAGAATATATAGCATACGCAGATGATGTCCCACAGATAGTCAGGTACCCAGGAAAATCCAAACAAATGATGGCCATTAGAACAAGCAGAGAAATAGAGATAATAAACAACTATGAACGAAAATGGAAGATAAAAACTAATGTCCAAAAACTCAAAATAATTCACATCGCAAAAACAAACCCATACCCTATTATTGTCAATAACCAACAAATACCATATGCTGCCAACGGAAAGATATTAGGACTCAAGATAACCAGAAACGGAATAATCCCCCCACATCAATGAAAGAATAGCTATGGCAAAATCGCAACTTACAAAGCTCAGAAGATTCCGCCAATTAAACACCAACACGCAATTGCACCTATACAAAGCACTGCTCAGATCACACTTAGAATACCCTCCGATACCTCTGAACACAATCGCAAGAACAAATCAACTTAAATTTCAAGCAGTGCAAAATATAGCCCTCAGAAGAGCGTCAAAACACAGATCACCATACACACAAACAGTACAAGACATACACACAGAACACGGCATAGACCCACTCAACACCAGAATACACACCCAAGCAAATGCAATATGGGAAAAAATCCAGCAAGAACAGGATCCCATACTAAACAACAACACATCGCACAGATGGTGGCCTAGAAGCAGAAAAAAATGATAACGAAGAACCAGAACCTCTATATACACACTAAAAAAGAACCAAAAGGTGGGCACAACTCTCCAGTCACACAAGGACCTGGAGGGACCCCACAAATAAACAAAGACCTAAATAGTTCACAAACACCCACAATAAAAAACTAAAACGAAAAAGATGGGGATCATCCCTCCAGTGCCACAAGGACCTGGAGGGAACCCCCCCCCCCCCTATCATAATATGCCCCAAGGAAAGATCAAATAGAACAACTTAGCTTAGCTTGGCTGAGTCCGGCCTTCCCTAACCGCATGAGTCCTCTAATGCAGCACTGTTGACGGAAGACAAAAAACCCCGTTTCCGCAAGGTGGATAGCCCACCTGCTGTTAACCTCCTCCTCTATTTCCCACTTCTGAACTTTACCCTGTACTGTACCCTTCTTGCACCCTCAGAGCAAATGCTCTCTTCTCTCCGTATCACCGACCGACCGACCGTGACAGGGGAGTTAGTTTCTCACTGCGAAGAAGTTTAACACCAAGGATGGCATTGAGAGCAGTAATTCGATCGCAGACGGGGAGCAGGATCAGTTCCCGCTGCATGACTTCTATTCTGGTGGTCATAGAGCAGCCGAGGATGAGTCTCATCGCTCTGTTTTAGATTTTCTCAACGCTTAGTTTCTTGTGCTGGGAGGTAAATACAAGGACAGGAGAGGCATAATCTATGACAGCTCTGACGATGGCAATGATCATGAAACGTAGGACCCTGACAGAGGCTCCTTTGAGGCCGTGGGTGAGGGACTGGAGAGGCCTCATTCGTTGGCGGCTCTGGGATATGACGTGGGCGGCAACAGCGGAGGTGGTGGCTCTGGTAGTGGCTCACTCGGGTAGACCAACTTACACTCACACCAAAAAGTATCGGTGCAGGGTGAGATCGACGACTTCCGAAACGATATGTATACACTGTGATATGTCGGGAAGGTTGGTAAGTGTATCATCGGGAAGGTTGGTAAGTGTATCCTCATAACCCCCCCCCCCTCCACTAGGTGTTGTCATATGGCTGACAATCAGTCTGTTTGCTTCCTCTTTTCGGATTGTTGCTTTGTGTCGACTGAATGATGAGCGAGGGTTCGGTCTCGGTGAACGTGGGTATAAAACAGAGGCAATATGAAGCAGTAGTGATCTACACATGCCAGACGACATGGAAACCTCAGAGGGAACACGAGGAGCTATTATTGCCCTTCATAACGAAGGGTTCGGCGTCACAGATATTAGCCTGCGGGTTGGTGTCCACAGGAACACAGCTGCACAATGGATTCGGCGATACCTCGGAGCGGCCGTCCACGCTGCACCACCCCTCAGTACGACCAGGTTGAGTGGTTTATTTGGTAGCATTAATAATGAGGCAATATTCACAAGTATCACAAATAATTTTGTTAACAGGGAACTCCTCATATTTCATACTGTCTATATATATATATATATATATATATATATATATATATATTTATATATATATATATATATTTATATATATATATATATATATATGACTATATATATATATATATATATATATATATACATATTTCATTAGCCCAATAAAGCACGCGGACTTCTACGTACAATCAACACCTCAAACCACCAGGATTCGAACCCACGGCCCACAAGCCTATGACTGTGACCGGGGAACGCTAACCTCTGGACCACCAGGATACTAAAAGCAGTCCTAGAATTTGTTATATTTCACACAAAGTCTGTTCAACGAGCTTATGGCGCCGTGAACCTCTAATGGGGACCACCCGTATCACGTAGGTGGTCAGAGTAACGTTTTACCAAATCCGGCTTCGAAACACGAGGATTCATATATATTTCATTAGCCCAATAAAGCACGCGGACTTCTACATACAATCAACACCTCAACCCGCCAGGATTCGAACCCACGGCCCACAAGCCTATGACTGTGACCGGGGAACGCTAACCACTGGACCACCAGGATACTAAAGGCAGTCCTAGACTTTGTTATATTACACACTATGAAAGCTGCAAATTAGGTGCGCTGTTATTATATCCCAAACACTGGTAGACAGACAAAAAGACACAGAAAGACATAATTAATATATGCTACATCTGAGTTATTATACCTCGGATTCTCACTGTCTTAGTCTAATATAGTTGGGTTAGTGATCTCACAGACACAGATAGACACGACCACATAGACACAGTAAAAAATATAGACATAATCCCCCCCCCCCCCACCCCGCACATACACAGAGGCACAGGTAGATACAAAAAACAGACACCGATAGATACATTTAGAAAGCCATATATTAAAACTAGAGCACAGATAAGGGCAGATATATTAATAGAGACACAAATTGCAAGATACACAGTGAGACACAAATTGACACACACCGAGACATAAATTGACAAATACACAGACAAACACAAATTGACAGATAGACTGACAGACATAAATTGCAAGATTATTCACTCTGGACAAATGTAAACGGAGAAGTCAGATATCAGATGAACAACGTCGATATAGAGAAATCCGTCAAGGCGAAAGATTTAGGGGTAATGATAAGCACCACTACAACAATGCGTATTTGCTCTAAACAAGGCTAACAAAGTACTTGGGTTCATAGAAAGGAGTGTTAGTTACAAGACTAGTGAGGTTATTCTAAAACTATATATCCTGCTCTTGTGAAACCTCACTTGGATTATGCAGTTCAGTTCTGGTCACCGTACTACAGAATGGATATAGAATCCCTAGAAAGCATACACAGGAGGATGACAAGACTAATACTAGGCATTGGAAACCTTGAGTATAGAAACAGATTAAACCATCTGAATTTGCACTCCCTCGAGAGACGTAAAGTAAGGGGAGATATGATTGAGGTGTATAAATAGAAGTCAGGGTTAAACAAAGGTGATATAACAAAGGTTCTTAAATTATCCAACAAGGAAGGAACTCGTTGTAATGGTTTTAAATTAGACAACTTTAGATTTAGACGCAAGATAGGTAAATACTGGTTTAGAAATAGAGTAGTGGATGAGTGGAACAAGTTACCCAACGTCACCATTAACTCGAATACGCTGGGTAGCATCAAATGAAGGTTGGACGGATATATGAGCGATAGGAGTTGACCTCTGACTCTCAGTTGACCTCTGACCCAGCTTGGAGAAGGTCGTGCTGATCGTGCTCCCGCTAGAGACCAAGGAAAATGGCCGCTTTGCATCGTTGTGCCGTGGGGGAAGAGGAGGGGAGTGTGGGGAAGGACGACCTCCTTGCCATGCTGTTAAGGCAGCTGGGGCAGTTGAGGAGTGAGGTTGACACTCTAAAGGGGGAAAATGAAGCCCTCAGGATGGAA
This sequence comes from Homarus gammarus, assembly GCA_958450375.1. Taxonomy (NCBI): domain Eukaryota; kingdom Metazoa; phylum Arthropoda; class Malacostraca; order Decapoda; family Nephropidae; genus Homarus; species Homarus gammarus. The sequence continues at coordinate 356,919 of CAUDMG010003686.1, read as the reverse complement.
CTCCTTCAGGTAGGTGTCCTGCCTAGCAGGACACCTGCGAAGGAGGAGCAGGCGTGGAGAGTGGTTGTCTCCAAGGGGACTAGGGTCAGGCTTAGGAAAGCTGACCAGGGTGTGGAGTGTAGTAACCCTTACCAGGTGCTGCAGGAAGCTGGAGAGGAAGAGAAGAGGCAGGACGGTATAGATCAAGGAGAGGAAAGGGCAGTTGTACAAACCCTGCCCACAGGTAAGGTCGTGGTAGTTTTTGACAGCCAGGTGAGGTTTATGGATAGGGCTTTTTGTGCGAGAGATAGGAAACGTAGGACTAGGGTATGTTTTCCTGGGGCTGGGATAGGGCATGTAGCCGAGAGATTAGACAGAGTTTTCTCAGGGGAGGGTACCAATCCAGTAGTGTGTCTTAGTGTGGGAGGAATCGACATAGGTAAGGTTAGGAGTGAGGAACTTTTCAAGAGGTATAGGGAGGCGCTGGGGAATATTAGAGATAGGGCAGGGATCCCGATAGTATGTGGTGTCTTGCCTAGAAGAGGGGTTGGTCGTGAATGGCTGTCCAGGGCAATTGCTATTAATTGCCGACTGGAGAAACATTGTGCAAACAATGGTTGGGCATTCATTGATGACTGGCAACGATTTTATGGCAACGACTACCTGTACTGTCGCGACGGAGTACACTTGTCTCGTGAGGGGGTAAAGACGTTGTCTGCATCCCTGGAGCGTGAAAATGTCACTCCAAAGGGGGGGTTTCGCCAGTAGAGAGGGGTCGGGGAAAATGGGAGTAAAAAAACAAGCAGGTCCTGGGAAGTAGTGAAACAGAAGTAGATAATGCCGAAAATATAGTTAGTCATAATAATAAACATCAAAGTAATAAATGTAAAACAGATAGAAAACGGAAGAAATATATTGAGTGATTATTATACTAATAGTAGAAGCCTGTGTAACAAAATGGACCAGCTCAGGGCCATTGTTAGTAAAGAGAACATAGATATAATTGCAATAACGGAAACATGGATAAATTCAAACAGCAAACATTTTTTAGCAGAATTTCATATTCCAGGATATAACCTATTTAAATTTGACAGAGTAGGAAGGAGAGGTGGCGGTGTAGCAGTGTATATCAGGGTGTCATTAAAAAGCTGCAATAAATCAAACATTAAAACAAATAGCGACAATGAAAGTATTTGGGTAGAGATTGGTGAGGGCAGTGAATCCGTAGTCATTGGTGTTATATATAGACCACCTAATTTGAGTAGGAACGATGGTAAATTGCTATGGGAGGAAATAAAGAAGGCATCTGATAGAAACAATGTATGTATTCTAGGCGATTTCAACTCTTCAGGCATAGATTGGAAAAATCAACTTAGCGATAATGAATCTGAAGATTTTCTAGAAGCAGTACAAGATACTGTAGTTTTTTATATCAATTCATAAACTCGCCCACTAGAGGAAATAATATCCTCGATTTAGTTCTCAGTAATAATGAAAATCTAGTAAAAGATGTTGGGATTGGAGACGAACTAGGAAACAGTGATCATAAAGCCATATATTTTAACATAATATGAGATGGCAGGAAGAAGGAAAATTCGGCCTTGATCCCGGATTTTAGGAAGGCTAATTACGGTAGCTTAAGGAGAGACCTAAGGGATGACCCTATGGTCAAAAGATTAATCCCCCCCACACCTCCGGAAACTGTCAACTTAGGACGGGATAACCCTGAATTTAATTTAGCAGCTACTTATGAACAATTTATTGCGACAATCAATAATGCTCAAAATAAACACATCCCTAAAAGAAAATTCAGATCGATACGGAACCAACCAAAATGGATGAATAATAGACTCTTAGATCTTCTAGGGAAAAAGAAAGGAGTATATAGAAAAGTTAAGAAAGGCGAAAATCACTTACTTGGTTACTATCAGAACCTAACAAGACAGGTAAAAACAGAAATTAGGAAAGCAAAGAGAAATTATGAAATCAAGGTAGCAAACGAATCGAAAAATAACCCCAAAGCTTTTTATCAACTGTATAAATCAAAGGTTAGAGATACAATAGGTCCCCTTAAAACTACGACAGGAGAAATGACTGATGATGAGTTAGAAATGTGTAGTACGTTAAATAGTCATTTTCGCTCCTTATTCACAAATGAAAACCTAGCACAGTTTCCAGAAGTTCATAAGGTATATAACGACAGTATAGAAAATATGTTGATGAATATCAATATTACTAGTAACGATGTGCTTAAAGTAATTAACAAACTGAAGCCTCATAAATCGCCTGGTCCAGACGAGGTATATGCTACAATATTAAAAGAATGTAGAGATGAGTTGAGTAATCCATTAGCAGTTTTATTTAATAAGTCATTAGAATCGGGCCTAGTGCCAGAAGCTTGGAAACTTGCAAATGTAGTTCCGATTTTCAAAAAGGGTGATAAATCAATTGCATCAAATTACCGTCCCATTAGTCTCACGTCAATCATAAGCAAGTTGCTAGAGTCAATTATTGCTACAAAAATCAGAAGCCACCTTGAAACATTCAACTTAATTCATTCTTCTCAGCACGGGTTCACCCAGGGACGTTCTTGTCTCACAAATTTGCTTAGCTTTTTCTCAGAAGTATATGAAGCAGTAGATAATGATAAGTCATATGATATAATTTATTTAGATTTCAGTAAAGCATTCGATAGAGTCCCTCATGAGAGATTGATAAGGAAGGTAGAAGCACATGGAATAGGTGGATCATTATTAAAATGGATTAGGTCATGGTTAACTGGTAGGAAACAAAGAGTCAGCATAAATGGATTAAAGTCAGACTGGGGTGCGGTCAAAAGCGGAGTTCCCCAGGGATCTGTATTGGGCCCTCTGCTGTTTGTTATATTCATTAATGATCTTGACTTAGACATAACTAGTAGGATTAGTAAATTTGCAGATGATACCAAAATGGGGAGAGTGATAAATTCAGACAGTGACTTTGAACACCTTCAAAGAGATCTAGATACCTTACATGAGTGGTCAGTAGACTGGCAAATGAATTTTAATACTGATAAATGCAAGGTACTACAGATAGGGAAGACGAATACAAACGTTAAGTATAAACTAGGTAACACGGAAATAGAAAACTCAGTTTGTGAAAAAGATCTAGGTGTATTTGTTAGCAACGACTTGAAACCTAGAAAACAATGTACTAGCGTTCGCAACAAGGCAAACAGGATTCTAGGGTTCATATCTAGGTCTGTGAGTAACAGAACTGCTGACGTAATCTTGAAACTTTACCTAGCATTAGTGAGGCCACACATGGATTATGCGGTTCAGTTCTGGTGTCCTTATTATAGAATGGACATAGATTCTTTGGAGAGAGTACAAAGAAGAATGACAAAAATGATCCATAATATTAGAAACCTTACATATGAAGAAAGACTGAAAAGCTTAGGCTTGCATTCATTAGAGAGGCGTAGAGTTAGGGGAGATATGATAGAGGTGTACAAGTGGGTGAGTGGGATTAACAAGGGTAAAATGGAAGATGTTCTGAAGCTCAGTAATAACGAAATAACTAGAACAAATGGCTTTAAATTAGATAAATTCCGATTCAGAAAGGATATAGGCGAGCACTGGTTTGGTAATAGAGTTGTGGATATGTGGAATAGGCTACCGAGTGCTATAGTAGGATCGGGGACGCTAGGGAGCTTCAAGACGAAGTTGGATAGGCACATGGAAGTGCTGGGATGGGTGTGAAAGGGATCTGCCCTGTATGGGCCAGTCGGCCTCCTGCAGTATCCCACTTTCTTATGTTCTTATGTTCTTATGTAAACGGGGCTGCTCGGTATGGGCCAATAGGCCCGCTGCAATTTCCTCCATTCTTATGTTGTTACTCCACATATCAAGAAGCACTCAACACACTGACCGTCTCGGCTCTCTCTGATAATCACCAGGACCTTTTCTGTAAATTTCGGGAAAAAGCTTCTGTACCATCCTTGACGCCGGCTCCTGCTTCCTCCCGAGATCCCTCGTCTGCGAATTACTGTTCGATACTACAACCGCATCTAGTCCATACGAGCATGTACTGAACCCTATAAGAATAGCCTAATCCCAAGTCCCAACCATTGTAAAATTTATCAACAACTCCTAGTTATCCAGTCTTACTTCTCTTTCAGCCTGCCCCTGATTCAGCCACACCTCCACCATCCATCCAGCTTAACGGTACTACCCTCTCTAATATTACCCACTTTCGGTTTCTCGGCTCCCACCTGTCCACCACAGCGGACATCGATAAAGAGATTCAGCATCGCATCACATGTGCATCTCATGAACTTTGGCAGACTCCGAAATCGTATCTTCAGCTGTAGGGAGCTGAAATTATCTACTTAGTTACACGTATATCGAGCAGTGGTACTCTCCATCCTGCTATATGGCGGCGAAACTTGGTTCACATACAAGAGGCACATCAAGGCACTTGAAAACTTTCATCAACGTAGTCTACGCTCCATCCTCCGAGTTCGCTGGGAAGACAAAAGAACAAATGCCAGTATCCTTGCTGACACCAACTGTAGACGCATCGAGGCTACCGTTATCCATGAACAACTACGTTGGACTGGCCATGTTACCCGCATGGACGACGGTAGACTGCCAACGTAGCTAGTTTACAGTCACCTAATGAATAGTAGACGTAACGCTGGTGGGCAACTCAAAAGGTATAAGGATAGTCTTAAGACAAACCTGAAAATGTGCCAAATCGACCCTCTCACATGGGAGACGGTTACCCCATACCGTAACCCTTGGAGGATCACCACACAGGAAGGTGTTAATACGTTCGAGTTAGCCCGACTGCATAACGAGGCAGACAAGCGCTACCCCCGGAAAAACGCGGCCCCCGCCCCTCCCGTACTAGATGTAGCCCCCAGCATGTCCAACAGCCGGTCCCGTATCGGCTTGTTTAGTCACCTCAGAACTCCCCAACCTAAGTGACATCCTTAATACTCATATTATTGTATCATAACTGGATGATCGTCATACTCGATTCCGATTGACAGCAAAGTAGTAGTAGTAGCAGTTATTTTATTCTTATTTTTGTAATTTTTGTTACTTATACCGTATATTATTTGTCAATCAAGTGACCCATTCCCCAATTATGTAATTGTATATTTTCAACCTTTTGACTGCAATGAGCTTTCAATAAATCGCTAATTATTATTATTATTATTATTATTATTATTATTATTATTATTATTAAATTGAGAAAACACAGACAAATACAAATTTACAGACAATAATTCATAAACACGGACAAAATAAACTGCTGTCGCTTCAGTGTAACCTTGCACATGCACGTTTATATATTATCCAGGTCTGTTTTCGCTATACAGGGAATATGTGTACAAAATGTTCTTTGTTGCCGAGGAGACAGACAGACAGACAGAGAAGGAATGAGATTTAAAATAAAAAATAATTAGTAATTAAAAAAAAAGAGGAAACGTGGGGAATGAGAGAGAGAGAGAGAGAGAGAGAGAGAGAGAGAGAGAGAGAGAGAGAGAGAGAGAGAGTAATACTTTCACTCCGCATATTCTCACTCTCACCCTCCATACTCTCATTCTCACCCCCTATACACACACTCTCACCCCCATACACTTACTCTTGCCTCATAAGGGCCAGCATAAGGTATATGTCGGTGGACTTGCGTTCTCTCTTATATTTTCCGTCTCTATATTGTTTATTTAGTGTGTCGAGTTTTTACATGGTTCTCTTGTTGTTGCTTGGAAATTAAATTGTTTTGGGTCTTCACGAGTAAGTTGGCAAGCATACATGAATATATAATGGCAGTCAACGGGGGACCTCGCACCTCCAGCATGGCCACCAGAAAAATTAGTTTCTTGGAGGTAGAAGGAAGTATATTAGCCACGTTGAGACCTAGAGGACTTGGGACTTGAGGGATCAGAGACCTGAAGGCCGTATACTGGTCTCGTCATCACCACAGATAGACAGGGCGTGACAGCAATAATAAGGGTTCTGTCATTCACCCAGCAGTACGCCCGACAAAACTGAGGAAGAAACCGATCACTGAGGAAAAGGTGTTGGCCTAGGAGACCCGCACCTGACTATAGTATATAAAGATGGAGAGAGAGAGAGAGAGAGAGAGAGAGAGAGAGAATCACCACCTCTCCCATCAGATGAAAACAGCAACACCTAACGTATTCATCATTGTGGTGGTTAGGTTAGGTTAGGTTAGGTTAGGTTAGGTTAGGATAGTTAGGCTAGGTAAATGACTTGAACATTACACGTACGTCCGTATCGTTGGTGTATAAGTTGAAATAAACACAAAAAAACAAGACATTGAAATTAAAAACAAAAGACATTTCTATAGTGCAGCTGACACTCGGAATCGAGTATGACAATCATCCAGCTATGATACAATGATATGAGTTGTTACGAATGTCACCTAGGTTGATGAGTTTTGAGATGACGAAAGAGGCCGATACGGGACTCGCAGCGTCATCCACATTCGTTGTACATGTGGAGGCCTGCATGTAGTGCGGGAGGGGCAGTGGCAGCATTTTTCCAGCGTTGGCCCTTGTATGCTTAGGTTTGCAGTCGGGCTAAGTTGAAAGTAATGACACCTCGCGTTACGATGTAGAGTAATCGACTCCCAGGTAAGGGGGGTCGATATGGCATTTTTTCAGGTTTCTCTGAAGACTATCTTTGTACCTTTCAATTGCCCGCCGGCGTTACGTTTACTATTCGTTAGGTGACTGTAAAGTAGCTGCTTTGGCAGTCTACTGTCGTCCGTCTGAGTAACATGGTCACTTTTTTTTTTATTATTTATTGGGCACCCCCCCTACATCCTATGCTATGTTCATGCTTGCCTTTATGTCTCACGAGTTAAGGGCGTAGAAGCCTGAAGAGTCAAGGGCGTAGAAGCCTGAAGAGTCAGTGGTTCATGTCATCAAGTTATTGGAAGCTCCAACAACTCCCTGAATACGAATTCGCTGCTTTCGACTTACAACAGGTACCTACTTTACTGCTAGGTGAACAGGGACAAATGGGGGCTAGGAAGTATGTCCAAACAACTTCCACCGGCCCGGGAATCGAACCCGTGACATGTCGCTTGGTAACATGGCCACTTGCTAGTCCAGCGTAGCTGTTAATGGATAATGGTAGCTTTGGTGCTCCTACAGTTGGTGTCAGCAAGAATACTGGCAATTGTTCTATTGTCTTCCCAGTAAACTCGGAGGATGGAACGTAGACTACGTTTAAGAAAGTTTTCAAGTGCCTTGAGGTATTTCCTGTATGTGACCCATGTCTCACTGCCATACAGCAAGGTGGGGAGGACCACTGCACGACATACAGGCAGCTTTGTAGATAATTTCAGCTCCTTACAGCAATACGTTGATGAAAGTTTTCAAGTGCCTTGAGGTACTCCCTGTACTGTATGTGACCCATGTCTAACTGCCATACAGCTGGGTGGGGAGGACCACTGCTCGATATACAGGTAGCGTTGTAGATAATTTCAGATCCCTACAGCAGAAGACACGGTTTTGGAATCCGCCAAAGGCTTGAGATGCACATATCATCCGGTGCTGAATCTCTTCATCAATGTCTGCGGTTGTGGACAAGTGGGAGCAGAGATACCGAAAGTGGGTAACATAAGGGAGGGTAGTACTGTTAAGCTGGATGAATGGTGGAAGTGTGTCTGAACCTGGGCCAGGTTGAAAGGGAATCTGAGTCTTTCGTAAATTCACCTCAAGGCCGAAGTGTGCATACGCATCTGTGTAGGTGTTTACGATCTCCTGTAGGTCGTGTTCAGTGTGAGCAACAAGGGTGAGGTCGGCTGCCTACTGAAGTTCAGTAGTGGAAGCTGCAGACACTTTTGCTCTTGCCTGGAGTCGTCTTATGGTGAAAAGAGCCCCCTTCACTCGGTATTCGATGTCCAATTGTCCACCCCCTTTGGCTAAATTGGCACGAGTAAGGATGGCAGCCAAAAAAATGGAAAAGAGAGTTGGTGCTAGTACACACCCTTATTTAACCCCTGTTTGGATGGGGAAGAACTCAGACTGGGTGCAGTTGTGCAGGACACTGCCGTTCATACCATCGTGGAGTTGCCTCACAATGGCGGTGAATTTTGGTGGGCAGCCAAAACGGCTGAAGGGCCACTAAAGGGCTTCCCTTTTGACCGAGTCGAAGGCCTTGGTTAGGTAGATGAAAGCCATGTACAGGTCAAGACGCTGTTCTGTGCACTTTTCCTGTGTCTGGCGGGCAGCAAAGATCATGTCAGTGGTGCCACGTGATGGTCTAAAACCACATTGAGATTCTGGGATTAAGTTTTCCGCCTCAGGAAAAAATCTGTTTAGGAGGACTCGGGCGATAATCTTGCCAGCTAAGGAGAGCAGCGAGATCCCACGGCAGTTGCCACAGTCTGACTGGTCTCCTTTGTTCTTAAAGATATTGACGACTGAAGTTTCTTTAAGAACTTTAGGGATTTCCTCCTTTTCCCATATATTATCCAGGAGAGAGTGGAGACGGCTGGTAAGCAGAGGTCCTCCCGCTTTATACACCTCGGCTGGGATTCCATCAGGCCCTGAGTCTTTGTTATTTTTCATCTGTTTGATGGCAGTAACTACCTCATCTAGGGATGGAGGATAGCTGAGGTTGGTCAGCTCTTGATGCTTAGGGACCTGCTGGGTAGTCAGGACATCCTCATATGTGTTTCGATTGAGCAATGAATGGTAGTGCTCTTTCCACGGCTGAAGGAGTCCTTCAGCGTATTTATTTATGAAGTTACCGTCAGATGACCTGAGGAGGCTGTGCCGCGAGTGGTTGGCCCATATAAGGTTTCAATGCAATTGAAAAATTCGATATTGTGCTGATCTGCATGTTTTTGTATTTATCATGCTTTATTTTTAAGCCAGTCGTTCTTTAGAATGCGAAGTTCCCACTGGGCTGCCTCTTTCTTCTTGCGGAAGGTATCAGCTTTGGTCCGAGACTAAGGGTTGTTCTGCCAGTCAGTAAAATCAGAGCATTTATCATCGATGAGTACTTTGATTGCCGGGTCATTTTCATCAAACCAGTCCTGGTGTATTCTTTTGATCTGGCCGAGGGTCTCTCTGCAGGTTTTTTTAATAACGGTGTTGAGAGTATCTCATTCGGTACTGGGATTCACGTTGTTTGCTGTTGGGTTGTTTATAAGCCCAGGTTCGTGCTACTCTCTGAAAGCTTGTGATACTGCTGGGTCCTCCAGACGCTTAGTATTAAAACCTCTTCTAGAAGCTTGCTGCTGACTTTCGCTGCCAACAACTTTTTTGGAGCTTCAATTTCTTGTAAGCTTGATGCCTTCGCCATTTTGGGGCGATGTGAAATGAGAGCTTGGCTCTGACAAGTCAATGATCAGTGTCACAGTGGTCTGAGCCACGCATGGCAAGGGTGATGAGGACATCTTGGCGATCTCTTTCCCTGACAATGATGTAGTCAATGATATGCCATTGTTTGGTTCGTGGGTGTTGCCACGAGCTCTTGAACTTGTCGGCCTGCTGCAACAAGGTATTGGTGATAGTGAGGCTGTGTGCAGCACACTTGCTGAGACGGAGTAGGCCGTTGACATTATACTTGCCTAGTCCATTTCTCCCTATGGTTCCCTGCCAAATGCTAGCATCTCTGCCAACTCTGGCATTGAAGTCGCGAAGGAGCACAACCTTGTCTTCTCTGGGGATAGAGGTTAGCACCCTGGCAAGGTCGGCGTAAAAGGCCTCGTTGATGTCATCCTCAGCATCCAGTGTTGGGGCGTATGCACTGATGAAAAGGCATGACGTGAGTTATTCAGTGGGACTCGAAGCGTCAGGAGGCGCTCATTGATCCCAAAAGGCATTTCAGTTAGACTGTGTAGGAGGTGTTGGTGGATTACAATGCCAACTCCATAAAGAAGGTATAGCCAGACTCCCGTTCTGTGAGCTGGCCTTCATCTGGCAGCCGGAACTCACTGATGGCTGCTATGTCGATTGTTATACGTAGCCAGCTCTTTTGCCACAAGGATGGTTCTTCTTTCTGGACGCTTATTTGTGCCAGTAACCAGAAGGGTCCTGACATTCTATGCAGCGACCATAAAAGGTTGTATGGTGATTTTTTGTTTAGATCTGTGATTTTGATTGTGGGGTGAGCAGAGTGGCTCCACGAAAGGGCTGTCCAGTCGCACAGACAGTACCGGATTGCACTGCTGCCTAGATCCCAGTGCATAAACGACCATCTTATCTGTGAAGCCCATGTGCATAGTTGTGACTAGAGACTCCCTGTAGTCATCTCTGCCTGTCCCCGTCGCCACTCGTCCGTCGCCATAGAACTTTTGGGGTATCGGGGTTTTGATGATGATGAGAGGTATGATGAACTGGATGGTGGCTGCGCGTAAGTTGATCTATGTAGTGAGGCAGGAGCGCAGGGTGCAACCACACATCTTGGCTCTCCCTTTTCCTGATCCAGTGGTACAAGTTTTGCAACGACTGGGGAGAGGGAGAATTGCAAAGGACTGCCGATAGCCCAATTTGTTGGGTTTCGCCTAAGTAGCCTGTTCATCGGGCATTGCCTTCAACCGCCTCTGTAGTCGTTGTGTGTCCACGGTGGTCACCTCTTCCGCTTATAACCCCCTTGAGGGCTTGTTGGAGCTCTCTAAGCAAGTCTGCCTGATGCTGGGTTCCACTGCTCCACTGCGTTTATCCGCAAGGCAGCAGAGCTATGGCTGGTAAGCGCCAGGACGTGTCCACATGCCAGTGGCCTATGCGCCATCCCTCTGGGGCCCACTGCTACTCCGAAATCCCCTGTTGGTCAAGCTTGGGCCCACGAGGTGCCCAGTTATCGTGTGTTGCCATGAGTAGGGACAACATGAGGCTTGATGGTGAAGAGGCTGTGTACTGGCAGGGGAATACTTATGCAAGTTGCTTCCCTGTTCGCCACGAGGGCTAGCCAGCTGGAAGCGAGAGGGAGCAAGCAGTGCTTGCACCTTAATACTAAGATAGTGCTGCAACACTAGACGCATTACACCACCCTGTGCGTGCACACACACACGCACACACACACACATACACACACACACACATACACACACACACACACACACTCTAAATCCTTGACCATCGGCGGGTGAAGACCTATCGGGCGCCCTGCTGCGGCAGTTGCCCAGGCGAACTTGATATTTATATAAATATTGAAACAGTGACCTCACACAGTAGGGCAATCAACTGTAAACTATAATTTGTATGTTCAATTCATGTTCCTTCTTTCAGTAATGAAGGCTTTTGTTAAACAACCCACATATGTACAGGTATGTGAAAAGTAATTTTTGTCTAATGTATATTTTCAGCCTTCAGGTTGCTGAACTTTTTCAATAAACCGTTAATTATTATTATTATTATTATTTTTATCATTTTTATTATTATTTTTATTTATTATTTTTATTTTTATTATTTTTTTATTTTTAATATATTTATTATATTAATTATTTTATTATTAATATTATTTTTATTATTATTTTTTATTATTTTTATTTGTATTTTTATAATTATTATTATTATTATTATTATTATTATTATTATTATTATTATTATTATTATTATTATTATTATTTTTATTATTAGTATTATTATTATTAGTGGTGAATAATGTTTGGGTAGACCATGTTAGTTAGCTCAGTTGAGGACTTTACAACATTTCTACATCCTTAAGGAATGATTATTTGTCCTTCTGAATCAACAGAGAAAGTTCCATTCCCAATCTGTAGTAGAAGGTTTGCAAACCGTCTAGCATCCTGATCTCCTTGTAGATGTACTCTAATGTTTGTGGATAGGGTGACAGGTAGGGTCTGGCGAAAGTCTCCAGCAATGACCATTGTAATGCCGCCCATGAGCTGGTCATTTTTTGGTATGTCTTGCAAGGTCCTGTCCAATGCTTCAAACGCTAACTTGTGAGACATAGTGCAATCATCCCAGACAAAGAGGTTGCATTTTTCTAAGAGTTTTGCCTTTACCGATCATTTTTTGATGTTGCACACTGGATTCTCATTGTGAGAGAGGTTAAGAGGCAGTTTAAAAGTTGAGTGTGCAGTTCGTCCTCCTTCTAGTAGTGTTGCAGCAATGCCTGAGGATGCCACAGCAAGAGCAATTTTCCCCTGATGACGTACTTTGGCCAACAGAAGGTTGGTCAAGAATGTTTTTCCTGTCCCGCCAGGTGCATCGAGAAAGATCATACCTCCCTGCTCCGCTTGTATCGCTTGCAAGATCTATTCATGAGCGTCACCAAGTGAAGCTCATTTTCTTCAACAAAATTCACCAGAACTTCAACTGAGTAGTCTGTCTCTCTGAGCAACTCCATGTTTGCAGCTACTGGTTCTTCTCGGTTTGGGGAAGGCAATACAAAATCAGTCAGGATTTTTCCGCATAGCTCCATCACTGTGTCTTCCAGCATGATCAGAGCCCTGTTGAACAAGTCATCCATGAACTCAATCTCTTGACCAGGATGTTCTCTTCTTGCTTGATGAAGTAGATCCTCTGAAAGACTTTCTTGGTGGTTTTTCCCGAGCTGGCTTGGGTTGGAAAGTCCACATGTAGCAATAATGATGGCAAACAGGTTCCTTATTCTCATTGGCGATTGAGTAGTTGATGCTTCATCTAATGTGTCATTCCAGTTACCATCATCTTCCAGTAGGCCAAGGAGATTGCGCGCTTTCTAATAGCTTCTGCAGACTTATCCATTCACTGTCTTGAGTGCTGCATATGATGTTGGGCCACGGATGTGGTTCAAAAGTAGTCTCAAACAATAACATTCAAAGTTGTTGGGGTGAACCGTGTGTAGACACGTCCCAAAGCATTGCCTGACTTTATCCCTGGATATCCTTCAACATAGGATCCTTGAGCTCTTCTATGGAACTTTTTCATTGAGGCCTGCCATATGTAGAACTTGGGTACGTCAACATAAAGGAGTATTTGAACAAACTCATTGTATGTATATTATGTATGCTGGATTATATATCATGTATGAATATTATGTATGTGCTCCATTTATGTATTATTTATTCAGCCTAGCTAGCAGCGTGTGGCAATGTTATTACCATATCCCACATGCTTAATTAATGTGCCTGGCGACGTATGGAAGCTGCTAATGTATCACTTGCCATACGTCGTCTATAGCAGTTGACCGGGAGCCTAGCCAAGGGAGAGCGCTGCTCTCCTTTGTGTACATACTCTTATCCAGTAAACCGAACCTACAAAACTATACAGGTGTTTGTGTTCTCTCCTGTATATAGAACTTTTTATTCAGAACCTAACATGGCGCAGTGCGTAATCTTACTGGATAATTACGAGTGATAGTGCAAAGTTTGTGGAAAGCCGGCCTATGGACCCCTCGCCTTGGGTCAACTCCCGCGCGCCACCCCTCCTCGAAGAATTTAGCAACTTTGAGCAGTGTCAGTGACAGTGATTTTCTGTGAAGTGTTTAGTGCATTGTGTGTTTCGTGCCATTCATGTGTGACCTTGTTCTAAAGGATTCCCAAGGTATACGGCACGTTCTGGGCATTTGTAAGGAGTAGAGTTCAGTGCACCCGTCTCTGACCGCGTCCTGAGGGTAACTGGACTGACTGCGCGTCGCCGCGCTTCTCCCTCCACCCCCCCCCCCCCTCACAGCGCCGCCTCCACCCCCCCTCACAGCTGGGGCGAGACGCTCTACCCGCCCGGGACACACACACATACATGTACTAACACTCGCTGACCGCGCGGCTTCTTTATATATATTTTATATATATAACCTACTTATCTGTGTATTTAATTAATTTTTTGTCTGAAATCTTGTTGATACGACGGGCTGACCGGTCAACACTGATTTAAGACATAGCACACAGATGAAGTAGTTATGTCTCATGCCTTACGTAGCCGTGGACCCAGCGCCTGGATGAGTCAAGCGGATGATAGTCCCCCAGAGATGGATGACCAGGCCGGCCACGACGCTCCAGCCCCCACAACATCGCGCAGTCCCTCACCTCAATATTCAGCGTTGTCTCCAGAGATAATTGCTTTACTGAAGTTTATGAGAGATGAGAAACGCGAGGATGAAGCTCACAGACGTTTGGCGGATGAGCACAGAAGGCAAGCAGAGGCAGAACGAGACCACCAACGGAGATTGGAAGACAGTGAACGGTTTGAAGCCTTGATATCTCGCCTCACTGTTAACCAAGCCCCTGGCTCTAACACTGCCTCGGCACTGACTGGTTCAGATACCTCATCCATGCTTCCTTCACGCCCCCCAGCCCCACCTAAAGCAGCAGCTCAAACACCGCCCATCTTGAAGCCTGATGTGAATTTCCAGACTTTTCGTGAATGGCGGCGACGGTGGACTGATTATTCTACAATGGTGGATCTCCAGAGTTTGTCACAGCCTAAACAACTCATCCAGCTGCGTATGTGCCTGTCCTTGGAAATTCAGCGTGTCTTGGAACATACGTTGCAGGTACCCCCAACCTCTTCGCTGTCTGTAGAGGAGGTACTGGACGTTCTACAACGGCACATCAAAGGACAGCAGAATGAAGCTCTGAGCAGGAGGGAATTGTTTAGCTGTAGACAGATGGAGGGTGAGTCTTTTGATGCCTTTTGCGTACGTCTTAAGAGAGCCTCGGAAGAGGTAGATATATGTCCAGGCCACCACCAGCAGTGCGAGGAGACCCAGTTGAAGCAGGTGATCCTGATGGGTGTTAAGGACGAGGAACTTGTCCAACGCCTCACCTCCCTCGACTCTTCCTCTTCTCTTAAGGATGTGTTGACGATATGTCGCTCCTATGAGGCTGCCAGGTGTGCCACCTCTGCCATCCGTGCTCCCCCTACAGCTGTACGCGCTGTGTCCCGGTACAAGAAGGACAAGAAGTCTGTTCCTACGCCTTCGCCCACCACGTCCACGCCCGGTTCATTTTGCAACAACTGTGGTAAGCAGCACGGAACACAGGTGTGTCCAGCTGCTCAGTCTACCTGCAACAGTTGTGACCGTAAGGGCCACTGGTCACTCACAGTACGGTGCCCAGCCAAACGCGTCCAGTGCAATGTGTGCGGTCGTCTGGGCCACTATGACAAGTGTTGCCCTCCAACAAACCCAAAGGACCGCGTCGGCGGAAGCTTCAGCCCCCTTCCACCAGAGAGGGCCGCCCACAGTCTTCCAATCAGAGGCACGACGACTCCTGACAACGCTCGAGCCACATTAGGAATGTGTGCTCCCCCCCGTGTCCCAGGACCAAAGTCCCCCAGTACATCAGCGTCATCGTGACCTACGGCGGTGTGTCATCCCGTCTTCAGATGTTGCCCGACACCGGCGCTGATGCTACAGTCATCGGTCCCCAGCATTTGCAATGCTTGGGGCTCTCTCCAAGTGATCTAGGACCGCCCCCCAAGGATCTCCGCTTTACGGCAGACGGTTCACAGATGACCCCGGCCCTAGGTTCACTCTATGCACACGTCACCTTTGGCAACAGGTCGTGTCAACATAAGAACATAAGAACATAAGAATGGAGGAAACTGCAGCGGGCCTATTGGCCCATACTGAGCAGTCCCGTTTACACCCAACCCCTATTGCTCATATGAGCATCCAACCTATGTTTGAAGTAATTCAGCGTATTCCAGTTAATGATGATATTTGGTAACTTGTTCCATTCATCCACTACTCTGTTTCCAAACCAGTGTTTACCTATTTCACGCCTAAATCTAAATTTGTCCAATTTAAAACCATTGTTACGAGTTCGCTCCTGGTTGGATAATTTGAGTACCTTTGTAATGTCCCCTTTGTTTAGCCCTGCCTTCCATTTATACACCTCTATCAGGTCGCCCCTCGCTCTACGTCTCTCAAGGGAGTGCAAATTAAGATGCTTTAACCTGTCTCTATACTCAAGGTTCCTGATACCCGGGATTAGTCTTGTCATTCTCCTCTGAATTCTTTCCAAGGATTCTATATCCATTCTGTAATACGGTGACCAGAACTGGACTGCGTAATCCAGGTGTGGTCTCACAAGAGCAAGATATAGTTTTAGGATGACCTCGCTAGTCTTGTAACTAACACTCCTTTGTATGAACCCAAGTACTTTATTAGCCTTGTTACGAGCAAAAACACATTGTTTACTTGGCTTAAGGTTCCTACTTATCATTACTCCTAAATCTCTCTCGCAGTCGGATTTCTCTATGGCATCGTTGTTCATCTGGTATCTGGTTTCCCTGTTTACATTTCCTATACTGAGTACTTTACATTTGTCAATGTTGAATTTCATCTGCCATTTTTCAGACCATTCGAAAAATTTGTTTAGATCCTCCTGTAGTTTTGCCGAGTCCTCGTCAGATTTGATAACACGTCCTATTTTAGTATCATCAGCAAATTTGCTTATGTTGCTGTCTATGCCGATATCTATGTCGTTTATGTATATAATAAACAATAATGGTCCAAGTACTGAGCCTTGGGGAACTCCACTTGTGACGTTGCTCCAATGGGACTTAGTGCCGTTAATGCTCACTCGCTGTTTCCTGTCCTGTAACCACGCCCTAATCCATTTAAGGATGTCACCTTTGATGCCATGAGCTTCTACCTTTCTAATTAGTCTTTCGTGGGGTACTCTGTCGAAGGCTTTGCTAAAGCCGAGATATACCACATCATAATTGTGCCCCTCGTCCACTGATTCGAAAACTGATGAAAAGAATGTTAATAGATTAGTTAGGCAAGAACGTCCGCTTGTGAAGCCATGCTGGGAATCATTGATCAATCTGTGCTTCTCCAGGTGATTTCGAATAGAGTTTGAAATGATTGCTTCCAGTAATTTGCCTACTATTGATGTTAGACTGATTGGGCGGTAGTTAGAGGATAGTGATCTATCCCCCTTCTTGAAGATCGGTATTACATTCGCTATCCTCCAGGATTCTGGTACTACAGCTGTTTTTAAGGACATGTTAAACAACTTTGCTAAGGGCATACTAAGCTCTTCCTGTCAAGCCTGGATTGATGTGCATAATGGCGTCCCGACTCCTTTGCTGTCCTACAGACATTGCCAAGAGTTGGCCATCATCTCCCAGGACTTCCCAACACCGATTCTCGAGGTAAAACACGCCAACAGGGTGCACGAAGGGAGCAACAACTACCCTGCTGCCGCCCTACCCCTACCTCTGGCCAGTGACACCTCTCCTTCGGTAGTTGTCCCTGCTGCTTCAAGTCTCCACGCCTTGGCTCGCCTCCACGACAGTCACTGTGGAGCCGAGGCCACCAAACGGCGTGCAAGACAGACTGTGTTCCGGCCTGGCATCGACCCCGACATCTCCAATGCTGTCCAGGTGTGTGAGCCCCGCCACGTATTACAACCCAGCCAGCAGCAGGAACCCTTTATGAGTGACGACAACCCCACCCGCCCCTTTGAGTCTGTGTCGGCCGACTTTTTCTGTGTGTCAGGAAAGTCCTTCCTCGTTATCGTCGACCGTCTCTCTGGTTGGCCGGTTGTCATCAAGTGCGGTAATGACACGACGTCTGCCGCCACCATCAGCAAGTTCCGCCACTACTTCCGTGACGTGGGCGTTCCTGTACGCCTGCGAACCGACGGAGGGCCTCAGTTCACAAGCCGGGACTTTGCTGTGTTCCTTGACCGATGGGGAGTCCGGCATGTGTTGTCATCGCCCCATTACCCGCAGTCCAACGGCCACGCTGAGGCTGCTGTCAAATCCCTGAAGCACCTCATCCTTAAGGTGGCCCCTTCTGGGAACATTGACTGCGAGGCCTTCGACAGGGGTCTTCTTGAACTCCGCAACACACCTAACTACACCGGACGCTCCCCTGCCCAGGTTTTGTATGGACGCCCCCTTCGTTCTTGTGTCCCTGCTCACCCTCAATCCTTCTCCAAGGAGTGGCAGGCCAAGACAGAGGATTGTGATCGCCGAGCCGCCGAACGTGTTCAGGACGTCGTCGCCCGCTGCAACGACCACGCCCGTTCTCTCCCCAGGTTGAGTGTCGGCACCCAAGTCCGTGTTCAGGACCCGACCTCCCTACGTTGGAACAAAGTAGGCGTAGTCATGGGTCTCGGCAGGTCACGGGACTACCAGGTGCGGTTACCCAGTGGTCGTGTGTGGTGGAGGAACCGCCGTTTTCTCCGCCCCGTAACAATGCCTTCTGCTGGCCCCGCCACCAGTGTTGAGTCCCATACCCTTCCCAGTGATGAAGTCCCTCGACGCTCAGAACGGATCCAAAAGAAATGGTCCGCTCAAGACTTTGCTATGAGCGTATAGGGGGGAGGGAGGTGTATGTATATTATGTATGCTGGATTATATATCATGTATGTATATTATGTATGTGCTCCATTTATGTATTATTTATTCAGCCTAGCTAGCAGCGTGTGGTAATGTTATTACCATATCCCACATGCTTAATTAATGTGCCTGACGACGTATGGAAGCTGCTAATGTATCACTTGCCATACGTCGTCTATAGCAGTTGACCGGGAGCCTAGCCAAGGGAGAGCGCTGCTCTCCTTTGTGTACATACTCTTATCCAGTAAACCGAACCTACAAAACTATACAGGTGTTTGTGTTCTCTCCTGTATATAGAACTTATTATTCAGAACCTAACACTCATCTTCCTGTGAAAGCTTAAAGAATGCAAAGAGAGTCGTATCAGCAGGATTTACTATTTGATTTTGTAGAGACTCTTCTGTGAAGTATACTCCTTGTCCATTTTCCAGGTGAACAGCCAGATCAACTACTGTTGGACATCGTTCGTGTATTGGAAAACTAAAAATTCTCCATTGGGCTTCATTGCTGCATATATAATGGCCCTGATGAAACTGTGTCAATTCATGATAAGTTCCAGCCTTTTCCAATGCAAAGATCGCTTGGTCAGAGCCTTTGCTGACGTATCTGCAAACATACTTGATGGACTTGACTGAATTACAGAACTCCACATTGATGTGCGCATTGAATGCTTTACTCAAAAGAGGATTGTAGGGGACCACCCATATAACATATAATAACATCCATCATCACTACATATAACAACATCCATCATCAATACATATAACACCACCAATCATCACTACATATAACATACTTAACTACTTACAACCGTTGGTAGTGTGGCGAGAGGAGGCTCATGGGTGTGTGTAATTATGGTATCAGGTAATGGGGAAGAAATAACGGTGGATACTGTAGGTAAATAAGAGACACAATATACAAATGCAATATTTATTTAGACATTAAAATGGAGGTAGGGGAAAGTAATATGTACCAACAGACGAAATCCTGATACTATGCCCTCAGGCTCAAAATACTCACACCACTACTGGGTGGACATACTCAATAACACACACACTCTTATAGTAACTTAGCACCATTAAAATCAGGGGCAACTGCCACTACAACACTCAGTCGTCAGGAGTGATACTCAAGCACCTGCCATGGGGGTACTGTCCAACGAACTCTGAAGATCCCAGTGGAATAACACCACCACACAAATAGCCCTACTGAGCTTGACACTCATCCACCAATGATGGGGGGCTGGTAGTTGTGTGTGGCTTGGTGATCCGGGGTCACCTCGCGGGCAGAGCGTTAGGGTCAGACTGGCCAGCTATGGGGCCCCTAGGTAGTACTGAAGCTTCTGACGGTCGGGCCTCACGAAGATAACTGATCCTACTGGACCTCGGACATCTGCGTTAGGGACGTGTTTGGGTGAAGGGACGAGCACTTACTCACGGTGACAACGACATCACGTTTCAGGGGACGTTAAAGACGTAAACTTTACTTCACCCAAAGCGAACTCGTAACAATAGTTTTAAATTTGACAAATTTAGATTTAGGCGTGAAATAGGTAAACACTGGTTTGGAAACAGAGTAGTGGATGAATGGAACAAGCTACCAAATATCATCATTAACTCGAATACGCTGAATAGCTTCAAACATAGGTTGGATACTTATATGAGCAATAGGGGTTGGGTGTAAACGGGACTGCCCAGTATGGGCCAATAGGCCCGCTGCAGTTTCCTCCATTCTTATGTTCTTATGTACCACCAATCATCACTACATATAACATCCATCATCTCTACATATAACATCATCCATCATCACTACATATAACATCATTAATCATCACTACATATAACACCATCCATCATCACTACTACATATAACACGTCCCATCATCACTCCAGATCGGTGAAGTAGTTTCCGAGATTCTCGTGCGGATCCACACACACACACATATATATATATATATATATATATATATATATATATATATATATATATATATATATAAATATATATATATAAATATATATAAATATATAAATATATATATATATATATATATATATATATATATATATATATATATATATATTTATTTATATATATATATATATATATATATATATATACTGTATGTATATATATATATTTATATATATATATATATATATATATATATATATATATATATATATATATATATATATATATATATGCAAGTAAATCACTGTAGGTGCGCGTGATCTAGGTATATGCTGATAACCACCAGGAAAGAAGAAAACACGAAGTTCCCAAGCGCTTTCGTGTAATTCACATCTTCAGGGGTGAGTACAGACTCACCCCTGAAGATGTGAATTACACGAAAGCGCTTGGGAACTTCGTGTTTTCTTCTTTCCTGGTGGTTATCAGCATATATATATATATATATATATATATATATATATATATATATATATATATATATATATATATATATATTTATACAAGAGAGTCACTGTAGGTGCACGTGATCCAGGTATATGGAGATAACCATAAGGAAAAAGAAAACACGAAGTTCCCAAGCGCTTTCGTGTAATTCACATCTTCGAGCGGTTGCATTTATAAAGTTCCTTGAAAGGAATGTAATATGTTTTACTTAGGCCAGACAGGTAAAGGTCTTGTAACTAGACTTAAACAACATAAATATAGTGTTAGGACAGGCCAGGAATCCAATGCTCTGTTTGTTCATGTGAGGGATAATAAGCATTGCATTGACTGGGATAATGCCTCCTCAATATTACCTTGTAATTCAATTGACAGTAGGAACATTATAGAATCTAGTCTCATTAAACATACCGAATGTGTCAACATGAATTTGAGTAATGGTATATACAAATTGGATAATTTCGTAATTAGGAAGATTTGTAACCAGGTGAGAAAGTTGGGTCACCTTACCCTCTGACCTGACTACCGACCGTTGCGGTGCTATATAAAGATTAGTAAGGTCATTACCTAATACATGACCATTGTGGACCTGGTCTCACCCTCCTCTGTATATATACAGCTTGTTTTGTACTTCTCTTTAGTCTGTACTCACCCCTGAAGATGTGAATTACACGTAAGCGCTTGGGAACTTCGTGTTTTCTTCTTTCCTTGTGGTTATCAGCATATACCAAGATCACGCGCACCTACAGTACTGAACGCAGTTATCTCGCGGGAATCCTCATGTAAGGGAATTTGCCAGTACCTGCTACGTAAATTTAAGTAACTGAAGACAGCGTTGTCTTTTCCTAGTGACTGTAGTAAGTCAGTTAGGACAGGCATTGGGAACCTGTCTGGTACAGTTACCTGGTTGACTCGTCGAAACTAAAATTAAAGGTGAGTTCCATGGTGATGAGGAAGGTTGGATTACATTTTGGTCCACAATGTCTTGTACTATCTGCTGGACTACCGCCCTACTGCTGTGGGGTAGCCTATATGCTGGGATGTAGATTTTTTTAATTTCCGGTTTGAGTGGAATATGATGATTTGTCAATGTTGTTGTACCTAGGGGTTCTCCAGGTAATGCTGTGATTTCCTTGAATTCGGTCAGTAATTCTAAAAAATCACTTTGCCTAGAGGATGATCTACTACTTTCATGTGTGGCGCTATTAACGCTACTTTATCTACAATATGTGATTTTTCGTTCGATTTCCCCTGTGTTATATTACTTATTGGTAATTCTATTGGCTCTTCGACAACCGCTTTGTCATGAACAAGGAAATTACCTAAATAACATCCCTTTCTTAAGGTTATGTGTCCCCCAGTTCTATTGAGAATGAGGACATCTTTGAGACTACCTATTCTAACAGTGCTTAAGGTAGACTCAAGTGACAAACCTTTCACTCATGGTGAACTTTCACTCAGACACACAGCTATTCCTTCACTCATATTTGGCAAACGTACTGTGACTCAAGTTAATTCATGGCTATGTAACCGTTGTCCACCAATTAACACAGCAGGCATTAGAGTCCAGTTCTGGCCGCTTTCATCAGAAATGTCCTTTGAGCTACTAGTTGGAGTTTCAGAGAGTGACTCCATAACTAATTGCTGTTGTGCAAAATTCTTCCCCGTGCCTGTCGAGGCATTTATTACACGAACACCTGAAGTTAGCAATGGATGTGAAGTTTGCATTGCGTGATATGTTTTACGATTATGCGTGATTGATTGATCTCGTGGCTGAACGTTAATGTTGTTCTGCCTTAGAGTGGTCAGACCAAGTAACCCGTCCACTGGCAAAGAAAATGCTTTGACTATGTAGAAATCCGCCAGAAACGCTTTACTGGACCTAGACAAACGGATTGATAGTAGTATTACCCCCGTTATGTCTAATTGGATTCCTCACACACCGGACAGAGGAATGTCTGTAGGTCTTATTGGCCACTTATTTGGAGGATATCGCCGCTGGAGTTCATTGAACGACTTTAATGAGATAACATTGGCACAGGTCCCGTATCTATATCTAGGGATAACTGATTGTTACCTATCCTCGCTGGTACAGTCAGCACTTCCACTTTGTTCAACACGGTGATTAACGAGCCAGTGATGAAAGCGTTGTTTTCTTGAACCGTTGACACTATCCAAGATTGTGTTGCTGTACACGCTCCTCTTCCCTCAAAGGCTGTGTACTTGTCTCGTCGATTTTCAATTTTTTGCCTCATACGCTGTATATTTCTACAATATTCTATGTTTTGGTATGGAGACTGGTGTACCATACACCATTTATTCGGAGTGCCTTTAGTGTTTGGAGACATTTCATTTGATGTGTAATGTCCCTTTGGAGTTTTTGGTTTAGCATGACTATCTGAAATTTTAAAGTCCTGCGAGGATCCTTTTCTTCGAACTTGCCTGGCTGGTTGGGTAGTTATCTGCTTGTCCTGTAAACCAGCATTTTCCTGTTGTATGTCCCTTACGTTTGCAGACATTGCAAAAGGGTATCTTTTTGTGTTTGGTTCCCGTGACAGACTGAGGTTGTTTCTTGAAGCTGGTGACTGGTGCCACTGACATCGCCCTTGGAACATCTTCCTTGGGTTCCGCAATTTCTTCTCCATAAAATACAAGTTTAATCCCTTTTTTAAACTCTTTATTTTGGGCTTTCGTGCATAAGGGTTCATTTGATGACAAGGTAAACTGAAGGAATTCAATAATCCTGTAGAAATTTACTTTAGACAAGTTGTCATTTTTTTTCGAACCAATCTCAGGAATCCATGTAAGACCTGAGATCTATCTTACTGAGTCCTGCACAAATTTGGGCTTCTTGTGCTTCGTGTGCGAGCAGAGTGTCACCTGTCCTCTCTGCCATCTTAAAAATCCAAGTAAGTGGATCTCCTTTGCTGCCCGATCCAAAAAAGGAAATGAATTGCTTCCTAAATGTTTGATAATCATTCGTTTCTTCGTCAATGGCTGAAAAATAGATACCTCTAGCTGTCCGACTACAGAAGGAAGGGATAAGCACCGAACAACACTTACTTCTGGGCTTTAGACAGGAAGCGGCACGTACTCGGCGACTTATAACAAACACCGGAACGAATGTTAGCCCTTGGAAACCAAAGTCAGAGACAAATCCCGACAAGGTCACCACTTGCAAAGGCCTGGGATATGAATCCCTTGCCAGCCTAATCAGGATCTTATAAAAGGAAAGTCAAAAACCATGGTTTTCTGAGGGATAACAAACAACCGTTCGAGATTGCCATCGCTTTACTATGAAAATAACACAAAACTCTGACACCACTCAAACAAATATCAAATAAAAATTACGGGAGTCAAACAATTATGAGAATCAAACAATTAATGGAGTCAAACAATTAAGGGAATCAAACAAATAATGGGTCAACAATTAAGGGAATCAAACAATTAACGAAGTCAACAATTAAGGGAATCAAATAATTTACGGGAGTCAAACAATTAGCGGGAGTCAAACAATTACTGGAGTCAACAATTAATGGAGTCAAACGATTAATGAAAGTCAAACAATTAAGAGAATCAATCAAATTAATGGAATCAAACAATGAACAGATATTTCCTACCACGGTGGCCCTGGGGAAGGTTCTGGAAAGCAGTGATCCACTCTCGGGGGGGGGGGGGAGGTCAAGTCAGCTTCCTCTCTTGAGCCACGGCTGGCGATGTCTTGCTACACAGGAGAAACACCGGGGCACAGACGGTGGAGATGACGTGGCTGCCTTTGTGGTAGCTGGGGTATGTGTCCGGAGATTGACAGTCGATTTGTGAAGGTCTGGGGAAACAGCCCACGAGTCCAGGACCTATGATGAGATCACAACCAGAATATGAACGAACAGCGGGGTTGTGCAGCTGTACTGACGGCTGGATAGTTTTTTTTTTTTTTTTTATTGGGCACCCCCCTACATCCTTGTGTAAGGGAAGCATGCTAAGTTCAAGCTTGCCTTTATGTCTCACGATTTAAGGGCGTAGAAGCCTGAAGATTCAAGGGCGAAGAAGCCTGAAGAGTCAGTGGTTTATGTCATCAAGTTATTGGAAGCTCCAACAACTCCCTGAATAGGAATTCGCAACTTTCGACTTACAACAGGTACCTACTTTACTGCTAGGTGAACAGGGACTAATGGGGGCTAGGAAGTAAGTCCAAACAATAGTGTCTGTCTGTGTCATGAGGCAGGAGCGACCTACTCACCTCCGTCTTCCCCCCCCCCCCCCAAAGTGGGGAACGCGAACAAGCAAGAAAGAAGCGAACAATCATCCTGTCGTTACCGCCCTTACAACAGTACTATTGTGAAATTAACAGTAATGCATTCACAACCTTACCTACTCGCCATCATCATGCATTAGTCACAAACATTACTTCTGAACTGGTTCCCATACCATTTCCCCTAAATATAAGTTTCAGTGATCTTCATATTTGTTACGACTTTGGCCTCTTAGGTTGTAACAATGCACAAATTCAACTTCTCTTTGTATTAAAGGTCCAAGGAATAGATCCCACCAAAATCATCACCTCATTACTATGGGGTATATTGAAATTCATGAAGTACATTTAATTACAGAATTTATATTAACAAACAAACAATAAAACAAATATATCAGTTATGTACAAAAATAAACAAATACAAGCTAAAGCTGATCAAATTAGTGACTCAACCGAGTGACAAAATAATAAACATAAAAGTAAAGACTAAACACTAATTTAAATTAGCAACTACCATGAACAATGTGGTTATCCACCATATGTACCTCATAAATAAGTAAGTTATTTTCAGTGGAATTCTAAAATATGACTAACAACAATATCACATATATTACTGGGTGTTCTAAAAGTCAAGCAAGGCTCACAAGTTATACTACTAGAAATAAACTGTGCAATAGGAAAGAAGATACTCACTGACCAGCTAAGTGAGATTAAAACAAGCTTGGAATTCTCACAAGGAGAAATAAATGACTTACAAGCAAAATTGAATGTTGAAGCTAAAGACAACAGAGCACTCAAGACCCAAGTTCAACAGCTGAGTGAGGAGAATTCCAAGCGCAAAATAGAACTAACGACAACAGCAGACCGGGGGGCCGGATACTCAAAAACATTTATGAGACTATGTCGTTGTGTACCCAGTAACTGGACTTGGCATACTCAAAACACAGATGGTATACTCAAAACAAATATTTGACATCGAACTCCGTAAGTTAAAGGGCGTAACTTACACCAACTCCTGAGGTTGTGTAACACTCTCAACCCTGATGTAGTAGTGACTAATTCCCGATTGTATAAAAAATAATAATAATGTATGTTGTAATAATACTTGTTAGACTTGTTTTATCATAGAATAATGAAGAAAATGTTTTGTACATCAACATACTGAAATATAATATTTCACTTTGTCTTTTTCGTAACTTTTTTGTTGCCATGATAAGCGGCTTGAGTGTTTGTGTTTGTCTCAGTTTGGAAGAGACGCATCTTTTGTCTTCTTACAAATTATAAAGTATTTTTTACCAAAACAGAAGGTTTGCATTGTTCACACTTAGGGTAAAAATATGTTTTATGACTGAGTAAACTTGCAGATAGAACTTATTAATGTTGTATAGCCGTAAATATCCCTCAGTAATGAAAGCCAAATATGAGGTCAAGTGAACATTCCTGCCAAGACTTCGCCCTGTTTTTCTAATATTCAACTAATAGTCTTAGCCTATTTTCTTATGTACAGTATATGGCTTATGATAACATGAAAGGCTATAAATTTCCATTGGCTAGCCAAAATTAAATGATATTAGGCGTAAAATATGGATTGCAATTAACTTGATTTATAGGGGCCTATATAACTGCTTTTCAGTCTTAGGCAAATAAATGTTTAAACGTGGTGCCTACTTAATTTAGTTAGAACATGAGGATTATTTAAATAAGAAACTATACCAATAGGTTATAGGTGTTCGTGTTCTGGGTATTAAGTTCTATATACAGGAGCGAACACAAACACCTGTATAGTTGTAGGTTCTATTTACTGGATAAGAGATATGTACACAAGGGGAGTAACGCTCCTCAACCTGTCTGCTGGTCAACTGCTCTCAAGGCGACGTATGGGAAGTGATACATTAGCAGCTTCCATACGTCGCCAGGCACATTAATTAGGCATGTGGGACATTGATAAATACATTGCCACACGCTGCTAGCTATGCTGAATAAATAGTACATAAATGGAGCACATACATAAAATACATACATAATATAAATACAGCATACAGAATATACATACACCTCCCTACCCCCTATACGCTCATAGCAAAGTCTTGAGCGGACCTTTTCTTTTGGATCCGTTCTGAGCGTCAAGGGACTTGATCACTGGAGAGGGTATGGGACTCAACACTGGTGGCGGGGTCAGCAGAAGGCATTGTTACGGGGCGGAGAAAACGGCGGTTCCTCCACCACACACGACCACTGGGTAACCGCACCTGGTAGTCCCGTGACCTACCAAGACCCATGACTACGCCTACTTTGTCCCAACGTAGGGAGGTCGGGTCCTGAACACGGACTTGGGTGCCGACACTCAACCTGGGGAGAGAACGGGCGTGGTCGTTGTAGCGGGCGACGACGTCTTGAACACGTTCGGCGGCTCGGCGATCACAATCCTCTGCCTTGGCCTGCCACTCCTTGGAGAAGGATTGAGGGTGAGCAGGGACACAAGAACGAAGGGGGCGTCCATACAAAACCTGGGCAGGGGAGCGTCCGATGTAGTTAGCTGTGTTACGGAGTTCAAGAAGACCCCGGTCGAAGGCCTCGCAGTCAATATTCCCAGAAGGGGCCACCTTAAGGATGAGGTGCTTCAAGGATTTGACAGCAGCCTCAGCGTGGCCGTTGGACTGCGGGTAATGGGGCGATGACAACACATGCCGGACTCACCATCGGTCAAGGAACACAGCAAAGTCTCGGCTTGTGAACTGAGGCCCTCCGTCGGTTCGCAGGCGCACAGGAACGCCCACGTCACGGAAGTAGTGGCGGAACTTGCTGATGGTGGCGGCAGACGTCGTGTCATTACCGCACTTGATGACAACCGGCCAACCAGAGAGACGGTCGACGATAACAAGGAAGGACTTTCCTGACACACAGAAAAAGTCGGCCGACACAGACTCAAAGGGGCGGGTGGGGTTATCGTCACTCATGAAGGGTTCCTGCTGCTGGCTGGGTTGTAATACTTGGCAGGGCTCACACGCACGGACAACATTGGAGATGTCGGGATTGATACCGGGCCAGAACACAGTCTGTCGTGCACGTCGTTTGGTGGCCTCAGCTCCACAATGACTGTCGTGAAGGCGAGCCAAGACGTGGGGAAGTGATGCAGCAGGGACAACTACACGTGCTCCGTACAGAACAAGGTCTTCGCCGCAGTAGAGTTCATTGCGGAGTTTCCAATACGGGAGCAGGGTGTTGTGAAGATCGTAGCGGTTGCTAGCAAATCCATTCCTCACACACTTGATGAGTCGGACGTAGGAAGGGTCATTTCGGGCCGCTGTTCGAAGGTCCTCCATTGCCTTGTCGTCATCTGTTGACAAGTCCGAACGAAGGGATTGGACGGCGTGTAGAGTGACCACAGTCCTGACGGAAAGAGCGAGGTCGGCGTTGAGCACATGGTCTTCTGGAGTAGGGCGGCTGACAAGAGAGCGGGATAAGGCATCAGCGATGCAGAGCTCCTTACCAGAACGCCACACTGCTGTGAAGATGTACGCCGAGAGCTTCTCTTTCAGACGCTGGAGGCGAGGGTTCTCAACTGCGTCCAGCGTGTAGTGGTTGAGGATCGGGACAAGCGGGCGATGGTCGGTCACTAGGTGAAAGTGTTGCAGGCCTACAAGGTAAAACCTGCACTTGGACATCGCCCAAACCACAGCCAACAGCTCCAACTCAATAGTGGTGTAGCACGTCTCGGTGTCAGAGAGGAAACGCGAGTCACACTGGACGAGCCGGAACTGCCCTCAACCATGATCCTGCAGTAGGGCGTATCCCACGCCGTACAAGCGTGAGGCATCTGTCTGCAGAACCGTCGGCAAGGCTGGGTCAAACGTGGCGAGGACAGGTGGACTAGACAGGGCCTGTTTCACTTGCTGGAAGGCCTTGCCGTGGTCAGGGGTCCACAGGAATGTCCTCTTGGGGCTCATCAGGGGGCGAAGTGGTTGGGCAGCTGCGAAGATGTCCGGCGAAAACTCTGCTAACTGGTTGACGAGACCGATAAAGGACCTCAAGTCGGTGAGGTTAGCAGGTGTGGGAAAATCCGTGATGGCGCGGACCTTTTCCGGGTCAGCTGCGATACCATTCTCTGAGAGAGTGTACCCACAAAAGTCAACTGAAGAGCTGGCCAGAACAAACTTGTCGGCATTTAGGGTGATGCCGTGCTTCCGGCACCTGTTGAGTACCTCGTAGATACGGCAGAGGTGATCCATGTAATCCTCATCGTACAAGAGTATGTCGTCGACCACTTTCACACAGTTTGCCAAACCTTGTAGAGCCATGTCACCTCGAAGACAGAAAGCGTCTCCTGTAGAGGCGAATCCCATGGGGCCACGGCAAAAACTGTAATGTCCATGCGGGGTGATGAAAGTTGTTAGTGGTCGGTCTTCTTCGGCAAGCTCTATCTGCCAGTATCCACACAGGGCGTCCATCGTCGTGAAGAAGCGCGCCTTCGGGTTCACACTGCGTATAGCTGCAAAGGGCGTGGGAGAAGGGTGCGCAGGACGAGACACCTGGCTGTTGAGCTTGGAGATGTCAGTGTTAATCCGAACACCAGGGTTTTGCGACGACTACCTTAGGGTGACACCATGGAGTCCAGCTCGTTTTTGACCGCCTCGCGGAAGGCCAGAGGAACCAGTCGAGGGGTGTAAATAGCGAAGGGCTTCGCGTCGTCCCTCAGGTGGATCCTCATGGGGGGACCTACCATCTTCTTGAGGGGCTTGGATTCCAGAGCGGACTTGGTAACCAGAACGTTGCTGAATTCCTTCAGGAAGTACTTCCGAGCATCCGAAGGAGAGGTGTCATTGGCAAGAGGCAGGGGTAGGGCGGCAGCAGGGTCGTTGCTGCTCCCTTCTTGCACCCTGTTGGCGTGTTTTACCTCGAGAATAGGTTTGGGGAAGTCCTGGGAGATGATGGCCAACTTTTGACAATGTCTGTAGGACAGCAAAGGAGTCGGGACACCGTTATGCACATCAATCCAGGCTTGACACGACCTGTTGCCAAAGGTGACTTGTGCTTGGAGTGAACCTAGGGCCGGGGTCATCTGTGAACCATCTGCCATATAGCGGAGATCCTTGGGGGGCGGTCCTAGATCACTTGGAGAGAGCCCCAAGCATTGCAAATGCTGGGGACCAATGACTGTAGCATCAGCGCCGGTGTCGGGCAACATCCGAAGACGGGATGACACACTGCCTTAGGTCACAATGACACTGATGTACTGGGGGGACTTTGGTCCTGGGACGCGGGGGGGAGCACACATTCCTATTATGGCTCAAGCGTTGTCCAGGGTCGTCATGCTTCTGATTGGAAGACTGTGGGCGGCCCTCACTGGTGGAAGGGCGCTGAAGCTTCCACCGACGCTGTCCCTTGGGTTTGTTGGTAGGGCAACACTTGTCATAGTGGCCCAGACGACCGCACACATTGCACTGGACGTACTTAGCTGGGCACCGTACTGTGAGTGACCAGTGGCCCTTACGGTCACAACTGTTGCATGTAGACTCAGCAGCTGGACACACCTGTGTTCCGTGCTGCTTACCACAGTTGTTACAAAATGAACCGGGCGTGGACGTGGTGGGCGAAGGCGTAGGAGCAAACTTTTTGTCCTTCTTGTACCGGGACACAGCGCGTACAGCTGTAGGGGGAGCTCGGATGGCAGAGGTGGCACACCTGGCAGCCTCATAGGAGCGACATATCGTCAACACATCCTCAAGAGAAGAGGAAGAGTCGAGGGAGGTGAGGCGTTGGACAAGCTCCTCGTCCTTAACACCCATCAGGATCACCTGCTTCAACTGGGTCTCCTCGCACTTCTGGTGGTGGCCTAGACATATATCTACCTCTTCCGAGGCTCTCTTGAGTCGTACATAAAAGGCATCGAAAGTCTCACCCTCCATCTGTCTGCAGCTAAGCAATTCCCTCCTGCACAGAGCTTCATTCTGCTGCCCTTTGATGTGCCGTTGTAGAATATCCAGTACCTCCTCTACAGACAACGAAGAGGTCGGAGGTACCTGCAACGTATGTTCCAAGACACGCTGAGTTTCCAAGGACAGGCACATACGCACTTGAAAGAGTTGTTTAGGCTGTGACAAACTCTGGAGATCCACCATTGTAGCATAATCAGTCCACCGTCGCCGCCATTCACGAAAATTCTGGAAATTCACATCAGGCTTCAAGATGGGCGGTGTTTGAGCTGCCGCTTTAGGTGGGGCTGGTGGGTGTGAAGAGCGCATTGATGAGGTATCTGAACCAGTCAGTACCGAGGCAGTGTTAGAGCCAGGGGGTTGGTTAACAGTGAGGCGAGATATCAAAGCTTCAAACCGTGCACTGTCTTCCAATCTCCGTTGGTGGTCTCTCTCTGCCTCTGCTTGTCTTCTGCGTTCGTCTGCCACACGTCTGTTAGCTTCATCCTCGCGCCTTTCATCTCTCATAAACTTCATTAAAGCAATTATCTCTGGAGACAATGCTGAATATCGAGGCGAAGGGCTGCGCGATGTTGTGGTAGCTGGAGCGTCATGGTCAGCCTGGTCATCCATCTCTATGGAGCTATCATCCGACTGACTCATCCGGGCGCTGGCTCCACGATTGCATAAGGCACGAGACATAACTACTTCATCTGTGTACTGTCTAAATCAGTGTTGACTGGTCAGCCCGTCGTATCAACAAGATCTCAGACAAAAAATTAATTAAATACACAGAGAAGTAGATTATATATATAAAATATATATAAGGGAATCGCCACAGTCAGTGTGTTAATACATGTATGTGTGTGGGCGGGAGCAGTCTCCTCGAGCTGTGGGGGGGGGGGGGGTGGAAACGACGACGCACATCAGTTACCCCCTGGGCATGGCGAGAGGTGGATGCGAAAAACTTTACTCCTTACAAATGCCCAGAACATGCCGTGTACCTTGGGAATCCTTGAGAACAAGGTCACACATTTATGGCACGAAACACACAATGCACTAAGCACTGCACAGAAAATCACTGTCACTGACACTGCTCAAAGTTGCTAAAAATTCTTCGAGGAGCGGCGGTTGTGAGTTGAGTTGACGCAGAGAGCCGGCTTTCCACAAGCTTTGCACTTCACTCGTAATTATCCAGTAAAACTAGACACTGCGCCATGTTCGTGTTCTGGGTATTAAGTTCTATATACAAGAGCGAACACAAACACCTGTATAGTTGTAGGTTCTATTTACTGGATAAGAGATATGTACACAAAGGGAGTTGCATTCCTCAACCTGTCTGCTGGTCAACTGCTCTCAAGGCGACGTATGGGAAGTGATACATTAGCAGCTTCCATACGTCGCCAGGCACATTAATTAGGCATGTGGGACACTGATATATACAGTGCCACACGCTGCTAGCTAGGCTGAATAAATAGTACATAAATGGAGCACATACATAAAATACATACATAATATAAATACAGCATACAGAATATACATACAATAGGTTAGATAGGTTTGGTTTGGTTATGTTATGTTATGGTATGTTAGGCTAGGTTAGAGAATGTGTACATGATTTTTTGGTGAGTGTCAGGCCATCAGTGAGACACTTTGTCTAGCAGCTACCTTAGGCCTAGTTCCAGACTTTCCTTGAACATTATCATAGGTAGAGTATTAATTTAAGAAAATTTATGGCTAATCCGATATATTTTCAGGTTTTAAATTGTTTTTTTTTTTGTATGAACTTGAAGACAACTCAGACCAAATGTCCCCAACATTGAAAGGAAAACACCAGGGTCTTGGCTAACTGAGTAATTTAAGAGAAGTGATTTGTCATTTAGGTTCGGCAAGGCTATGCTATCAATGACCAATTTATTTGAATTTGCCCAGAATAGCGTGTACTTCAGCCTCACTGAAATTAGGCCGTCTCTTCTTGGCTGGTGGTCCTTCCATGTTTACAAAATAATATTATGTGCGTCACTCTCAGATGATTTCTCCTTCTCTTGTGATTGGTTGATGATTTTGTTAACTGAGCGCTGATCGGCCAACTAGCTCCTGCACTGACATCTACCTTCCGACAAGAGAACTTAATTTACAGGGTAATCACTAGAGTTATGAAAACTTACGAAAGGCTTACGGAACTGTAATTAAAATTTGAGTATGCTAAATTTACGGTACTGTAAAGATTCGACAATATATGGTACTGTATCATGCTAAAAGACGTAACTTATGAGGTGTTTTGAGTATCCGGCCCCGGGTGGATTATGTGGATGACGAAACAACCTCAGGTTTGCCGGAATCGCCGACGATACCGACGAGAACTGGGAGCCATCCCAGCGCAAATTTCACGCCTGCTGTATTACCATTTTAAACTTCCTGAAGTAGAGTTTGGTCGTGTTCAACTTCTCCAGCCCGTCCCCCCCCCCCCCCCCGCATCTTCCACCCCAATCAAGCGTCGTCGCCACGGGTTGGATGATAGCGAAATAAGGACAGAACTTTTTGATTTGAGTGTTGTAGTGGTCGATTCTCGTGAAAGTGGTGATGAAGGCAGTGATTATCAGCCTAGTGACCAAGAGGATAGCATCCAGTTAGACGATGTTGTGTCAACCAGTGAGGAAGAGGAGGACGCCGGCAGTGAGGCCCAGGCAGAGCGGCGTATCCCCGCCAGGCGCTCACGACCCAGACAAGGGACAAAGGATGCTTTTGTTTGGTCTGATGGCAGTAATTTCCAGCCTGATATCCCTGATTCCAGAAGATCATCAGGTGAAATGACTCCTGAATTTCCTTGTACAGAGGAATCACGTGAGATAGATTATTTTTGTGTGTTCTTTGATGGTGAAATTATGGACTTACTGTGTAAGGAGACAAACAAATTTCATCAGTACAAATGTGATGTTCACCTCGGGTCTGGCCCCTCGCCACACATGCGTCGATGGAATGATGTCGGTGTTGCCGAAATGTATGTGTTTTTTGCATTACTGATGCTGATGGCACATGTTAGAAAACAAGTAATTCAGGAGAATTGGGTATCTCATGATGATATCACTGCAACTCCATTGTTTGCAAAATTCATGTCCAGAGACCGGTTTGCCTCCATCCTACGTTATCTACACTTTGTAGATAACAACATTCCTGTGACTAGTGACAGACTATGGAAAATACAGGAAGTTTTTACGATGCTGAAGGAACGCTTTACGAAGTTCTTCAGACCCTTTCAAAACGTAGTGGTGGACGAGTCTCTGGTGCTTTTCAGAGGACGTGTTGTTTTTAGACAATACATTCCCTCCAAACGACATCGCTTTGGGATCAAGTTCTTTATGCTGTATGACTGTGATTATGGGTATGTTTTAGATCTCATAGTTTACACAGCAAGTGACGTAGATAAACCCAAGGACGACCCACGTGGTTTCTCTGGTGCTGTTGTCAAGAAAGTTATGGACCGCTACTTTGGAGGGAATCACATCCTCTACACTGATAATTATTATACCTCTCCTGTCCTGGCCAAGTTCCTACTTGAACATGACATCGGTTCTTGTGGGATTGTACGCAAGAACCTGAAACACTGGCCCGTGTTTATTCGTAAACCTGCCCAAGGAGAGGTCCAGCTGAAGCAAGCAGACAAAATGCTTGCAATACGCTGGCAAGATAAGCGTACTGTGCAGATGCTGTCAACCGTGCACAAGGGTGAAATGGTTGACAGTGGAAAAAGGAACTGGACCTCAGGAGAGGTAATGAAAAAACCTGATGCTGTCGTGGACTACAACGTCAACATGCACCTCGTGGGCAAGAGTGACAAGCAGGTTGGCTCAATTGAGTGTGTAAGGAAATGTCTGAAGTGGTACAAGAAGATGTCCTACACCTCATGGACATCACCATCCTGAATGCACACAACTTGTACCTAGTAAAAACCGGGAAAATGCCCTCTCTCGGGGTTTTTCTGAAGCAAATGATAATGCAACTCCTGGAGAAATACGGTACCATCGTGCCAGCTGTACCACGACGTCACAGCCAAGCAGGCCTACCTGATAGACTGCTTGCACGTGACTGGGTTGTTCGTCACAACATGGACGTCTTACCAACTGGTCCAGGTGGTCGTAAGGGGCAAAGGCGGTGTTATGTCTGTGCTAACACCACAGAGCGTGCAGCTAAGCGTAAGGACGTGACGACGTGGTGCAAGGAATGTGACGTTGGTCTCTGTCCACCTTGCTTCGTGGAGTACCACTCCAAGAAAACATTCTAAAGCAATGTGGCACGTGCTTGTAAATAGTGTAAATAATAGTATAAGTGTATTTGTAAGGAACAAACTAACATATTTGTGGAAAAGGTACACAGTTGTATGTATTCACTCGTCTCTACCCACGGGTGCTAGCATACACCCAGGGTCAGGGTGGCAACACACCACCCACCCACCCATCTCACTTATCCTGGCAATCCATTATTGGTATTGTACAATATTAGTCATGCCGAGGGTCAACTACCCACATCATGGGCCAGCAGTATTGTTGTACCAATACCGACACCAGGACAGCCTGATGCTTTTCATCCCATATCACTCACCAGCTGCCTGTGTAAAACCTTTGAGAGGATGGTTCTTGGCAGACTCTTATATAGAATCAGAGAACACATGTTTCCTAACATAAATGGCTTCACCCATGGTAAAGGTGTACATAATTGCATCACCACATTCCTAACTGTGCATGGTGATGAAAGGCACAAATACACCACCTTTCTTGACCTAAAGCTGCATTTGATATTGCCAATAGACAACTGATCTTGTACGAACTAGCCAAAATGAATATAGGAGGTAGGCTGTTACACTGGATAAGTGGTTTCCAAAC
Source organism: Homarus gammarus (assembly GCA_958450375.1). Classification (NCBI taxonomy): domain Eukaryota; kingdom Metazoa; phylum Arthropoda; class Malacostraca; order Decapoda; family Nephropidae; genus Homarus; species Homarus gammarus. The sequence goes on along the minus strand of CAUDMG010003686.1, from coordinate 321,201 downwards.
CAACAGAAGAGCTGCTGCACTGTTTCAGGGTTACAAAAGTGAAGTTAAAGATATGCAACTTGGTACCCCTCAAGGTGGAGTACTTAGCCCCACTTTGTTCAATGTTCTTATGAATGCATTATTAAATTTAATACTAGATAATCCCAGCAATATCACAATCAGCTATGCTGATGATATTCTTATACATACTAAAACTCATTGTGAAATGAAAACCATCCTGAACCATGTATACGCAGCCTGTGAGAACCTCGGTCTTATTATCTCCACTGAGAAAACTAAGGTGTTCAACAAACAAGCTGGTAACCGCAAATGCTGCTCTGCCAAGTTCAAGGTAGGTAACAACACTATTGACTAAGCTTCTTCTTTTAAATATCTTGGTGTGTCCGTCCCTTGCACCCTACCTGCCATACAACAGCTAACCCGCCAATGTACTGACAGACTGAGACCTCTTAGAAGTGTAGCTGGGTACAGCCCACATTATGATGCTAATATTAGAATTGTTATAACAATGTACCTAGACTATATAAGATCTCTGATAGATTGCCACGCACCAGCCCTGCCCCTTCGTGACAGGAAAGGTGTTGACAAGCTCGAGAAAATGCAAAATAAAGCCCTCAGAATTATCCTAGGATGTCCCATTGCAAGGGATGGGGGGGGGGGGGGGGGGCGTTTTTCCAACTCACACAACACCCTTATCTTACTTATACTTCTCTTGTCTTAGTTCCTTCAATTGTTCTTTCTACTTACTTCAGTTCATGGTTACTACATGATCTCTGCTCTTTTTTTGTAGCATGGAGAGGGTCTAGGGCACATGGGTATTGTAATTCTGATATCAAGTCACTTGGACGGAAATAAAGGTAAAATACTGAGGTGAAATGAATACCCCTGATATACTCTAAGAAATGGTTTATTAATATGAAATCAAAGTGGAGAAAAATACAACATTTACATGCAAATCCAAGGTGCAACTCCTCGGGTTTACTCAACTGCAATTACTCAGATCCTGTACTCTTACTACACACAACCTTACTGGTGTTACATTACAGTTACCAGGACCAATTCCTTGGCTTTACTCACAGTAGAACTCCCCATGACAACTCCTTGGCTTTACTTACACGCCATTCCAAGTGGGTACTTTACTTCACACACCTTCTGGTGGTACATTTTATTACATACATGACAAACTTACATATGGTCCCTTCACTAACTGTTGGTAATAGTTATGAGATGCACTAACAACACACAACACGTTAGTACTGATGCCAACAAATACATGGGTCCACTACCCAACATGGGACAATTAATTTCCAGTTAATTATCCCCAAACATATACAACAGACCCGGTGGACCATATAACTCCAAGGCATGTCCCAGGGTATACCACTGGCGCCTGTAACACTGCCGACCGCTGCTGTGGTCGGTTATACTCTCACACGTAATGACAGTCTGGGGTCTGAGGCCCACGAGGCAGACCTGCAGTTAATCCTGTCGAATCACCGCCATCATTTCATATGTTGCTCACTGCTAGATATCCACCGACTCAGCAGCCGGTGGGGTGTTCAGAGGACACCCTGGAATCTGGGAACAAAGTTGGAGGACGTCACGGGAGGGAAGCATGGCTGACTCAATCACAACAAATCCTTCGTCACAACAAATTCTTCGTCTCGCAACGTCAAACGACATTTACTTTATATTACTTCTTACACTGGGTGAATGACAATTACACTGCTACAACGTGAACACTGATAATTCACTACACTGACTAAATCAAACTGAATTGCTATAACGGCGGGAACACCGCTACATACCTGGGAACAAAGTTGGAGGACATCATGGAGGACTTCTCTCCTTCTCACCAGTGGTTATATACCCCTGAGTTGCCAGACGTGGCTATCTCACGCAATGACAGAACTTACATACAAACCAACTGTTACTTATTCAAAGATGACCATCAGTTGACAAAGGTCTGGCAAATTACTAAAGTTGATTTACCTAGACTAATTCAAGATTGAGCTTGCCAGTAGAAAGTGGAATAAAAACGTATTGACAACTGTCTTCGAAGGCGGGACTTACTGGAAGGGATCCTGACTGCAAACATCGAGGGGGAAAAGAGCGTTTCTTCTTAGGGATAGCTAACCAGCTACCCACTCATGTTTTGCGTTCGTGGAGTATAATAAGAATGAACAGAGTTAAAATAGACTAGCCATCAACGTGACCATGTGACAATGAGCACTAAAGTACTTAATATGAGGAAAGAACTAGGTATACCCAGTGTTAAAGATCGATTAATTGAATTCAACCTCATGATAGCCCTGAGGCTTCTGCGTGGTGATCCTGATAACATTGTTTCCTCAAAATTGCTAGAATGTATGAACCATGGGACTGGTGAGTCTAAATATTCCAAACTACAGCTACACATGTGAAGATGTTTGGACTAGACCACCAGTACAAAGTTGAGACACAACAGCCTTCCTGCCACCCTGGCGAACAGTTCCCTTCGATATCACAATACCGACATATCCGCCTAAAAAATTAATTATACAAAGTATTTATCTCCAACACACTGCCAAAATGAGAGCTCTTGAACACATACACACTCTACAGACTGATGATAATATCACACAGACCATCTACACTGATGGATCTCTTAACACCGCCTGTGGGAGGGCTGGAAGTGCTATTGTTGTGATTCAACCTGACGGTAATATAATTGAGAAAGGAGTTAGAATTAACAACTGGGCATCCACTCCCACAAACTGAATTAGTTGCCATACAAACAGCTATTAAATTCATTGAAACCACTGTCACTGACAGTCTCATCATCACTGACTCTCTATCCTCACAATTTGCCCTTAACACCCTCAACTCAAGTTGTCACTCTCTTGTCTCTGAAGCCAGACACAAATATGCGTGCCTTGTTTACCAGGGTGTCAAGGTCAAACTGTTGTGGATCCCCTCTCACATAGGCCTCATAGAACATGACAGAGTTGATGCCCTCGCCAAACTCGCGTCTAACAAAGACACCGTTGAATACAATATGGGTCGGTCAAAAAAAAACCTTAAAACTGTAATTAGGAAAGAACTTATTGATGAGTTTGACGCAAGTAGACAAGTGCAAACAGGCATTAGTCGTCCATAGTTTACCATGATGAGATGTATCAAGTGAAACATGTATATGGAGCAAGTAACAAGATCACTAGATTACAAGATGTTGTAACCGCTAGATTAAGGTTAGGATATAAGTACCTCTGGCAGTATGTTCCTCAAGCAGATGTAAACAAGACTAAATGTAAAGTGTGTGGCCAGACATATGGCCGCACACTTGAACATTACGTCCTCGACTGTGTGAAGATAGAACCTTTTAGGGACAGGTCCAAGCACACTGTGTGTGAAATGGCACAACACTTCATCACTAATGGCAAGATAGCCGACATATTAAGATTGTATCCACTTTTTTGCACTAAGTAACTATATCAGTTCTCATGTATAGAACCAAATACACAATGTGCTTGAATACTTCTCACGCAAATGTGAATAACAAAGTGTGCGGCCAGACATACTGCCTCACACGCCTGTACTCACGCATTTGTGAATGAGTTACCCTTCATGTACAGAACTAAACAAATAATGTAATTGAAATACTGTGTAACATTCAGTGCTATAATAGGGTGTGTCATAGGAGGGAAGATCAGCTAAAACTAATGGCCCATCACTTTTTTGGTAGATTTTAGTGTATATAAACAGAAAATAATTTCGGTTTCAATATTTTGTAACCTTTTGCTAGGTAAATTTTAGCGTGAAAATTATCGAAAATCTAACGTACAGCTGCATTAGTGCATTACAATTAAATAGTGAACATTGCTTTCTGACTTCAATCTTTAACAACCCAACTAACAATATTTTTTTCTGTTTCAGATTCTGATGCATTTATAAGTTGATAATATTTGCGATGGCTGCTTGTGTCAGGACGAGGAACCAAAAATCCAGCCATCTCAGTCACTATCTTGGGTCTGGGAGAGAGCTCCTGAAGTCGGAGTTGCCTACATTGAGAGATGCTTTGAGATACGGTGTTTTAATCAGGCAAATCAGTGAAAAGAACCAAAGAACTTACACAAACAAAGACATTGCCAGTGATATGACCAAAGCTGTCTTGGCACAGTACACTCTGGCTAACGCTCAGTTCAAGCCTCCAGTCATAACAAGTCAGAAGAAGATTAGTGAGAGACTGCTAGCCAGTTGGGAAAAGGCAAGAGATATCTCTCTTGGGAGAGGAAAACTTGCAGTTAAGGACAGCTTTGCCAAGCAACTGGACCAGTTATTTGACATAATTACTTGCAAGTGCCCAAGTGTTCTCTGTCCTGAGTTTGGATGCGATCGTGACTTTAAATCCGAGGCCCACATCTCCTGTATTTGCAAGCGTGAACTGAAAATTCCTGTGATCGAACTGGCATTTGTCAAAGCACAGAGAGAGAAGACTGGCAGTATAGGGGCTCTCATGATTTCTAGCCAAGATATTCCGGAGTCCAAGAGACAGGAGGCTGCCACAGAGAGACAGAAGAGGAGAAGAGTTGCCGAGGAAAAGAGACTTGAGAAGGCCCAGGGTGAGGTAAAAAAGGCCGATGATTGGAGTCAAGCTGATTCAGAGTTTAATGACTTCCCCATGGCTGATCCGAGTGCTGACCAGGAGAATGGTGACTTTGTCCCTAACCCAGAAAATAATGATCCCAAACCTTCCAGGCATAACATTCGAAATAGGAAAGATATCCCGAGCATAGCTCTGGCCAGCATGCGACACCACACTGGTCTCAGAGAAACTGCAGAGATAGGAACAGCTGCCTGGATTGACGGTGGTTTGATAACACCTGATGATGTTCACCTGGTGATAGATCATAACAAAGTAAGGAGAGCTCAGGAGAAACTTGTCAGTAACCTAGAAGAGGAGTTTGATAAGGGGATAAGAGAAAATGGAATCAATTGTTTGTTCTTTGATGGGAGAAGGGATGACACTAAAGTGTTCATGAAAGTTGGAGATTCTGACAAGTTGTTTCCTGCCATGGTGAAGGAGGAACACTACTCCTGCTGCAGTGAACCAGGAGGGAAGTATTTGTGGCATTTCACTCCAGAGAAAGATGACATCAGGAAACCAGCTGAGATAGTGGCAGATAACATTGTGAACTGGCTCAGAGAGAGGAACGTAGACCAGACCCTGCAGGCCATTGGAGGGGACAGCACCAAAACGAACACAGGGTGGCAAGGGGGGTCATATAGTGGATAGAGCGGAAGATTGGGAGGAAGCTGGTCTGGATTGTTTGTGACCTCCACACCAACGAGTTGCCCCTCAGACATCTGATCCAGGAGCTGGATGGCAAGACTCTTTCAAACAACAGATGGTCTGGTCCTCTTGGCAAGATGCTGGACTCTGCCACTGAGTTAGAAATAAATCCGAGCTTTGAAAAAATCACAGTTGGCCCTCCACTCGTTGAGCTTGCACATACTGTCATTGACGACCTGAGTACTGACCAGTACTATGGTTACATGATTTGCAGTGCCATCAAAACTGGGGTCATGCCTGATAGACTTGCTTACCTGCAGATAGGTCCAGTCTCACATTCTAGGTGGCTCACAACGGCTCTCAGGTTCTGCAGAATTTGGGTCGCTCATCATAAACTGAAAGGGAACCAGCTTCACAACCTGAGACTTATTGTCCAATTCATCGTGAGTGTCTACTTGCCAAATTGGTTCAACACCAAGGTCAAGTCATCGTTCTCCGAAGGTCCGAGGCATGTTCTCTTCCAGCTTGAGCTCCTGAGGAGTCAGCCAAGGAAGGTTGTTCAGATTGTGGAGCAGACTGTGAGGAGATCTTCCTGGTATGCTCATCCCGAGGCAGTTCTGCAGACAATGCTCTGCAGTAAGGATGAGGAGGAGAGAAGAGTGGCAGTCAAAAAGATCTTGGATATGAGACTTATGAGAGGATCTGGGCATGACGAATCAGTTGGTGACGATTCCTTCAGGGTCAGGAAGACTCCTGAAGTCAATCTAGGTGCCAAGACCCTCACTGATCTCATAGATCTGGATAACATCCAGGCTGGCAGTGAGCCCCCTCTTACCTGCAGCCTCACCAATGTTCAAGTCAGAGCTTTCCTGGACAACCCCATGCATGTCCCTGCCTGGCCCTCGCACACCCAGAGTATAGAGCGTTGTGTACAGCAAGTGAGTGAGGCCAGCAGTCACGTGTACAGCCAGGAGAGGAGGGAAGGCTACATCCGAGCTCAGGTGGTCAGCAGAGAGGTGATGAGTAGAAACAGAAGCAAGAAAGACATGTTCTCTATGGTTTGCAGCAACACCGGGTCGTAGTAGTAAAACCGGTTTTTGTATTTGATGATTTTGTTTTCTAAAGGAATATTAAATTTAATAAATGTGTCAAGATCATTCGTTTTACTCTTCTGGATCATTTTCATCCTAATAAATTAACCTGATACATTTACTTTACTTTAAATAAGCTATTTAGTGGTGTTGGTAAAAGGGTGGGAATACTGAATTTTCATAAGATTTCAAGTTAAAATTTACCTAGCAAAAAAGGAAAACTTTTCAAATCTGAAGATATCACATGATTCTGCACATAGAACTACATCATTAATACCATGGGCCGATTTTTCAAACTAAAAAAAAAAAAATTCGCCTCTGTATGACACACCCTACCCACCCATCCGAGCAAAGACTATGCTCCCTACCTTTAAATCATCTCTTAAAAAATTATCTATTGTCTAAGTATTGATATTTTGTTGTAATACCTATTATATATACCTGCTCTTATTGTACCATCAAAACCATTTTATCGGATATTATCATGTAAATAGATAAGAAATTACCATTGCAATAAATACATTTGCCAACTAAACATTATCCTGAGAGCTCTGTCCTCTTAATACTGTACAACCCATGTTGTACTGGTTCCCCATTATACTTATGTTTTCAATTCCACTGTGAACTATGTATAATACTTATAATATAAATGAAAAAAATAAATAAAATAAAAATAATAAATAAATAAAATAAGTAAATATTGAAATGATAACCGTGTGTAACATTATGAGATGTTCTTATAACTACAATGCTATGTGTACTATTCCATTTGATACTAAATGTTATATAATACTTCCTTGAGATAAATGTACAATATACAGTATATCAGGTGCCTACAGGAAAGCTCAGGTTCTCAACTGGCTCAGCCATGTAAATATTGTTATTATTATCCACTCTGTATCTGTGTTTTTCTGGCAAAATAAACTGTTTCATTTCAATTCAATTCAATTCAATTCAACTTCTGACTGCCAGCCTAATACTACCCTCATCCGGTTCTTGAGAGGTAAAACTATGCGAACAGAGGTGGGCGGAAATGACGTCCCAAAGAAAAGACGTTCACGATGCGAATCAGCAACCAACCATTGAATGCTCACTCGTAACATATTGTGTCTGATGAGCTTAAACTTCTATTTTATATTAATGAGACAGTTTCATGACTAACAGGATTCTCTTCCTTTATATTTATCTTCCGGTATAATACTACCTGGCTTTATTATACCTACCATCATATTTATCAGTTCCTTGATTGTTATGATAATTTGTTACAGGAAGATTTCTTCTAGGTACACAATAGTTTCTAAGAAGACTTTTCGGAAGGAATTGCAAAGATATGTGCACGAAGAAAAAGTTTAGCTAAAGCACACTTTCTTGTAACAAGGTTAGGTACACCTAGGATTTAAACCGTGAGGTCTCGGTTGGAGGTAGCCGAGCAGAGTAACAGCACCATTTGCATTACATAAATATTTACCCAAATGTATAATACCAAATTATTCACCAAGTTTTTCAACTGTGCCTCTGCTGTTGACATTGTGCATGGCTGAGGTTGCAGTTCCTTCCGGGAACGAGCGAGGTCAGGCTGAGGTCAGATCATGTTAGCACAACAGTATATCTGACGTGTTTCCTTTCTCACACTCCGGAGGGCAGGCGAGTTCAACCAAATCATAACATACCTGACCTGCTCCTCATCTCTCTCTTGATAATAGAGGCTGGGGCAAGATCAGACTAATTTTTTTTGTTACCCAGAGAACACCTCACTTAAGTGTTCTCCTGTGTACGTACACTAAGACATTTCCTCTAGTAGAAAAGGTATAATATATTCTTAACTGAACTAAGTACCTGTGGAACTATAATTTTCTTCAATGAAGAAATACCAACAAAGTGTTTGCTTCAGCCCTGCCACTTATTAATTCCAGAACAAATATATACATATATACTGTATATATATATATGTGTGTGTGTGATATATATCTATAAAAAGTACCAACACACACACACACACACACACACAGTCAAATACAGACAAGCACCAAAATATTTTGTAAAATAATTGTACCTGAGGTCATTAGCAGGTCCAACAACACTCAGCGTAATTAATGGGAATACAATTCGTCCTCTGTTTCTATATAAAAAGTTACATTAAATACTAATGATTAGAACTACTGTGAATATTTATAATTTTTGAATATTGTAAAAAACATGAAATATTTTGTTGAAAAAAAATACAATATTTTTTTAAATAGAATAAATGAGATAAAATAGTAGATTTAGATGCTGTATAGACTTATGTATCCATACTGTATTGACTATTGTGTCAACAAATGTGTCACCACAAAACACTACAATATATCATCCTCTGTAATGTATTGACTAATGTATCAACAAACGTATCACCACAAAACAGTATAATACAGTAAATCATCCTCCATGTTGTATTGACTAATGTACCACCAAATGCATCACTACAAAACAGTACAGTATATCATCCTCTATACTGTATTGACTACTTTTTCACCAAAAGTGACCCCGAAACATTTCATTTTTGAGTATTTTGCCAAAGGTTTACAAAGCAAATTGATCGTTTGCTCTTGTTATAAACTGTCGACAACATTTGGGTGGACAGTGTAGTGTTGTGTCCGTAGTATATTAACTCACATACGTTCAGCCGTCCATATTGGCTCAAACTATCAAACTTTTCAAACTTTCCTCTAGTGTAAATGTCAGGTAGAAAATATTAATATATTTTCTTTATTTTATCCATTTTTATGAAGCGCAATATATCCTATGGTCAACTGTACTCAACATACAGACAGGCTTATATGTAAACTGTATTATATAAAAACGCTTGGTTGAGTTAGTTTTGATATATTGACTGTATATAATCTTCCTGCACCGTATAATGTCCTCTGGAATATAGTGTAGTATACAGTATAGTGAGTTATGCAGTATGCTGCAGTATATATTATAGTGTAGCATACAGTACAGTGTGTTATACAGTATAGTTTGCAGCATAATGTTTTATACAGCATCGTGTACAGTATAGAGTTTTATACAGAATAGCATATTATACAGTATAATGTGTTATAAAGTATAGTGTATTCTATGGTATTGTGTACTATACAGCATAGTATAATACACAATATTGTGTTTTGTGTGTGTGTGTGTGTGTGTGTGTGTGTGTGTGTGTATGTGTGTGCACACAGGGTGGTGTAATGCGTTTAGTGTGGCAGCATTATGCTAGCGATCAGGTGCAAGCACTGGTTGCTCCCTCTCGCTTTCAGTTACCGCCGTTGGCTAGCCCTCCTGATGAACAGGGAAGCACCTTGTACAAGTCTTCGCCTGCCAGTACACAGCCTCTTCACCATCAAGATTCCTGCTGTGCCTCCTCGTGGCAACACAAGGTAACTGGGCGCCTCATGGGCCCAGGCTAGACTAGCAGGGAATTTCAGAGCATCAGTGGGCCCCAAAAGGACAGCGCATAGTCCCACTGACATGTGGACTCGTCCTGGCGTCTACCAACAACTGCCCCACTGCCTTGGTAGGTATATGACTACAGGAGTAAACCCAGAACAAAAAATCTGTGGTGGAGCCTTGCATCAGGCAGACATGCTTACAGAGCTCCAACAACACCCCACCAGCAATATAGGTGGGAGAGGTGACCAACATTAGAACCCAACGACTACACCAGCGGACTAAGGCAATGCATGATGGACAGGCTACTAAGGCGAAACCTAAGAAACTGGGCTATCAGCAGTCCACTGCAACTCTCCCTCTCCCCATTCGTTGCAGCACTTGCACCAATGGATCAGGAAAAGGGAGAGCTAAGATGTGTGGTTGCAGCCTGCGCTCCTGCCTCACCAAATAGATCAACTCACGCATAGCCATCATCCAGCTCATCATACTTATCATCATCAAAACCCCTATACCCCAAAAGTTATATGGCTACCGACGAGTGGCGACGGGAACAGGCAGAGATGACTGCCAGGAGTATCTAGTCAAAGTTCTGCATACGGGTAGCATAGATATAATGGTCGTTTATGCATTAGGATCTAGGCAGCAGTGCAGTCCGGTCCTGTCTTTGTGACGGACCAACCCTCTCGAGGATCCACTCTGCTCACCCGATATGGGGAGGGGGCTAGAAATTGTGTCCTAAACATTGCCTACCTAAGGAACCAACCTAACTGTGCAACCACACCCAGTAAGGTCATCCTTATGCGGTCGAAAACACACTCATAATCAAAGATCAAAACAAAAACAAACTATGCAACCTCTTATGGTCGCTGCATGGAAAGTCAGGACCCTTCAGGATGTTGGCACAAATGAGCATCCTGAAAGAAGAACTGCCCTTGTGGCAAAATATCTGGCTAGGTATAGCAACGACAAAGCATCCATTAGTGAGTACAGGTTCCTAGAAGAGGATCGACTCACGGAACGGGGTCTGGCTATACTTTCCTTATGGAGTTGGCTTTGCTATCCGCCATTGCATCCTACATCGGCTAACTGAAATGCCTGTTGGGATCAACGAGCGCTTCATGACGCGCCTAGTCCCACTGAATCACTCACATCGTGCCTTGTTCAATAGTGCATATTCCCAACACTGAATGCAGTGGATGACATCAAGGAGGCCTTTTACGCCAATCTGGACGGACTGCTGACCTCTATCCCAGAGAAGATAAGGTTGTGCTTCGAGGTGACTTTAATGACAGAGTTGGTGGAGATGCTGATATATGGCAGGGAATCATAGGGAGAAACAGAGTAGACAAGTGTAATCCCAAAGGCCTTCTCCTCAGCAAGTGTGCTATATACAACCTCACTATTACCAATACCTTGTTTAGGCAAATAGACACGTTCAAGGGTTAGTGGCAACACCCAAGATCCAAACAATGGCATCTCATAGACTACATTATTGTCAGAGAGAGATATTGCTGAGATATCCTCATCACCCGAGCTATGTGTAGATCAGACCATTGCGACACTGACCATCGGCTCGTCAGAGCCAAAATCTCCCTTCACATCGCCACAAATAGGGTGTGGGGAGCCCAGTGGTGGCACATATCTTCAGAGAGCAGCTCGAACATGGGATGATAAACAACCTGAAAACAAAAAACCCAAATCCCAATGTCGAATGGGGTATTCTCGACACTATCATGACAAAAACCTGCAGAGAGACCTACTGCCACATCGAAAGAATGCACCAGGACTGGTTTGATGAAAATTACCCAGAAATCAATGTACTCGTCGAAGATTAACATGATGCTTTAACTGGCTGGCAGAGCAACCCTCAGTCTCGAACCATAGTTGATACCTTCCTCAAGAAGAATGTGACTTTCCAGCGCAAACTTTGCAATCTAAAGAACGACTGGTTTAAAAATAACGCATTTGAAATGCAAAAACTTGCCAATCACTCATGGTGCAGCCCCCCTCCCCGCTCATCCGATGGTAACTCCCTAATTAATGACGATGTGGATGTCCTGACTACCCAGCAGGTCCCTCATCATCCAGAGCTGACCCACCTCAGCTATCCTCCATTTCTGGATGTGGTAGCTGCTGCCATCAAACAGGTGATAAATAACAAAGCCTGATAGTATCCCAGCCGAAGTGTATAAAGCAGGAGGACCTCTGCTTACCAGCAGAGGGAATAGGAGGAAATCCCCCAAGCTCTTAAAGATGCCTCCATACAGCTACTTCCGGTTACCTGAGCTTGGCTGATGAGAGGTATCTTAGTAGTCACATTTAATAAGTTTATGGGTTAAGTTTACACGCCCAAATGGTATTTTCTCTATTTATTTAAAAGAATAAACTATTCACAGCCAACAAGGATATCACCGTAATTAACACTATAAGCTGTGAGTGTTAGTGAAGGACGGAGTTATCAATAATAAGCTTTTATGTCACATGTCCATCTATCGTGAGGATTGAGTGGTAACTGGCGAGAGAACCAGCTCTAAAGAAGCTGACCTAGCATCTCTAGCGATGCAACTTGAGGATGGAAAATACCCATCATATGGTCTGAGCATGATACCTCACAGCTCCATGGAAAATTACATGGGTGATGGAGTTATATAAGACTAATGCAATTAACCCACATTTATATAAATGTTACTGTCTGTTCGACAGGAGCCAATACATTGCTCGGTCACCACCTTCCGAGCTACACGAGGAATTAACTAACCTCGCTGGAAAATCCTATACATATACCTACCCATGTTACATGCATATTTGTGTAGACTCTAAACTGGGAAGCTGTAACCTGGAGTCAAGCAGCTACTGGAGATCTAGTCTGAGGTGCATTACGGAAGGTATAATATGAACAATGGTAAGTATGGAAAATACTGATTTATGATAACCAAACAAAAATATTACTGTCAATATTAATACAATAGTGGGAACCATTAAACTAGGTATTGCAAATCCCAGTGAAAAATACAATCGCAGGTTTTCCTCTAAATTGACAAATATGACTCCTTCAGATTAGAAATAAACCTTAAGGTATCTGAAACTATTGAGTTCACTAAAAGTCACATTAAAAACCGGATACATAGGAATCAAATCTGAAGTTAGATTTAAATTTAATCCAAAATGATGATTGGAAGGCAAGGTTTTCAACGAATTACAGGTGATTTTGCAATAGTCCAGAACTTATTATATCCTCTTACAACTAAATGTTTACCACCATCCTGGCACCGTAAAATGATACTAGTTTCTTCAGGGAAGAAAATATATTGCACATTAAGTAGATGTGCATGAAACACAGTTTTCTTAGAAATTGGTGTTTAGTTACATTGTTTCAGCACTGTGTGAATGTTGGTTTGTATGATCGCCAACTCATATATTCCTTCTGCAGCAAGAATAAATGCGAATGCATAGGCTGGACATACGTGTAAGTTTAGGTATGAAGATTTACACTATGACAACACTCTAGGATCATCCACTGCTATTAATGTGTAGTCATCATCTATTAGTAAAATTTCAGTTGGGTTATCCAGAGTTAACAGTGTGTCATTCGAATACATTGGGAAAGGTTCATTGCCATGCATTAAATTTGCGTTGAGCTAACATGTGTATGTGGATAAACAGAGCACTGTGCGTGAGAGTTGACTCTAACAGAGGATAATAACATTCTACCTCTTGATCTGTGAAAATAGGAGTTAAATGGTAACTCGTCTTGGCTATCTGTAAGGCTTCAAGAAGAATAATCACAGGCACAAGCTGTGCATCCACACGCCCTAACCCTGCATCCACTACACTTGCAATTAGTTTGTCTTTGTTATTAGATAGAGCTTGAGCAGAAGTTTCCGCCGCATGCAATACTCGGAAAAAAGAGCCATTCCAGTGTAGGAACTGAATTCATTAAATTCTAAACAATCTTAGATAAATGGTTAGAAATAATAAAACGTTAATGTAGAGTTTCGAGGGGGCCCATAGCTGTCTGGAGATGAGCATCAATAAACTCCATTCTGACGCAGAATATATAGTAAACCGTACAGCTCTTACATTATGGTTAACAAACAGTACATTTTCTACAATTAGAATATTAACTCAAAACTTCATATAAGTACTGTACAGTACATAATATTATATGATTCCAAAAATTTTGAAATTATATAGAACCAACACAATTCACATCCAATGCAAAAATTAAACTTATTATTACAAAGGACATACACCTTTTATAATGTCTTCCTTCATAGAAAACCACTTGCAACGGTGACAGATACAAAGTGAATATACAACACATCTTAATATTATGTAAATACAAGGACATATGTAACAAAGATTATATACATGACTGAAATATTAGGTAAGGAATATCTCATGTTTTCACATGAGAGATGAAGTCGCCGATCGTTTATGTTGCTTGTGTGGTGTTTGTGATTGTAGGGCCACAGTTGTCTTGTTCGGATACAGAACTAGACAATAGACACAGACTCAGACAAATGTAGGTAGAGATGCAGACATATTAACAGCTATAAAAAAAAATATAGTGGTAAATTTCGTCATAAAAATATTCTAGCCGCAAATTAGACACATGGAAACATACACAAACAAACATAGACACACACACTATCACAAACACACAGACATGGACTTATTCGCAAACAATACGTAGACACAGACACAGAGAAAGACAAACACAAACACAACGTTAACGTTCCCACATTGCAAGAGAAGAGCGTTGTGAGGGTAAATTGATGGTCGCCTCTACATAAACTGAGAATTTAGACTCGGTAAACAGGGTCATCGCCCTCTGGAAGGGAGAGAGTGTGTGTACAGGCAAGAGAAAATTAATTTTGGGGGAGAGAAATGGAAGAAGGGGAGGGGCATAGATGAGTGAGAAGGCCGAAAATGTTCACTATAGAAGGAATTGAACAGTTTGGGCGCCGAGTACGTTCACTACAGAAGCCATTGAACAGTTGGGCGCCGATAACGTTCACTACAAAAGCCATTGAACAATTTAGGCGACGAGGCCAGATTGGTGTATTGGAAGCACAGGCGGCACTAAACGAGGTAGGGAGATGTATTTGGTGACGGATATGAAAGGGATCGGGAAAGGTAGGTATGAGTTAAGAGGAGGAGGAGGAGGAGGAGGAGAAAAAAGAGGAGGAGAAGGAGGAGGAGGAGGAGGAGGAGGAGGTCAATGTTCAAGTGAGAGTTTTACACTGGAGGCTGGAAAGCGGGTAGGGGGGGGGGGGTGAGAGAGGCAAACGTGAGAGAAAAGTGAGTGAGGTGTGCAGGGAGAGGGAGATGAGTGAGACAGGAGTAGGAGGGAAGGTAAGTGAGGCAAATGTAGGAGGGGTGGTGAGGCAAGCATAGGAGGGGAATGTATGAGGCACGTTTTGGAGGAAGGAGGTAAGAGAGGCGGGCATGAGAGGCAGGTGGGTGAGGCAATCAGGGGAAGGAGGTGTTGACGTGTGTGTGTGTGTGTGTGTGAGAGAGAGAGATTGAGAGAGAGAGAGAGAGAGAGAGAGAGAGAGAGAGAGAGAGAGAGAGATCATTATCTCAACTGTAAACATTTATCTCTCTAATAGAGGTGCTAGTGTTAGGATCTCTTTATCTCTCCCCGCCATTTGAAATTCTCCCAACAACAACTGCGACCTCTCCTTTGTCTCTCCTGCTTAGCACAATAGTCTCTCCCTCCGTCCCTCTCTCTCTCCCTCTTTAATTAGGGTCGCTCGAGACAATTACATCAACCGAGCTTCTCTTTCGCCTAATTAAGTTACTTATGCCTTCAACAAACATATCTTCTTTACACCTTGGTAGTCTTAACACTTTCCGGGGTAATGTGTAGTCTCCAAGTCTCTACTTACAAATCAAATTAATACTCTCTTTAATCTGCGTCATAATAACGAGATTTCTAATAACTTATTATATATACATTTCAAGCTTATTTTCAGTCCTTGTGCAAAATTTTTTAAAAGTTAAAGTTACAATGAAATTTACTATGAGCATAATAATAGTAATAGGAGTAGTGGGGGGGTGAGGGTTTGTGGGGTGGTAGTAGTACAGCTAGTAGTAGTGACTAGGTTGTGGCTATAAGAGGAGGTTGGAGGCCACATCACTTTTATAGAAAGTTGTAGTAGTAGTAGTGGTAGTAGTAGTGGTAGGTGTGGCCAAGGCGGCGTGGGTGTGTTGGGGTGCCTTTGTAGTGGATTCCTCCCCTACAAACGCTGTTTGTCGCTGAGTAGCCGACCCCGCGAATTCCCCAGTGTACGCCTCGTGGTCTAGGTCAACCAGCTCCGCCTTGCATGACGGAGGTCAACTATTAAGCCAGGCCTACCTCCGCTATATAAGACCTGACCTCCTGGTTACCTACCTCTCTTTACTACCTACACCAACCAGCAAGCAACACTTCCTCCTTCTCCTCCTGCCTGGCGGCCCTAAAACCCGCCGGCGAGCATGGCGACCCACAAGCTGGTCCTCCTCTGAGCATCCTCACCAACCTCTCTGCATCACGCTTGTAACCACGCTACCTCTTCCCAGCCCCAAGCTGCACTGTACATCCAATACAACATGTATACAGAGAGCACATTGTGAGTTTCCATTCTCCATCCCATCCTGAGTGTGAACCATATCCCGTACCCCACACCTTCCCTGATCTAAAGTGTAATTGGTGGGGATATACTCAGTTTGTGGGAGCGAGAATTTCACAGTGTGTCAATGAATATTGGATGTCACCTTGAGCATCGTCGGCGACGGCTCTTCTCATCCCTTACGGCATTAAACGCAAATATTGCGTTTGTTCACCGGCGATCTTCAAGTAAGCCTGTGAGTGTTTGAATGGTCAGTGAATGGAGTTGCCAAGTGTCAGTGCCAGTGTGTCGATAGGCATACTTGAGCAGGGGTGGCAACGCGACTCTCGCCCCTATGGGGCCAAGTGCCTCGCGCCTGTGGTCCCCCCCGCCTCCCCACCTCAAGTAACGGCCACTTCATGTAGTGTCGGCTGACCAAGTGAGTATATGTAACTGATATTACATCAGTGAGACATTAGAAATAGTGGTTATCTCTGCCAAGGTTACATAAATAAGTGATAGGTGTGAAAATTCCTGCTCCCAGTGGATTATTCTGATGTGTGGATTGTCGCCCACATGGGAGGTGCCCGACACAACCACGCGCGCGCGTATGCCCCTACTACTCGGACTCTGCAGGCCAGACCGTCACCTCTGTGCCCCATACTCATAAGATCAAGTTTCTTCGTCCGTATGGGCCCAATAGCAGAGGTCGGAGGCGGAAGTATCTGTCGCCTAAGGTGCTGTTCACTATGCCTGGTAACATTCATTGCTGCGTCTATCTAGCCCGAACCAAAACTGCACAAATTGTGTTTGTGAGAGAAACAACCGACCATGTGTGGATTGCAAGAAGCGAGACCAGTGTCGGAACCCACGTAGCAGGTAGCCGACACAGGTGGCCACAGTGGATATCGCCGGGACCCAACCACCCGATGATATCCGAAATGATAGCAGTGAGTCTACTCAACCCGAAAATGTAGTACTAATAAATGCTGCTCCCTTAGTAACAGATGTCCACGAGGAGAATGAGAGACAGCCACCTCAGTGGAATGGCATGTCGATGGAAAATGCAGACATATGGGTCAAAGAAACCTACTCAGAAATTGTCAAGTGGTCGCCCGCTAACTTATTTGAACCACCCAAGTGTGCGGCCACCAAAGAAATGATTCGGGAGATGACTCGCCTCATGACTGGTTACACTCAGGACCGCTTCCTCGCCCCTTTAGCTCTTCAAATACTGGCAATAATACCACATCTATTTTGTCAGAGGACACACACAAAGACTAAGCACAAAGAAAATGTGGCAGCAATGAAGAGAAGATTGGCAATGTGGCAGATTGGGGCCCTTGATGATCTCCTATTTGAAGCAAGAACACTGCAGGAGAGACTAAAAATTACGGGTGGCGGAAAGCAAAACACCGATGACGTGGCAAGAAAATTTGGAAACAAAATGCGTGAGGGAAAAGTGTCTTTGGCGGTAAGATCTCTCACAGAGGAATCCTCCGGTGGCGTGATGCCAATAAACAGAGAGACATTAAAACTACTGAAAGAGAAACATCACCCTGCAAGCGACGAACAAGGCATCAGGTTCGAGGGTGTCTATATCCCACCAAACGCTGTCCTGTTCGAGAAAATAACAGGAGAGATGGTGTGGAAAAAGGCACTGAAGACTCGAGGAGGAGCCGGCCCTTCAGGTCTAGATGCAAACGATTGGAGAGTCATCCTCAGCACAAACAAGTTTGGCCCTGTAGCAAGCGATCTCTGCACTGCCATTGCCGCCCTTGCAAGAGAGCTTGCATCCTCTTGCTGCCATCACCTCCAGGCCCTGACGGCCTGCCGCCTTATTCCTCTGGAAAAGAAACCAGGATGTAGGCCTATAGGGGTGGGTGAAGTGCTGAGGCGGATCATCGGAAAATGCATAATGGAGGTGGTAAAGGATGATTTCAGGGCAGCAGCAAGGAACCTACAAGTATGTGCTGGCCACCAGGCTGGTGGTGAGGCCGCCATTCACGCCATGAGATTGATATTTGAGGAGCGTGATTGTGAGGCCGTTCTCCTGGTGGATGCTTCAAACGCATTCAACATACTTAACCGTAAGGATGCACTGCACAACATCAAGATCAAGTGTCCAAGCTTTGCAATGTATGTTGAAAATTCGTATAGGAATCCATCAGACATCTATATAGTAAACAACAAGGCTCTAAGACGTGATACCATCTTACAGTCAACCGAGGGACCAACACAGGGGGACCCTGTTGCAATGGCAATGTATGCAATTGGCCTATCAGTGCTCCAACAAGAAATAAAATTTGAAACAACTGGGGTCAAACAAGTGGCATATGCTGATGACCTTACAGGAGCAGGAAAAGTGGAGGGCATCAAAAAGTGGTGGGACTTGGTAACATCGCGAGGTCCACAAATAGGGTACCACCCAAACGCCAGCAAGTCCTTCCTCATCGTGAATCCAGAACATTATGAACGGGCAATGGAGGTTTTTGGCGGAGGTTAGGTCAAAATAACTAAGGACGGTCAAAGACATCTAGGCGCATTAATTGGCACTACGGACTTCAAGACCGAGTACGTAGCGGGAAAGGTGAATGAGTGGGTTAGTGAAATCCAAGGTCTGTCTGAGATTGCTAACACAGAGCCACATGTGGCCTTTGCTGCATTCACCCATGGAGTCAAGCATCGTTGGAACTAACTGATGCGTACTATCCCTGATATCGGACCCCTCCTCCACCCTCTGGAAGAAGTTATCAGTGTCAATTTCATTCCAAAATTAGTGAAACACCCTGACTTAACCCCAGCAGAAAGAGCACTTCTTGCAATTCCATCAAGACTGGGAGGGATGGGACTAACCAATCCAGAGGAGATTGCTGCCACTGAACATCAAAATTCACTTAAGCTCACGGCAGCCCTCACGGACCACATAATAGCCCAGAATGCAACAGGGGAAATGGATACCAGTGAAGTAAATAAGGTTCGTAGGTCCATTACGACAGATCGACAGCACTGCCAAAATGAAAAGTTGCAGCAACTGTTGCTGCAGGTACCAGAAAATTTGAAAACAAAAGAAGCTTTAGCGCAGGAGGTGGGCGCCTCGAACTGGTTAACTATGTTACCAATAAGGGCAAATGGTTTCAGTCATAATAAACAAGAATTTACAGATGCCATTGCTCTAAGGTACGGTCGGCCAGTAGAAGGTTTGCCCTCCCAATGCGTGTGTCGCTCTTCCTATGACGGCGATCACGCCATGGTGTGCAAGAAACGGGGCTTCATATGCATGAGGCATGACGAGGTAAGGGACCTCACAGCAAATATGTTGAAGGAAATCTGCCGGGATGTCATGGTAGAACCGACCCTCCTTCCATTGGACGGTGAGATCTTCCAACACAGGACTTCAAACACATCTAACGAAGCCCGTGTAGACGTCAGTTCTTGAGGATTCTGGAAGCGGGGACAGCGAGTTTTCTTCGACATCAGGATTTTTTATCCCATGGCTGCATGTCACCGTATCCTAGCTCTAGATGCTGCACATAGGAGGAACGAGAACGACAGGAGAAAGGCATATGGGGAGAGAATTCAAAACGTTGATCAAAGCAGTTTCTCTCCTCTAGTGTTCGCAACCTCTGGTGGGATGGGACCAAGTGCAAGATGTTTCTACGCCAGACTCGTGGAGGTAATCTCCGAACAGAAGCAGCAGCCCAGAAGTTATGTTACAACCTGGATGAGATGTCGACTGTCGTTCTCTCTCCTTCGGTCGGCTTTGCTCTGCCTCAGGGGAACGAGAGCTTCTGCCCCAACTCCGACAACTGCTGCAGATATTGACTATGAGGCTACTGTCACTGAATGCCGCATAGATCTGCGGCTCAACTAATTTAACACAGATAGGATAGCTACTTATGTATTAGGATGTTTAATATTAAGGTAATTAAATGGTGGCGAAGGTGTGGCTATTGGGGGAGGCTGGAGGCCACGTTAAAAAAAAAAAAAGTAGTAGTAGTAGTCCCTATTACCTGGACAGTGCTGGCCAACGTGTTACCTTAGTGCCCTAGATAAGACCAAAGCAGGTGTCAGTGGCGGACATCTCGTGTACTGGCATTTTCAATTGGCTCAGCCATGTCAATATTGTTAATATTATCCACGCTGTAACTGTATTTTTCTGGCTAAATAAACTGTTTCAATATTAATATCAATATAAATAACTAAGTGTCCTGAGGTCATAAATGCTTCCCCTCACCGGATACTTGGGATATCCGAGTCTATGTTGTCATTCATGTACTGTAATTGTGTCTCCCCACCCACCACACAAAACTAGCAATATACTCCCTCCCTCACTAGATATTCCTGTTGCTCGAAGTGTGAAGCACTATGATTGGTAACTGTCATTGCATCTGTTCTAGCCCATACCGAAACTGCATAAACTGTGTATGTGTGAGAAATAACAGCATTTGCATGAGTGCAGGAAGGGAAACAGCTGCCAGAATCCCTTGGGCAGGGTTCCGGCACAGGAGGTCACAGTGGATATTGCCCTGACAACACCAGCAGACGATATCCTGAACATTTCAGGATGCAATCATTCTGCCAAAATCTAAAATAGATCTGCTAGGCCTCACCATTTCCTCTAATGGGTCATGTAAGCCATACATCCACAACATTACGAAAGCTGCCTCCCGAAATCTGGGAATGCTGTAGAGATGCCGTAGGTATTTCACTCCTGAGCAGTTGCTTCAAGTATATAAGGGATTCATTCGTCCGAACTTGGAGTGCTGCTCTCATATCTGGGGTGGCTCTTCTTCTGCTCAACTGTTAGATAGGGTGGAATCAAAGGTATTTCGGCTTTTAACAGTTAAAAAATTTATTGGCAAAGCTTGGAGTACAGTTTGCCTATTCTGAGTAATTCAGTCGGGTCTTGGCACTGAGGGCATTATCACTTCTCACTGCCACGCAGGACAGAGGTTCATACACAAAGAAATAGATCATATTCACTGATGGTATTGGTCACATTCACGAGTATGATACCACAGTTTAGTCTTATTAAACTTCCTCTTTAGCTGATAATCTCACTTCCCTTTCTCTTTGCCGCAATGTTGCTTCTCTTTCACTCCTTACAGGTACTTTAACGGGCAATGTTCGGTGGATTTGGCGTCCTGTGTACCGCCGGCAATGCAGTGGGCTCGTAACATTTGTTTTGCCCGCGGTGCTCACCGTATCTCTGTGGATGTCGGTCACACTAGAATAACCCGTTGTAGTACATCCTTCTTTCCTGACACAGCCAAACTGTGGAATGCTCTGCCTTCTTCTGTGTTTCCATACTCTTACAATGTCTCATTTAAAAAAAGCTGGTTTCCGGCATCTTCATGGTGATGATTAATATAGCTCTTTTCTCTTCTCTTTTTAATTGCTTTTTACTCTTATTTTTTCTCTGCCCCCCCCGCCCGGTTGTGGGTCGATGACCTGTACCTGGGTGGGCTATTCCTCATAAAAAAAATAGTGTTGGTAAACAAGATCATACGAGATTTCTTTCATTGCTACTGGAGTGAATGACTGATGAGTGTGATGTAGGATACCGCACTGTTTATTGACATTAATGTAAATGGCTTGTCTGTTGTTCCTCCATCTAAGTTTCTCATCAACAATTACATCAATGAATTAGTATTTTGTTCACTTTTGAGGACTGTATGACCAAGGTACAGTGGATCCAAATCTGGGGGTAGGTTTTTTCATATGTGAAATATTGTGTAGTGGATGTTTTCGGGGCTTAAGGTCAGTTTATTAGTTGTTATAACACCCAATTTTAACACTCTAATAATGGTTTTAAATTTAAATTCAATTTAATATATATATATATATATATATATATATATATTTCATTAGCCCAATAAACACGCGGACTTCTACATACAATCAACACCTCAACCCGCCAGGATTCGAACCCACGGCCCACAAGCCCATGAATGTGACCGGGGAACGCTAACCGCTGGACCACCAGGATACTAAAAGCAATCCTAGACTCTGTTATATTTCACACAAAGCCTGTTCAACGAGCTTATGGCGCCGTGAACCTCTAATGGGGACTACCCGTATCACGTAGGTGGTCAGAGTAACTGCTGGACCTGGAGCTGCGAAGACCTGCCTCTTTTGCTGCATGTTGAGCAGTCTGCAACTTTGTTGTGATAAGACACTCGATCCTAGTGATTGTACTTACTCAACATAGTGACGGTGTAATTACCATCACAGATTGTACGCAAAATTCCAACATCTGGAAAACAAATATTTGGGCTCCCCAAATTTTGACTACTACCCGTGCGTCTACGTCCTGGAGTGGCCAATCAGTGGTGCCCCACGGTGGCGTGATACATGCACGTTTACTGCGGTGCTCTGATTGGCTAACCGAACGTGGCGTGGTAGGTAGGCTGTTTCTACTCTCTAATTCCTCTTCTTTCCTTTTTTCATCCCCCTCATGCACTCCGTTCTTTGAATGGGAGGCGGGACTTAGCGATACGGTCGATCCGGCTAGGGAACCTGTGAAAGTGCAGGGCACCCCTTGTCCGGGGGTCACCGGTAGGTGGCAACTTTCTTAGATATAACTATAGTCACAGGTAACCTGGGTGCAGAACCCTACGAGCCCGACGCCCGTCCAAGAGGGGGGGGGCGGGGTCACTGCTCCCAGGCAGGAGCCCTGTGTTATAGGTAGGATTAGATGTAATTAAGAAGATGACAACAAGCATTAGAATAAAATATAGAGATAAGGGACACTCTATTGGAAGAGGAAAAGTGGCAGAAATCACTTACAACAAATTGCAAGTCCCACTTACAAGAATATTCAGCACAAATGAAGGTTTTAAAGTAATCTGCAAAGATGACTTTGATTCAGATAAAATCCTTTCAAAAGAAGCCAGAGATATATTTAATAATGAAGGCCTTGTTGTGGTCATGCCACCAGAACAAAAAGCAAAAAGATCAGTTTTCGTTCGTCAAGTTGACCAAGAGATCGAGAGGAAGACTTCTGAAGACCTGAAAGATGAACTGGAACGGCAAAACAGGTGGATGAAGATTGAAGAAGTCATTAAGATAAAAGATTATACTCATGTTTTTAAGATTACTTTTGAAGAAGTGTTAATGGCTGAGAAAGTTTTACAACAGGGCTTTCTAATATTCAACATGTCAGTCACACCACATCAAATAAAGAAGGAGACATTCATCAGTGTGCAAACTTGTTTCTCTTGCTACAAATATGAAGAGCATACAACGAGAGACTGTCCGGAAAAAGAAAAAAAGTACTGCTCAGATTGTGCAGGCGACGACCATACCTACACTGAATGTAAGAATACATATGTTGGCTGTCTCAACTGTAAGAGAAACGGGAATGCATACATAGGACATAGGACGTTAGCCATGGCATGCCCAATAAAAAAACACATGATAAAGTGCAAGGAACAAGAAACAAGGAAAAAGGAACAAGACAAGAAGGATACGACATACGTCGAAATAGCCAAGAGAGCGGTCCAAGAGGCTCATAGACCAGAATCCACCATATTAAACCTAAGTGAGCCAATACATGATAAGGTAATGATTAGTATGATCCATGCACATTTGCACAATATCATTGCACCCGGATCATACAATGAGGAATTAAGGAAAATGTTTAAATTGAATAACCTACCAGAGATGATATTTCCAGAGAATCCACAATCCGAAAAACTATTTCAGGCAACATACGCAAGCGAACTGAGCGAAAGACTACAGCTAGAGTGACGCTAGACAAACAAAGGTTTGAGCAAGGAGCAACAGCTGATACACAAGGAACACAAGCGACTGATAGAGATCCCAGACAAATGACTAGAAGTGACAAAGAGAAAATAGAAATAACAAAAGGACAGTCTACAAGACAAAGGAGTAGGAGGAGAGAAGATAAGATGGAAACTGAACACAATATACAACCTGAATCTGCTGAAGATATAGGATTAAAAGTTATCACTACAACAAAACATGGAATCCCAACATCGAGACCAACAGGAGGAACAATAGTAAAAAACTGTGAAGGAGGGATATACAAGTGGACATATCAAGAAAAATCCCTAAGTGAAGATTACGTCTGGTCACTAATTGCTACGGACAAACTAAAGATTACGACCAATGACTTTAAAATAGTAGACCCGTCAGAGTTTAGAAGAGTCAGAAGCGGGAAACAGGATGATAGGTCTCCACTTCAACAGTTACAATCCAAATATAAGAAATAATGGACAATAGACAAACAGTAAGAACTTTAAGAATAATACAACACTGTGGTGGGATGCAATCCTAGACAAGGTTCTTCAAACTCCAGAGCACGAGCAGCAGATATATTCAATAAGTGGTACAAGACTTGGCGTGATAGCCGACCGATACAGAAGCGGGAACTAGGGACCCCGGGCCGTGTGTAGGCCGAGGCTGATCTGAGGCAAGTTGTCTAGCTGGGCAAGGAGAGTTGCTAGACATCACTAGGACAATAAATGAGGTCTTCTAATTACTCGACTAGCGCGGTACAGACATAGTATATCGGGACATAGTGAGTGAACATAGGCATTAGACATAAGCATAGATATCAGACATGCTATGATAATATGGTAATACAGACATGTGAATAAATGGTGCAATGAATGGTAACAGAGTCCTGCCGTCAGGCGTGTTCACATATCTTGGTACCCACATATCTATACACCTCCCTCCCCCTTTACGCTCGTAGTGCAATCTCGAGCGGCTACGGACTCTTTTTCCATGAGTCGGGGGGAGCGGCGAGGGACAATGGGGGGATCAACTGGCGACCTTCGTTCCTGGTCTGGGCAAGGGGACACAGGGGACGGGGAGGAAGGTTCGTCACTAGAGGATGGCACTGGGCGGAGATGGCGTCTGTTTCGCCACCACACACGACCACTGGGGAGGCGGACTTGGTACGAACGAGACTCGCCACGGCCCATGACGACCCCGACCTTGTCCCAGCGGTGTGACGTCGGGTCCTGGATTCGTACTTGCTGGCCGACGGTCAACCTGGGAAGGGGGCGGGCGTGGGCGTCATAGTGGCTTGTCACTTGGGCCATCCGGGCAGCCTCACGGCGGTCACACTCGTCCGCCTTGATCTGCCATTCATCTAAGAAGGACTGGGGGTGGGCAGGCACACAAGTACGAAGGGGGCGGCCATACAACACCTGGGCAGGAGAGCGTCCGGCAGGGGTAGGGGTGTTACGGAGTTCTAGTAGGCCCCTGTCGAACTCCTCGCAGTCCAGGTTCCCCGTTGGTGCTGTCTTGAGGATGAGGTATTTTACGGACTTTACCGCTGCCTCGGCGTGGCCATTCGCCTGCGGGTAATGAGGGGAGGTGACGATGTGGTGGACGCCCCAGCGTTCGGCAAAGCTCTTGAACTCGTGGCTATTGAACGGGGGCCCACCGTCGGTTCGGAGGCGGAGAGGCACTCCGACTTCCCGGAAGAAGCAACAAAACATCCGGATGACCCTGGAAGAGGTGGTGTCCCGACCACAGGGAACTACCACGGGCCATCCAGAGAGCCTGTCGGCGACCACCAGGAAAGACTTTCCGGCCACATTAAAGAAGTCGGCGGACACGGATTCAAAGGGCCGCTTCGGGAGGTCATTGCACAGGTACGGCTCTTGTTGCTGGCTGGGCTGGAGTTGCTGGCAAGGCTCACAGGCCTCAACCGTCAATACCAGGCCAGAAGACGGTCTGACGGGCTCTGCGCCTGGTGGCTTCAACGCCGCGGTGGCTGTCATGGAGGCGGGATAAGGTGCGCCGGCGGAGGGCAGCGGGGACGACGATCCTGGGGCCGTACAACACCAGCTCTCCGTCCGCATAGAGGCTATCCCTTAGCTTCCAGAAGGGGAGGGCGGAGGCGTGAATGTCGTAGCGGTTGGTGGGGAATCCAGTGGAGACGTAATCGAGGAGTTGGACGTATGCCGGGTCTTGAGCGGCGGCGATGCGAAGCTCCTGGAGAGTCCTATCGTCTTCGATGGGGGGCGTCGTCGTCATCTTGTCAGCAAGAGAAGTGGCTGTGTGTGTCACTAAAGACCGAACGTGAGCCGCGGCCGTGGTACAGTCGACTTCATCTTCAGGTGTGGGGCGACTAACAGGGGCTCGGGAGAGGGCGTCTGGTATGCACAGAAGTTTCCCGGCGCGCCACACAGCTGTAAAGACGTAAGGGGCGGTCTTCTCTTTGAGACGTTGGAGGCGAGGATTTTCGATGGCGTCCAACGTGTAGTGATTGAGGATGGGTATGAGCGGGCGATGGTCCGTCATGAGGGTGAAGTGCCCAAGGCCGGACAGGTAAAGGCGGCACTTGGCCATAGCCCAGGCGACTGCCAGCATCTCTAGTTCGATGGTGGCGTATCTGGTCTCCGTGTCCGTCAGAAACCTGGAGCCACACTGAACTAAGCGCAGTCTACCCTGGCCGTGATCTTGAAGGAGGGCATATCCGAGGCCGTATAGACGGGAGGCGTCGGTCTGGAGGACCACTGGTAAGGACGGGTCGAAGGGTGCCAAGGCTGGTGGTGACAGCAACGCCTTCTTAACATTCCTGAACGCTAGGTCGTGGTCAGGAGTCCAGAGGAAGGAGCGCTTGGGGCTCATGAGGGGGCGTAGAGGTTGGGCTGATGTGGCGAGTTTAGGGGAGAAGTCTGCCAGCTGATTTACCAGGCCCATAAACGAGCGGAGGTCGGTCAGGTTCGCTGGAGTAGGGAAGTCCTTGATGGCCTTGACCTTCTCCTCATCAGCTGAGATCCCCTCTGGCGAGATGTTGTAGCCGCAGTAGTTAACTTGGGAGGCGGCGACCACAAATTTATCTTTGTTCAGGGTGATACCATGGGCACGGCATCTTGTGAGCATCAGATGAACTCGGTTCAAGTGGGCCGGGAGATCATCGTCGAAGAGCAGGATGTCATCTACGACCTTCACGCAGTTGGTGACACCCTGCAGAGCCATATCCCCACGGAGGCAGTACGCATCCCCCGTTGCTGCGAAGCCCATGGGTCCGCGGCAGTGTTGGAAGCGGCCGTGGGGCGTGATGAATGTAGTGAGGTGGCGGTCTTCTTCCGCCAGGTCGACTTGCCAGTACCCATGTAGTGCATCCGCCGTGGTAAAGAACTTTGCAGACGGGGTGACGCTGCGGACTGCTTGGATGGGCGTAGGCGATGGATGGGCGGGACGGGAGACCTGCGAGTTGAGATGGGTGAGGTCCACTGTGATGCGAACACCTACAGGCTTGGGTGCCAAGACCATAGGGTGGCACCACTCGGAGGGCTCCTCGCCGGCGTGTCTGATGATCCCCTGCTGCACCAGAGAATCGAGCTCCGCCTTCACCTTGTCCCGTAGGGCAAAGGGGATAGGCCTGGGTGTGTGGGTGGCGAAAGGCGTCGCGCCAGGCTTGAGGTGGATTCTCATCGGGGGGCCTGTCATCTTCTTGAGCGGCGTCTTCTGGAGGTCGGACTTGGAGACAAGGACGTCGCTGAACTGGCGAAGAAAGAACTCCCGGGCGGCAGCAGGTGTGGTCATGGCTGAAACAGGTATCTCTGCACACCTGTTGAGGTGTGTCACGGCGAGGATGGGCTTTGGGAACTCGGATGAGACGATGGCCAAGTCCTGACAATGACCACATGACAAGAGAGGGGTTTGGATGCCCTCGTGGACGTGGACTGTGGCAAGGCAAGACTTGGGACCGAGCTGTAATGTTGCCTTGAAGCAACCCAAAGCTGGAGACATCGGGGACCCGTCCGCTGTGAGCACGTCGTTCATGGCTGTGGGTGACAGGCTACTCCTGGGAATGTTGAGGGCGTCCAGGTGTGTTGGTCCAATCACCGTGATGTCCGCGCCCGTGTCAGGTATCATCAGGAGGTTGGAAGAGTTGGTACCGTAGGACAGGCGGACATTGACGGGCTTGGGGGACCTGTCACTCGAGGCATCATCCACGCGTCGGCATCCTTTGTTGTTCTTGGGAGACGGTGAAGAGACGGTTTGACCTGGAGATGGAGGCTTCTTGGTGGACCCGCAACACTTGGCGAAGTGTCCTTGCTTGTTGCAAGCGTTGCATGAGACCTTGTTGGCGGGACATCGAGGTGTGCGGGGCCAATGGCCTTGAAACCCGCAGTTTCGACATGTACTATCAGCCGCAGGGCACTTTCCTGGACCGTGCTGGCGCTGACAGCTTCTGCAGGATTCGGGGGACAAAACTGGTGACTGTGACGGGGGCTGTGGAGAGGACGCCGTCTGCATCTGGCGTTGATTCCTCTTGTAGGTGGAGACGGCGTGAACTTGAGATGGCGATGAGTGTATAGCTGAGGCAGCCTCTCTTGTGGCCTCATACGACCTGCAACAGGTGACGAAGTCGGTGAGGGGAGAGGCGGCGTCGAGGGTGAGGAGTTTCTGAAGCAGGTCCTCGTCACGTACACCCATCAGCAAGATCATCTTGAGCTGGATCTCAGCACAGGTTACAGGATCGCCTGTACATAGGTCCACCTCGGCTGCTAGGTCCTTAAGTCGTGCGTAGAAGTCTGAGAATGATTCCCCAGAAGCTTGTTTGCAGGATAGCAGTTCCCTGCGACGCAAAGCTTCATTGCGGAGGCCACGGAAATGACTCTGCAAGGCGTCTAAGACCTCTTTCACTGACATGGAGGAATCAGGGGGAATGGCTAGCGTGTGCTCTAGGAGGCGTTGGACTTCGAGGGAAATGCACGATCTTAATTGGATGAGTTGTTTATGAGGGGGCATTCGGTTGAGGTCAGACATGACAGCAAAGTCTTCGAACCGACGTCGCCATTGACGGTATACTTGATATGTTGCATCAGATTGAAGAGGTGGGGGGCTGGTAACTGAAGACTTGCTGTGCAGGGGTGTGCTCGGGACGGCAAGCGGTGGAGGAGGCACGGAGAGGTCGACGAGAGTTGAGACTGGAGCAGGTGGTTGAGAAGGCACTGAGGTATACCCAAGGGGGCTAGGTGACGTGTGAGGAGGCGTTGTCTGAAGGATAGATGAAGAGGCTGAAGCTGGCGAATTGGTTGTGGCAGCTGGTGAAGTCGTCCTCGTTGTCAGCAATTCCAATAGTCCCAGGAATTTGTGGGTATCAGCTTGGTGTTGTTGTTGAAGTTGAAGACGGTAAGCTGATTCCTCTGACTGTCTTGACAATTCCTCTTGACGTCTTGACAATTCCTCTTGACGTCTTGACAATTCCTCTTGACGTCGTTTTTCCTCCTCTAATTGACGTCTTTGGGCTTCCTTCTCTTGGGAAACTTGTAGGAAGTGAATTAACTGACGTATATCCTGGCTCCCATCCTTTGAATTTGGCGCGCTCGGCGTGTGAGGCGTGAGGGGGGGTGGGAGGGTCTGTGAGGCTTCGTCTTCCTCATAATCCTCATCTAAATTTCCCAGCAAATCGTCGTGGTCAGACATCTCGTGTTTGGTATGGTTGCGATGGGAAAGACAAGGAGAATAAGGTGGAGTGCTATGTTTTCGTCAATGTACTTGCCTAAATGCAGGAACTGGCGGGCAAGTAGAAGAGTATTGACTGTAATATTTGTGAAGTGAGAGGAGGCGTTGGCAGCGGTGTATTCGCCCGGGCGCCCGGGCGAGGCTGGTGGTGACTCAGTCGCGGGGAGTCAGTCAGTGGCTTGTAGGCCTACGTGGACGGGGGGTGTATGCCGGAGGTGCTGTCTTGGAGACTGGGCTGAAGGCGTCTCTGCTACCTGTAGGGCCGCAGAGACATAGCAAACAGACATAAAAGGCACTGCACTTCACTTAGGGCACTTCACAAGGTCACAAAGCACTTTAAATCCAGGGGCACCGTGGAGTATATCTTCTGGGCGGGAAACAGAGGAGGCCGGGGTACAGACTAGGCCGGCTTTTGCAACTTGTGAACTGTCGTGTTGGAGCTACTCAACTGCGCCATGTGGTGGGATGCAATCCTAGACAAGGTTCTTCAAACTCCAGAGCACGAGCAGTAGATATATTCAATAAGTGGTACAAGACTTGGCGTGATAGCCGACCGATACAGAAGCGGGAACTAGGGACCCCGGGCCGTGTGTAGGCCGAGGCTGATCTGAGGCAAGTTGTCTAGCTGGGCAAGGAGAGTTGCTAGACATCACTAGGACAATAAATGAGGTCTTCTAATTACTCGACTAGCGCGGTACAGACATAGTATATCGGGACATAGTGAGTGAACATAGGCATTAGACATAAGCATAGATATCAGACATGCTATGATAATATGGTAATACAGACATGTGAATAAATGGTGCAATGAATGGTAACAGAGTCCTGCCGTCAGGCGTGTTCACATATCTTGGTACCCACATATCTATACAAACACAACGTAAGAAACTGGAACACCGAGAGAATTAACCTAAGTAATATATATCAAGAAATTGACCCAGACATTATACTAATAAACAGTCACGGTGAGACAGAAAACAACAACATAAAACTCTTTAACTATTATGTAAACCAAAGAAACAAATCGGGCGAGAAAAATGACGGAGTAGCGATAGCGGTTAAAAGAAACTTAAAATTTAAACTAATTGATGACTTCCAGGATGAATTTCTGGCAATAAAAATAAATACAACTCAAGGAGACGTAATAATTGCTACTACTTATCTGCCACCGAGACGACCCTACTTACCTATAGAAGACCTATTAAAATTGGCTAACAGTAGTCATCCGATGTACATTTTAGGAGACTTTAACGCCAGACATAGGATTTTTGACAATACAAATAATAACGTCGTGGGAAACGCCCTTAATCAATTAATAAATTTAGGGAAAATCAATCATCTGGGTCCTAACTTTCCAACCTGGAGAAATCACAATACACAATCGACACCAGACAAAATTTTTACCAACAACAAAGCCTTTTTCAATTACCATATAATACAGGGACCTCTTACAGGCAGTGACCATCTGCCAATTATACTAACACTGTCAACAAGCCCCATACAGATACCAATAAAAAAGAGCCTGAAAATGAGTAAAACAGACTGGGACAGCTTCAAAGACGACTTAAGTAGTCACCACTCGATTAACCTACAAGGGAAAACAACAGAAGATATAGACTCAGAAATGGACAGACTGCACTCAGCAATAAAAACATCTATAACCAAACACACTCCTACTTCACACTTTAGAACATTACCCAACAACAGACTACCAGAAGAAGTTAAATTAATCCAGACTTATTACAATGAAATAAACAGGTATATAGAAAGACATGGCAGTAACAGATGGCTATATACGACACAGATAGCACTACAGATAAAATTAAGAGACGCATGTAAGGAAGCAAACAATAAAAAATGGAATGATATTATAATGGCGGCTGACATGACTAAAGACACAAAAACATTTTGGACTTCCATAAACAAGATGATGGGGCACAACAAGCAAAAAACACCATACATTAAAGACCAAAACGGAATAAAATTGCACGAGGAAAATGAACAAGAGTCAGCATTCAAAAGGGAATGGGTAAAAATTTTTATAATATCAGATGAGGAAAATGAAGATTTTGATAGTGAACACGAAGAAAGGATAGAAGAAGAGATGGGAAGACATATACATAGAATCACCCCAAGGCAATATATAGACTATAACTTATTACCTAATAATCAAATAATAACCATAGGAGAAATGATGCACTGTCTGAGGAAGTTTAAGGAAAAAGCCCCTGGGCTCACAGGTATTACACGAAATATGATCATGAATCTACCTGAAAACATTTTAAATACACTATTAAACATTTATATCGCATGCTTAATAACTGGTTACTTTCCAGACAAACTAAAATATGCCAAAATGATATTTATTCCGAAGGAGGGTAAGGACAATAAGGAAATATTGAACTACAGGCCAATATCTTTATTAGAAATTACTGGGAAGCTATTGGAAAAAATTTTAAATACAAGACTTATAGCCTTTTTAACACAAAAAGGGAAAACTTACAATAGACAACATGGATTTATGCCCAATAGAAATACCCTAACTGCAATAGCCATAATAACGGAAATAATTGCAATAGAAAAAAGCAAGGGTAACCAGATCAATATAATTTTAAGGGATGTTTCTAAGGCCTTTGATAAGGTTTGGCATTTAGGCTTAAAATATAAAATATTAAAACTGGGACTTAATGAATACTTGCTAAGAATATTGTGTAACTATTTAGATGGTAGGAGAGCACAAATTCAAATTGGAAACTTTTTGGGAACTATGTTTAATCTTGAGAGTGGAGTACGTCAAGGAGGATGCCTTTCTCCAACACTATATACAATTTATACTTCAGACACACCTCAACCTACCCCCTTTAGCGAATATGTAATGTTTGCTGATGATATTACTCAAATAGTATCATACCCAGGAAAATCAACTCAATTTATGGCACTCTACACGGTAAGAGCGATAAAAAACATAAATGATTTTGAGAAAAAATGGAAAATCAGGACGAATAAGAACAAATTCAAGATAATACCAATAGCCAAGATTAAAACAAGTCCAGTAATAGTCGACCAGGAACTATACCCATACGACACTGAAGGCAGGATGCTTGGACTAAAACTAACAAAAAGAGGATATATAACATACTTAAAAGATAAAGAACGACAGGCAAGAATAAGATTATCAAAAATAAAACGCTTTAAGAACCTTAGCATTAATAATAAGAGAAAGATATATATTGCCCTTGTCAAATCAATTATGGACTACCCACCCATCCCATTGAACACCCTTAGTAAAACGAGCATTAAAAGGTTACAAACAGTACAAAATATAGCCCTTAGATTTACATATAACATAATACATACAGACCACATCGGTAATGAAGAGCTACATAAGAGAGCAAATCTCTTAGCAATCAATGTAGATATACACAACAAAGCTGTAAATATTTGGAAAAAAGTGACTGAACTTAACACAGAAACATATCAAAACTGGATAAATGATATAGACAACGAAGAATTCCAAGAACACAGTTGGTTTAAATCAGCCAGGAAGAAAGTAATTGAACCATCTCCTGCCCCAATATACATATAAGACATTAATCGAGAGAATAAAAGATGAGAGTGACCTACCAGCTCCACAAGAACCTGGCAGGCCTCTCCATACAGTGTACCATTAGACTAACATAACTAATATTTAAGATTTAACATTTAACATTGAACTAACATTTTAGCAAAAAAAAAAAAAAAAAAAAAAAAAAAAAAAAAAAAAAAAATGTGACTAACCTCCCAGCTACACAAGGACCTGGGCGGGCTCACTAACTCCAACAATAATAAAAATAATAATAATAAGCAGCATTATATAAATAAACCAATATTAATACAAAGGTCTGACGACCCAAGGGAGCAGAACAAAGACAAAATACCAATAAGAAAGATGAAGCGATCTGGTTGAGCCCAGATTCTTTCTACTCCTACTGTATTTCAGTTTCACCACTTTTTCCTTCAACCCCTAATAATCTTCTTTCACCTCTTAACTAAAGACTCTCGTACTCTCTCTAGTCTGTACTCACCCCTAAAGATGTGAATTACACGAAAGCGCTTGGGAACTTCGTGTTTTCTTCTTTCCTTGTGGTTATCAGCATATATATATATATATATATATATATATATATATATATATATATATATATATATATATATATATATATATATATATGTATATATATACATATATATATATACATATATATATATATATGTATATATATATATATATATGTATATATATACATATATATATATGTATATGTATATATATATATATATATACATATATATATATATATATATATATATATATATATATATATATATATATATATATATATATATATGTATATATATATATATATACGCATATATATATATATATATATATATATATATATATATATATATATATATATATATATATATATATATACTAATATATATATACATATATATATGTAGTGATAGGTTGTCAGACCACAGCTTACATCCCAAGGAAAGCCAGACTTGACCCGACATTAGGGGGGTCAAGTGTAAGGGTATCCCCGGCAGGTGCTCAAGGGTGCTACAAATCAACTAGCTCCCCTTCTCATGTCACACGGCCCCACCTGATGACTTCTCCAGAAAGTACAACTTATAGTCTCTGAAAACGTCCAGACCTGACCTCACATTGGCCAGGTCAAATGTAAGGAGACCCTTCGCCGCCGCCCGCCCCCCCCCCCCCCCCCCCGGTCAGCTCAACCTGAAGGCTCGCCTCCCAATATATAGGACGTCCTAGTCCTCCCTCGAGGACATTGGCAGAGAGAGATACCCAGACTCACACAGGCAGAGACAGAGAGAGAGTGTGTCTTGTAACAAGGTGGCCAGCTACTACGTCCCCGGTCCTGCTCGAGAGAAGTCAGGGGCCGGAGGCAAACCGCCTCCGGTCGCCTCCGGTCGCCTCCGGTCAGGACCGAGACTTCCCTCCGGCGCCCAGCTAAGCAGTCTCCCATAGAGACAACCCAGGACTACCTGCTAGGCCTCCCCTAGGTCACGTGAGTGTTTGTCAGAGCTTTCCACGGGATGAGTTACCTACGTGGGAAGTGTATTCATTTCATGTTCGTGTCCGAGAATCAGAGTGTCTAGTAACATAATATGATGTCCTAGTAACGTAAATATAATGTCCTAGCAACTTCAATAGAAGGTGTTATTAATGTGTCCATGTCATGTTCGTAATTAATAAAGAGTTGTAACGAAGCAGTGTTTGAGAAGTCGCCTTTAAGAACGTAATAGATGTGTATTGTCATATAAGATACGATAAGTGTAAATAACTATCACGGCCACGCTACCAAAATCTTCCTCTCTTTATACTCTTATACTATCAATATTCTACCTATATGTAATCTTCGTCTTGTGAGATTTGTCTCATTATATTGGCGGCAGCGCACTTAAAGTAAGAACTCACGCCTCTTAACTTTAGTGTTCAGTACAGTGATAGTTAGAATCTTTTGAAGTAATCTCGTAACTATCTTGACGAAGCAGGCAGTACAAGGGTGGTTACATTCGTAACATTACAATGGCGGCAGCGAACTATATACGTTAATCCACGCCTTCCTCGCTTAGTTATTATAATGGTAGCAGCGAACTTAATGTAAACTCACGCCTTCCCTCGGTTAGCCATAACACCTGGCTCGTCTCATCCTTCATTTGATTCAGTCTAAGTATTGTCTACAATTGTGTAATAAGTAATTCCTGTATCGTAGTGTCGTAGCGTGAAAAGTGTCCTAGTGCGTCATCTTTACAGCTCAAGTCAATGTCTCTCGTTGTCAATGTCTCTCGTTGTGGTATACACGAATTGTTACTAGCAAAACACTCCCAGAATATGTTCAGTGCTTAATATAATTTGTCAGTGTTCCCCGCGTTCAGTGAAGTTCTCAGTATCCCAAGTGCATTTTAATTGTCGGTCAGTGTTAAATGTACCCATTGTGTTTTAGTGATAGAAGCAGTGTCTGTACTAACTGTTATAACTTAACATGTCTTTTAACCTACATCCTCCTCCCTGTCCTAATCCTCACTTCACCCTCCTTCCCTTCCCCCCATCCCTGCCCCGCCGTGCCCCGCCCAGCCGTTCCGTGCCCCGCCCCGCTGTTCCGTGCCCCGCCCCGCAGTTCCGTGCCCCGCCCCGCAAAGCCCCGACCTGGCCCAATCAACCACGCCTCGGCTCCTCCCCACTACACTTAACTCCGCCTCGCCTAGCCTCCACCCGCCTCGCACCGTCCAGTGTGACCACCAATCCCCATATGTTTTGTCCTGTGAGTTATGCTTCGAAATCGGTGGTTAGTGTTACTTAACATTGCGATAATTACAGAGCTTCACTCAGTGTGTTTTTATGCTAGTATGATTTGTAATGTACTCTTTGACGCGTAGTGATAAATAATATTCAATGTAGTGAGCAGAGCTTCACTCCCCGACCCAGCCTAATGAGAATATTGTCGTGACGGAAACTATAGTTGCCAAACATTGACGTAACGTATAAAGTAAATATTTGTTTTTCTTTACGGATACACTTCCAACTAATCCATCATCCCTTTAGGATTGTTTCTGTCAAATGTCACACACAGTACCGCCCCATGGCTAGCCGGAATCCGACCACAGCACATATAAGAAGAGAAGAAGCAGCGTGATGAATGCAGCACCACACCCGCCACGCACCACCCCACTTCTTTCAAGTCCTCCCTGGTCTAGGATTAAGAAGACTTTATATTTTTCTACTTTAGGAAGTTAAGGAGTGTGGAATGAAGTGCCACACAACGAACCCTGGTGAGCCCAGCCAGGGAGGGATTCACCACTGTGGAAGGTGTAAGACAGGACGGTCTTTGGTCTCGCCGACACTCACGTACGTAAGGGCGAGGCCTGGTCCGCGGAACCTGCCTTACAGTCATCTAAGGAGACGACAGCCCAAGCAGTGGACCGGCTTTCATCCCGGCCGGAGGGGGCCGACGGCAGATGAACAGAAAATCGTCTGGAATATGTTGAAAATGATGATGTTGCA
Source organism: Homarus gammarus (assembly GCA_958450375.1). NCBI lineage: Eukaryota > Metazoa > Arthropoda > Malacostraca > Decapoda > Nephropidae > Homarus > Homarus gammarus. The sequence goes on along the minus strand of CAUDMG010003686.1, from coordinate 284,289 downwards.
GAGAAGAAATACAGATGGAGCAGAAAAATTCATCTGGAATATGACGGAAAACGAAGATGTATAAAGAAACGCAGATGAGCAGAAAAATCGTCTGGAATATGAAAATGAAGATGTATAAAGAAACGCAGATGAGCAGAAAAATCGTCTGGAATATGAAAATGAAGATGTATAAAGAAACGCAGATGAACAGAAAATTCATCTGGAATATGAAAATGCTCTAAACGTAGAGGAAGCGCAGGTGAACAGAAAAATCATCTGGAATATTATAGAAACCAGGAGGAAGTGAGAAGAAGTCAGATGTGGTGACACGACCTACAAAGTGCGGTATTGAAGAAAGAAAACGTGCTATGTGAAGACAGAAGACGTCCTGTGCTGACATCAGAAGAAAGTCGACGATGAAAAAGTGGATCATCAGAAGGACCAACCGACTACCGCCTGTGCTGCCGGCATTCCTTATTTTCAGATACCAGCTGGATGGAGGACTTGAGCCATGCTGAACCCAACAAATGTACTGATGTTGTTGATGTTGCTGATGTGTAATAAAAAGATATAACACCCTAACATGTGACGTCGGAGCATTTTGTATGAAGTATTTGATTCTCTGATTTTTGTTAACATGTACTACAAAGAATGTTTTTTTAAAAGATTAGTCACTTTTTCTATGAGTTCATTTGATCAATGTTTTGGATTACCAAATGCAATGTTGTAGACATACTACTGAGTGGGACGAATTATTATTTTGACAAGGCCTGGTTAGGCAATGTAACACCTGTTTTTGTTTGTAGAATGTGATTTGCAAGTTTGCCTCGGACACTATGCTAGATATGAAGGATCTTTAGATCACTCTATGTTCACTTACTGTGTATGTATTTTATTTTTTTTCTCCTTTCATCGAAGCTTTAATCTTGGCGGGAGGTATAGTAAGCTTTGTCAGATCAAACTATGCCAGTAGAAAAACATACATCTCTAGGGTTATAATTTGTGAAATGTAAGGATGCATTATCGCCTAAGGGACTATATTAGATACTGCACATGATGTTACTGTCTACTTTAAATGTGTCATCAGTTCTCTGAGCATGAAAGCTTTGGTCTTGGCGGGAGGTGTAGTGATGGGTTGTCAGACCACAGCTTACATCGCAAGGAAAGCCAGACTTGACCCGACATTAGGGGGGTCAAGTGTAAGGGTATCCCCAGCAGGTGCTCAAGGGTGCTACAAATCAACTAGCTCCCCTTCTCATGTCACACTGCCCCACCTGATGACTTCTCCAGAAAGTACAACTTATAGTCTCTGAAAACGTCCAGACCTGACCTCACATTGGCCAGGTCAAATGTAAGGAGCCCCTTCGCCGCCGCCCCCCCCCCCCCCCCCCCCCGATCAGCTCAACCTGACGGCTCGCCTCCCAATATATAGGACGTCCTAGTCCTCCCTCGAGGACATTCACAGAGAGAGATACCCAGATTCACACAGGCAGAGACAGAGAGAGAGTGTGTCTTGTACCAAGGTGGCCAGCTACTACGTAACCCGGTCCTGCTCGAGAGAAGTCAGGGGCCGGAGGCAAGCCGCCTCCGGTCGCCTCCGGTCAGGACCGAGACTTCCCTCCGGCGCCCAGCTAAGCAGTCTCCCATAGAGACAACCCAGGACTACCTGCTAGGCCTCCCCTAGGTCACGTGAGTGTTTGTCAGAGCTTTCCACGGGATGAGTTACCTACGTGGGAAGTGTATTCATTTCATATTCGTGTCCGAGAATCAGAGTGTCTAGTAACATAATATGATGTCCTAGTAACGTAAATATAATGTCCTAGTCACTTCAATAGAAGGTGTTATTAATGTGTCCATGTCATGTTCGTAATTAATAAAGAGTTGTAACGAAGCAGTGTTTGAGAAGTCGCCTTTAAGAACGTAATAGATGTGTATTGTCATATAAGATACGATAAGTGTAAATAACTATCACGGCCACGCTACCAAAATCTTCCTCTCTTTATACTCTTATACTATCAATATTCTACCTATATGTAATCTTCTTCTTGTGAGATTTGTCTCATTATATATGTATATATATATATGTATATATATATATATATATATATATATATATATATTATATATATATATATATATATATATATATATATATATATATATATATATATATGTATATATATATATATATATATAATCCACTCAACGACCTCACCAGCAAGGAATCGAACCCTCGACCTACTGGGTGGCCCTAGGGAACGCTTACCGGCTAGACTATAAGTGTTCCCTAGGGCCACCCAGTAGGTCGAGGGTTCGATTCCTTGCTGGTGAGGGCGTTGATTATATGTTCAAAGTCCGCGTGTTAAATGGACTAAAAATGAAGTGTATATATATATATATATATAAATATATATATATATATATATATATATATATATATATATATATATATATATATATATATATATATATATATTATATATATATATATATATATATATATATATATATATATATATATATATATATATAAGCTCGTTGAACAGGCTTTGTGTGAAATATAGCAAAGTCTAGGACTGCTTTTAGTATCCTGGTGGTCCAGCGGTTAGCGTTCCCCGGTCACAGTCATAGGCTTGTGGGCCGTGGGTTCGAATCCTGGCGGGTTGAGGTGTTGATTGTATGTAGAAGTCCGCGTGCTTTATTGGGCTAATGAAATATATGTGTGTGTGTGTGACTGTGTGTGTGTAATAGCCTCTGTCATATAGGCAGAAGTATTATATAAATGGGTTAATTACATTTGATTTATATACTCTATCATCCTCTGTAACTTTCCACTAGTTATGAGGTAGCCTTTTCAGAGCACATGTTAAGGTGTGCCTACGGGAATTCGTGTCACTTAGTGCTGAGCTAAGGCATTAAGTAGCCTGTTCTTTGGCCATCTAATGTGGGCAGTAGTTTGATATCCTTGACTAGAGGAAGACGTTATTTAGAGCCATTGTGGATGGTTCCTTCTTCCCTCGAGGGAGGACGTCGGATATATTTTCGTTCTCTCTCGATGGGTCCCTTCTCATTATCACTCAACTATCGTATCGACATGACGTACTTAGCAGAGCTATTTAACTCATAATTTACAGTGATTAACCTCCGGTAATACACAGTGGAACTACATAAAAGATAGTTCATTAACTAATAGTAGAATCTACAGTGGAGCTTCTCAAGTGATTGTTACAAGTGGTGACAACCCAGGAAGGTTGTTACATATATGGCAGTTTCACAAGTAACTGTTATATCACACTAACAGTTATCTCACCATATACACAGTAGGTAAAGGTAGAGATATTATATTCTCCCCATTACTGTGGCATACTGGTAAAGAAGAAGAACTGTTATATGCGTGGCAGCTGATCTACGAACCCAAATACGAACGTAAATATGAAATAACAATCAAAGATATTGTTATATGTGTTACATTTACTACTACAAAGAAGAAGAACTGATATATACGTGGCAGTGGATCTACAAAGAAACCGTTATACTACTGTTGCATTTACTGTTACATCTGTTACAACGATCAATGAAATCAGTAACAGATAACAATATTCCAGTCTATATACACATTCTACATAAAAAGTCATAAGTGTTTTACGAAAACAGAAAAACAAAACACAGTGACGTGTTATACTCTCCCGAAGTATATAATGGTATCCCATAGTGAGACGTTATACGTTGAGTGGTTTGTATTTTGTCATCCAAAGATGATGGACAAAATCTTTTTTTTAAATCGATAACCAATATTGAGTTACTGATAGTTGCTGAATTATGGCAACAATCCTGTGAGCTGAAGTGAACGTTAGTTTCTGCAAATGAGTCGTTCACTGCCCAGGTTGTGACAGGACGTGACTACAGTTGTTGTGACTACTCATTAATCAATATCCTGTCAACTAAATTCTTTCGTATGGCATGAGTAGCCCTCAGTTACCAGCACCCCAGCACCCCCCTAGTGATGACATATCTCAGATCACCAGAGATGGTCTCAGCATTCTGAGGTATGGTGTGGTGGATGCACTAGTGTACCCAGTGAACCCAGAGTCCTTGATTTCACTGACAGGGAGCAGCAGTTTACTGTACTCAGGATTTTCGTGGACATTGACCCAGTCACCGGCCTTAGCATCAGTTATGTCTCCTGTGAGTGACACACGCAAGTCTACGGGATTGCGGCAATAATTTCACATTTTCAAGAAATTCTAGAAAGGATTCTTCAATCAAGCCTACATAGAATAAGTATCTAGGTATATATATATATATATATATATATATATATATATATATATATATATATATATATATATATATATATATATATATTCAACATATTCAACGACATAACTTCACACAGATAGACATCGTGTAGGTTAAATATATTATTATAAGTGCCTTACTTATTTTATTATATTCTGACGGAATATAATTTCCAGTATTTTTTTCACCTGTTCAGCTATTGATAGTTAAATTATTTTAAATATAATTTATATAAATTTCCTGTAAATGGATGGACAAGGTTATTATTTTGGTTTGTATATAAATAATTTTTCAAACCTTAAACATAGAAAATGCGGACATTTTATTTTTTTCCCAGGAAGGATAATGATGTTAATAGTTTTCAAACTACAAATATGATAGTTTTATATTAATGTTAATGGTGTCATAGACACATCTTTTCAAAATACAAATATGATAGTTCTACAGTACATTATCACAGACTGCAAATTTTCAGCCATACCGTGGTAGAACTCTTCACAACTTAGTACCGTTGCTCTCCGCAAAAATTAATGTTTTGTCCAGCGTGATTATAGTAGCAAAAGTTGTACATTGGTAAGACGGTGTGTTCTTAAACACGAAATAGGCGAAGATTATTTCTGCCATGTTAATACGGGATTTGCTTACCCAAGTTAACGATTTCCACTATTGTGTTGATATTGGCAGTAATACGTTTGTCTTTTAAGTCAGACTCATCCAATTTTGCCATTGTACTGTACATAATATACTCTCCATAAGGCATTTCAAACTAGGGCTTGAGTAGCTGTTTCAACCGCAAGTGCCAGCTTACCCAGTTTAGTGTTTACACACTTAATCATGTAATATGGTTAGGTTTATGTATAGAGTTTTTCTGCGAGTTTAGTTTATTCCTCGTGGAGCTTGGAGGGTGTGACCGAGCGATGTAATAGCCCGTCTAATAGGCAGAAGTACTATATAAATGAGGTTAATTACATTTGATTTATATACTCTATCACCCTTTGTAACTATCCACTAGCTATAAGGTAGCATGTGCAGAGCACGTGTTAAGGTGTGCCCACGGGAAGTCGTGTCACTTAGTGCTGAGCTAAGGCATTAAGTAGCCGGTTCTCTGGCCATGTAATGTGGGCAGTAGTTTGATATCCTTGACTAGAGGAAGACGTTATTGAGAGCCATCGTGGATGTTTCCGTCTTCAATCGAGGGAGGACGTCGGATATATTTCCGTTCTCCCTCGATGGGTCCCTACTCATTATCACTCACCTCTCATCGACAGGACGTACTTAGCAGAGCTATTTAACATAGCCTCCGTCCTCATCTTAACACTCATAGTTACGGTGATACTGTATACACCTGGAACTGTATCTGAGATAGTTCCTCAATATGTAGATAACAGACAATTGGGTTTTGCTACTAAAACCCTATATAATATAAATGTTCCAGCCTTATTAACCCAGAAGGAATCAACGGTTAAAGGGCCAGATCATATATATATATATATATATATATATATATATATATATATATATATATATAATATATATATATATATATATATATATATATATATATACATATATATATACATATATATATATATATATATATATATATATATATATAATATATATATATATATATATATATATATATATAATATATATATATATATGTGCTGATAACCACCAGGAAAGAAGAAAACACGAAGTTCCCAAGCGCTTTCGTGTAATTCACATCTTCAGGGGTGAGTACAGACTAGATAGAGTAATGCAGAACAAGATGAATATATACAGAGGAGGGTGAGACCAGGTCCACATTGGTCAGGTAATGACCCTACTAATCTTTAAATGGCACACAACGGTTGGTGGTTGGGTCAGATGGGACAGTGACCCGCCCTCTCACCTGATCACAAATCTTCTTAATTACAAAGTTGTCCAGCTTGTACAAGCCGTTACGTAACGGCTTGTACAAGCTGGACAACTTTGTAATTAAGAAGATTTGTGATCAAGGTGAGAGGGCGGGTCACTGTCCCATCTGACCCAACCACCAACCGTTGTGTGCCATTTAAAGATTAGTAGGGTCATTACCTGACCATTGTGGACCTGGTCTCACCCTCCTCTGTATATATTCATCTTGTTCTGCATTACTCTATCTAGTCTGTACTCACCCCTGAAGATGTGAATTACACGAAAGCGCTTGGGAACTTCGTGTTTTCTTCTTTCCTGGTGGTTATCAGCATATACCTAGATCACGCGCACCTACAGTGATTTACTTGCATATATATATATATATATATATATATATATATATATATATATACACCAGTGTAAAACAAAGCCATCCCTTTGTGATATGGCCTCTAGTGAATTGTTGTTTTTCTCACTAAGGCTCGTCTGAATTATGGTAATACCTCCCCCCCCCCCCCTGTATATTTTATTTCATACATTTTATTCCTGATTTTAGCTTTGTATGTAGGTCTCTCGTCATTTTTGTCGGTTTTGAATTGGATTGCTCTTTTTTTTAAATTTGTATAGTTTTCGAAGGTAAATTTTAGTATAATATTATGTTTGTATTGTATATCACCTGTATTTTTTTTAACTTTTTCAAAACTTTTGTGTTTTTAGGCTCTGATGATGGAAAATGATTATTTCCGAAACGATAGCGATTAAAAGAAGCCCGGATTGTCAAGATGTTTGTGTTTACCCTGGTTCTCCTCTTCGTTATCATGTAGATCCACAATGAAAACGTGGATAAGATAAATCTTGATAAAATCACACGGGAAAAGGGAAACAACGGATTCGATAAAAAGTGAATGAAACTGTCTAGACAAGCTTAATGATATTGTCCCAAGTATCACATTCAAAATTGAAAGAGAAATAAATGGATCCCTTCCATTCCTTGATATGCTTATCATGAGAAATGGCCAAAACTACAAATTTAAGGTATACAGAAAGCCCACACAGGTAGACTGTTTCTTTCACTTTTTATCGAATCACCTGGAGTCTACCAAAATGTCAGTTTTTTCTGCTATGTTCTTAAGATGTCTGCTTATTTGTGACTCTGAATTTATTGACGATGAATTGAAACACATTCGTTCTATTGCACAGAAACTCGGGTACCCTTCTGCGTTTGTTGATCGTTGTTTTAAAAGGGCTAAAAAATCCTTTCATTCCTCTCAAACCAGGCAAATTCCTACACTTAAGAATATTTTGACTCTGCCCTATCGTAATGAATTTGCCCCGTTAGTTCGGTCTCTCGAGCTTCTAAATATTAATGTTGTTTTCAAATATTACTCAACCTTTACCAATATGTTAATAAGAAATAGCCCAAGTTTGAATGTAAATGGAAGTGCTTATTGTATTCCATGTAGCAAATGTAATTGTAATTATGTAGGACAGACAGGAAAAACACTGCAGCTCAGAATCAAACAACATAAGTATAATATTAGAACAGCATCTGAAAGCAGTGCCTTGTTCGTTCATGTTAGGAATAATAATCATCCCATTGCTTGGGAAAAAAGCTTAGAAGTATTTCAATCATCTTGTGTCACAGAAAGACTTCTGGTTGAAGCTAGTTTGATTAAGGAATTAAAATCAATAAACCTTAGTGATGGTCAGTTCAAAACTGATATGTTACATAAATTTATTTGTCAGTGACCCAAGGTTAAAAATGCTTTGAAAACCTTTGATCTAGATGTATGATAGTTATTTAGTGGGTCCCTTATTTTTGACCTGACATGACTAGTCACGTCACCCCCCTTCTCATAAGCTCCTCTACGTGTGTGTTGGTGTGGGGATTAGTGGATGACATCATTATGACCTGACCTCATGTTTTTAAGGTCACCCTGTATATTTAAGCCTCTCTCTGTCCATGTAATCCAGTTGCCTCTGAAGATGTCTTGAATAAAGACGAAAGCTAAGGTACTCCGTTGTTTCCATTTTCCCGTGTGATTTTATCAAGATATATATATATATATATATATAATGAGACAAATCTCACAAGAAGAAGATTACATATAGGTAAAATATTGATAGTAAGAAAAATGTAAAGAGAGGAAAACTTTGGTAGCGTGGCCGTGTTAGTTATTTGAACTGGACTTACACTTATCTTATCTTATGCGTCAACACACATCTATTACGTCTTAAGGTATTTCTTATAGTGTTTAATCGAAACCGATTTCCCCATTGTATTCTTATAGTGGAATGACTACTCCTATCACTTTGGTTTTCTTCTTCTTGTAAGCAAAATATTAACACATCTTCATCCTCCATCAGCACTAACGTTGGCCGATATAAAGTATTAATGATAATTTTCCCATCTCTTTTTGATGAGTCTGTGTGTTGATGGGAGGTTCCGCGTAGTTACCTGACGTCCAGAAAGAGTGCAACTGGTTATGTGCCATTCACCGCGGGTGTATTACAAACTTCTGAACGGAAATGTACATGAAGTAAATGACAGACAGCCAACACATTAGAAAGGCATGTCAGGGGAAGAGACAGAGAAGTGGAGGAAGCCTACTCCGAAGTTGTCAGGTGGTCCCCAACCAACCTCTTTGATTCACCTAAATGTGGGGCCATCAAAGAAATAATCAGGAAGACAATTACACTTACATAACTCCCTGGCCCCAATAGCTGGCAATAATACCCCATCTATTCTGCCAAAGAACACACGCATGGAGTAAGTGCATGGAAAATGTGGCTGCAATAAAAAAAAACTGACAATGTGGCAAAATGGGGCTCTTGATGATCTCATATACAAGGCAAAAACACTGCAGCAGAGACTAAAATTTGCAGGAGACGGAAAGCAAGTCACTGAGGATGCTGCCAGAAAGTTTGGTAACAAGATGCGAGTGGGAAAAGTGTCTTCAGCGGCAAGATCTCTCACAGATGAATCTTCCGGTGGAGTGCTGCCAACAAACAGAGAGACCTTACAACTGAAGGAAAAACATCCCTTGCAAGTGCAGAGGAAGGTATCGGGTTCCAGGGGGCCTATGTCCCTCCAAACGCCGTCATGTTCGAGAAAATAACCGGAGTGATGGTATGGAAAAAAACACTGAAGATACAGGGAGGGACAGATCCTTCAGGCCTGGGTGCCGACGGGTGTTGAGTCAACCTCAGCACTAACAAGTTTGGCGACTCAGCAAGTGATCTCTGCAATGCCACGTCCGCCGTTGCAAGAAAGTTAGCAACCTCTAGCTGTCATCACCTACAAGCTCTGATAGCCTGCCGCCCCATCCCCTTGACAAAAATCAAGGATGTAGGCTTATAAGGGTGGGGGAAGTACTTAGACGGGTCAATGGAAAATGCATAATGGAGATGGTTAATGATGATGTCAGGGCAGCTGCAAGGAACCTGCAAGTATGTGCTGGCCACCAGGCTGGAAGTGTAGTTACCATTCACGCCATGAGAAAGATATTTGAGCAGTGAAAAACCTTCACTTAATCCTTGTATTACCACCGAGATTGGGAGGAATGGGAATTAATAATCCAGAGAAGCTTGCTGCCACAGAACATCAGAACTCTGTCAAGCTCACAGCAGCCCTCACTGAGCACATAATAGCTCAGAACGTGGCAAGTGAGGTGGATACCAACGAATTACGACAGATCTGCAGCACACCCAAAGTGATAAACTTCAACAATTAAAGCAGCAATTGTCAGAGAACTTGAAAAAAAATAGCTATAGTGTAGGAGTTGGGCACCCGGAACTGGCTAACAACGTTACCAATAAGGGCATAAGGCCCTTAACAAACAAGAATTTACAGATGCCATTGGCAGTGGTCCCCAACCTTTTGTAGGCTCTGGACCACATTTATCATTGCAAAAATAGTGGAAGGCTCCAAAATTTTGGATCTACATTCAAGAAAAAATCTCATATATATTGTACAGTTATTTGCAGTTTTGGATGTCTAACTGTTACCAGTTACATACTTTTTACATTTACTCTTGGGCAGGATGTGTGTATTCACCACAGTGAAAAGGCTGGGTCTCTCTCTGGACCCGGTCTGGGGTAAATACACACGTCCTGTACACGACAGACAAACACGCAATTCCTCTCTCTCAAACCATAAAGTTGTATCAAGTTATAACATATTTTCATTAATTTCACTCTTAAAAATGATCCAAAATAATTCAAATTTTTCTAATAAATCCCTGTGGGCTCTATAATATGGTTTTGCCCCGCGAATTACTGGTTGGGAATCACTGGTCTAAGGTATGGTTGGTCAGTAGAAAGTGTGCCTACTCAATGCGTGTGTGGTTCTTCCTACGACATCGACCACGTATACATGAGGCATGAAGAAGTAAGGGATCTCACAGAAAATATGCTGATGGAAATCTACCACGACATCACGGCGGAATCAACCCTCCTTCCACTGGACGATGAAAATCTCCATCACAGGACTTACAATATACTCAATGCTATCGCTATAGGATTCTGTGTGATTTTATCAAGATATATGTGTGTGTGAGTGCAAGTAAATCACTGTAGGTGGGCGTGATCCAAGTATATGCTAATAACCAAATGGAGACAAGAAAACACGAATGTAATGGTCCCTGTCTCATCAACAGAAAGTATTATATAAATGGGTTATTTACATCTGATTTATATTCAGATCCATCCCCTGTAACTCTCCACTGGCTTTGAGGTGACATGTCAATACACGTGATAAGGTGTGCCCATGGGAAGCTGCGTCATACTATGCTGAGTAAAGACATAAGTAGCAGGCTCTCTGGCCACCTAAAGCGAGCAGTAGTTTGATATCCTTGACTAGAGGAAGACGTTATTTGAGAGCCACAGTGGATGGCTCCGTCTTCCCTCGAGGGGGGAACGACATACCAATTCCTTTCTCCCTCAGTGGATACACTACTCAAAGTAACACTTCCTTTCTCTCTCTTCACGCTCATAAATAGCAGAAGATACGGTGATTTACACATCAGGAATTGCAGCTCGTGTGGGTTCGGAAACGATATATCAGTATACGTACCAAGTCGTCAGTGTTTTGTGAAACAAGAAAAACAACCACCCTACAGTGACGCGTTACAAACAATATCCGAGAGTTACGAATATCCCGTATTGAGACGATAATTAGTGAGTGTTTCTCATTCTGTCGCCCAAAGATGGTGCAGAATTATTCCCAATAACCGCACTTGAGATATTGTTGACTCGAAATCCCTGTTAACGACAAGTGAAAGCGGTCAGGAAAGCGTCTGTCAGCACCTGACCATTCTGTGGAAGGTATTCCCCTATTGTTAAGTGGATTCACCCGGCGTTCATCATGCAGCGAGCTCCCAGACTCATAGTGGGAGGGAAGAGTGCGGTTACCCACCCACCACCCCCTACCTGAAACCATCTGTGGATTGCGTTTTCTATACAGACGCCATAACTCCTGTATTAGGTATTTAAAGAGTAAAATACTTTATACACAGTGAAACTCTATAACTTCTCAAGTGATTGTTACAACTAACAGTCATCACACCATATACACAGTTGGTAAAGGTAGAGGAATTATGTTCTCCCCATTACTGTGGCATACTGGTTTAGAAGAACATATATGTATATATGTAAATCGTAAGTGTAAATATGAAATAGCAAGCAAAGATATTGTTATATGAGTTACATTTACAACTACAGGAAGATGAACTGTTACATATGCTACACGTTGAGTTTATGTCCATAACCAATACTGAGTTATAAAAAATTGCTGAATTATAGCAACAATCCTGTGAGCTGAAGTGAACATTAGTTCCTGCAAATGATTCGTTCACTGCCCAGGGTGTGACAGGACGTGACTGCAGTTGTTGTGATTACTCATCAATCAACATCCTGTCAACAAAATTCTTTCGCATGGCGTGAATAACCCCCAGTTACCTGCACCCCACCCTAGTGTAATGAGACAAATCTCTCCTGAAGAAGATTACATATAGGTAGAATATTTATTAAGAGAGTAAAAGAGAGAGGAAGATTTTGGTAACGTGGCCGTGATAGTTATTTACACTTATCGTATCTTCTATGTCAATACACATCTATTACGTTCTTAAAGGCGACTTCTCAAACACTGCTTCGTTACAACTCTTTATTAATTACGAACATGACATGGACACATTAATAACACCTTCTATTGAAGTTACTAGGACATTATATTTACGTTACTAGGACATCATATTACGTTACTAGACACTCTGATTCTCGAACACGAACATGAAACGAATACACTTCCCACGTAAGTAACTCATCCCATGGAAAGCTCTGACAAACACTCACGTGACCTAGGGGAGGCCTAGCAGGTAGTCCTGGGTTGTCTCTATGGGAGACTGCTTAGCTGGGCGCCGGAGGGAAGTCTCGGTCCTGACCGGAGGCGACCGGAGGCGGCTTGCCTCCGGCCCCTGACTTCTCTCGAGCAGGACCGGGGACGTAGTAGCTGGCCACCTTGTTACAAGACACACTCTCTCTCTGCGAATCCCCCCAGGGAGGACTAGCACGTCCTATATATTGGGAGGCGAGCCGTCAGGTTGAGCTGATCGGGGGGGGGGGGGGGGGCGGGCGGCGGCGAAGGGTCTCCTTACATTTGCCCTCGCTAATGTAGGGTCAGGTCTGGACGTTTTCAGAGACTATAAGTTGTCTTTTCTGGAGAAGTCATCAGGTGGGGCCGTGTGACATGAGAGGCCCTGGTTGATTTGTGGCCCCTTGAGTTGGGCTCCGAGGGATACATTTGACCTGGCTAATGTGAGGTCAGGTCTGGACTCTCTCTGCGATGTAGGTTATTGTATATTGGGAGAGAGTCGGTTGGTGCCTTCATACATGTTTGTTGTGGTGACATGTCACATGGGAGGGGAGCCTGGCTGATTTATAAACCTTGGTCGACCGTGAGAGTTACCCTACACTTGACCTCCCAAATGTCGGGTCAAGACTGGCCCTCCTCTGCGGTGTAGGATATTGTGTATGTTGGGAGAGAGTCGGCTGGTGTCTTCTTACATGTTTGCTGGACGTGTGACATGGGAAGGGGAGCTAGTTGATTTGTAACACCCTTGAGCACCTGCCGGGGATACCCTTACACTTCACCCCCCTAATGTCGGGTCAAGTCTGGCTTTCCTTGCCATGTAAGCTGTGGTCTGACAACCCATCACTACACCTCCCGCCAAGACCAAAGCTTTCATGCTCAGAGAACTGATGACACATTTAAAGTAGACAGTAACATCATGTGCAGTATCTAATATAGTCCCTGAGGCGATAATGCATCCTTACATTTTACAAATTATAACCCTAGAGATGTATGTTTTTCTACTGGCATAGTTTGATCTGACAAAGCTTACTATACCTCCCGCCAAGATTAAAGCTTCTATGACAGGAGAAAAAAATAAAATACATACACAGTAAGTGAACATAGAGTGATCTAAAGATCCTTCATATCTAGCATAGTGTCCGAGGCAAACTTGCAAATCACATTCTACAAACAAAATCAGGTGTTACATTGCCTAACCAGGCCGTGTCAAAATAAGAATTCGTCCCACTCAGTAGTATGTCTACAAGCCGTGTCACATGGGAGAGGAGCCTGGCTGATTTATAATCCTTGGTCAACCGCAGAGTTACCCTATACTTTTGACCTCCCTAATGTCGGGTCAAATCTGGACTGTTTTCAGAGACTATAAGTTGTATCTTCTGGAGAAGTCATCAGGTGGGGCCGTGTGAGTTACCCTACACTTGACCTCCCTAATGTCGGGTCAAGTGTAGACTTCTTCAGCGATGTAGGTTATTGTATATTGGGAGAGAGTCGGCTGGTGCCTTCTTACATGTTTGTTGTGGATCCGTGTCACATGGGAGGGGAGCTAGTTGATTTGTAACACCCTTGAGCACCTGCGAGGGATACCCTTACACTTGACCCCCCTAATGTCGGGTCAAGTCTGGCTTTCCTTGTGATGTAAGCTGTGGTCTGACAGCCCATCACTACACCTCCGGCCAAGACCAAAGCTTCCATGCCATACACAATTGTTCACAGTGGATGACAATAGCGAGTGCCCAACCTGAGAAAAATAGCTACTGCGGTGTAAAGTATGCACCTCACATCCTACCATAGTCTGGTAATATTTATAATATCTAAGCGGCTAACTAAGGATATGGAAACGGAAAGGTGAATGTAGATATGAAGGAGAGAGAGAGCGCCTTAGCAGGAGCTTGTCGGAGAGCGTCACTTTAGGGAGTTAGATGAGGGTACACAGTCGGAGGTTTGAAAGGTTATGCAATGGTGTTGCTTGCCCTTGCTTATTTCTGCTTAGGTTCCCTAGTGTTAGTATCTTCAAGCCTGGAATAGATTTACATACTTGTTGCTTCAACTGTTAGACTATTGCGCAGGGCAGCACATACAACATATATAATAATAAGATACATGGCCGCTTAAAAAAAAAAAAAGGGGGGGGGAAGTTGGGGAAAAATACAACTTGTGAACAAAAAGAAATATTTGTACATACTAAAATGGCAGCAGAAATTATTAACAAGACACAATGGCAAAAACAAAAACTCGTCAGCTTTCGTCGAGATCCCGGGTGGCGCGTGGTCCATCACCACCTCCACCAATCGGTGTCCGGCATCAGGGTGGACGACGCAGTAGATATGGTGGTTGGCGTTTCCTGTCCCGCCCTGCGGTCTGCCGCGGTGTGTCGCGTGCCTCACTTCCTCCACTTGAACTTCTGTGTAGAGCGGCAGTTCCTGACGCATTCCAGATGGATTTTTCTAGTCCCATCTGAGTTTCCTCTGTAGAGTCTCATTTTCTGTCGTGGTCCAGATGGATTTTTCTAGTCCCATCTGAGTTTTCGCCCTTCCCGGCCGGGATCAAAGCCAGTCCACTGCTTGGGGTGTCATCGCTTTGGATGACGTGTAGGGCAGGGTCCACGGACAAGAGTTCGCCCTCCGTACGTGAAGTGTCGGCGAGACCCCTGACCGTCCTGTCCCACACCCTCACAGTGGTGAATCCCTCCCTGGGTGGGCCCCCCAGGGTTTGCTTGTTTCTTCCTCTACTTGTAGTCAGGTCACTTCTGTTTCATCCCCAATGGTGTGGTAAACACCGGCGAGGCAGATCCCGGGTGGGTCGAGGTCAGCCATTACTTGTCTGGTACCTGGTGGTTCCATTCCCGGAGTGGAAGTGCGTGGGACCAGTTGACAGGTCCTGAAACGTAGGGAGCTGTCGTCTGCATCGCCACTAGGACCTCTAGTTGTTTGTTGCCTGTTGCTTGCTGCTACTGAAGTCGCAGGTCGGGTTCTCGGGATTTTCTCCTGGGTTCCAAGGGGACGACCTGATTCCCTGCCTGGAGCTGGGAGCTGCACTGGTCCTGCATGGCGTAGCTTGCTCAGGCTGATGGTACCCATAGATGTTGTCTGTCAGTATTGTGGGCTGTGAGACCGTAGCCTCGGTGCGTGTCTCGTCGTTCAGCATGCGAGCGACGAGACACAGCCCAGTGTCTTCAACCAGATCGAGGGCCAGCATTATGCAAGCCCGTTTCTGGAGCTTGGGGCTTGCAGTGTCGACGTGAAGGCGTCACCCATTCGCCGCGGGGTTGCCCGGTGCGTGTCCCGCTCGTGTCGGGCATCCATTATGAGTCAGGATGCGTTGGTCTCAGCTCATCTGGTAGGGGGTCCGCTGCAGCTGTGGTGGTGTCATCTCCGACTTTTGTGTGGAGTCAGGGAGACCTCGCCCAGGCCCGTGAAGAGCAAGGGCAGTGCTGACTCTGTAGCTTAGTAGAAAGACAAGATCCCGGGGTGGAGAATCAACAATTAGAAGTGCCCCTAGACTCGTTACTTTAATCTATGTTCTGTGACCTGGTGTTATATCTATGAGCCCTAATCTGATCAGGTCTTACTGGTACAAGTGGGGCAGTAGCTTGGGGAGTTCTCTGATTATTACTTGGGGTGTGAGGCACCTGATTGTTCTGAGGGGGGTGGTCAGCTGCTGGTGGAGGGATAGGGTGTTGGGAAGGGAATGTTACTCCTAGAGGGGGCTGGTTGGTGAGGCCTGATTTGTTCAAGACGTCATCGTCGACAGTTGCCAGCTTCAATCTATTCACATGCACAGTTTCCTGACGTTCCCCCTTGGCAAAGCGGGGAAATAGTGAAGTTTACTTTGCTGGGTTGGGCGGTTACTCTATATGGGCCCTGCCATCTCTGTTGCAACTTAGAGGGGGTATCGGGGGAGGATGATTCGTTAGTTAGGAAGACCAGGGTACCTACGGTAATATTGGAAGGGGTGACCCTGAGGTTATAGTAGGTGGCGTTGTGTAAGTGACCTTTCCTGTTTAGTTTCTGCACCCGAGTAAAGACCGTTTGTAACCTGTTTTGCAAGACAGAAGGGTAGTCCTCGCCATAGGATAGGGGTGGGGGGTTGATTACACCAGCAGGAAGGTTTGGATCCCTACCAAAGTGAAGGAAGTAAGGAGTGTTATGCAGGGTGGTATTAATTGCGGTGTTCATGGCCAGTTGTGCAAGAGGTAGCTGATCGTCCCAACCGCCGTACTGATTATAAACCAAAAACGACAAGTGATCTTTCAACGTGCGGTGGGAACGCTCAACCATGGCATTAGCCTGTGGGTGGTAACTAGTGGTTAGATTTGACTTAGCCCCCAGCAAGTCGCACGCCTTCTGAAAGATGCCCGAGGTAAACTCTGTCCCTTGATCACTTACAATGACCCGGGGACATCCATGAGTACCAACGTATTGTAACAGGGCTTCACAAACTGTCTCTGCGCGTTTATCGGGGATGGGGATATAGGTTGCAAAACGTGAATAGTGATCGACGATGGAAACAACGTATCTGTTTCCCCGGTGTGAACGTATTGACATGTCAGTTAGATCGATCGATACCCGTTCCAAGGGCTGAGAAGTTGGTGGAAACTCCTGCAGCTCTCCCTGCCTCTTTGGGGTACCCTTCCTTAACTGACACGGCAGACATCCTTTGACAAATGCCCCAACCTTCCGCGCTAGATTGGGCATGAAAAACATAGAGCGTGCACGTGCATATGTGCGACATTCACCCGGGTGGGCTGCGAATTGGGAAGAGTGAGCTACTTCTAGGGCCGAGTTTTCCAAGGACGCGGGGATGACTACGAGTTCTGTGGGTTACAGACTCTCTCTAACCCTCTCACCATGAACGGTTACGAGTTCGATAGCGTGGCGCGGATTCGTCCAGACACGCATACCTGCCCCAAGAAGCTAAATCTCCTAGTTCTCCAGAAGTTCTTTAGAGCTAAGGGGATCGTAGGGGTCACCAAGGTGGAGCGTCTAAAGCTCCATGGAGACATCAGGATCACTTTCGCCGAAAAGGGCATGCCCGCCCAGCTCGCGGAGATTCCTGACATTAACGGCATCCCATTCAAAATGATTGCTTACATGTGGGACAACTTGAAGCTGGGAGTAATCTCCCACGCCGAAATTGCCCACATGGACCAAGACGAACTAAGCGAGCTCCTCCAGGGGCAGCTCCAAGTTGTAAAGATGCTGTCCGACACCACTGCCCTTGTCGGACACCACACCACCTTACCCGAAGAGGCTCAACTGGCGTGGGTAACTGTGCCAGTGAAGCCCTACTGCAGACCGAATCGGTGTTACAAGTGCCAACACTATGGACACACTGTAAATAAGTGTGAGGCGCAGGAGGACACCTGCTCCAAGTGTGGCAGCCCTGGACACCGCTACACGGTCTGCCCCAACGAAGAAAAGAAATGCGCTGCTTGTGGTGGCCCACACTCCTCCGCCGACCGGAACTGCCCCAGATGGAAGGAGGAGTGCAGGGTAGCCAAAGTCCGCCTCGAGAAAAAAATGAGCTACAAAGAGGCCCTCCTTGCTGTACGCTCTCAAGAAAAGAAAAAACCAGCACAAAAGAAAAACCAAAAAAAGAAAAACCAAGAAAAGAAAACTGTCGAGAAGACGCCCACCGCACAAAACCAAGATCACCACGTGGCCCGTGAAGCTGAAGCCCACGTGGTCAACCTCACCGCCTCTGACTTCTTCCACACCTATGAGAGCCCATCTCTCGTGGAAGATGAACAACAAGACCCAAACACAAACGAATGGACATTCCAAGAAAGCAAGAAGAGGAGAAGAGTGAGAAGAAAATCGACCCCAAGCTAAGAAGACCAAGACATCTCCTCCACACAAGAAACCAAAACACATTCAAGCCGCCCAAGCACTGAACATCCATTGCCCAACCCAACCGCGCTGCACCTGACGCTTGACCAATCGCCGGCCTGGCCTTGTCTTGTCGCCTCCCAGCTGCCCCCACCCCTGAACCCCTCACGCAAGCGGTGTCTAGCCACTGCATCTGTTCTCTCCTTCTAAAATTCACTTCCATCCTCTCTTTTCTTCCTCTGAACCTCCTTCCCCCCTGTCACTAGCATTTTTCTGTTCTTCAGTTCTGTGGGTTGTTCATCATCCTGTTTCATAGTAACAAGATACAGGACTCCGCTTAAAAGACTGAAATCACAAAGTGAGGCTTTGTTGACCTTCTTGGGGAGCGGACTCCCCTCAAGGAACTCAATGACAGGACCCCACTGTGGGTCTTCGAGTTGGTGTTGGCGCACCTCGTTAGGTGATAGGTCCCCAAAAATGGGCTGAGTCATGCTGCTAGGATTCCCGACATTATTTATAGGTAATACATTACGGCTCAGTGCGTCTGGTACTACGTGGTTCTTGCCTGGCTTATGCAAAATGGAGAAGTTATACGCATTTAGAAAGACTGCCCAGCGTGCTACCCGTGCATTAGGAGTTTTACCTTGGAAGATATATATTAAAGGACGGTGATCAGTGATTACATAAAAGTGTCTACCAAATAGGTAAGCATCAAAGGAAGTTACGGCCTTGACAATAGCCAAGGCTTCTTTCTCAGTTGTGGAGTAGCGGAGGGCAGCTCCGCTCAATTTCTGGGAAAAATAAGCAATAGGGATGGGGTTATCTTCACCACCTTGCATGAGACAGGCTCCCAGTGCTTCGTCGGAAGCGTCAGTGTGCACGTAAAACGGCTGCGTGAAGTCCGGCAGTGCTAACATTGTTGCCGACTTCAGTAAGTCCTTAAGATGGTTAAAAGCTTTATCTGCCTCCCCCGACCACCGAAACTGAACCGACTTCTTTGTAAGTTTCGTAAGGGGGAGGGCCGCCTCTGAAAAGTGAGGGATGTGACGTCTGAAAAAATTGGCGGTGCCGAGGAACTGTTTCACACCCCTGGCTGTGGTGGGAGGTGGCATCTCTGCTATCGCTTTCACTTTCACCGGGTCGGGTCTAACGCCGCCATGACCTACGATGAATCCCAGGAATTTAACTTCCTGGCGCGCGAACGCGCATTTCCTAAGGGACACTTTCAGTCCGGCCGCTTTCATGACCGAGAGAACCTCCTCTACATCCCGCATGTGCGAATCCATGTTTTTACTATAGACGATAACATCGTCCAGGTAAGCCATAGCGTTCCGCCCAAGCACGGGTGTGAGACTGTGGTTCACAGCCCTCATGAACGTGGCCGGTGCTCCCTTTAACCCGAAAGGTAACCTGTTGAAACAAAATAGACGGCTGCCGTCCGCGAAAGCAGTTTTGGGGCGGTCAGCCGGGTCAACTGGTATACTCCAGTACGCATCCTTACAGTCTAGAACTGTGAATATAGAAGCTCCGTTCAATTGGTCCAGTGTCTCGTCAATTCTGGGCAAGGGATAGCTATCAGCAATGGTGTCCTTATTAAGTTCCCTATAGTCTACACAGAATCTAGTTGACCCGTCCTTTTTTCTGACGAATACGACCGGGGAGCAATAGGGGCTAGTGCAAGGGGAGATGACACCACGTTCCTCCATTTGGCGACATAAGTCCCTAATTTGAGTTTTAGCCGCCTCAGGAAGCCTCCACTGCCATACTCTGGTGGGGGGAGCGGAGCCGGTATTAATTTTGTGTGAAGCTGACATCAGGCCGAGGTCCTGATCTGAGGTTGCAAACAGATCTTCATGCTGCTTTATTATAGCGCGTAGACGTTCTCTAATAAGGGTGGGTAGGTGATCTATGTCAAGGGATTCTATTGCAGTGGCGAACATTTGCTGTGACTCTACGAATTCTGTGTCACTCCTAATGTTATACCTCGTAGAATCAAAATGCTCCAGATCCTCTACTTTATCGACCCCACAGACTGTTCCCACTGAATGACCAGGAGTAAGTTTAAATTCCCTGGGGTTGGGGTTTATGACTGGGACGCTAGGCTGCTGAGTGTTAATGAGCCCCGACTGCACGTATGGGGACATTTTATGAGGGGTTTCAACAAATACATACTCTTGATCCTCCGTGGAACTGTCGAACGACCTTGACCATCGAACGGGCAGAACAACACTAGAATGGGGAGGGATGACAGTGGCGTGCGTCGGGTGTAGCTGGTGGGCTTGGGGTGCGGGGGGCTGGGGGCGTTTAGACTTAATGAGGTGGACGGGCAGACCAGATCTATTCCTAATAGGAGTACCTGCATAATTTCTACCATCTAGTGTCACGGTATACCGGCTCCCATCAAACTGGATTCCATACTTAAACCTACGCAAGAAATCTGACCCAATAAGAACATCCCCTGGGAAAAGATCACCGCTTACCACAACCAGCGCGTGAACAACTATCTTATCTCCTAAGTCTACAGTTATATCTCTGGAATCCAATGTTGAGAGGCGGTTCCCGGTGACGCCACGTAACTCAGGAACTTCATGCTTTCCCCCTAGGCTCATCTTGGAGGCCACGTTCTGTTTCACCAAGGACACCGAAGAGCCTGTGTCAATGAAAGCTTCAACCCGTTTCCCTCCCATCCCCTCTCACATAGGCCTCATAAAACATGACAGAGTTGATGCCCTCGCCAAACTCGCGTCTAACAAAGACACCGTTGAATACAATTTGGGTCTGTCAAAAAGAACCCTTAAAACTGTAATTAGGAAAGAACTTATTGATGAGTTTGACGCAAGTAGACAAGTGCAAACAGGCACTAGTCAATCCATAGTTTACCATGATGAGATGTATCAAGTGAAACACGTTTATGGAGCAAGTAACAAGATCACTAGATTACAAGATGTTGTAACAGCTAGATTAAGGTTAGGATATAAGTACCTTTGGCAGTATGTTCCTCAAGCAGATGTAAACAAAACTAAATGTAAAGTGTGTGGCCATACATATGGCCACACACTTGAACACTACGTCCTCGACTGTGTGAAGATAGAACCTTTTAGGGACAGGTCCAAGCACACTGTGTGTGAAATGGCACAACACTTCATCTCTAATGGCAAGATAGCCGACATATTAAGATTGTATCCACTTTTTTGCACTTAGTATCTATGTCAGTTCTCATGTACAGAACCAAATACGCAATGTGCTTGAATACCTCCCACGTAAATGTGAATAACAAAGTGTGAGGCCAGACATGCTGCCTCACACGCCTGTTCTCACGCATTTGTGAATAAGTTACCCTTTATGTATAGAACTAAACAAATAATGTAAATGAAATACTGTGTAACTTTCAGTGCCATAATATCCTGACAACGGGGGTTAATTATTATGACCCTTTGTAAACCCTACTCTGTAATCCTTTTGCGCTACCGCTCACAGGATGAGTGTGGGGTGCACAATAAAGTAGCCGCTGCAAGCGGCAAAATCAAAATCAATCCCATTTTCAACTTAATAATTGGCCTGTCTTCCCAAGTCACCATCAACGCCTCGCCCTTGTCTTTAGTAGTAGGGACATAACCTGCGAATGTGTCCCCACTCGGCATATGCGTAACAACGCATTCCGGTGTATGGACACTCTCTGTGGGTATGTCCCTGGTCGCCACACCCATCGCACTGGTTTCCCTCACATTGAAAGGTACATCCGTGCACCGCGTGGGACCATGCCCCACAGGAGGAGCAGCGAAAAGGCTTCGGAGCTCTATACCAGCTATCCCGCATGGGCGGGCCCGGGCTCGCACTTGTGACTGCCCGGGGGCGGGGGTCAATCCCAGCCCGCGCCCCGCGGGTCCTTGCCCCGGACGGCCGGCCGTCCCGTGGCGCATTACCCAACGTGTTTATACCTACTGTATCTAACCCTGATTGCTCCCGCCCTTCCTCGTGGAACGATGACTGTTCCTGTCGCTTCCTTTCGTCCAGGCTGAGATTCTCCACCATCAGTCTCAAGAATTCATCCTCCCAGACAGAAGGGGTGTTACGTGTAAGGGTGGGAGGGGCGGCGTGAATTGTCGACACAAAACGGGAGGGGGGGGGGTGGGTTTCCTGAGCTGTATATACCTCTGCGCTGCTTTAATTGCGTTCTCGATCGTAGTTATCCCGCTTGCCTCCATGTACGTACGCATCTCGCCGGGTAAGTCCGACAGAAAGTAAGAGAGTACTAGCTCAGGTGGGAAGAATTGTGGGTGATTCACTCTCGCCATCTTCACAGCACTCCCTATGCATGATAGGTAAACATTTAGTGATGAACACTCCTCTAGCTTGATATTAACTAAACGTGTCGTGTGATCTTGTAATGAGTCACCCTGGCTGTAAATTTCCCGTAATCCGTTCGCGAACGTGTCCCACGTGGTAGCATTCTTTACTGTCGGATTAAATCCTAGCACACCTTTCCCGTCACCGCCCAATCGCATACGTGCCGTCCTAAGGCGGCATTCCTCATATTCCTGAAGGGTATCCGGGAACGCACTTTCAATGTCTCCTAACCACTGTTCCAGCCTATCGGCTGATGTGGCAGGGTCACGGCCATCGCCCTCAAACATGGGTATCTGACTGATTACTTGTGCTGCACTACTAGCTGAGACGGATGTAAGGAAGGGGTCTGGCATGCTGGAGGGGTTGGGAGGTGCTAAGGTGTACGTGAGCTTGGGGAGGGGAGCGGCGAGAGAGGGTGCAGGGTGGTTAAGGGGTAGGGGGGGAGAGTAGGTACTAGTGGATTGTTCAGGGAACGGGAATAAAACGGAAGTCGTTGGTGTAATGTTAACAGGAGTCATATTAGCTTGCGAGGAGGGCTGGGAAGTACTGATCGTGGAAGTCGAAATTGTCAATGTTGACGATGACGTCTGTGGGTGGGACGAGGAGGGGGTTTTACTGACACTTGCCCTGGTTGAGTTCTCGACCATTGTTCCCCGATACCCAACAATATGTGAACTAGGGAGGGGGGAGTGGATACTGTCACCACTTGTACCACACTGAAGGACAGGAATTATGATACAAATGCTACCACCCTTGTACTGCCTGCTTCGTCAAGATAGTTACGAGTTTACTTTAAAAGGTTCTAACAATCACTGTACTGAACACTAAGGGGAATAGGCGTGAGTTTTACGTTATGTGCGCTGCCACCATTGTAATGAGACAAATCTCACCTGAAGAAGATTACATATAGGTAGAATATTTAGTAAGAGAGTAAAAGAGAGAGGAAGATTTTGGTAGCGTGGCCGTGATAGTTATTTACACTTATCGTATCTTCTATGTCAATACACATCTATTATGTCCTTAAAGGCGACTTCTCAAACACTGCTTCGTTACAACTCTTTATTAATTACGAACATGACATGGACACATTAATAACACCTTCTATTGAAGTTACTAGGACATTATATTTACGTTACTAGGATATCATATTACGTTACTAGACACTCTGATTCTCGGACACGAACATGAAACGAATACACTTCCCACGTAAGTAACTCATCCCATGGAAAGCTCTGACAAACACTCACGTGACCTAGGGGAGGCCTAGCAGGTAGTCCTGGGTTGTCTCTATGGGAGACTGCTTAGCTGGGCGCCGGAGGGAAGTCTCGGTCCTGACCGGAGGCGACTGGAGGTGACCGGAGGCGGCTTGCCTCCGGCCCCTGACTTCTCTCGAGCAGGACTCGGGGACGTGGTAGCTGGCCACCTTGTTACAAGACACACTCTCTCTCTGCGAATCCCCCCAGGGAGGACTAGCACGTCCTATATATTGGGAGGCGAGCTGTCAGGTTGAGCTGATCGGGGGGGGGGGGGGGGCGGCGGCGAAGGGTCTCCTTACATTTGCCCTCGCTAATGTAGGGTCAGGTCTGGACGTTTTCAGAGACTATAAGTTGTCTTTTCTGGAGAAGTCATCAGGTGGGGCCGTGTGACATGAGAGGCCCTGGTTGATTTGTGGCCCCTTGAGTTGGGCTCAGAGGGCTACATTTGACCTGGCTAATGTGAGGTCAGATCTGGACTCTCTCTGCGATGTAGGTTATTGTATATTGGGAGAGAGTCGGCTGGTGCCTTCTTACATGTTTGTTGTAGTGACATGTCACATGGGAGGTAGGGTGTGTCAATTTAGGGGGTGAACTGGCTAAATTGAAAATCGAGTAATTTGGTAGCAATTTATTGTAGTCTTTAAGCATGCAAAACAATATTCTGGCATAAATTTTTTTTTATAATAAGTCCTACCTACATCAAATGGATTTTTAAATGTACATATTTGTGAATTTATAACATAACCAGCATTTGCACATGTTACTGTTTCAAGTTTCAAATTATTATATTTTATTATCCGTAGTCTATTTGAAAGTAACCAATGCCTTCATACTCTCTTTGCTTTGGTTTCTTGTCATCAGTAGTCTGCTTGCTATTTGTGCTTTGATGTAACCTTCTCGCCTCTCGTGGCTGTAAACATGGCCCGCTGCTTCTGTGACCATTTTCACACATCTCTCCACACTTTGAGTGTGGGAAGGCCACTTCGGCACCTGCATTGGAGTCTCTTTAAGGTTTCTCAATTCTTGGCTACTTAGACTTGTTGTCAATGGTGGCTCTAAGACTTCCAAACTCAAGTCAACCAATTCTGACAATTTGGTGGCATTGATGTTTATTGGGGGAACTTTTCTTGAATGAAACGAACAGTCTCCCAACTGGTCGTCATCTATTAGCGTTCCTCTAATCTTTAGAATGACTTCTACAGCCTCGGTTCGGAGATTGGTACATTGACTGCAAAGCATTGCTTGCAAAACTGCTTCTGATCGAGCATATCAAGCGGACCTTCTTGCCACAGGTAACACGATGTCCCTCACTACCTTCCTCTGTGTTCTTACTAGCTGCAATTGAAACAAAAGGTGATTGGGCCCATCCACCCACATAGGATTAAGTTTCACACTAAACCACTGGGGAAGATAAACTCCAATAATAAATTCAACAATTAACCTCAAATTCTTCAGCACTTTGCCCTTCAATTCGTGTTTGGAAATCCAAATCCTGCAGAAACGAAGAGCTGTAGTTAACCAACGGCTGTGACTGACAGGTCCAATCTCCAAGAGAGCCAATGACTGAGGCACTTCTCCTGATCTTATTGCTTGGGCAATACGATAAGCATAGGATTGATCTGTGCTGAGATCTTTGATGACTCCTTCAGACAACGCCGGAAGGGGAGGGCCAACTTCGACCTTTGGAAAGGTTGTATTTATTTCTAGTTGTGTTGCTTCATCCAGCATGATGCCAAGGGGACCTGACCACTTGTTGTTGCTCTTTGTAGGACCATCAAGTTCCTGGATGAGATGACGAAGAGGTAGCTCGCCTGTATGTAAATCACATACAATCCAAACAAGTCTTCTTCCTAGTTTTTTCTCTAAATGCATCATTACACCCCCCTGCCATCCGGTGTTCACTGCAGTTGAATCTCCACCAACAGCCTGCAGTGAACTGCCAAGTCCTCTCTCCTGAACCCAACATAAAATATGATCAGCAATGACCTCTGCATGTTTCTTCCCTTCTACTTCAGTTTCGGGAGCAAAGTGAAACAAAAACCGACCACCAGGCTCAGAACAGACAGAGTAGTGTTCTTCTTTGATGAGACCTGGAAACTTTCTGTTCACTCCCTCTACTTCTAGCAAAACTTTTGTGTCATCTATTCTTCCATCAAACAAAAGACAGGAGAGCCCTCCCTCGCTTAAATCTTTTTCATGCTGATCAGATATTTCCTTCATTATTTTTTCTTGTGCTCTTCTAATTTTATTATGATCTATCACCAAAGATACATCCTCTCGGCTGATTAGGCCTGCATCTATCCAAGCGGCAGTTGCAATTTCTGCAGCCTCACGAAGTCCAGCATGGTGGCGAATACTAGCTAAAGCAATGTTTGAAGTATTTCTTGTGTTGTATTTCATTTTCTTTGGTAAAGGTTCAGATGGCTCTTTGGAACTATCATCTGATGTTGCTTCCTGTTCATCAGAAGAACTATCAAAGAAGTGATAAACATCTTGACACAGCTCTTCCTCTCTTTGGATGGCTTCTTCACTCTTCATTTTCTTCTTTTGTTCCCTCTCTCGGATTTGTTCTCTCTTCTTGGCATTAGCAATCTGCTTCTTTGTTTCTGAATAATCTATTGAACCCATTTGCATACTTCCTTGGCCTTCTGCCTTTGTCCTCTGTGCCTTTATAAATTCAAGCTCTAAAACAGGGATCTTCTTTTCACGAGGACAACCACAATCAATGTGGGAATTATTTTCTCTCTTACCTGAGTGAGAACAGTTGGATTCAGAACATAATTGTATGGAGCACTTGCAGGTCAAAATGTCAAACAGAGTATCAAGTGTGTGCAGAAATTCATTTTTCCTGGCCAAGTTTCCTTTACCAAGTGATGTTTCAACTGCTTTGTGCCATAATTTCGTTAGTTTTAGCTCAATAGTTCGACACTGATTAATCACAGGTGGTTTGAATAGTGCATTAGCTTTTGTCCATTGATGCAGAAGAGGGACTATCATGTCATTTATGAGTTCTTTATCTGTATTGTTCCTTCTGTCCTTTGCATTTTTTTCTCGAAGGAGTAACCCTAATCTTAGCATGTCTCTCACTGTTGGAAGTTCTGATACAGGAAGCTCCTTCCCTTCATCAACTAGCAGGCTCAAGTGGGTTGACAACTGACTTCTTGTCTTCAATTTTGACATCTTCACACTATCTGACAAATAGAAAAATATTTCAATGTTTCATAATTCAATTGTTGTTTCAAAAAATATCAATTTGTTTATCAAAAATGCTGTAACAGAAATAACATAATAATTTCTTAGAACATAATGTTTTATACAATGATATAAGTAACTGCGACAATCAATATGCCCTACTTACAATAATTAAAATGTAGAATTCGTCTGGTAGAGTAGGTGCAAGTGCAATGAGAGCAAATCACCGTCTATGATATCTAGAAGGAGAGTGAGCCGGGCGCCTTATCCTCACGCTTGGTACAAGTCAAAACAAGAATTAAACTGTCCCACACGGAGAGCCTGTTCATGTTCATGTTCTGACATGCATATTGTACACAAGCTATAGAACCATAAAATACTCCATAATCCATATGCTTACATGAGATTAGTTAATATCAAGTGAATAATTCTAATCAAGTCTCATTAATTTGTTGAAATACTGATATTTGAAACTTTAAGGTATAATTGATGTAGGTGAGGGTTATTTCAATTCATTTTTGTTTGCTAATCTCAAGTTTAGACATAAAGAGGCACAATATTTTGACTACCAAATTTGATTTTTAACTTGTTGACAAAATTGACACACCCTAATGGGAGGGGAGCCTGGCTGATTTATAAACCTTGGTCAACCATGACCGTTACCCTACACTTGACCTCCCTAATGTCGGGTCAAGACTGGCCCTCCTCTGCTGTGTAGGATATTGTGTATATTGGGAGAGAGTCGGCTGGTGTCTTCTTACATGTTTGCTGGCCGTGTGACATGGGAAGTGGAGCTAGTTGATTTGTAACACCCTTGAGCACCTGTGGGGGATACCCTTACACTTGACCCCCCCTAATGTCGGGTCAAGTCTGGCTTTCCTTGCGATGTAAGCTGTGGTCTGACAACCCATCACTACACTAGTGATGACAAATCTCCGGTCTGAGAGATGGTCTCAGCATTCTGAGGTATGGTGTGGTGGATGACCTAGTGTAACCAGGAGTGGTAGTGTGCTGTACTCAGAAGTTTCGTGAAAACTGACCCAGTCACCTGTCCTTGAATCAGCTCTGAGTAACACACATAAGTCTACGGGATTGCAGCAACAATTTCACATTATCAAGAAATTCTAGAAAGGATTCTTCAATCAAGCCTACAAGAAATAGATAGCATCTAGGTATACATTAAAGATATACAGACATTTACATGTTCGAGGCATAACTTCACAGTGATAGGACATCGATAGGTAATTGTCATTGTTGTAAGTGCTTACTTATCTTAATTTATACTGATGTGAAATACTTCCCGGTATTTATTAGGCATAGAAAATGTGGACATTTTCTTTCGATCCCAGGGAGGATAAGAATGTTCATAATTTTCAAACTACATATTTTAATGATGTCAAAGACACATCTTGAAATAAAAATATGATAGTTCTACAAAAGTATCACAGACTGTAATTTACAGCCATGCCATGTTGAACCCTTCACAACTCAGTACCATTGCTCTCCACAAAAATGAATGTTTCGTTGACAGAGTCATAAGCACCACACACACTCATTCCTCTAGCATGATTACAGTAGCAAAAGTTGTATATTGCTTAAGCAGTGTGTTCTTAAACACGAAGTAGGCGAAGATTATTTCTGCCATGTTGCTTTTGATATTGGCAGTAATGTTTGTGTTTGAAGTCATGTTTTTTTTCTGTTATTACAAGTCAGTGTCATCCAAGATGAAAATTGTTCATAACAATTGGAGAAGGTCGTGCCGGATCGTGCTCCCGTTAGAGACCAAGGAAAATGGCCTCTTTGGATCGTTGTGTCGTGGGGGAAGAGGAGGGGAGTGTGGGGAAAGACGACCTCTTGCCACGCTGTTAAGGCAGCTGGGGCAGTTGAGGAGTGAGGTTGACACTCTAAAGGGGGAAAATGAAGCCCTCAGGACGGAACTCCTTCAGGTAGGTGTCCTGCCTAGCAGGACACCTGCGAAGGAGGAGCAGGCGTGGAGAGTGGTTGTCTCCAAGGGGACTAGGGTCAGGCTTAGGAAAGCTGACCAGGGTGTGGAGTGTAGTAACCCTTACCAGGTGCTGCAGGAAGCTGGAGAGGAAGAGAAGAGGCAGGACCGTATGGATCAAGGAGAGGAAAGGGCAGTTGTACAAACCCTGCCCACAGGTAAGGTCGTGGTAGTTGGTGACAGCCAGGTGAGGTTTATGGATAGGGCTTTTTGTGCGAGAGATAGGAAACGTAGGACTAGGGTGTGTTTTCCTGGGGCTGGGACAGGGCATGTAGCCGAGAGGTTAGACAGAGTTTTGTCAGGGGAAGGAACCAATTCAGTAGTGACGTTTTACCAAATCCGTTGATTATATGTAGAAGTCCGCGTGCATTATTGAGCTAAAGAAATATATATGGATCCTCGTGTTTCGAAGCCGGATTTGGTAAAACGTTACTCTGACCACCTACGTGATACGGGTAGTCCCCATTACAGGTTCACGGCGCCATAAGCTCGTTGAACAGGCTTTGTGTGAAATATAACAAAGTCTAGGACTGCTTTTAGTATCCTGGTGGTCCAGCGGTTAGCGTTCCCCGGTCACAGTCATAGGGTCGTGGGCCTTGGGTTAGAATCCTGGCGGGTTGAGGTGTTGATTGTATATATATATAATATATATATATAATATATATATATATATATATAATATATATATATATATATATATATAATATATATATATATATATATATATATACATGCAAGTAAATCACTGTAGGTGCGCGTGATCCAGGTATATGCTGAATTACAGGAAAGCGCTTGGGAACCTCGCGTTTTCTTTTTCCTTGTAGTACCAGAATCCTGGAGGATAGCGAATGTAATACCGATTTTCAAGAAGGGGGATAGATCACTATCCTCTAACTACCGCCCAATCAGTCTAACATCAATAGTAGGCAAATTACTGGAAGCAATCATTTCAAACTCTATTCGAAATCACCTGGAGAAGCACCGATTGATCAATGATTCCCAGCATGGCTTCACAAGCGGACGTTCTTGCCTAACTAATCTATTAACATTCTTTTCATCAGTTTTCGAATCGGTGGACGAGGGGCACAATTATGATGTGGTATATCTCGAATTTAGCAAAGCCTTCGACAAAGTCCCCCACGAAAGACTAATTAGAAAGGTAGAGCTCATGGCATCAAAGGTGACATCCTTAAATGGATTAGGGCGTGGTTACAGGACAGAAAACAGCGAGTGAGCATTAACGGCACTAAGTCCCATTGGAGCAACGTCACAAGTGGAGTTCCCCAAGGCTCAGTACTTGGACCATTATTATTTATTATATACATAAACGACATAGATATCGGCATTGACAGCAACATAAGTAAATTTGCTGATGACACTAAAATAGGACGTGTTATCAAATCTGCCGAGGACTCGGCAAAACTACAGGAAGATCTAAACAAATTTTTCGAATGATCTGAAAAATGGCAGATGAAATTCAACGTCGACAAATGTAAACTACTCAGTATAGGAGATGTAAGCAGGGAAACCAATTACCACATGAACAACGATGCCATAGAGAAATCCGACGGCGAGAGAGATTTAGGACTAATGATAAGTAGGAACCTTAAGCCAAGTAAAGAATGTGTTTTTGCTCGTAACAAGGCTAATAAAGTACTTGGGTTCATACAAAGGAGTGTTAGTTGCAAGACTAGCGAGGTCATCCTAAAACTGTATCTTGCTCTTGTGAAGCCACACCTGGATTTTGCAGTTCAGTTCTGGTCACCGTATTACAGAATGGATATAGAATCCTTGGAAAGAATTCAGAGGAGAATGACAAGACTAATCCCGGGCATTAGGAACCTTGAGTATAGAGACAGGTTAAAGCATCTTAATTTGCACTCCCTTGAGAGACGTAGAGCGAGGGGCGACCTGATAGAGGTGTATAAGTGGAAGGCAGGGCTAAACAAAGGGGACATTACAAAGGTACTCAAACTATCCAACCAGGAGCGAACTCGTAACAATGGTTTTAAATTAGACAAATTTAGATTTAGGGGTGAAATAGGTAAACATTGGTTTGGAAACAGAGTAGTGGATGAATGGAACAAGTTACCAAAATCATCATTAACTCGAATACGCTGAATTGCTTCAAACATAGGTTGGATGCTCATATGAGCAATAGGGGTTGGGTGTAAACGGGACAGCCCAGCATGGGCCAATAGGCCCGCTGCAGTTTCCTCCATTCTTATGTTCTTATCAGCATATATATATATATATATATATATATATATATATATATATATATATATATATATATATATATATATATATATATATTAACTTTATATATTGCTAGCTGTAGTATTAAGTATATGTGAGATTGAATTGGTTGTATTATATACTGTACAGTGAAAAATTCCATCATGTCTCCGACATATAAGTATGGGTTAGATTGTGTGTTATTTTTTGTGTTGTTGGATAAAATATACGAAAACTAATGAAATATATTTAAAGGTATCAATATACTTTTCCTCTCCCTCTCCCCCACCCTTCTCTCTTCCTTCTCATTTACAGTATTTACACTTACGACAACCGTCTCCTCCCACTTCCATCCTTTCTTTTTCTTTCTAGTTCCCTTCCTCCTCATCATTTTCTTCTTAACAACCCTTTCCTCCTCTCTTCCCCACCTTCTCTCTTATTCTACCTTCCTTTCTCTTCTCTTCCACAATTTTTCCTTCATTTTACCTCCCTTCCTCCCCTCTCCATTCGTCCTCTTTACCCCTACATATCCCCACATCGCCCTTTACTACCTCCTGGCTGTCAAGAGGACGAATCAGCTTCGATACAACCCTTGAGAGTGACAGGGAGGTGCCATGGGGTGCCAGGAGAGCCAACAAAACTCAGGCTCACAGATTCTCAAATTCAATTCTTAAATATTTGCTGGGTGTAAGGCAGAGTGCGAGAAGACAGCTGGAGGGTTAGTGGAACTCTCGATGTGTGACATGGGTGAGAGGGTAGGAGAGTAAGGCTGTCTCACTCAATATTAAACTTACTCACTATCACACTCACAAATACGAACATTGTGGTTCATCCTTAATTATCTTTATCGATTGTATTCATACTTATGTTACAGTCATGGAAACACGGCAATGTTGCTTCTACTACAACTATTAACAATAATACAAGTATTAGTATTTTTAACTTTATTTTTTATTACATACATGATAAAAAAATATATATAATACTCGCATTGACAATAAATGCAATGATATTAATAATATTAATAATAATAATAATAATGTATTAGCCCCTGTCTTATAGGCAGAAGTATTTACAGTATATAAATGGGTTAATTACATTAGACTTATATACTCTATCATCCCCTGTAACTTTCCACTAGCTATGAGGTAGCCTGTTCAGAGCACATGTTAAGGTGTGCCTACGGGAAGTCGCGTCAGTTAGTGCTGAGGTAGAGGATTAAGTAACGGGCTCTCTGGCCACCTATTGTGGGCAGTAGTTTGATAACCCTGACAAGAGGAAGACGTTATTGAGAGCCATCGTGGATGGTTCCGTTTTCCCTCGAGGAGGGAGGAAGGCGGATATGTTTTCGTTCTTCCTTCGATGGGTCCCTCCTCACCTCACTCAACTATCTCATCAACAGGACGTACTTAGCAGAGCTATTTAACATAGCCTCCATCCCCACTTAACATTCATAGCTACAGTGGTTAAATTACGGTGATAATCCTTTTTGAAAGTGTACATAGACACCTTTTATAATAAATAGAAACAAAGAACATATTGGATTTCACTACAGAAGATCCAATAAACTTTGAACTATATTTTAGTTCGTATAAAATGTCAGGTAACGTGCTCCATAAGTGATTGTTACAAGTGACGGCAACTCAGGAAGGTTGTTACATATGACAGTTTCACAAGTAACTGTTATATTCACGGTAACAGTCACCTCAACAGATACACAGTTGGTAAAGGTAGAGATATTATGTTCTACCCATTATTGTATCTTACTGTTACATCTGTTACTAACAGAAGCAAATCGTTATGATAATAGCTGCAAAATAATACAAAATATTAAATAATAAAATTATAATAATAAAAGAAGAGGATTCAGAGTGCACATTTTTCTTCAGTATTTCTTCAATCCGAATGGAAAAACGTAAATATACCTGAATCCGTTTATGTTATCGTCCGTTGGGTAAGACAGGACCTCAAATGGTTGGAAAAGATCCATTTCTTCTGCAGCACAAATTTAGTTTCTTAGCAGATATTCGTTTATTTTCTTGAGGTATGTTGTTGTATTTTTCTGCAGGTGGTGGAAGTGATAATTTGTTTTTCGTTTAGGGTGTGTATGTGTTTGTTATGCATTGTGTATTTTGATATTCTTCTTATGACCTCTACCATAACACTATAGGGTTGATATTTTCTTACAGTTTGTGTGTGATATATATATATATATATATATATATATATATATATATATATATATATATATATATATATATATATATATATATATATATATATCTTCATAAAATCACACGGGAAAATGGAAACAACGGAGTACCTTAGCTTTCGTCTTGAAGATGTCTTGAATAAAGACGAAAGCTAAGGTACTCCGTTGTTTCCATTTTCCCGTGTGATTTTATCAAGATTTATCTTATCCACGTTTTCATTGTGGATTTTCATAAAATATATATATATATATATATATATATTAGGGCGTGTCAATTTAGGGGATGAACTGGCTAAATTGAAAATCGAGTAATTTGGTAACAATTTATTGTAGTCTTTAAGCATACAAAACGATATTCTGGCATAAATTTTTTTTTATAATAAGTCCTACCTACATCAAATGGATTTTTAAATGTACATATTTGTGAATTTATAACATAACCAGCGTTTGCACACATGTTACTGTTTCAAGTTTCAAATTATTATATTTTATTATCCGTAGTCTATTTGAAAGTAACCAATGCCTTCATACTCTCTTTGCTTTGGTTTCTTGTCTTGTGCTTTGATGTAACCTTCTCGCCTCTCGTGGCTGTAAACATGGCCCGCTGCTTCTGTGACCATTTTCACACATCTCTCCACACTTTGAGTGTGGGAAGGCCACTTCGGCACCTGCATTGGAGTCTCTTTAAGGTTTCTCAATTCTTGGCTAGTTAGACTTGTTGTCAATGGTGGCTCTAAGACTTCCAAACTCAAGTCAACCAATTCTGACAATTTGGTGGCATTGACGTTTATTGGGGGAACTTTTCTTGAATGAAACGAACAGTCTCCCAACTGGTCGTCATCTATTAGCGTTCCTCTAATCTTTAGAATGACTTCTACAGCCTCGGTTCGGAGATTGGTACATTGACTGCAAAGCATTGCTTGCAAAACTGCTTCTGATCGAGCATACCAAGCGGACCTTCTTGCCACAGGTAACACGATGTCCCTCACTACCTTCCTCTGTGTTCTTACTAGCTGCAATTGAAACAAAAGGTGATTGGGCCCATCCACCCACATAGGATTAAGTTTCACACTAAACCACTGGGGAAGATAAACTCCAATAATAAATTCAACAATTAACCTCAAATTCTTCAGCACTTTGCCCTTCAATTCGTGTTTGGAAATCCAAATCCTGCAGAAACGAAGAGCTGTAGTTAACCAACGGCTGTGACTGACAGGTCCAATCTCCAAGAGAGCCAATGACTGAGGCACTTCTCCTGATCTTATTGCTTGGGCAATACGATAAGCATAGGATTGATCTGTGCTGAGATCTTTGATGACTCCTTCAGACAACGCCGGAAGGGGAGGGCCAACTTCGACCTTTGGAAAGGTTGTATTTATTTCTAGTTGTGTTGCTTCATCCAGCATGATGCCAAGGGGACCTGACCACTTGTTGTTGCTCTTTGTAGGACCATCAAGTTCCTGGATGAGATGACGAAGAGGTAGCTCGCCTGTATGTAAATCACATACAATCCAAACAAGTCTTCTTCCTAGCTTTTTCTCTAAATGCGTCATTACACCCCCCTGCCATCCGGTGTTCACTGCAGTTGAATCTCCACCAACAGCCTGCAGTGAACTGCCAAGTCCTCTCTCCTGAACCCAACATAAAATATGATCAGCAATGACCTCTGCATGTTTCTTCCCTTCTACTTCAGTTTCGGGAGCAAAGTGAAACAAAAACCGACCACCAGGCTCAGAACAGACAGAGTAGTGTTCTTCTTTGATGAGACCTGGAAACTTTCTGTTCACTCCCTCTACTTCTAGCAAAACTTTTGTGTCATCTATTCTTCCATCAAACAAAAGACAGGAGAGCCCTCCCTCGCTTAAATCTTTTTCATGCTGATCAGATATTTCCTTCATTATTTTTTCTTGTGCTCTTCTAATTTTATTATGATCTATCACCAAAGATACATCCTCTCGGCTGATGAGGCCTGCATCTATCCAAGCGGCAGTTGCAATTTCTGCAGCCTCACGAAGTCCAGCATGGTGGCGAATACTAGCTAAAGCAATGTTTGAAATATTTCTTGTGTTGTATTTCATTTTCTTTGGTAAAGGTTCAGATGGCTCTTTGGAACTATCATCTGATGTTGCTTCCTGTTCATCAGAAGAACTATCAAAGAAGTGATAAACATCTTGACACAGCTCTTCCTCTCTTTGGATGGCTTCTTCACTCTTCATTTTCTTCTTTTGTTCCCTCTCTCGGATTTGTTCTCTCTTCTTGGCATTAGCAATCTGCTTCTTTGTTTCTGAATAATCTATTGAACCCATTTGCATACTTCCTTGGCCTTCTGCCTTTGTCCTCTGTGCCTTTATAAATTCAAGCTCTAAGACAGGGATCTTCTTTTCACGAGGACAACCACAATCAATGTGGGAATTATTTTCTCTCTTACCTGAGTGAGAACAGTTGGATTCAGAACATAATTGTATGGAGCACTTGCAGGTCAAAATGTCAAACAGAGTATCAAGTGTGTGCAGAAATTCATTTTTCCTGGCCAAGTTTCCTTTACCAAGTGATGTTTCAACTGCTTTGTGCCATAATTTCGTTAGTTTTAGCTCAATAGTTCGACACTGATTAATCACAGGTGGTTTGAATAGTGCATTAGCTTTTGTCCATTGATGCAGAAGAGGGACTATCATGTCATTTATGAGTTCTTTATCTGTATAGTTCCTTCTGTCCTTTGCATTTTTTTCTCGAAGGAGTAACCCAAATCTTAGCATGTCTCTCACTGTTGGAAGTTCTGATACAGGAAGCTCCTTCCCTTTACCAACTAGCAGGCTCAAGTGGGTTGACAACTGACTTCTTGTCTTCAATTTTGACATCTTCACACTATCTGACAAATAGAAAAATATTTCAATGTTTCATAATTCAATTGTTGTTTCAAAAAATATCAATTTGTTTATCAAAAATGCTGTAACAGAAATAACATAATAATTTCTTAGAACATAATGTTTTATACAATGATATAAGTAACTGCGACAATCAATATGCCCTACTTACAATAATTAAAATGTAGAATTCGTCTGGTAGAGTAGGTGCAAGTGCAATGAGAGCAAACCACCGTCTATGATATCTAGAAGGAGAGTGAGCCGGGCGCCTTATCCTCACGCTTGGTACAAGTCAAAACAAGAATTAAACTGTCCCACACGGAGAGCCTGTTCATGTTCATGTTCTGACATGCATATTGTACACAAGCTATAGAACCATAAAATACTCCATAATCCATATGCTTACATGAGATAAGTTAATATCAAGTGAATAATTCTAATCAAGTCTCATTAATTTGTTGAAATACTGATATTTGAAACTTTAAGGTATAATTGATGTAGGTGAGGGTTATTTCAATTCATTTTTGTTTGCTAATCTCAAGTTTAGACATAAAGAGGCACAATATTTTGACTACCAAATTTGATTTTTAACATGTTGACAAAATTGACACACCCTAATATATATATATATATATATATATATATATATATATATATATATATATACATATACACAGATATATATATACATATATATAAAATATATATAATATATATATTGGTAATAGTAGAGTCATACTTAAACACAACATTAATATTTAATAAATTAAGGGACTGAACTATTGGGACAAATTCTTTGCGATAAGGTAAAGTCAAAATATTCTTAAATGTAGGATTTTGCCTGGTTTGAGTAGAATGAAAGGATTTTTTAGCTGACGCTGAATTTATTGATGAAGAACTGAAACACATTCAGTTCATTGTACAAAAACTTGGGTCCCCTTCATTGTTTGTTGATCATTGTTTTAAAAGGGATAAAAAAATCTTTTCATTCTACTCAAAACCAGGCGTATTCCTACATTTAAAAATATTTATACTCTGCCTTATCGCAATGAATTTGTCCCGATAGTTCAGTCTCTTAAATTATTAAATATTAACGTTGTTTTTAAGTATGACTACTATTACCAATATATTAATAAAAAATAGCCCAACCTTTAATGTAAATGGAAGTGTTTACTGCATTCCATGTAGCAACTATAATGGAAATTATGTAGGAGAGACTGGGAAGTTATTGCAACTCCGAATGAAGCAGCACAGATACAATATCAGAACAGCATCTGTAAACAGTGCACTGTTCGTTCATGTTAGGAACAATAATCATCCCATGGATTGGGAAAACAGCTTACAAGTGTATAAATCATCATGTGTCACAGAAAGACTTCTGGTTGAAGCTAGTTTGATTAGGGAATTGAATTCTATAAACCTTAGTGATGGTCAGTACATAACTGATATTATGTTACACAAATTTATATGTCCGTGGCCCAAGGTTAAAAATGCTATTAAAGCATTGGATTTAGATGTAGGATAGATGATTAGTGGGTCCCATATTTTTTACCTCACTTGACTAGTCAAATCGCCCATTCTTTTAAGCTCCTTTGCGTGTGTGGTGGTGTTGGTCTGCGGATTAGTGGGTGTCTTGTTTATGACCTGACTTCATGTTTAGTAAGGTCACCCTATGTACTTAAGCCTCTATGTCCATGTAATTCAGTTGCCCCTGAAGATGTCTTGAATAAAGACGAAAGCTAAGGTGCTCCATTGTTTCCATTTTCCCTGTGTGATTTGAACCCACGGCCCACAAGCCTATGACTGTGACCGGGGAACGCTAACCGCTGGACCACCAGGATGCTGGTGGTCCAGCGGTTAGCCTTCCCCGGTCACAGTCATAGGCTTGTGGGCCGTGGGTTCGAATCCTGGCGGGTTGAGGTGTTGATTGTATGTAGAAGTCCGCGTGCTTTATTGGGCTAATGAAATATATATATATATATATATATATATATATATATATATATATATGAGACCGAAAAATAATAAAGAGGAAAACTTAGGCAGAGTATATCACAGTCCCTATGTTCATAAAACTAATGTTGTTGATAAGCTAGGATACAGACACATCTGGCAAGTTAGTAACGCTGTACCCATACCGGAACACTCAGCATGTAAACTTTGTGATAAACCTTTGAATCATACACTTGAACACTATATTATTGAATGTGACACTGTCAAAGACTTCAGGCCACCTGACTTACTGTATCTTGAACTATGTAATTACTTCATTGAATCAGGTGTGCTTGAGGACATTCTTGCTGTTTATCCCAAATTTGCTAGCCCACACTGATTAGTCTTCAATTAGAATATGACTCCAATGTATGTGATCCACTGACCTATATATGCTGCTGGTGAATGTGATGTATTTCCTTCTTTGTGTACGAACCTCTGTCCTGCGTGGCAGTGAGCAGTGGCATTACCCACGTGAATCTGACCTATATATAGTGTCAATGAATATGATGCATTCTTTGTGTACGAACCTCTGTCCTGTATGGCAGTGAAAAGTGACATTACCCACATGAATCTGACCGACGTATATGTATGTATGTGTGCGTGTGTGCATGTATATGTACGTGTACATGTATATGTGTATGTATATACGTATATGTATGTATATGTGTGTGTGTGTGTGTGTGTGTGTTTACATATATGTATATGTACTGTCAATGAATATGATGCAACTCTTTGTGTACGAACCTCTGTCCTGCATGGCAGTGAACAGTGACATTATCCATATGAACCTGACCTATATACATTTATAGTTGTTAATGAATATGATGTATTTCTTTGTGTGTGAACCTCTGTCCTGCGTGACAGTGAGAAGTGATACCACCCTCAGTGTCAAGACCTGACTGAATTACTCAGAATAGGCAAACTGTACTACAAGCTCTGCCAATAAATTTGTTAAACTAACTAAGGAATGAATACAGTATTGGCTTCTGGCTTACGAAATAGGCGAAATTATAAAAAAAATAAAGATAAACAGCTATTCACCTTCCTACAATGGTGATACTGGACGTGGTGTGGAAGGGCGTGTAGTTGTCCACATGGATGAAATTGGTCATTTACCAAACTGGCAAGGTTTAAAAAGTAATTCATAAAGGATGTAACAAAAAATATGAGAAAATGATGAAGGCCGCATATATAGGGAAGAGCAACATTATCACCCAGAGAGATGGATCAGTGCGTCTAGACAATGCTACAAGTAAATTATTCGTAAAGTCAGTGAACGGGGCGGAGTCAGCGAGGCCAAACGACCAAGCAGAAAGAAGAGCTCTAAGGAGTCCAGCAAGGTGAGTGACTTCAGTTGTATATACAATTTACGTCAGGTCAGTGTCAGTAATCTGATTATCTAGTGGGCCACTTTTGGTAAGCAGAACTGGCGCTGTAATACTAGGGACAAGATCATTAAGCTTGTCTAAAAATTTAAGTGGGTCACTGTTTCTAGACCAAAAAAAAAAACATCATCTAGATATCTATGCCATATAAATACAGGCTAATGGAGCAGAAAGACAATTACCCATGCTCATGCCAAATATTTGTTCGTAAAACTTCCCATTTGCTCGAAAAACATTGTATGTATCATGTTCAATAGTCAAATCTAACAGATGCAATTTATCTTTAATAAATGAAAGTAGGTCATTCACTGGTACTCTAGTAAAAAATGAATTTACATAAAATTTATTAATTCACAAGGTTTTCTATCGCTCAACGGTGCGTTAATCAACTTACTATTGCTAAAGGTATAATCAACCTGGAAAAGAATAAGAACATAAGAATGGAGGAAACTGCAGCGGGCCTATTGACCCATACTGGGCAGTCCCGTTTATACCCAACCCCTATTGCTCATATAAGCATCCAACCTATGTTTGAAGCTATCCAGCGTATTCGAGTTAATGATGATATTTGGAAACTTGTTCCATTCATCCACTACTCTCTTTCCAAACCAGTGTTTACCTATTTCACTCCAAAATCTAAATTTGTCTAATTTAAAACCATTGTTACGAGTTTGCTCCTGGTTGGATAGTTTGAGTACCTTTGTAATGTCCCCTTTGTTTAACCCTGACTTCCATTTATACACCTCTATCATGTCGCCCCTCACTCTACGCCTCTCGAAGGAGTGCAAATTAAGATGCTTTAACCTGTCTCTGTACTCAAGGTTCCTAATGCCCGGGATTAGTCTTGTCATTCTCCTCTGGATTCTTTCCAAGGATTTTATATCCATTCTGTAATACGGTGACCAGAACTGAACTGCGTAATCCAGGTGAGGTCTCACAGGTGCTAAATATAATTTTAAGATGACCTCGCTAGTCTTGTAACTAACACTCCTTTGTATGAACTCAAGTACTTTATTAGCCTTGTTACGAGCAAAATCACATTGTTTACTTGACTTAAGATTCCTACTTATCATTACTCCTAAATCTCTCCAGCAGTCGGATTCCACAATGGCATCGTTGTTCATCTGGTAACTGGTTTCCCCTTTTACATCTCCTATACTGAGTACTTTACATTTGTCCACATTGAATTTCATCTGCCATTTTTCCGACCATTCGAAAATTTTTTTTAGATCTTCCTGTAGTTTTGCAGAGTCCTCGTCGGATTTAATTACACGTCCTATTTACTTATGTTGCTGTCTATGCCGATATCTATGTCGTTTATGTATATAATAGATAATAATGGTCCGAGTAATGAGCCTTGGGGAACTCCACTAGTGACGTTGCTCCAATGCGATTTAATGCCGTTTATGCTCACTC
Source organism: Homarus gammarus (assembly GCA_958450375.1). Lineage (NCBI taxonomy): Eukaryota > Metazoa > Arthropoda > Malacostraca > Decapoda > Nephropidae > Homarus > Homarus gammarus. The sequence goes on along the minus strand of CAUDMG010003686.1, from coordinate 243,007 downwards.
GCTGTTTCCTGTCCCGTAACCACGCCCTAGTCCATTTAAGGAGATTACCTTTAACGCCATGTGCTTCTACCTTTCTAATTAGTCTTTCGTGGGGGACTCTGTCGAAGGCTTTGCTAAAGTCGAGATATACCACATCATAATTGTGCCCCTCGTCCACCGTTTCGAAAACTGATGAAAAGAATGTTAACAGATTAGTTAGACATGAACGTCCGCTTGTGAAGCCATGTTGGGAATCATTGATCAACTTGTGCTTCTCCTGGTGGTTTCGAATAGAGTTTGAAATGGTTTATTCTAGTAATTTGCGTACTATTGATGTTAGACTGATTGGGCGGCGGTTAGAGGATAGTGATCTATCCCCCTTCTTCAAAATCGGTATTACATTCGCTATCCTCCAGGACAAGTCGATAGATGTTACAAATGAAGATATTTCCATTGCTAAAGGTTGTACATATAGTGTTTTACGTCAGAAAATGATTTCAAACATTCCAAAAAGATTTGAAACAGCCTTGAAAAACTTGAAAAGAAATGTGATTATCCATATTAATAAGGCTGATACGTCCTATGCTATTGTAATTTTGGATAAAAGTGACTATAATGATTAGATGAATATTTTACTAAGTGATGAAAACACTTATTGTGAGCTTAGAAAAGATCCCCTGGAAAATATTAATAGGTTATCTAATTCGAAAATGAAGGAGTTATTGAAAAAGAACCCAGATCTCATCAAACAAATCTCTCAAATCAATCCCACTTTACCGTATAAGTATGGATTGATCAAAACACAAACTTAATAATCCATTACGCCCTATCTTGAGTTCTGTGAGTTCTGTTACATACAAACTATTCACGTGGTTGGTTAGGATGTTATCCTCTCTTATAGGCCAAATATCTAATTCAAATATACACAACATCAGTGATTTAATTGATAAACTCAAGAAACACGATGAACCATGTGAATTAATAAGTTTTGAGGTAAATTCGCTTTTCACTAGCGTACCAGTGAAAGACCTACTTTCATTTCATAAAGATAAATTGCATTTGGTAGATTTGACTCTTGAACATGATGCATTTCTCAAATTGATAGAGTTATGCTTTACTGACAATATTTTTTTAAAGCAAATGGGAAGTTTTACAAACAAATATTCGGCATGAGCATGGGTAATTGTCTTTCTGCTCCATTAGCATGTATTTATATGGAGATTTTTGAGGCTAGATTACTACCCAACATAGGGGACTTTATTCATCCATGGTATAGATATGTAGATGATGTTCTTTGTCTTTGGCCTAGAAACAGTGACCCACTGGAATTTTTAGACAAGCTTAATGATCTTGTCCCTAGTATTACCTTCAAAATTGGAAGATAAATATATGGATCCCTTCCATTTCTTGACACGCTTGTCATGAGAAATGGTCATAACTATAAATTTAAGATGTACAGAAAGCCTACACAGGTAGACAGTTTCATACATTATTTATCGAGTCGCCATGAGTCTACCAAAATGTAATTTTTTTCTGCTATGTTTTTGTGATGTTTGCGTATTTGTGACGCTGAATTTATTGATGAAGAACTGTAACACATTCAGTCCATTGCACAAAAACTTGGGTACCCTTCATTGTTTGTTGATCATTGTTTTAAAATGGCTAAAAAATCCTTTCATTCTACTCAAACTAGGCAATTTCCTACATTTAAGAATATTTTGACTCTACCTTATCGCAATGAACTTGTCCCGTTAGTTCATAAGAACATAAGAAAGTGGGATACTGCAGGAGGCCGACTGGCCCATACAGGGCAGGTCCCTTTCACACCCATCCCAGCACCTCCATGTGCCTATCCAACTTCGTCTTAAAGCTCCCTAGCGTCCCCGATCCTACTATAGCACTCGGTAGCCTATTCCACATATCCACAACTCTATTAACAAACCAGTGCTTGCCTATATCCTTTCTGAATCGGAATTTATCTAATTTAAAGCCATTTGTTCTAGTTATTTCGTTATTACTGAGCTTCAGAACATCTTCCATTTTACCCTTGTTAATCCCACTTACCCACTTGAACACCTCTATCATATCTCCCCTAACTCTACGCCTCTCTAATGAATGCAAGCCTAAGCTTTTCAGTCTTTCTTCATATGGAAGGTTTCTAATATTATGGATCATTTTTGTCATTCTTCTTTGTACTCTCTCCAAAGAATCTATGTCCATTCTATAATAAGGACACCAGAATTGAACCGCATAATCCATGTGTGGCCTCACTAATGCTAGGTAAAGTTTCAAGATAACGTCAGCAGTTCTGTTACTCACACTCCTAGATATGAACCCAAGAATCCTGTTTGCCTTGTTTCGAACGCTAATACATTGTTTTCTAGGTTTCAAGTCATTGCTAACAAATACACCTAGGTCTTTTTCACAATCTGAGTTTTCTATTTCCGTGTTACCTAGTTTATACTTAACGTTTGTATTCGTCTTCCCTATCTGTAGTACCTTGCATTTATCAGTATTAAAATTCATTTGCCAGTCTACTGACCACACATGTAAGGTATCTAGATCTCTTTGAAAGTGTTCAAAGTCACTGTCTGAATTTATCACTCTCCCCATTTTGGTATCATCTGCAAATTTACTAATCCTACTAGTTATACCTAAATCAAGATCATTAATGAATATAACAAACAGCAGAGGGCCTAATACAGATCCCTGGGGAACTCCGCTTTTGACCGCACCCCAGTCTGACTTAAATCCATTTATGCTGACTCTTTGTTTCCTACCAGTTAACCATGACCTAATCCATTTTAATAATGATCCACCTATTCCATGTGCTTCTACCTTCCTTAACAATCTCTCATGAGGGACTCTATCGAATGCTTTACTGAAATCTAAATAAATTATATCATATGACTTATCATTATCTACTGCTTCATATACTTCTGAGAAAAAGCTAAGCAAATTTGTGAGACAAGAACGTCCCTGGGTGAACCCGTGCTGAGAAGAATGAATTAAGTTGAATGTTTTAAGGTGGCTTCTGATTTTCGTAGCAATAATTGACTCTAGCAACTTGCCTATGATTGACGTGAGACTAATGGGACGGTAATTTGATGCAATTGATTTATCACCTTTTTTGAAAATCGGAACTACATTTGCAAGTTTCCAAGCTTCTGGCACTAGGCCCGATTCTAATGACTTATTAAATAAAACTGCTAATGGATTACTCAACTCATCTCTACATTCTTTTAATATTCTAGCATATACCTCGTCTGGACCAGGCGATTTATGAGGCTTCAGTTTGTTAATTACTTTAAGCACATCGTTACTAGTAATATTGATATTCATCAACATATTTTCTATACTGTCATTATATACCTTATGAACTTCTGGAAACTGTGCTAGGTTTTCATTTGTGAATGCGGAGCGAAAATGACTATTTAACGTACTACACATTTCGAACTCATCATCAGTCATTTCTCCTGTCGTAGTTTTAAGGGGACCTATTGTATCTCTAACCTTTGATTTATACAGTTGATAAAAAGCTTTGGGGTTATTTTTCGATTCGTTTGCTACCTTGATTTCATAATTTCTCTTTGCTTTCCTAATTTCTGTTTTTACCTGTCTTGTTAGGTTCTGATAGTAACCAAGTAAGTGATTTTCGCCTTTCTTAACTTTTCTATATACTCCTTTCTTTTTCCCTAGAAGATCTAAGAGTCTATTACACTGGTCAACAGCCAAAATGGTTCACATATGAGATCATGCTCACACATCTAATTTCATATTGCTGAATTCGAATCTGATATTTGTTTTGTTCTATCAGACCAGGTTTTATAAAAAAATCAATAGGTACAAATATTTAATATTCCATCACGTGTCGTGCAAAAGATGAGATTATCTCATGTGACTGTGCTTTCATGACTAATTTCATATTAATGAATATTAATTGGATGTTTCATTCTACCATCAGACCTACTTTCTTAAAGAATAAAAAAAATAGTAAATATAGTAACATTATCTCTACCCAAATACTTTCATTGTCGCTATTTGTTTTAATGTTTGATTTATTGCAGCTTTTTAATGACACCCTGATATACACTGCTACACCGCCCCTTCTCCTTCCTACTCTGTCAAATTTAAATAGGTTATATCCTGGAATATGAAATTCTGCTAAAAAATGTTTGCTGTTTGAATTTATCCATGTTTCCGTTATTGCAATTATATCTATGTTCTCTTGACTAACAATGGCCCTGAGCTGGTCCATTTTGTTACACAGGCTTCTACTATTAGTATAATAAACACTCAATATATTTCTTCCGTTTCTATCTGTTTTACATTTATTACTTTGATGTTTGTTATTATGACTAACTATATTTTCAGCATTATCTACTTCTGTTTCACTGCTGTTATTTTCACATGGTATTTTCCTCTCTTTCCCATTGATGGGATTTGGACATATTAAAACCCCACCTTTACTACCCTGTCAACTATCTTCGGTAGCACCGCCACCCCCTTCCTACTTAAATGCACCCCATCCCTTGCATACATACTATCATTACCATAGTACAGGCTCCAATGGCGTCGACAGCTCTTTACACTGTTCTTCAAACCAGCAATTGAAACCGATTGCACGGGACATCCATTCACGACTGGCACCACGTCTAGGTAGGATAGAGCAAGCAATAGGAGTTCCACCCTTCACCCTAATCTTATCTAGAGCTTCCCTATACAGCTTACGCAGTTCGACACTGGTAAGCTTACCTACGTCATTGCCTCCTGCACTGAGTAAGACTATGGAGTTGTCTCCACAGTCATCAATGACGTTCTCCACTCTCTCCAGTACTCTACCTATCCCTGCCCCGGGGAGACACTCGAGCTTCCTAACTTTAGTGCAGAGATTGTTACCTAAATACTTCACCATCGAGTCTCCCATGACAGAAACACATTTGACCTTACCTGAGTGTGGTGATTTCTTACCTGCGCTACTCCCTCTCTCCACACTAGTAGCACTCGTGGTGTTACTAGCACCTTCCTCACACTCGTCACGTAAGGTGCTGAACCTGTTGTTTAGGTCTACAGCTGAGTGCCTTTTTAGAGTGCATTTTGTAGCACTAGCAGCAACTACCTTCCATGAATCCACTTCAACTTCACCGTCCTTCACGACACTGGCAAAGGTTTTCTTCTCCTCTAAAACTAGCTTCAAGGCTAAGTTTTCGCCCTTGAGACTCTGGACCTCCTTTTCAACCTTCTCCAGTCGGTTTTGCAAGGCAAGACAAAGCTGGAGAACGTGAGAGGTGGTCGAGTACTCGTCAGCAGCTGCCATGCCACTATATCACTCACTAACACTGATAGGAACACAGGTCCGCACTGGCTGAGGGTCAGCGGTCCCTTAAATCATTAAACATTAAAGTTGTTTTTAAGTATGACTCAACTCTTACTAATATATTAATTAAGAATAGCCCAACCTTGAATGTAAATGGGAGTGTTTACTGATTCCATGTAGCAATTGTAATGGAAATTATGTAGGTCAGACTGGGAAAGCATTACATCTCAGAATTAAACAGCACAAGTACAATATTAGAACAGCATCTGAAAGTAGTGCACTGTTCATTCATATAAGGAACAATAATCATCCCATGGATTGGGAAAACAGATTATAAGTGTATAAATCATCACGTGTCACAGAAAGACTTTTGGTTGAAGCTAGTTTGATTAGATAATTGAATTCTATAAGCCTTAGTGATGGTCAGTACAAAACTGATAATATGTTACATAAATCTATTTGTCAGTGGCCCAAGGTTAAAAATTCTTTGAACGCATTCGATGTAGATGTAGGATAGATGATTAATGGGCCTCATATTTTTGACCTGACTTAACATGACTAGTCATGTCGCCCTTTCTTTTAAGCTCCTTTTATGTTTGCGATGTGTTGGTGTGTGGATTAGTGGATGTCATGTTTTCGACCAGACCTCATGTTTTGTAAGGTCACCTGTGTACATAAGCCCCTCTCAGTCCTTGAAATTCAATGGCTGAAAAAGTAATACAACAAGGCTTTCTAATATTTAACATATCAGTAACACCTCATCAAATAAAGAAGGAAACATTTATCAATCTGCAAACTTGTTTTCTTGTTACTAGTAAGAAGAACACACAACGAGACACTGCCCAGAAAAAGAGAAAAAGTATTGTTCAGACTATACAGGTGACGACCATACCTACACTGAATGCAAGAAACCACATGTTGGCTGTCTGAACTGTAAGAGAAACGGGAATGCACATATAGGACATAGGACTTAAGCAATGACATGCCCAATAAAAAAGCATATGATAAAGTACAATGAACAAGAAACAAGGAAAAGGGAACATGTAAAGAAAGACACGACATACGTTGAAATAGCCAACAGAGCTGTCTAAAAGGCTCACAGACCAGATCCACCATCTTAAACTTAAGAGAACCAATACATGATAAGGTAATGATTAGTATGATCCACGTACATCTGCACAATATCATTGCACCCGGATCATACAATGACGAGTTAAGGAAAATGTTTAAATTGAATAGCCTACCGGAGATGATTTTCCCAGATAATCCAGAAAACGAAAAATTATTTCAGGCAACATATTCAAGTAAACTGAACGAAAGACTACAGCTAGGAAAAAGGTATGAGCAAGGAGCAAAAGCTGATACACAAGAAGTACAAGCGACTGATAGAGACCCCAGATCGTTGTGTCTTGGGGGAAGAGGAGGAGAGTGTGAGGAAAGACGACCTACTGGCCACTCTGTTAAAGCAGCTGGGGCAGTTGAGGAGTGAGCTTGACACTGTAAAGGGGGAAAATGAAGCCCTCAGGACTGAACCCGAACCCACCCGGGGTAATAATATACTCGATTTAGTTCTGTCGAACAGAGAAAACCTCATTAGCAATGTCGAGGTAGGGAACGAACTTGCAAACAGCGATCACAAAGAAATTAGATTCCAGTTAGATTTTCAGGTCAGACGTAAAGGGAATTCCATTAAAGTCCCAGATTTCAGAAGGGCAAACTTTGATAGTTTAAAGAGGAAGCTGAGAGAGGGGGTGTTATGATTGGATGTGAACCTGACAGATGACACCGACCTGATAACGAGATCTGAGATTGCCGAGTTCCACGACAATTTAAATAATGAGTTACTTAATGCACAAAGGCAGAACATACCATACAAAAAAACTCAGATCAGACAACAATGACCCTAAATGGATAAATAATTATTTAAAGAACGTTATTGGCCAAAGGAAGGCTATAGGTAGAAGGATACATCGTAGCGAAATTTACCTCCGGGAGTATTATAAGGTATTGGCCGGTAGGGTTAAGATCGAGATAAGAAAAGCCAAGAGGAACTATAAACTGAGGATAGCAGGGTAGGCGAAAACAAACCCCAAAGGATTCTACCAAATGTATCAAACTAAAACAGGAGATAAAATTGGACCAATACGTTCAGATACCGGCGAGCTAACTGATAACGAAGGAGAAATGAGCAATAATCTGAATAAATATTTTTCAACAGTTTTCACCACGGTAAACTTAAACATGATACCCGAGGCACCGACTCTATTCAGAGATAGTGAAGAAAACAAATTAAGCGAGATAGTAGTGACTAGTAACGATGTTAATAAGCAAATAGACAAACTGAAGCCTAATAAGTCACCTGGTCCCGATGAGATATTTGCCAGAGTATTAAAGGAATGTAAGGATGAGCTTAGTATGCCCTTAGCAAAGATGTTTAACATGTCATTAAAAAAAGGTGTAGTACAAAAATCCTGGAGGATAGCGAAAGGAATACCGACTTTCAAGAAAGGGGATAGATCACTATCCTCTAACTACCGCCCAATCAGTCTAACATCAATAGTAGATAAATTACTGAAATCAATTATTTCAAAATCTATTCGAAACCACCTGGAGAAGCACAAGTTGATCAATGATTCCCAACATGGCTTCACAAGCGGGCGTTCATATCTAACTGATCTATTAACATTCTTTTCATCAGTTTTCGAATCAGTGGACGAGGGGCACAATTATGATGTGGTATATCTCGACTTTTGCAAAGCCTACGACGGAGTCCCCCACGAAAGACCAATTAGAAAAGTAGAAGCGCATGGCATCAAAGGTAATATCCTTAAATGGATTAGGGCGTGGTTACGGGACAGGAAACAGCGAGTGAGCATAAAGGGCACTAAATCTCATTGGAGCAATGTCACTAGTGGAGTTCCCAAAGGCTCAGTACGTGGACCATTATTATTTATTATATACATAAACGACATAGATGTCGGCATAAACCGCAACATAAGTAAATTTGCTGGTGACACTAAAATAGGACGTGTAATTAAATCTGACGAGGACTCTGCAAAACTACAGGAAGATCTAAACAAATTTTTCGAATGATCTGAAAAATGGCAGATGAAATTCAATGTGGACAAATGTAAAGTACTCAGTATAAGAGATGCAAACAGGGAAACCAGTTACCAAATGAACAACGATGCCATTGTGGAATCCGACTGCGAGAGAGATTTAGGAGTAATGATAAGTAGGAATCTTAAGCCAAGTAAACAATGTGTTTTTGCTCGTAACAAGGCTAATAAAGTACTTGGGTTCATACAAAGGAGTGTTAGTTACAAGACTAGCGAGGTCATCTCAAAATAATATCTAGTGCTTGTGAAACATCACCTGGATTACGCAGTTCAGTCTGGTCACCGTATTACAGAATGGATATAGAATCATTGGAAAGAATCCAGAGGAGAATGACAAGACTAATCCCAGGCATTAGAAACCTTGAGTATAGAGACAGGTAAAAGCATCTTAATTTGCACTCCCTCGAGAGACTTAGAATGAGGAGTGACATGATAGCCGTGTATAAATGGAAGTCAGGGTTAAACAAAGGGGACATAACAAATGTACTCAAACTATCCAACCAGGAGCGAACTCGTATCATTGGTTTTAAATTAGACAAATTTAGATTTCGGCGTGAAATAGGTAAACACTGGTTTGGAAACAGAGTAGTGGATGAATGGAACAAGTTACCAAATATCATCATTAACTGGAATACGCTGGATAGCTTCAAACATAGGTTGGATGCTTATATGAGCAATAGGGGTAGGGTATAAACTGGACTGTCCAGTATGGGTCAATAGGCCCGCTGCAGTTTCCTCCATTCTAGTGTTCTTATGTTCTTAACTCCTTCAGGTAGGTGTCCTGCTCGGCAGGACACCTGCAAAGGAGGAGCAGGAGTGGAGAGTGGCTGTCCCCAAGGGGACTAGGGTCAGCCTCAGGAAAGCTAACCAGGGTGTGGAGTGTAGTAACAACTACCAGGTGCTGGAAGAAGCTGGCTGGGAAGAGAAGAGGCAGGGCGGTATGGAGCAAGGAGAAGAAAGGGCAGTTATACAAACCCTGCCCACAGGTAAGGTCGTGGTAGTTGGGGACAGCCAGGTGAGGTTTTTAGATAGGACTTTTTGTGTAAGAGATAGGAAACGTAGTACTAGGGTGTTTTTTCCTGGGGCTGGGATAGGGCATGTAGGTGAGAGGATAGATAGGGTTTTGTCAGGGGAGGGTACCAATCCAGTAGTGTGTCATAGTGTGGGAGGAAACGTCATAGGAGAGTTTAGGAGTGAGGAACTTTTCAAGAGGTATAAGGAGGTACTGGGGAAGATTATAGATAGGGGAGGGATCCCGATAGTATGTGGTGTCTTGCCTAGAAGAGGGGTTGGTCGTGAATGGCGGTCCAGGGCAATTGCTATAAATTGCCGACTGCAAAAACATTGTGCAGACAATGGTTGGGTATTAATTGATAGCTGGCAACGATTCTATGGCAACGACTACATGTACAGTCGTGACGGAGTACACTTGTCTCGTGCGGGGGTAAAGACGTTGTCTGCATCCCTGGAGAGTGAAATTGTTACTCCAAAGGGGGGGGGGGGGTTCGCCAGTAGAGAGAGGTTGGGGTAAGTGGAAGTCAAAAAACAAGCTGGTCCTAGGAAGTAAAATTGGTCACTAAGGACAAGGGGTAAAACAGGTCCATCGAAGGGTAGGTTTAAATGTATACTATACAAACAGTAGGAGCGTTAGAAATAAAATAGACTTGCTGAGAGCGGTTGTATGTACCGAGAATGTAGACGTCATAGCAATCACCGAAACTTGGATGAATCTGGCGAGCAAATTTTTTTTATCAGAGTACCACATAGAAGGGTATAACCTTTTTCACAAGGACAGGGAAGGTAGGAAGGAGGGAGGGGTCGCACTCTTCGTCTAGGATACATTAAAATGTTGTATTAATAATTCAATAAAGGGTGAAATAGGAACCGAGTCTGTATGGGTAGAAATCACGGAAGGAAGAGAAAAACTAATTATGAGAGTGACTTACAGGCCCCCCAAGTCTTGGGAAAGAAGCAGCTTAGCCCATATGGCAGGAAATGAGTAGGGCAGCAAAATATAACAACCTATGCATTATGGGGGATTTCAACTTCAGAAATATTGACTGGGACAACATTGTAGGTGACTATGAATCTGAAGACTTCCTTGACGCAGTACAGGACAATTTTTTGAAACAGCTAATTACAGAACCTACTAGAGGTGACAATATATTAGACCTAGTATTAACAAATAAAGAAAATATTATCAGAGATATCACAGTAGGGGAAGAACTAGGTAACAGTGATCACAGAGAAATCAGGTTCACCCTAAATTGGGAAACGAAAAACAATGACAATATGGTCAGAGTCCCAATATTTCGGCTTGCGGAATATCAGGGGTTAAGAAGGTACCTTGGTGAGGTCACCTAGGAACAGTCACGTCCATCCCCAGTGGGAAGGGGTGAGGTCATAGATGACACAACAATTGATCACGACTATAATATATTCACTAGTATTCTACATAAAGCACAAGAACAAAATATTACCATACAGAAAAATTAGGTCAAATAAGAATGAGCCAAGGTGGATGACCAGAAAACTTAAACATGACATAGGAATAAAAAAAAGGAATATATAAGAAATTAAAGGGAGGGGAGGAGCAGCTCAGAAATAGGTATAATGAACTATCTCGGAATGTTTAGAAAAATGTAAGGAAAGCAAAGAGAAACTATGAAATCAAAATAGCAAGAGAATCCAAGGCGAATCCGAAGGGATTTTTCCAGGTATACAGAACAAAGGTCAAGGACAAAGTTGGGCCTTTAAAGTCAGGGAGGGGAGAAATGATAAATGGCAATGAAGAAATAAGCAAGACATTGAACAGTTACTTCTTATCAGTTTTCACAGAAGAAATTCGCTTGGAAATTCCAGAGGTGGAACTGATATTTAGGGGAAAGAAAGAAGAGAAATTAATGAATATCACTATCAGAAAAGAGGATGTTCTTAAGAGGATAAATAAAACGACGAAGGCAAAATCCCCAGGGCAGGATGAAAATTTCCCTTGAGTCTTGAAAGAGTGTAGGGAACAGATTAGCGGACCCCTCGTAAATTTATTTACAAAACCATTAGACATGGGAGTTATGCCAGACTTGTGGAAAAAGGCAAATGTAGTACCCATTTTCAAAAAGGGAGACACAGTAACAGCGTCAAATTACATGCCAATCAGTTTGACGTCAGTAGTGGGGAAATTTCTTGAATCAATTATAGCAGATAGCATCAGATTGCATTTAGAGAAAAGCAAATTAATCTACGACTCTCAACATGGGTTTACAAAGGAAAAATCTTGTCTAACAAATCTGCTGACGTTTTTTAGGAAAGTCTTTGAGGAAGTAGATAATGACGAAAATTACGATGTTATTTACTTAGACTTTAGCAAAGCATTTGACAGAGTACCGCATCAGATGCTTCTGAGAAAAATTAAGGCTCTTAGTATCGAGGGGAAAGTTTTAAATTGGATAAAATCATGGCTCACCAATAGAACACAGAGGGTCAGCGTAGATGGTGTTATATCTGAGTGTGGCAGTGTAACCAGTGGTTTTCCCCAGGGGTCAGTACTAGGCCCACTCTTGTGCATAATCTACATAAATGATGTACTGTAGATACTGGGATCAGCAGTGACATAAGCAAGTTTGCGGATGACACCAAAATAGGGCGGCAGATCAATTCAGGGCATGATGCGAATGCATTACAGGGGAATCTAAATAAACTGCAGGGGTGGTCTGAAAAATGGCAAATGAAATTCAACACCAGCAAGTGCAGTTTACTTAATGTTGGAAGAACAAATACTGTCAATGTATACAGCCTTAACAACATCAACCAAGAGAAGTCGACTTGTGAAAGAGACCTAGGGGTACTTTTAAGCCCGGACCTACGGTCTAGAAAACAGTGCGTTAATGTTCGAAATAAAGCAAACAGATTATTGGGTTTTATATCTAGAAGTGTAAGTAATAAGAGTGCAGAGGCCTTATTGCAACTATATCTAGCGCTAGTCAGGCCGCACGTCGATTATGCGGTTTAGTTCTGGTGCCCTTTTTATAGAATGGATATCAATTCACTAGAGTCGGTGCAGCGAAGAATGACGAAAATGATTCCGGGACTTAGAAACCTTCCATATCAGGATAGGTTAAAGAAATTTAACTTGCATTCCCTAGAAAGACGAAGAGTGCAGGGAGATATGATAGAAGTATTTAAGTGGGTGAAAGGAATCAATAAAGGGGATATAGATAAAGTTCTTATAATATCCGAGCAGGATAGGACTCGGAGCAACGGTTTTAAGTTGGATAAGTTTAGGTTTAGGAGGGAGATAGGAAGAAACTGGTTCACAAATAGGGTGGTGGACGAGTGGAACAAGCTTAGCAACTTTGTAGTAAGTGCGGGAACTCTGGAAAGTTTTAAAAGGAGGCTAGATAGATTCATGGATGATAGAGAGTGGTAGTAACTCTCGATGGGAGCTGCTATGCACAGGCCAACCGGCCTATTGCAGACTCCTTATTTTCTTATGTTCTTATGTTCTTAAATAACTAGAAGTGACAAAAAGAGAAGAGATAAACAACAAAAGGACAGTCTACAAGACAAAGGACAAGGAGGAGAAAACAGAAGATGGAGACTGATCACAACAGACAATGTGAATCTGCTGAAGATATTGGATTAAATGTGCTCACTACACCAAAACATGGAATCCCAACATCGAGACCAACAGGAGGGACAATAGCAAAAAACTGTGAAGGAGGGATATACAAGTGGACCTATCAAGAAAAATCCCTAAGCGAAGAATACGTTTGGATTCTAATCATTATGGCCAAATTAAAGATTACGACCAATGACTTTAAAATACTAGACCCGTCAGAGTTTAGAAGAGTCAGAAGCGGAAGACAGGATGATAGGTCTTCACTACAACTGCCACAAACCAAGTTTAAGAAATAATGGACAACAGACAAACAGTAAGAACCTTAAGAATAATACAACACAACTTAAGAAACTGGAACACTGAGAGAATAACTAAGTAATATATATCAAGAAATGGACCCTGACATTATGCTACTAAACAGTCACGGTGAGACAGACAACAACAACATAAAACTCTTTAACTATTATGTAAACCAAAGAAATAAATCGGGCGAGAAAAATGACGGAGTAGCTATAGCGGTTAAAAGAAACTTAAAATATAAACTAATCGATGACTTCCAGGATGAATTTCTAGCAATAAAAATAAATACAACTCAAGGAGACGTAATTATTGCTACTACTTATCTGCCACCGAGACGACCCCACTTACCTATAGAAGACCTATTATATATATTTATATATATATATATATATATATATATATATACATATATATATATATATATATATATATATATATATATATATATATATATATATATATATATATATATATATATATATATATATCAAGATGTAATGAGACAAATCTCACATGAAGAAGATTACATATATATATAGGAAGAATATTTAGTAAGAGAGTATAAATGAGAGGAGATGTTGGTAGCGTGGCAGTGATAGATATTTGAACTGATTTACACTTATCTTATCTTATATATGTCAATACACATCTATTACGTCTTAAGGGCGACTTCTCAAACACCGCTTCGCTACAACTCTTCATTAATTACGAACATGACATGGACACATTAATAACACCTTCTATTGAAGTTACTAGGACATTATGTTTACGTTACTAGGATATCATATTACGTTACCAGACACTGATTCTCGGACACGAACATGAAATGAATACACTTCCCACGTAAGTAACTCATCCCATGGAAAGTTCTGACAAAAACTCACGTGACCTGGGGAAGGCCTAGCAGGGAGACTGCTTAGCTGGAACACTGGTGTTGGGAGGGCAACTCGCTCCTGACCGGAGGCGACCGGAGGCGGCTTGCCTCCGGCCCCTGACTTCTCTTGAGCAGGACTGGGGACGTCGTAGCTGGCCCTTCTTGGTTACAAGACACACTCTCTCTCTGTCTCTCTCTGCCAGAGGGAGGACTAGGACGTCCTATATATTGGGAGGCGAGCCGTCAGGTTGAGCTGATCAGGGGGGCGGCGAAGGGTCTCCTTACATTTGCCCTCGCTAATGTAGGGTCAGGTCTGGACTTTTTCAGAGACTATAGGTTATATATTCTGGAGAAATCTTCAGATAGGCCGTGTGACATGAGAGGCCCTGGTTGATTTGTGGCCTCTTGACTTGGGCTCGAGAGTTACATTTGACCTGGCTAATGTGAGGTCAGGTCTGGACTTCTTCTGCGATGTAGGTTATTGTGTATATTGGGAGAGAGTCGGCTGGTGCCTTCTTACATGTTTGTTGGGGCCGTGTGACATGGGAGGGGAGCCTGGCTGATTTATAACCCTTGGTCAGCCGCAAGAGTTACCCTACACTTTTGACCCCCCTAATGTCGGGTCAAGTCTGGACTGTTTCTGAGATGTAAGCTGTGGTCTGACAACCCATCACTACAAAGATATATATATATATATATATATATATATATATATATATATATATATATATATATATATATATATATATATATATATATATATATATATATATATATATATATCTTGATAAAATCACACGGGAAAATGGAAACAACGGAGTACCTTAGCTTTCGTCTTTATTCAAGACATCTTCAGAGGCAACTGGATTACATGGACAGAGAGAGGCTTAAATATACAGGGTGACCTAAAAAACATGAGGTCAGGTCAAAATGATGACATCCACTAATCCCCACACCAACACACACGTAGAGGAGCTTAAGAGAAGGGTGGTGACGTGACTAGTCAAGTCAGGTCAGAAAAAAAAGGGGGCCCACAAAATAACTATCACACATCTAGATCAAAGGTTTTTAAAGCATTTTTAACCTTGGGCCACTGACAAATAAATTTATGCAACATATTATCGGTTTTGAACTGACCATCACTAAGGTTTATTGATTTTAATTCCTTAATCAAACTAGCTTCAACAAGAAGTCTTTCTGTGACACAAGATGATTTGAAAACTTCTAAGCTTTTTTCCCAAGCAATGGGGTGATTATTATTCCTAACATGAACGAACAAGGCACTGCTTTCAGATGCAGTTCTAATATTATACTTATGTTGTTTGATTCTAAGCTGCAGTGTTTTTCCTGTCTGACCTACATAATTACAATTACATTTGCTACATGGAATACAATAAACACTACCATTTACATTCAAACTTGGGCTATTCCTTATTAACATATTAGTAATGGTTGAGTCATACTTGAAAACAACATTAATATTTAGAAGCTTGAGGGACCGAACTAACGGGACAAATATGGAGTTCTTTGAGTCTAGATTACTACCCAATATAGTGGACTTTATTCCTCCATGGTATAGATATGTTGATGATGTTCTTTGTCTTTGGCCTAAAAACAGTGACCCATTTGAATTTTTAGACAAACTTAATGATATTGTCCCTAGTATCACGTTCAAAATTGAAAGAGAAATAAATGAATCCCTTCCATTTCTTGATATGCTTATCATGAGAAATGGCCAAAACTATAAATTCAAGGTATATAGAAAGCCCACACAGGTAGACAGTTTCATTCACTTTTTATCGAATCACCTTGAGTCTACCAAAATGTCAGTTTTTTCTGTTATGTTCCTAAGATGTCTGCGTATTTGTGACTCTGAATTTATTGACGATGAATTGAAACACATTCGTTCTATTGCACATAAACTTGGGTACCCTTCTGTGTTTGTTGATCGTTGTTTTAATAGGGCTAAAAAATCCTTTCATTCCTCTCAAACCAGACAAGTTCCTACACTTAAGAATATTTTGACTCTGCCCTATCGTAATGAATTTGTCCCGTTAGTTCGGTCCCTCAAGCTTCTAAATATTAATGTTGTTTTCAAGTATGACTCAACCATTACTAATATGTTAATAAGGAATAGCCCAAGTTTGAATGTAAATGGTAGTGTTTATTGTATTCCATGTAGCAAATGTAATTGTAATTATGTAGGTCAGACAGGAAAAACACTGCAGCTTAGAATCAAACAACATAAGTATAATATTAGAACTGCATCTGAAAGCAGTGCCTTGTTCGTTCATGTTAGGAATAATAATCACCCCATTGCTTGGGAAAAAAGCTTAGAAGTTTTCAAATCATCTTGTGTCACAGAAAGACTTCTTGTTGAAGCTAGTTTGATTAAGGAATTAAAATCAATAAACCTTAGTGATGGTCAGTTCAAAACCGATAATATGTTGCATAAATTTATTTGTCAGTGGCCCAAGGTTAAAAATGCTTTAAAAACCTTTGATCTAGATGTGTGATAGTTATTTTGTGGGCCCCCTTTTTTTTTTCTGACCTGACTTGACTAGTCACGTCACCACCCTTCTCTTAAGCTCCTCTACGTGTGTGTTGGTGTGGGGATTAGTGGATGTCATCATTTTGACCTGACCTCATGTTTTTTAGGTCACCCTGTATATTTAAGCCTCTCTCTGTCCATGTAATCCAGTTGCCTCTGAAGATGTCTTGAATAAAGACGAAAGCTAAGGTACTCCGTTGTTTCCATTTTCCCGTGTGATTTTATCAAGATTTATCTTATCCACGTTTTCATTGTGGATTTTCATAAAATATATAATATATATATATATATATATATCAAGATAATAATATATATATAATATCAGAGATATATAATATATATATATATATATATATATATATATATATATATATACGATATATAATATAATATATATATATATATATATATATACGAGTATATATATATATATATATATATATATGATATATATATATATATATATATATAATATATAATATATATATATATATATATATATATATATATAATGTTATGCCGTCTCTTAATTTAATTAAATATCCAGGTTCTAGGCGTAACCAAACAAAAATGTGAAGTAAATTAAAAGGGAATAAAAATAAATAAAGTAAACCTTTAAGAATTTAATTAATTAAATATTAACACAATAAAGAGCCTCGTAGGCTGTCACAACAAACTGATTCACCATCGAAACTTTTAAGACACAAATGATACTAAACATCGAAACCTCAAAAGAATAAAAATAAAGCATTGGATTACGTTAACGCTGCATAAACATATAAAACTAACACTGAAATTAACTAACGTGAAACAACACTGAATTACTTAAATGTAACGAAGCAAATACTGATGGACATAAATAGAGATATAAATAGGTACTCACATAGATATACCACATTGGTGGCGACAGGAACAACACAAATAAATTAAGTATAAGTAACAGGTGACGAGTGTCACTCAAAGGATGTAAACTGTATGACAAGAGGACTGAACTAACTCCGTCAGTTGGTGGGTCCTATATATAAGGTCGGTTCCCGCCACGCGAAAGGAGCTGCCATGCACAGGCCAACCAGCTTATTGCAGACTCCTTATTTTCTTATGTTCTTATGTTTTCCTCTATCTCTCTCTATCTCTCTCCTGAACTGCTCCAGCTGACTTAGCAGAGTTGCCAGGGGGTCATCTTTCCTCACACACAGTCCCTCTTCCCCCACATCACAACGACCCTTTGCGGCCATTTCATATGGTCACTAACACGAGCACTTAGGGGCACGTCCTTCTCCAAGCTAGGCCAGATCGCCTAGATGTCTTCATCACCCGAGCCATGCGTGTCTCAGACCACTGTGACACAGATCATCAGGTTGTCAGAGCCAAAGTCTCCCTTCACGTCGCCCCGAAACGGCGAAGGTAACAAGCCTCCAAAAGAGGTTTTAACACCAAGCGACTGGAGGATCCAGCATTAGCATATGCTTTCAGAGAGCAACTCGACGATGGGTTGAATAACATCCCATGAACCACCAACCTAAATCCTTGGCCAGATCGAAAGAAAACACCAGGATTGGCTTGATGATAATGACCCAGAAATCGAAGTACTCGCCAATAGTAAAGGTGCTGCTTTCACAGACTGGCAGAACAACTCTCAGTCTTGAACGAAAGCTGATACCTTCCATGAGAATAAAGTGACGGCCAAGTGCGAGCTTTGCAAACTAATGGACGAATGGTGGAAAAATAAAGCGTGTGAAACGCAAGTTGCGTGAATTTCTCAATTCCACTAAGCTAAAACAATATATGGCAAATTATTCACTACGCAGCCCCCCCCCCCCCCCCCCCCGTCCACTCATCCGACTTTAACTCTCAAATTAAAGATAAAGAAGGCATCAGTCAGCTCTGGAAAAAGCACTACCTTTCGCTGCTCGATGGAAACACTTTTGTGGATGTCCTGAATACCCAGCAAGTCCCTCAGCACCCAGAGCTAACCCACCTCAGCCCTCATCCATCCTGAAATGAGGCAGCTACTGCCATCAAGCACATGAAGAATAATCAAACCACAGGACCTGATTTTAATCCCACCCGAGGTGTATAAAGCAGGAGGACCTCTGCTTACCAGCATTCTCCACTCTCTCTTAGAGAATATATGGGAGAAGTAGGAAATCTCCGAAGATCTAAAAGACGCCTCCGTCGTCAATATTTTAAAGAACAAGGGAAACTGGTCACACTGTGGCAACTACATCGGACGTCATCACACACTTAACCCAAAATGCGACCCATCTCGCGGATGACGTCATCAGGCGGACCCCCTAGCTACCTCCTCTACCTCTCACCCGTTATAAACAGAACATTTTTAGGTGTTATCTCAGTATCTCACATAGAAAATTAAACTAGTATAGTGTGTCATCTTGCATATAACTCTAGCTATGGACACTATTGAGTACAGTGGGTGGTACAGAAAAGGAAAAGCTAAAAAAAAAAATTGTCATTTCAATTTTAGCTGTCTTTAAATAAATGCAGCTTACGTTAGGGTTATTATAACTATATGTACAGTTGTCTACAGGAGACCCTTTCCTCCCGCCTGTGTCTTATTATATTAATAATGTAGATATGAGGTGACAAGGGAAATGGCATCACATGACAAGTGTTGCTGCCACCGACACCAGATTATAAGGGGAAGTGGTAGTTATGTCAGGTAATCATAGGTGTTGCCTCCTCTTACAGATGTGAAGTGAGGTGGCAGGAGTTATGACATCACATGGCAAGGGTTACCTTCCTGACACCTTTTGTCTACATTTTTAACATGATGAGCACAAAATGGAGGAAAGGATATCCTGTAGGTCACTCTACATAGAGTTATAACTCTCTCTCTCTCTCTCTCTCTCTCTCTCTCTCTCTCTCTCTCTCTCTCTCTTTTTTGTTAATAGTTGCAGACAAGTCAGAGGTTGTCATCATAGACATATGTGCTGAGAGAAGAAGCCAAAAGAGGATTGTACTTGATGTACAGTAGCGGAAAGTTTGCTCTCCGTGATAAATTGAGTCACAGGAATAAGTCTTCGAACTGAATTATTCTGATTATTTCGTCTCGTCAGGGCTTGATGTTTTACTTTATTTGGGGTCGATACTGCTTCAGTTTGGGAGGAAGCAAACCTTTGACCTCGACTATACTGCAAGAGAAAGAACCCGAGGAAGAGAGACAAATTCTGGTCACTGAGGATCTACAACGTCAACTGGATGATGTAAGGAAGGAGAGAAATGCATTTCTCATTGAAAAAAAAAAGCCTGGGAGACGCAAAGGATTTATTTGCATGAGCAGATAGAAAATGCTATTATTGAAGCTACTGCTGCTATTACTAAAAATATTCTTAGTAGTTATTTTTCATCTTCCCAAGTGATTTTTTTCTTGACTGGTATTCCTGTAATATACTTGCCTGATAAAAGTAAATTTCCCTTCCCGTGTCAATACACTGCATCGTTGGATTTCTAAGCTCGATGTAGAACCAGTTGTGTTGCCTGCAGTTCTGCAACTGCTGTACCATAAATGTGAATCTATGGATGGCCATGAAAGTCTACGTGCTTTATCCATTGATGAAACAAGCGTCAGTGTAACCCTTGTCATGGGATGTCATAACTCCTGTCACCTCATTTTACACCTGCAAGCAGAGGCAACACCTGTGATCACCTTCCCTAACTACCACTCCCCTTATAATCTGGAGTCAGCGGCGGTAACCTTGTCATGTGAGGTCATAGCTCCTGCCACATCATATCTACATTATTAATATAATGAACGCAATAGGGGGGGAAAGGATATCCTGTAGGCAACTGTACAATATAGTTATGATTAACCTATCTTAAACTGCACTTATTTAAATACAAAGCTAAAACTGAGATTCATTGTTTTTCTTTTAACCTTTCCTTTTCTGTATCACCCACTGCACCCACTGGCTAGAGTTTCATGCAAGATGAGACACTCTACTAGTATTATTTTCTATGTGGGATTCTGAGATAACACATTACTATATGTGGAATCTTAAAATATTCTGTTTATAAGGGTGAGAGGTGAGGGGCTCGTGGGTCCTTCTGATGACATGAGCAAAGCTCCACCCACCTGCAGGTGGGATGACCTCCTCTTCTTTTGACCTTGGTCCGTATCTGGCATAATTATCGCTCGAGTCTTCAAAAACAGACCTCTTGGCTGAAAACTTCCTCCCAGAATCTGAATGTGGCTTTAGAACATCACGGGGCACCACTAACATGGTCTTTGCTGTCAGCTAGATACAGGAAAAGGGCAGTGAATAGCATCGTGATCTGTACATGGCCTTCATGGACTTTACTAAGGCCTTCGACTCGGTCAACAGGGAAGCCACCAAAATTCATCGCCATTGCGAGGCAACTCCACGATGGCATGAACGGTAGTGTCTTACACAGTGCAATGGCACCCAGTCTGAGTTCTTCCCCATCTTAAAGAGGGTAAAACGAGGATGTATAATAGTACCAACTCTCTTTTTCCATTTTCTTGGCTGCCTGCCTTACTCGTGCAGGTGCCAATTCAGCCGGCGGGATGGACATCCAGTACCGGATGAAGGAACTTTTCAATATAAGACGACTCCACGCAAAAGCAAAGGTGACGGCCGCTTCCATCACTGAACTTGTGTATGGTTAGGTTAGGTTAGGTTGGGTTAGGTTAGGTGTCAATACTTTCAAGCTAACCCCTACTGCATACAGAGGCAGACAAGCGCCAGCGCCGGAAAGACGCCGCCGCTGTTCTTTTAGCACTAGATGTAGCCCTCCACACGTGCAGCATCTGTGGACGAATCAGCCGGTTCCGTAACAGCCTCTCGAGTCACCTCAGAGCTCGGCAACGAAGGTGACATCTTTAATGCCTCATATCATTGCATTATAGCTGGATGATCGTCATACTCGATTGCGAGTGACAGGAAAGTACACGTAGTGTGTGAGTGTGTATGCGTGATTGCGTGAGTGTGTGCGTGTGTGTGTGTGTGTGCGTGTGTGTGTGTGTGTGTGTGTGTGAGACCCTCTGTTAATAAAATGTTTCAGAAATTGATGAAACAATGTCAATACAATTTACTGATGGAAGTTATATGACATGAAAAACACTTTGTGGTGGGGAGTGTCACACTATATTAGTCAGGGATACAAGTAAACTGATGGGGATAATATAGGAAACGTACTCGTGAGCAACTATTCCACACAGTGCTGTAGTCCAGGATATATTATATATTATGGAGTGTCAGACATTCTTTAATATATGGGGTATATATATATGAACTGTTAGACATTATATATATATATATATATATATATATATATATATATATATATATATATATATATATATATATATATATATATATATCTTGATAAAATCACACGGGAAAATGGAAACAACGGAGTACCTTAGCTTTCGTCTTTATTCAAGACATCTTCAGAGGCAACTGCATTACATGGACAGAGAGAGGCTTAAATATACAGGGTGACCTAAAAACATGAGGTCAGGTCAAAATGATGACATCCACTAATCCCCACACCAACACACACGTAGAGGAGCTTAAGAGAAGGGTGGTGACGTGACTAGTCAAGTCAGGTCAGAAAAAAAAAAGGGGACCCACAAAATAACTATCATACATCTAGATCCAAGGTTTTTAAAGCATTTTTAACCTTGGGCCACTGACAAATAAATTTATGTAACATATTATCAGTTTTGAACTGACCATCACTAAGGTTTATTGATTTTAATTCCTTAATCAAACTAGCTTCAACAAGAAGTCTTTCTGTGACACAAGATGATTTGAAAACTTCTAAGCTTTTTTCCCAAGCAATGGGGTGATTATTATTCCTAACATGAACGAACAAGGCACTGCTTTCAGATGCAGTTCTAATATTATACTTATGTTGTTTGATTCTGAGCTGCAGTGTTTTTCCTGTCTGACCTACATAATTACAATTACATTTGCTACATGGAATACAATAAACACTACCATTTACATTCAAACTTGGGCTATTCCTTATTAACATATTAGTAATGGTTGAGTCATACTTGAAAACAACATTAATATTTAGAAGCTTGAGGGACCGAACTAACGGGACAAATTCATTACGATAGGGCAGAGTCAAAATATTCTTAAGTGTAGGAACTTGTCTGGTTTGAGAGGAATGAAAGGATTTTTTAGCCCTATTAAAACAACGATCAACAAACACAGAAGGGTACCCAAGTTTATGTGCAATAGAACGAATGTGTTTCAATTCATCGTCAATAAATTCAGAGTCACAAATACGCAGACATCTTAAGAACATAACAGAAAAAACTGACATTTTGGTAGACTCAAGGTGATTCGATAAAAAGTGAATGAAACTGTCTACCTGTGTGGGCTTTCTATATACCTTGAATTTATAGTTTTGGCCATTTCTCATGATAAGCATATCAAGAAATGGAAGGGATTCATTTATTTCTCTTTCAATTTTGAACGTGATACTGGGGACAATATTATTAAGTTTGTCTAAAAATTCAAATGGGTCACTGTTTATAGGCCAAAGACAAAGAACATCATCTACATATCTATACCATGGAGGAATAAAGTCCACTATATTGGGTAGTAATCTAGACTCAAAAAACTCCATATAAATACAAGCTAGAGGAGCAGAAAGACAATTACCCATGCTCATACCAAATATTTGCTTGTAGAACTTCCCATTTGCACTAAACACATTGTCAGTTACGCATAACTCTATCAATTTCAGGAAAGTATCATGTTCAATAGTTAAATCTAGCAGTTGTAATTTATCTTTAAGAAATGAAAGTAAGTCTTTGACAGGTACTCTAGTGAACAGTGAATTTACATCAAAACTTATTAATTCGCAAGGTTCGTTGTGTTTCTTGAGTTTATCAATTAAATCACTGCTATTGCGTATATGTGAATTAGAAATTTGGCCTGTAAGAGGGGATATCATCTTTACCAGCCACATGTGTTTAGTGCAAATGGGAAGTTCATTGTGGATTTTCATAAAATATATATATATATATATATATATATATATATATATATATATATATATATATATATATATATATATATATATATATATATATATATATATATATATATATATATTGGACAGGGAAGCCAGGCACTTAACTCAAGTTTTATCTCAAAGTGTTATTCACAACACTTCCCTGGAGAGCCTCTCAATATATTTTCTGAGACCTTAACTGTGTATATACCTGCTTCGATAAAAAAACAGAAAACGCCAAGAGGTGTTTACATCAAGCTCTGCCACTTAAAGAGCTCCAGAAGCTAATTAGAACAATTAGTGTGATACCAAAACAGCTGTCACACTTGGTGGTAAACGGTGAGACAAATACTAAAAACTAGTGCAGTACTCTAAGTGAATCATCATCAAACAAAGCATTTTCAAGAACAATAAGTGAACAGTGGTTATAAACACTTTCAAAACGTATACACAGAAATCCAGTGGCAGCAAAGATAATATAAAGACTTGCTGACATAGTAGTCATCCCCTCAGCACCAGCTCATAGCTCATGGTGACCCGATTGGAGCCGACATCAACCGAGCTACCCGAGTGTTGTCTTATAGTCCCAATCAGCAAACAGCCAGCCAACCAGACCGCCAGCCAACCAGCAGCCAGCACTACAACACAGGCGTATACTAGGAAGGTTGTCATTATGATTCCAAACAAGCAAGCAGACTCTTGCTTAAACAATCAAGCTTCTCACGTGCACCAGAAAGGTCAACCCCAGCTTGATCGCCACAAGAAAGGTCAGCCCAAGGTTGATCATAGCAAGAAAGGTCAGCCCCATGTGATCGCCGCAAGAAAGGTCAGCCCCCAGGTTGATCACAACAAGCCGTGTGACGTCATCTTTCCCAGAGTAGAACGTTGTAGTGGCTCCTCTCCCCTACAACTTCCAACTGAGCTCCGGCCGCACTCCGACCAGCCAATCAGCGTACAGCGAATCGAATCGAAAAATGGTAGTGACAGGGGGGAAGGAGGTTCAGGGGAAGAATAAAGGGAGGATTGAATTGAATTTTAGGAGGAGAGAACAGATGCAATGGCTAAACACCGCTTGCGTGAGGGATTTCAAGATGGAGGCAGCAGCAACCCGGCTGGACGCGGCTGGGAGGCGACAAGACTCAGCCAGGCTAGCGTCAGGTCAAGCGTCAGGTGCGTGTTGGGTTGGGCAATGGATGTTCAGTGCTTGGTCGGCTTGATTGTGTGTGGAGGTGATGTCTTGGTCTTCTTAGCTTGATGTCGATTTTCTTCTCACTCTCCTCCTCTTCTTGCTCTCTTGAAGTGTCCATTCGTTTGTGTTTGGGTCTTGTTGTTTGTCTTCCTCGTGTAAGTCCTCATAGGTGTGGAAGAAGTCTGAGAGGGTGAGGTTGACCACGTGGGCTTCAGCTCCACGGGCCACGTGGTGTTCTTGGTTCTGTGTGGTGGGCGTCTTCTCTTGAGTTTTCTTTTCTGCTGGTTTTTTCTTTTCTTGGTTTTTCTTTTCTGCTGTTTTTTTTCTTTTCTTGGGAGCGTACAGCAAGGAGGGCCTCTTTGTAGCTCAGTTTCTTCTCAAGACGAGCCTTGGCTACCCTGCATTCCTCCTTCCATTTGGGGCAGGTCCGATCGGCGGAGGAGTGTGGGCCACCACAAGCAGCGCATTTTTTTACTGTGTTGGGGCAGACCGTGTAGCGGTGTCCAGGGCTGCCACACATGGAGCAGGTGTCCTCCTGCGCCTCACACTTGTTTACAGTGTGTCCATAGTGCTGGCATTTGCAACACCGACTCGGTCTGCAGTAGGGCTTGACTGGCACAGTTACCCACGCAAGTTGAGCCTCCTCGGGTAAAGTGGAGTGGTGTCCGATGAGGGCAGTGGTGTCGGACAGCTTCTTCACTACTTGAAGTTGCCCCTTGAGGAGCTCACCCAGCTCTGCTTGGTCCATGTGGGCAATTTCAGCGTGGGAGATTACTCCCAGCTTCAAGTTGTCCCGCATGTAGATAATCATTTTAAATGGAATGCCGTTGATGTCTGGGATCTCCGCGAGTTGTACTGGCATGCCCTTCTCGACGAAGGTGATCTTGATGTCTCCATGGAGCTTTAGACGTCCCACCTTGGTAACCCCCTCGATCCCATTAGCTTCAAAGAACTTCTGGAGAACTAGGAGGTTTAGTTTCTTAGGGCAGGTCGGCGTATCCGGACGTATCCGCGCCACGTTAAGAAGCTACGCCGAGAGACTAGGTCTATGCAGAGGATGCAGGGGTACGATCGCCGACCTAGTCTCGACCATCAACCTCCAGTTCAGGATCAGAGCGTTTCACACCTTACGCTTGAGCCGCTGTGATTGGTCCTCTCGCTACGCGCACCCCAGATCCAGATCCTGGTAAATTGTATAAATCCGGCCATCACTCCTGAACCAGGCGATAGTAAAGCCAACCTCCAGAAGGAGGACCTCAAAAAAATAACTCTCAGAGCCATAGCCACCGAGACACCGGCTGATGCAGCATCATACTTCACAGACGGCTCGGTGGACCCAAAACATCATAGATCCGGAGCGGCCTTCTACACCCAAGGTCAGACCCTCAAATGGAGACTTTCCAATGACTGCTCCACCCTACAAACAGAACTGGTAGCAATCTTAAAGGCCCTACAACACGCTGCAACACAACACAACAAGCCCACCATAATTCACACGGACTCGAAATCGGCCATGCAGGCGCTGCAACACACTCAACCAAGAGACAACGTCCACATCATCACCTCGATCCTCGCACAGCTACAGGAATTCCAAAGCCAAAACCGACCAGTCGTCTTACACTGGATTCCCAGTCATGTAGGGATCGGAGGAAACGACGTGGCAGAGGAAGCAGCCAAGGCAGCTACACGTTCTAGTAGCGTACACATCCAAGTTCCAGCAAGTGTGCAACAGATCAAGAATCACCTCAGAAAGACCAGCAAGCTCCACATCAAAAAGAGCTTCCTTCATGCACTCAACGCCGGGTCCCAATCAGCCAAATGGTATCTGGCGGCCACAAAAGGGGAACCACCGTTCGCTGACAAGAAAACTCCAAGACAAACCCAAGTCAGCCTTCATCGACTACGACTAGGGTACAAGTGCTCCTGGCAGATGATCGGTAATGACGTCATGGATTGCACCTACTGTCAGGAGCCTGCAGCCAACCCACTTGAACACTATCTCCTCGACTGTGAGGTCACACAAAGCCTCCGAAACAGAACTCAAATCTCCCAAGAAACACACACAACACCAGCGGCCACCCTAACCCGAAAGGCCCATACAGACCACATTCACCACCTACTCCGGGTCATCACACGATACCCACCACCCAGATAGCTTAGAAAGCATCCTCTCCCAGCAAGTGCGGACCCCAGTTCGGGGGGCGCGCCACTCCGAAACTGACCACATCCAAGAGCTGGGGTTGGTGGTAAGCGTCCACTGATCGGGGGTCCGCTCACACTTGCAACCTGCAGTATCCTTCCAATCTGCAGGTGGGACCACCTCTAATCCCAATCCGGTCTGGCTGCTCCTGGAGCTCCAGCCGGAACCACCAAACGGGCCGCCTATAGGCAAAGGCCCGTGTCGGACTACGGTCCGACAATCTCAACAACAACAACAAACCCAGAGAGGACATTCTACACTCAGCTACTGGACCAGCAACATCTCTCTCAGCTCCTCACCTAGTCACTCCTAAGCACTGCGCTGTACAACAATATATATATATATATATACAGAAAGCGCATTGTGAGTTTCTGTCCTACCTCATTCCTGAGTGGATACATCTACTGTACATGTACGTACGTTTGTGTGCCCATACAACTAAAGAGAATTGACAACTGGCCACATACCGTGCACTACAACGTCGTCGAGTTCTGACGTCACCACCTGGCGATGAAACTCTACCGACTCTTCAGTTAGGTAGATCACAAACAAGCATTATTCTTCAGACTACACAAACACAGGTGAACTTCAAGAAGTCTTCACACTTAGTCAATATAAAATAAACTATATGCTCAACGGCCTAAAAGCAAAACTAAATAAACACATTTATAAAGTAAGAGAGGATTCACACAAAGTTTATATACTTTTAATAATTTTAATTGTCTTTCTCTTCATTTCCATAACTCATTATACATACCTTTGTATTACTCCTTGAGTCGGCAACTTATCGACTGTTATGCTGCAAGTGAAGTGATACATATCCCTATTTATGGACCCTCTTCCAAACATTTTGGGTTTCAAACAGGAAATTAGTGACAGACTCAGATAGTCAGACATCTACAGATTAACAGGAGCTAGTGGCAACTGCTAGTGAAGAATTACCACAAATTCGCCGAACAGAGTTTACACCTACTGAATCCTTAAGTAGCTGTGAAAATTTCATAGATTCTCAAGTCGAGGACTTACACAGTAGACAACTTAGGCCAGGTAACACTTACCCCTTACCGTTACCTGTTAACAATGCTAAGTCTTTAACTAATACAGCAAAAATGGCAACTGGTGGTTCTACTAACCCAGAGACCTCATCGGTCTGTCAAACTGTAAAAATACTTCCAAATAACAACAAGTTACAATAATTTATTGCAGAAGATGCAGGTAATAATGCCTTAACATTTATGCGTGAATGCGAAAACATAATGCAAAACAATTATGGTAATAACGATCGGGATAAAATTCCTTACGTCAAAAGCAATATAAAAATCGGTCGTAAGGCACATAGAATGAATAATGCCTCAGCCTTTGATGACGAAACCCTTGAGTATCAAACCTATAGGAAACATTTTATTTCCCTTTTCTGGTCAGGAATAAAAAAAGTGCGCTTACTTGGATTTTCCTAATGGCAGAGCGTACGTACAAGTACCAGTGTGTTTGCTCACAATGCACAAGAAGCACCGGCTTTAGCCGGACACACTATGATTGATCACAAAACTTACATGCCATCCTCAAATTGGTTTAATGATGATGGAAAATAACTCGGAAAAATTACAACAAGATCATTGAGTCCCAACAGTTTATCACGATGCGACATGAAACTACACGCAAAGCAGCCAGAAAGAAGGAATATAAACTATGGACTAAGCTTGTAGATTACTTGGAGGAAATTTTTGATTTGGTGGAAACTACTCCTTGGGCTCTGTTAGTAGCACCCGTAACCAATTTCTAAGGAACAACCACAAACTACCACAGTAACCAAACCCAAAAAGGGACCTTTTGCAAAATCTGCACACGTAAGTGACAGGCCACAGCTAATTGTTGGTTTGGAAGACCAGAGAACAAAAACACATCTATCCTGCGGCAACATCAAGGGAACGGATATTCCCTGAACTCTAAATATCCAGAGTATCCTACTAAACAAAAAAGTCATAAGGACACTACATAGCAAATAAAATGCCTCCGAACAAATGATGTTTACTACATGAGTACCCATACCATAATAGAGAAGACTGCAAGAACCTACAGCGCATGAAGCAAGAGAGTGCAAAACGACGGTAGACATGTATCAGCCTTCGGGGGAAGATGAGCGCATCCAGGCAACACTATCTGGGGTAGCGTCAACGGTGCAAGAAAACAACGCTTCCGTCACCGGCTCATTAATCGCCGCATTAAACAAAGTGGAGGTGTTTACTGTACCAGTGAAAATAGGTAACAATCAGTTGTCCCTAGACATGGATACGGGAACCTGTGCTAATGTTATCTCATTGGCGTCGTTCAATGAACTCAAGCGACGATATCTTCCTAATAAGTGGCCAATAAAACATACAGACATTCCTCTGTCCGGTGTGTCAGGAATCCAATTAGACATAGTGTGGGTGACAGCACTCTCAATCCATTTTGTCGGCCCAGTAAAACTTCTGGCGGATTTCTACATATTAAAGGCATTCTCTTTGCCAGCGGATGGGTTCATCGGTCTTTCCTCACTTCAGCAGAACAACATCAATGTTCAGGCAAGAAATCACACGATAACGCATAACTGTGTAACTTACTATGCGATACAAACTTCACATTCATTGCTTATCTCGGGTGTTCGTGTAATAACTGCCTCGACAGGCGAAAGGGAATTCTATCGCACAGAAACTATTAGTTAAGGAGTCACTCCGTGAAACTCCACCTAGTAGCTCAAAAGACATTCGGGATGAGAGCGGCAAGAACTGGATTTTAACACCTACTGTGTCAACTAGTGTACAACGCTTACATGGCCAGGAACTAACTAGAATCACAGAAAGATTACCAAATGTGAGTGAAGGACCAGATGTTGTGTGTCTGAGTGAAAGTGTACCCGTGAAAAGCATGTCACATGAGTCTACATTAAGCACAGTTAGATCAAGTAGTTTTAGAGATGTCCTTGTTTTCAATAAAACTGGGGGACCTATAACTTTAAGAACGAGATGATGTTTGGGCAATTTCCTTGTTTACGACAAGCCTTCGACAGAGTCCCCCCACGAACGACTAATAAGAAAAGTGGAGGCTCATGGCATTAAAGGAAAAATTCTAAAATGGATTAGGGCTGGTTACAGGACAGGAAACTGCGAGTGAGCATTAACGGCACTAAATTCCATTGGAGCAACGTCACTAGTGGAGTTCCCCAAAGTTCAGTACGCTGACCATTATTATTTATTATATACATAAACGACATAGATATCGGCGTAGACAGCAACATAAGTAAATTTGCTGATGACACTAAAATAGGGCGTGTAATTTAATCTGACGATGACTCGGCAAAACTACAGGAAGATCTAGAAAAATTTTCGAATGGTCTGAAAAATGGCAGATGAGATTCAATGTGGACAAATATAAAGTACTCAGTACAGGAGATGTAAACAGGGAAACCAGATACCAGATGAACAACGATGCCATTGTGGAATCCGACTGCGAGAGAGATTTAGGGGTAATGATAAGTAGGAATTTTAAGCCAGGTAAGCAATGTGTATTTGCTCGAAACAAGGCTAATAGAGTACTTGGGTTCATACAGAGGAGTGTTAGTTACAAGACTAGTGAGGTCATCTTAAAACTATATTTTGCGCTTGTGAGACCCCACTTGGATTAGGCAGTTCAATTCTGGTCATCGTATTGCAGAATGGATATAGAATCCTTGGAAGGAATTCCGAGGAGAATGACAAGACGAATCCCCAGCATTAGGATCCTTGAGTACAGAGACAAGTTAAAGCTTCCTAATTTGCACTCCCTCGAGAGACAGAGAGTGAGGGGCGATATGATCGAGGTGTATAAATGGAAGTCAGGGCTGAACAAAGAAGACGTTACAAAGGTACTGAAACTATCCAACCAGGAGCGAACTCGTAACAATGGGTTTAAATTAGACAAATTTAGATTTAGGAACGAAATAGGTAAACATTGGTTGGAAAATAGCGTAGTGGATGAGTGGAACAAGTTACCAAATATCATCATTAACTGGAATACGCTGGATGGATTCAAACGTAGGTTGGATGGATATATGAGCAATAGGGGTTGGGTGTAAATGGGACCTCCCAGTATGAGCCAATTAGTACAGCGGCATAGCCAAACAATTGTGCATTTTATGATGAAAGCATTAACTTTGGCACAGATATAGAGTAATACATGGTGAATATTTTCAGATATGGAACCACTAGAAACTCATCCTCTGTGGGCGCCATATTGAATTTCAAGATGGCCGCCGTTCAGGATACGCTAAACTATGTATTTCTGTTTTTACGGTTGCATATTTCATTCCAATGCAACAATATACATAATCCGGGTTACGAAAATCATTTGTTATAGTTTTCTAAGTTTATTACAATGAAAAAGGCAAGTAAAAGTATTACACTGGAAAATTAACATACAAATTTTCCGAACTCCCCAAACTTAAAAAAAAATTCTGAACATTCGGCTATTGGGGCCGAATCTCTGTAGATATTTGGTCTTAACAGCCACCTTAACATGCACAAAGTCCAGTGCATTTAAGTGCAGATTTTTTGCACCTACACTTGCCACCGCAGTGTTTTCTGCAACCGCAAGAGATGAGCTCGTGGCATGACTTTGACACTTCAGAGAGTGTGGTCCAGAGTCGCTCCAGCTCATCACCCGACTTCATCCAACCCCAGTCACATGGTGATGGCAGACTGTTAAACGCTATTGCGGCCTGTCCCCAGATATGTCCAGCCTGATAAGCAGCTCTCTTTATGTGCTGCTCCAGAGCTGCTCGTGTCGGTGGGAGATCCTCCAGTGATCATGATTTTCTTGAAAACAGTTTCTTTCTCAGCATGTTCACGTCACAGCATGTGCTCGTACGGTCATAGATCATCGCGATGAATCTCTCCAGTATCGACAGGACACCATCAGGCGGCTCACTTGGGGTGGAAGCCAGACTGAGAAAGGCGGTTGTTACTTCCGGAAATGCATTCCATGTGGCCCAGGCTGTCTTCTTGCTATGACCTGCAAAGGCAGATACCGTGTTGCAGCCCTTTATTGCGTGAAACACTGGAAGAGCTCTCGAAGTCTCAGGTCCCAGGGCCTTTGCAATCTGATGTGCTGCGATGTAACGTCGATTCTTTCCTGTGCCAAAAGTAAGCCATAGTTCATCTAGTACCTCACTCCGTTCAATCGCTAGAGCATCTGCAAGGATGACAGCATCTGTATCGACGGTACGAATGAGTATTCGCCGATGACCACATTCCAAGGCATCAGCTTCATGAACCATCATCCTAGTGTCGGCCTCTTCGTGGTTGCATGGTGCCAAGTTGGCAGTGTCCTTCCGGGGTGGAACAGTGAGTACCTGTTTCTTGTCTGTGACAACCAGCTGTTTACTTTCTTTGACAACCAACTGCATAACCTGTTCTGACTGGAAACTGAAGAGTTCCTCTTTGTTGTCACTGTTGCGGAGAAAGTTTTGCCAGTTACTAGGTAGAGGACCAGAGGCAGTGATGCGTCTTCGAATGCCCTTGCCACGGTTACATCTTACTGTTGCTTTTAGACTCCCAGATTTCAGGTAGCAATTCCATACCAGGTCAAGTCGAGTTCGATATTCAATAGAGGGAATGAATACAGCTGTGCTGTATTCTTGAAATGTCCTAATGCCTCCTGGCTTCAACATTTCCACAACGGCAGGTCCATCGAGTATAATTGAGGTGACATGTGGAGCGTCAGTGATCTTGTCAGCAAGCTGTTCAAGGGGTGTGAGTAAGTCGGTCTTCTTGCTGAAGCGGAGTTTCCCATTACTGGAGAGTGCTGGTTAATAGGCCCGGTTTTCATGCTTGAAGAATTCGTCCAAATCACCCTCTCTTGTTTGACAGGCTATGTAGAGCCTGGAGAAGAGTCCACAGTCGTCTTTTGCGAAGGCTAGTTGCTGCTTACTCCTAGTTGGAGACTTGGATTTCATAGAACTGAATAGTGTTAGCTTGTAGAGCTTAATAGTGTCACCAATAGGCTTAGACTTGTCTTCAAGGCGTTCTCTTACATATGAATGGAATTGTTCTCGTCCAAGCTTGACAACATTTTGCACACTATTCACGGCTTCTGGACGCAAGATTTCCTTTATATGAAGAACCATTCTGTCAGCAATTTCTTCCCATTTCTTCCATGACAAGTGTAAGTGCTTTCACATCCTGAAGAAACTTATCCTGCGTCGTGTTGGTTTGCTCATGATTGTGGAAGTTAGCCTTGGTTTGCTCAGCTTTCGGCGATGATTCAAATTCAGCCAGTTGACGTATTATGGGTTCATCGAATGCCTCTGAACCCCCTTTTCTTATTTCCTATAGCCTATTATTTCCCTATGATTCGCAGTATTAGACAGTCTCATAGACTAAGACAGTAACGTGGTGAAACCTGAATTTTTTCCTGGATCCGCCCCTGATTTATAGCGGCCACTCAAATCCAGTATCGAGTGGGTCCATATCTGAAAATATTCATATACCATTACTCCATCGCTGTGCCAAATTTGGTGCTTTCATCATTAAATGCACAATTGTTGTGAAAATTGTAGCTATGCCGCTCCACTAAATAGTCCCGCTGCAGTTTCCTCCATTCTTATATTCTTATGTTCTTATGCAGCTAAGACCTCTGTGCAAGGTTTCACAGTTACCATTGATCGGCTCACAGCTGATTTAGTGAATGCAGGTTTAGGTCGTGCAGCTGCACAACTGTTGCAAGTTGGTCGTTTTACATATAGCTGAAACTGACTATCACATAACTCCTATCTTTCAGGAGCATAACTTGGAATATTATTACCCCTTATTGGGAGCATCCTTAATGCATGAGGAAATACTAATACACATTCCGCTAAAATCACAGAAGAAGTTTAATGCATGGCATTTAGAACTAATAGTGGTTTCAGAAGATTTTCGATAGTTGCTGTGACTAAACATGAAGTCCTAAATCATTGTAAATCAACATACTTTCACTTACATGTATGTCCTGCTTATGCTTTCGCTTTCACCCAGGATGCAGAAGCTACTTATGAACTAACCAAAAAGAAAAAACTACTGCTTCTACAGCCCTGCAGCAATGTGCATACACTCCAATAACTCAAGGGTTAGTGTTTCACGTGCATATCAATAATGTGCAATATTTTTTTGTTCTAATGGAAATCAATGTAATTTTCATATGTCAGGGTGTACTGTAGGCAAACATTTAGTAGTGGAAGGTTATCATATAGCACCAGACTATTGTGAGCTCAGCAGTAATGCAATCATAACCTTGCCTACTCACTATGTCTTGCATTTGTATCAAACATTACTTCTGTACTGGTACCCATACCAGTTTTACTGAATATCAATTTCAGCAGCCTTCACATTGTCTTTGATAAGCTTAAACTTCTGTTTTGCATTAATGAAACACAGTTTCCTGCATTACAGGATTCTCTTCCTTTTTATTCATCTTCTGGAGTAATCCTACCTGGTTTCATCAATCCTGCCATTATATTTGTCATTTCCTTGGTAGTTATGATATTTTGTTACAGGGAAATGCCATCTAGGTACACAATAGTTTCTAAGAAAACTTTCCGAAAGGCATTGGAAAAGCATGTGCAAGGTGCAACAGTTTAGCTAAAGCACACTTTATTGTAACATGGTTAAGAATACCTAGGATTTAACCCACGAGGGTTGCCGTGCAATGTAACAGAACTTTTGCTTTATATAAATATTTACCTAAATGAATAACACCAAGTTATTCACCAAGTTATTCACGACTCTGGAGAACTTGGCCTGCATTTATATCAAATGTCGAGCGCGCGACCATCTGATTTAGCAAACAACTGGCTCACTCTCTCACGCCCAGAGAAGGCAGTTCACTTACTATCATTGGTCAGGGAAACCAGGCACTTAACTCAAGTGTTATCTCAACGTGATATTCACAACACTTCCCTGGAGAGTCTCACAATATATTCACTCAGATTGTACCTGTGTATATACCTGCTTCGATAATAAACAAGAAGTGTTTACATCACGCCCTGCCACTTAAAGAGTTCCAGAACTTAATTAAACCAATTAGTGTGATACCAAAACAACTATCACAAGACATTATATAATATAGTGGTTTACAGTATATGAATTATTCGGCACTATATAGCAGGGGTGGCCAACTTTTTGTGTGATGTGAGCTACTTTTTCCAGTTACCCTGACGCGATCTACCAGCCTAATATTCACCCATTGACCATAAAATACGCAGATTCGTAGAGAGAGAGAGAGAGAGAGAGAGAGAGAGAGAGAGAGAGAGAGAGAGAGAGAGAGAGAGAGAGAGAGCAAACAAATAATATTTTTCAATAATTGTTATGATATATTGTTAACATGACAAAATCATAAACTTACTTTACTAATGAGATGGTTAGCACTGCATGTTGTCTGCCAGCTTTGTGTAATTAGGACTGCAGGCGGTGACTGCTAGCCTCAAGCAAGCATCCAGGTGTTCATCTGGCATTGTTGATCGGTATCTGGATTTAATGTGTTTCATGTGTGAAAATGTTGATTCACAAAGGTTGGTTGATCCAAAAAATGCTGTGAGGTACGTGGCACTTTTTCTGACATTGGGATATTTTTCTTCACTGAGAAGGTTCCAGAAACTTCCTCCTGTTGCCCTGGATGTGATCTGAGTATCATTTTTAAACTTCAGAAGCTCATTTTCGACTTCAGATATGTCCATGTTAAATACTGATTCCATTCTAGATGCACTATCTTCAACATTTGTGATTTTACCAAATGGAAAACACATATATGTTGCAACAGGTTCTATTGTTGTTATATCTTGGAGCCGTCTGTCAAAATATGAGGCAAGGTTTTGCACCTGTTCAATATATCGAGCACTGCCAAACTGGTCACAGTCTTTTCCTTGGTTCTCTAGTTCAGACATCATATTTTTGAAGTTTCGTAGTTGATGTTGATGCAGCTGCGAAGACACTAGTTTTAGTTTCTGCTTAAAAGCAGCCACAGGACTAATCATGTCAACTTTAGTTTTATCCTTCCCTTGCAGATCTAAGTTTAGTTTATTCAGCATAGCAGTCATGTCATCAAAAAAAGCTAAATCTAACAGCCACACTACGTTGTGATCAAAAGGCCAATCTTTTGAGGTCAAAAAAGAAGTTAGGAAACCTATCATCACTTCTGCACAGGGCAATGAACCCACTGATTCGGCCAGCCATTGCAGGTGCTCCATCAGTATTTTTAAATACGAGCTTACTTACTGGAAACTGTGTTTTATTAACAAAATCACTGAAAGTCTGAAATATGTCTTCATCCCGAGTTTTTCCTTTTAATGGTAGAATTTTTTCTGCAGTTCCTCTTTGGTACTCATGTCTTTAAACACCATTCTCATGAAAATGTATAATTGTGATGTATCGACCACATCAGTAGACTCATCAAATTGTAATGAAAAGAACACACACTCATGTATGTCTTTATTCAGTTGTTCACACAAATCCTCAGCCATAAATTCACAGCGCCTCATGACAGTGTTTCTTGATAACTGAACATCCGTAATAGAAGACAGTATTTCAGACTTATTTTTGAAATTTTCAAACAACGAATATGCTGCTACCTAAAAAGGCCTGTATGAAAGCGAGCACTTCCTATCAGGTTCACACACACAGCATGGCATAGTAGAAGTTTTTTTGTAAGTATCGCTCTGGTGTGTCCATAATGGTAATCTATTCCCAGAAAAAAATCTAAACAAATATAATATCCCAATGACTATGAGTAAAATTTGAAGAGGATTTTTGTATGGCAGCTTAAGAAGGATGGATCATTAAGTTTAACTTTTCCACGCGATCGACTAGAGAAGATCTTGCGATCGACCAGTTTATCGCGATCGACTGGTTGGCCACCTCTGCTATATAGTATAATAGTATATATGAACTATTAGACATTATATGACATAGGGGTATATATAAACCGTTAGACATTTCCTTATGTGCAGTAATGAACTGTTAGACATTTCCTTATATACAGTAATATAGAGGTATATATAGACAGTTAGACATTTCCTTACTGTATATAGAGTAATATAGGGGTATACTCGTATATGAACCGTTAAGCTACGATCACTCTAGTTTTCCGCCCAATAAATCCACGACAGTATTTCATCCACAGGCAATAAGTCAACGGTACGATCTGCACACTGGCGAAATAAAAGGAACCGCCGGCCAGGCGCCCAGCTCGCGCGTCTAGTTTGAGCTCAGATGGAGAGCAGGGTGAATTTTTATGTTTCTATGATAGCATTAACCGCTTTAGTGAGACGTGTGGTCCTGCTGAAAAAGACCAAGACGAAAAAGAAACGATTGTGGGTACACAATTGGTTGGCAAGAAGAGAAGACAAAAGTATATACCATCATTTAGTACAGGAAGTGCGACGGGAAGACACTCCAGTCATTCTATGATTTCCATTGCATGACAAAGGCATTTTTTTTAAATTACTGCAGATGGTGATGCCACTCATATCTAAGAAGGATACTCACTTGAGGAAGTCAGTTAATCCGGGTGAATGATTGTCTGTTACTCTTCCCTACCTTGGTACAGATTAGTACTTCATGAGTTTATCTAGTATATTAGCATAGGGGAGCTTTCTAATATTGGATAAATCTGATTTACATTTTTTCTTTGGCTAATCTGGAGGAATTCACAGTCGCTTCCCCCCCCCCCCTCCCATCTTAGTAACAATAAGTTCGCCCTCCCTCCCCCCCATCTTAGTAACAATAAGTTCGCCCACTATTAGTTCAGTTTATCTGTTATGAACCAAAAGATTGTCATTCGCCTTCAGTGGAAATGGTTGCAAATGCCATGCATTAAACTTCTTCTGTGATTTTAGCGGAATGTGTATTAGTATTTCCTCATGCATTAAGGATGCTCCCAATAAGGGGTACTAATATTCCACGTTGTGCTCCTGAAAGATAGGAGTTATGTGATAGTCAGTTTCAGCTATATGTAAAACGACCAACTTGCAACAGTTGTGCAGCTGCACGACCTAAACCTGCATTCACTAAATCAGCTGTGAGCCGATCAATGGTAACTGTGAAACCTTGCACAGAGGCTCTAGCTGCATAAGAACATAAGAATATAAGAATGGAGGAAACTGCAGCGAGCCTATTGGCCCATACTAGGAAGTCCCATTTATACCCAACCCCCTATTGCTCATATATCCACCCAACCTGCGTTTGAATCCATCCAGCGTATTCGAGTTAATGATGATATTTGGTAACTTGTTCCACTCATCCACTACTCTAATTTCAAACCAATGTTTACCTATTTCGCGCCTAAATCTAAATTTGTCTAATTTAAACCCATTGTTACGAGTTCGCTCCTGGTTGGATAGTTTGAGTACCTTTGTAATGTCCCCTTTGTTCAGCCCTGACTTTCATTTATACACCTCGATCATATCGCCCCTCACTCTCCGTCTCTCGAGGGAGTGCAAATTAAGAAGCTTTAACCTGTCTCTGTACTCAAGGATCCTAATGCCGGAATTAGTCTTGTCATTCTCCTCGGAATTCCTTCCAAAGATTCTATATCCATTCTGTAATACGGTGACCAGAATTGAACTGCGTAATCCAAGTGGGGTCTTACAAGCGCAAGATATAGTTTTAAGATGACCTCACTAGTCTTGTAACTAACACTCCTTTGTATGAACCCAAGTACTCTATTAGCCTTGTTTCGAGCAAATACACATTGTTTACTTGGCTTAAGATTCCTACTTATCATTACTTCTAAATCTTTCTCGCAGTCGGATTTCTCAATAACATCGCTGTTCATCTGGTATCAGGTTTCCCTGTTTACACCTCCTATACTGAGTACTTTACATTTGTACTCAGAGTGTAAATCAACCGTAACTTTCACTATAACTATGAGTGTTAGGAGAAGGACGGAGGCTATGTAAATAGATCTGTTAATCACGTCCGACTTGTATGAGGGGTTGAGTAACAACGCCTCCAGGGTGCCGGCTTCTCTGTGCTGATCCAAGCATTTACTGGCCGCACCTCAAGGAAGCTACTAATCAAGTGATATGAACATGATACCTCATAGCCAGTGGAAAGTTACAGTGGATGATATGGTATATAATTCAAATGTAATTAACCCATTTATATAATCTTTCTGTTGATGACACAGGGGCCATTACAACAGTCCTGGATTGTTTCAAGAAAACTCCTCTGATTCTGAGTTACCCTAAGGTCAATCCAATCTGTTTGGCTAAAGTTAAAGTCGCCTACTATACAGACTTTGCTATGTATGGAAGCCCTGCGCATTTCATCCCAAATAAGTCGCTCATTAACTCTATCAAGATTAGGAGGTCTATATATTACTCCTGTAATTAATTTTTCCCTACCATCGATTAGTTCTATCCAAATTGTTTCTGTATTCCGTTCTGTTTTTATTACCTTATTTATTTTACACTTCAGATTATCCCTGACATACTGTAGATTGCTACTCCGCCTCCTTTCCTAATCTGCCTACAAGTATGGAATAATTTGTAACCTGCAATTTGGTATTCGACAGGTAACTCATGTGAGTCTAGGCTTATCCATGTTTCGGTGAATGCTATTATATCGATTATATAGGTACATGCTAACGCCCTGATTTCATCTATTTTTTTCTCATACTTCTACTGTTTGCGTAGTAGACATTTAAGTCAGTCGTGTTCTGAGTCCTCTTTTTGTTGCGTTTATGTTTTAACTCCCTGCCTAATTAAGTTTTGCCATAATTCCTAGCACTATTTCCCTGTAACCGTTCACTTTGTTTACCTGCTCCCACTACAGTCTCCTCCACCCCCGTGCTCATACGTTCTCTTAGCAGTTTAAGGTCTTCTACATCTTTTGAACTGCCCTCTGGAGAGAACCAGCCAGGGTTGCCACCCCATCCCTAGACAGATGCACTCCATCCCTAGCATAAAGGTCCCTTCTGCCGTAGAAGTTCTCCCAGTTGTCAATGAATGGGTTTTCGTATTCTGTAAAGTAGAGTGGCCATTCCAGTGAAGGCACTGACCGTCTGAATCCATGAACAACACATATTAGTCGATTAGTTTCGTCAACAATAGCATTTATCCGAGATTTCAGAGTCTGTACTGCCTTGTAGGACTGTGTAATAGTCATATTTTGTTTTATGACCGCTTCTGAAACCTTATTAATTCTTTTTCCTAGTTTAGCTACATCTTCTGCAGTTGCCGTACCAAACAGGGCGTTACTTATTAAACCAACAAAATTAAATCGACCACGTTTTTTACGCCGATGAGAATGCACATTCTTCCCATGTCTTCAGAGACGTAGGAAGCTTTCCCTCGAAGTGCCTTAGGCGCTTGAATAGACGCTACATACGGACGTTCTGAAGTGAGATTGATTGTCGAAGGGTTGTAGAAATGGCAGACTGTTGTTCGAGATCTTGTAGGGTGTGCATAGCTGTTTCAATGTGGACAGCTATTGACCTCAGGTGAACAGGCATGCGCACTAAACCATGGAGCTCATACTTGACAGTTACGACGTCTTCCACTACAAATACTTTGCCCAGTGGGGCAACTAAAGCTCCAGGTTTGATGATGTCTGCTGGGGATGCCGCTGCTCCTACCGCACTCCATGCCAACAGGAGTAGCGATATCCAAGCCATGCCTGAAAGGGGCGAGGATAATTAATGTTTCTTGTTTGCTGATTGCAATTTTTGACGATACGGATTGTCTATTGTTGTGTTGTGTTGGGCTACTGTCGTAGTAGAAGTAGGATGTAATTGACTGACATTAGGGGTCCCTACTAAGTCTCTGCTGACTTTTTTTCATTTTATCTACTTGTACTATGTCTGTGACGTTTCTCGTTGTCTCAACTACATGGAAATTGTTTCCACGTTGCTTCGCTTTAATCAGGTATGGACCTGTGAATTTAGGCGAAAGTTTTGATATGCGTTCCGGCGCTTTTATCATTACTGCGTCTCCTATTTCTAATGTTATAGGCTTAGCTTTTTTATGTTGCTTGCAGTTCATTTCAGCACTTGAGGCTGCTAAATATTTTCGTACTTTCCCATGGATGCTTATGAAAACATTGATTTGCTTCTTGGCATAGTGATCCACGTTGTACACGGGTTGTGGGGTTCCTGCTAGTTCATCATGGAGCAACCGTGTATTGGTACCATAAATTATGTAGTATGGCGGTTTGTCTGTAAAGCTATTGGATGCTGCTACTTGTGGAAACCAGTCCTCCCAGTAACTGTGCATCGGATTCACCATGTGTCGGAGAATCTTAATAATTTTACGATTTGTACGCTCAACCAACCCATTTGAGGATGGAAGGTAGGCGGTTGTGAAGGTTTGTCTGATGTCGTATTGTTGACATGTTGCTTAAATTCTGAGAGTAGAAAAAGGACAGAAAAAGGACAGATGAGGTGAGTGAGCCACTGTTTCGGCAGATTTGTTCTGCAATGGCGCTGGTACCACAAATCTGGAGAAATGGTCAAAGCACACAATTATGTACAATAATTAGAGCCTTGGTGGCTTTTTGGTAGTACAGGTAGACTATAAATCGATGGCAACTGTATCATGGACGTTCAGGCGTCGGGTATTCTAATATTGGAGTGGATCCATCGTTGTTCCCTTGTGCTTTGCACAGGATAAACACTTAGCAATGTGATGCTCGATCTCGGTTCTCAGAGTTTTCTAATAATATTTTTGTCTAATTTCTATTAGACATCTGTGTCGCCCTGGATGCCAAGCTTGGGGTGCATCATGGAAGAGGGTGAGTATGTTTCCTTTAGTGATGTAGGATTAACAATTTGAGGGATTGACTCTTGTTGTGTTTTTACGAGCGATGAAATATGTCAGGTCGTAGCTCATACTGTGAGAGTGGTAGAAGTAGTTTTGTAAAAATTTACCTCATTTCCCAATTCTAAGGCATAGATTACCTTGGACCAAAGTGCATCCTGTACTTCTGCCGCCCTTAACTGTGATAGGGTGAACGTGGGTAGTGGCGTGCAGGAGCTATGTGTCTGGATAGCGATTCAGCTACCACATTCGCATGACCCGGCAAATACTTGAAGTAGGGTACAAACTCCTTTTATGGTCAGATACCAGCGCGCAAGACGCCATGATAAGATCTCCTCATGAAATAGTTCTGTCAAGGCTACATGATCAGTATGGACTGTGAACGGATATCCAAAAATGAGATCCCAAACATGTTTGTGAGCCCACACTACAGCTAATCCTTCCAAGTGTGTAGCTGAATAACGTGTTTCTGCATCGTTGAGGGTGCGACTGGAGTATGCTATTACACGACACTTCCTTCGATGATCAGTTTGCGTCGGTGCACATGGTAAATTGTTTGGTGTAGTCCGGAGGGACTAACACTAGAGCATTCGTTGAGGACCTCTTAAGGGCATTAAAACTGTTCCATTGTTCTTTGTTCCACTTATACTCAACGTTCTTTTTGAGGAGTCTAGTCACTAGTGAGGCTAACTTGGCTTAGCCATCAATGAAAGAACGGTAGTATCCTGAAAATCCCAGAAAACTACAAGGTTGATCTGTATTCTTGGGACAAGGGAACTGCTTCACCGCCTATACCTTACAATCTACTGTGTATACCGTTGCCATCCACTACGTGTCCGAGAAATTGAAATCTTGATTTAAGAAATTCTCATTTGGAAAGGTTCACTTTCAATCCAGCTATTTGTATATTTGTGAAGACTTATCGTAGTTTCTTTAAATGTCTTTGTAAATCTTTGCTTACTATGATAAGATCATCGAGATTGGCATAGACTGTGTTACATCTCATTCCAACAAACAAGGTATTCGAAATGTCCCACTGGTGTACTGAACACAGTAACCTCGCGGGATCCTTATGTAAGGGAATTTGCCAGTACCCGCAAATCAAATCTAGTTTACTGATGACGGCATTGTCTTTTCCTAGAGACTGTAGTAAACCAGTTAGGACAGGCATTGGGAACCTGTCTGGTCCTGTTGCTTGGCTGATTTGTCGAAAATCAATGACTGGGTCTCTATCATCCATCTTTCATGGGAACTAGGAATAGAGGTGATGAGGTAGGTTGGATTACCTCTTGTTCCACCATTTTTTGTACCATTGGTTCGACTACAGGCCTTTGGCTGTGGAGTAGCCGATATGCTAGTATGTAGATCGGGTGAGTGTCCGGCTTGAGTGGAATAAGATAGGTTGTTAACATTTTTCACCAAGGGGTTCTCCGCATAATGCTATTATTTCCTTGAACTTGGCTAGTAATAATGAAAGATCATGTTTGCCTTGAGGATGATCGATTACTTTCACGTGTGGCGCTATTAGCTCTACTTTATCTTCAATACGTGGTTTTTCGGTCGATTCCCCTTGTGTTACACTACCTATTGGTAATTCTATTGGTTCCGTGACGAGTGCTTTGTCGTAAACAAGGAAATTACCCAAACATCAACCCGTTCTTAAAGTTATAAGTCCCCCAGTTCTATTGAAAACAAGGACATCTCTGAGACTACTTGATCTAACTGTGCTTAATGTAGACTCATGAGACATGCTTTTCACTAGTACACTTTCACTCGGACACACAACATCTGGTCCTTCACTCACATTTGGCAATCGTTCTGTGATTCTAGTTAGTTCCTGGCTATGTAAGCGTTGTACACCAGTTGACACAGTAGGTGTTAAAATCCAGTTCTTGTCGCTCTCATCCCGAATGTCTTTTGAGCTACTAGGTGGAGTTTCAAGGAGTGACTCCTTAACAAATTGTTTCTGTGCTATAGAATTCCCCTTCGCCTGTCGAGGCAGTTATTACACGAACACTCGAGATAAGCAATAAATGTGAAGTTTGCATCGCATAGTAAGTTTTACAGTAATGCGTTATTGTGTGATTTCTTGGCTGAACATTGATGTTGTTCTGCTGTAGTGAGGAAAGCCCGATTAACCCATACGCCGGCAA
This sequence comes from Homarus gammarus, assembly GCA_958450375.1. Lineage (NCBI taxonomy): Eukaryota > Metazoa > Arthropoda > Malacostraca > Decapoda > Nephropidae > Homarus > Homarus gammarus. Next base: position 198,887 of record CAUDMG010003686.1, on the reverse strand, counting down.
AGAGAATGCCTTTAATGTGTAGAAATCCGCTAGAAGTTTTACTGGGCCGACAAAATGGATTGAGAGTGCTGTCACCCCTGCTATGTCTAATTGGATTCCTGACACACCGGACAGAGGAATGTCTGTATGTTTTATTGGCCACTTATTAGGAAGATATCGTTGCTTGAGTTCATTGAACGACGCTAATGAGAGAACATGAGCCGGTGATGGAAGCGTTGTATTCTTGCGCCGTTGACGCTATCCCAGATTGTGTTACCTGGATGCGCTCATCTTCCCCCGAAGGCTGATACATGTCTACCGTCGTTTTGCACTCTCTTGCTTCATGCGCTGTAGGTTCTTGCAGTCTTCTCTATTATGGTATGGGTGCTCATGTAGTAAACATCATTTGTTCGGAGGCATTTTATTTGCTATGTAGTGTCCTTATAACTTTTTTGTTTAGTAGGATACTCTGGATTTTTTGAGTTCAGGGAATATCCGTTCCCTTGATGTTGCCGCAGGATAGTTGGGTTTTTGTTCTCTGGTCTTCCAAACCAACAATTAGCTGTGGCATGTCCCTTACGTGTGCAGATTTTGCAAAAGGTGCATTTTTGGATTTGGTTCCTGTGGTAGCTTGTGGTTGTTCCTTAGAACTGGTTACGGGTACTTCTAAAAGAGCCCAAGGAGTAGTTTCCACCACATCAGAAATTTCCTCCACGTAATCTAAAAGCTTAGTCCCTAGTTTATATTCCTTCTTTCTGGTTGCTTTGCGTGTAGTTTCATGTCGCATCATGAAAAACTGTTGGAACTCAATTATCTTGTAGAAATTTTCCCGAGTTATTTTCCATCATCATTAAACCAATTCGAGGATGTCATGTAAGTTTTGAGATCAATCATAGTGTGTCCGGCTAAAGCCGGTGCTTCTTGTGCATTGTGAGCAAACACACTGGTACTTGTACGTACGCTCTGCCATCTTGAAAATCCATGTAAGCGCAACCCTTTTTGTTCCTTACCCGAAAAGGGTTATGAAATGTTTCCTAAAGGTTTGATACTCACGGGTTTCGTCATCAAAGGCTGAGGCATACATCATTCTATGTGCCTTACGACCGATTTTGATATTGCTTCGGACGTAAGGGATTTTATCCCCATCGTTAGTAACATAATTGTTTTGCATTACGTCTTCCCACTCACGCAGAAATGTTAAGGCGTTATTATCTGCATCTTCAGCAATAAATTATTGTAACATGTTGTTATTTGGAAGTATTTTTACAGTTTGACAGACCAATGAGGTCTCTGAGTTAGAAGAACCACCAGTTGCCATTTTTGCTGTATTAGTTAAAGATTTAGCATTGTTAACAGGTAACGGTAAGGGGTAAGTGTTACCTGACCTAAGTTGTCTACTGTGTAAGTCCTCGACTTGAGAATCTATGAAATTTTCACAGCTACTTAAGGAGTCAGTCCGTGTTAACTCTGTTTGGCGAATTTGTGGTAATTCTTCACTAGCAGTTGCCACTAGCTCCTGTTAATCTGTAGATGTCTGACTATCTGAGTCTGTCACTAATTTCCTGTTTGAAACCCAAAATGTTTGGAAGAGGGTCCATAAATAGGGATATGTATCACTTCACTTGCAGCATAACAGTCGATAAGTTGCCGACTCAAGGAGTAATACAAAGGTATGTATAATGAGTTATGGAAATGAAGAGAAAGACAATTAAAATTATTAAAAGTATATAAACTTTGTGTGAATCCTCTCTTACTTTATAAATGTGTTTTTTTAGTTTTGCTTTTAGGCCGTTGAGCATATAGTTTATTTTATATTGACTAAGTGTGAAGACTTCTGGAAGTTCACTTCTGTTTGTGTAGTCTGAAGAATAATGCTTGTCTGTGATCTACCTAACTGAAGAGTCCTTAACTTTTCCTTGTACAAGCAGATTTATAATATATATATATATATATATATATATACATATATATATATATATAATCAACGACCTCACCAGCAAGGAATCGAACCCTCGACCTACTGGGTGTGACTAGGGAGCGCTTACCGGCTAGGCCACAAGGACACTAAAAGCAGTTCTAGACTCTGTTATATTTCACACAAAGCCTGTTCATCGAGCTGATGGCGCCGTGAACCTCAATGGGAAACTGCCCGTGCCTCGTATGTGGTGTCAGTAGCATTTTACCGAATCCAGCTGGTATGAAACGCGAGGTACATATGAAATATATATATATATATATATTAGGGTATGTCATACAGAGGCGAATTTTGTTTTTTTGAGTTTGAAAAATCGGCCCATGGTATTAATGATGTGCAGAATCATGTGATATCTTCAGATTTGAAAAGTTTTCATTTTTTGCTAGGTAAATTTTAACTTGAAATCTTATGAAAATTCAGTATTCCCACCCTTTTACCAACACCACTAAATAGCTTATTTAAAGTAAAGTAAATGTATCAGGTTAATTTATTAGGATGAAAATGATCCAGAATAGTGAAACGAATGATCTTGACACATTTATTAAATTTAATATCCCTTTAGAAAACAAAATCATCAAATACAAAAACCGGTTTTACTACTACGACCCGGTGTTGCTGCACACCATAGAGAACATGTCTTTCTTGCGTCTGTTTCTACTCATCACCTCCCTGCTGACCACCTGAGCTCGGATGTAGCCTTCCCTCCTCTCCTGGCTGTACACGTGACTGCTGGCCTCGCTCACTTGCTGTACACAACGCTCTATACTCTGGGTATGCGAGGGCCAGGCAGGGACATGCATGGGGTTGTCCAGGAAAGCTCTGACTTGAACATTGGTGAGGCTGCAGGTAAGAGGGGGCTCACTGCCAGCCTGGATGTTATCCAGATCTATGAGATCAGTGAGGGTCTTGGCACCTAGATTGACTTCAGGAGTCTTCCTGACCCTGAAGGAATCGTCACCAACTGATTCGTCATGCCCAGATCCTCTCGTAAGTCTCATATCCAAGATCTTTTTGACTGCCACTCTTCTCTCCTCCTCATCCTTACTGCAGAGCATTGTCTGCAGAACTGCCTCGGGATGAGCATACCAGGAAGATCTCCTCACAGTCTGCTCCACAATCTGAACAACCTTCCTTGGCTGACTCCTCAGGAGCTCAAGCTGGAAGAGAACATGCCTCGGACCTTCGGAGAACGATGACTTGACCTTGGTGTTGAACCAATTTGGCAAGTAGACACTCACGATGAATTGGACAATAAGTCTCAGGTTGTGAAACTGGTTCCCTTTCAGTTTATGATGAGCGACCCAAATTCTGCAGAACCTGAGAGCCGTTGTGAGCCACCTAGAATGTGAGACTGGACCTATCTGCAGGTAAGCAAGTCTATCAGGCATGACCCCAGTTTTGATGGCACTGCAAATCATGTAACCATAGTACTGGTCAGTACTCAGGTCGTCAATGACAGTATGTGCAAGCTCAACGAGTGGAGGGCCACCTGTGATTTTTTCAAAGCTCGGATTTATTTCTAACTCAGTGGCAGAGTCCAGCATCTTGCCAAGAGGACCAGACCATCTGTTGTTTGAAAGAGTCTTGCCATCCAGCTCCTGGATCAGATGTCTGAGTGGCAACTCGTTGGTGTGGAGGTCACAAACAATCCAGACCAGCTTCCTCCCAATCTTCCACTCTATCCACTGTATGACCCCCCCTTGCCACCCTGTGTTCGTGTTGGTGCTGTCCCCTCCAATGGCCTGCAGGGTCTGGTCTACGTTCCTCTCACTGAGCCAGTTCACAATGTTATCTGCCACTATCTCAGCTGGTTTCCTGATGTCATCTTTCTCTGGAGTGAAATGCCACAAATACTTCCCTCCTGGTTCACTGCAGCAGGAGTAGTGTTCCTCCTTCACCATGGCAGGGAACAACTTGTCAGAATCTCCAACTTTCATGAACACTTTAGTGTCATCCCTTCTCCCATCAAAGAACAAACAATTGATTCCATTATCTCTTATCCCCTTATCAAACTCCTCTTCTAGGTTACTGACAAGTTTCTCCTGAGCTCTCCTTACTTTGTTATGATCTATCACCAGGTGAACATCATCAGGTGTTATCAAACCACCGTCAGTCCAGGCAGCTGTTGCTATCTCTGCAGTTTCTCTGAGACCAGTGTGGTGTCGCATGCTGGCCAGAGCTATGCTCGGGATATCTTTCCTATTTCGAATGTTATGCCTGGAAGGTTTGGGATCATTATTTTCTGGGTTAGGGACAAAGTCACCATTCTCCTGGTCAGCACTCGGATCAGCCATGGGGAAGTCATTAAACTCTGAATCAGCTTGACTCCAATCATCGGCCTTTTTTACCTCACCCTGGGCCTTCTCAAGTCTCTTTTCCTCGGCAACTCTTCTCCTCTTCCTCTCTGTGGCAGCCTCCTGTCTCTTGGACTCCGGAATATCTTGGCTAGAAATCATGAGAGCCCCTATACTGCCAGTCTTCTCTGTCTGTGCTTTGACAAATGCCAGTTCGATCACAGGAATCTTCAGTTCACGCTTGCAAATACAGGAGATGTGGGCCTCAGATTTACAGTCACGATCGCATCCAAACTCAGGACAGAGAACAATTGGGCACTTGCAAGTAATTATGTCAAATAACTGGTCCAGTTGCTTGGCAAAGCTGTCCTTAACTGCAAGTTTTCCTCTCCCAAGAGAGATATCTCTTGCCTTTTCCCAACTGGCTAGCAGTCTCTCACTAATCTTCTTCTGACTTGTTATGACTGGAGGCTTGAACTGAGCGTTAGCCAGAGTGTACTGTGCCAAGACAGCTTTGGTCATATCACTGGCAATGTCTTTGTTTGTGTAAGTTCTTTGGTTCTTTTCACTGATTTGCCTGATTAAAACACCGTATCTCACAGCATCTCTCAATGTAGGCAACTCCGACTTCAGGAGCTCTCTCCCAGACCCAAGATAGTGACTGAGATGGCTGGATTTTTGGTTCCTCGTCCTGACACAAGCAGCCATCGCAAATATTATCAACTTATAAATGCATCAGAATCAGAAACAGAAAAAAATATTGTTAGTTGGGTTGTTAAAGAATGAAGTCAGAAAGCAATGTTCACTATTTAATTGTAATGCACTAATGCAGCTGTACGTTAGATTTTCGATAAATTTCACGCTAAAATTTACCTAGCAAAAGGTTGCAAAATATTGAAACTGAAATTATTTTCTGTTTATATACACTAAAATCTACCAAAAAAGTGATGGGCCATTAGTTTTAGCTGATCTTCCCTCCTATGACACACCCTAATATATATGTTAGCGGGAGAGAAAAGGAGAGAAGAGAAGACAGAAATGCTGCGTTTAGCACGTTAAAGGGGTGAGATGCAGTTTCTTAGAACAAATTTTTAGGGGGGTTGTATGTATGTTTTTCTCAGCACATGAGGACAGTGCTGTCTTTTTTTAGGGGGGTCGATTGTAATATTCAGAAATTTCAGAGTAATTTCAAATGCCCCGCCATTGGCGATACTGAGCTTTCAACGTCGTCTGAGGGAAGAGAGCGCTCCCCGCACATAGTGGGAGGTTGTGGAACTAGGTCTATATGATATTAAATGTAATTTGCCGAATTAATAATGATGCGATTCATGAAGTTAAAGGACTATTATTGAATTTGAAATTATTATAGATCGTTTATCAGTCTGAATAATGTCACGGGTGTCCCAAGGAGTTATTAGTTTGGCGGAAAATATGTCACGTAGGCCTAAGCTAGCGCCTTGGAGAGACGTGACGCTGGCTGGTCCTCAGTCACGTGAAAGCGATTGGACCTACAGGGCATCCCTGCGCGTCCGTCCACAGAAATAGTCACGTGGCCTAGTCACCTGTGTTGCACTATTGCAGTACAACAAGTAAGTCTCATTCGATCTCAGACAGGGTTAGATAGGGCAGTGGTAGAGTTAACAAGAGCTAACAGTGAGTTCATTTCAGGGTTTCCTTCAGAACGCACTTGACTGGGAGAGTGATGACAGCGAGAGATTGACTGCCGTTGCTGATTGAGGGTGGCGATTGTCGCCATTGGACCGATCAGTGTAGGCCTGTCACTGTTTAGCTGGGTATCAAAGGATCTCTTGAGGGAATCTAGCCGTCTGGGTGCCCAGTTGACGACGGGACGATCGTTGGGGTCATCAGCTCTCCTCTACCTCGGCTCACAACACCACATGTCTCGAGCAGCTTAGTGAAACCCTCTTGCTAACGGGAAGCTAAAGCTTCTCTCAACTGTACAAGGTTTGATTGGCTCACTCCCTTCCGTTTCATGGATGTACTGGGGGTAAAGTGAGGCCAGCTGAGTGATACAGGGTCGCACACTGAGACCATGAGTCTAGGACTCTAGGAGATACCTAGAGGAACATTTTATCTCCCTTATTACGGGTGTATGTTGAGTTGGGTGGAGCATGGTTCACGAGTATTGGTGGACCCAGTAACATATCAATAATAGTGACTATATTTGTGTGTAGTTAATACCATTTCTCAGTTACTGATGTTATCTTGGCGTGTGTGGTTTAATATTTCTTAAATAATTTTGATAGTAGTGTTTTTTGAATGTTGTGTCACTAAGCGGAACCAGAGTGATACTGTGATTTAATTCTTTTAATGCATTTAATTTTTCTTTATAATTCCGATCTCAGGTAACCTTTGTTCCCCAGAGTAGTGTTTAAGTTAGGTTAGGAATTGTGCATCTGTTGGGGTGATATAATTTTGTTGAAAGCCCTTAAGGCCTGTTTCATGTGTGCAAGCAACATTTCTTAATACTTTAAATTTATTGTTGCCTGAGTTTCTAATAATTTCAATATCATGTATAACTTTTATTCCCCAGAGTAGTGTTTTAAGTTCAAGTTAAGAGGTGCGCATACTGGTGCACCATTATTTGATTGTGTTTGTAGTGATGGAGGGAATATAAGTGTCTAAATTTTACAGTGTGTCTCATTCATCCCAGTCACAGACGCTAACCTTCCACGGGTCACGGACAAGTCATTTTGTCTAGTAGATTTAAGTGTTCTTGTGCTTTTTCGGGATTTTTCTCAAAGGGGCGCTTCCACTGCCATTACCATCTATTAATCTTTAATAAACCCCAAGTCAAGTGAGAAAATAAAGTCCAGTAAATTCCGACCGGTTACATATATATATATATCTTGATAAAATCACACGGGAAAAGGGAAACAACGGAGCACCTTAGCTTGCGTCTTTATTCAAGACATATTCAGAGGCAACTGGATTACATGGACAGAGAGAGGCTTAAATATACAGGGTGACCTTAAAAACATGAGGTCAGGTCATAATGATGTCATCCACTAATCCCCACACCAACACACACGTAGAGGAGCTTAAGAGAAGGGGGGGGGGGTGACGTGACTAGTCAGGTCCCTTATTTTTGACCTGACCTGACGCTTCTACAACTTAGTCTTGATGTAAATAATATAATGTATTACTGCTCTTTAACAACTAAGGTTTTGTTGTTAATGATATAATGTATTACAGCATTTCAACAACTAAAGTCTTGTTGTTAATAATATAATGTAATACAGCACTTCAGCAACTACCTGTCAGGCCTTGTTGTTAATGATATAATGTATTACAGCACTTCAACAACTACCTGTAAGGTCTTATTGTTAATGATATAATGTATTACAGCACTTCAACAACTACCTGTAAGGTCTTGTTGTTAATGAAATAATGTATTACAGCACTTCAACAACTACCTGTTAGGTCTTGTTGTTAATGATATAATGTAAACAGCACTTCAACAACTACCTGTAAGGTCTTGTTGTTAATGAAATAATGTATTACAGCACTTCAACAACTACCTGTACGGTCTTGTTGTTAATGATATAATGTATTACAGCACTTCAACAATTACCTGTAAGGTCTTGTTGTTAATGAAATAATGTATTACAGCACTTCAACAACTACCTGTACGGTCTTGTTGTTAATGATATAATGTATTACAGCACTTCAACAATTACCTGTAAGGTCTTGTTGTTAATGAAATAATGTATTACAGCACTTCAACAACTACCTGTAAGGTCTTGTTGTTAATGAAATAATGTATTACAGCACTTCAACAACTACCTGCAAGGTCTTGTTGTTAATGAAATAATGTATTACAACACTTCAACAACTACCTGTAAGGTCTTGTTGTTAATGATATAATGTATTACAGCACTTCAACATCTAAGTTCTTGATGTTAATGATATAATGCATTACTGCACTTCAACAACAAAGGTCTTGATGTTAATAATATAAAGTATTACTGTACTTCAACAACTAAGGTCTTGTTGTTAATGATATAATGTATAATAGCACTTCAACAACTACCTGTAAGGTCTTGTTGTTAATGATGTAACGTAATATAGCACTTCAACATCTAAGGTCTCGTTGTTAATGATATAATGTATTCCATCACTTCAACAACTACCTGTATGGTCTTGTTGTTAATGATACAATGTATTACAGCACTTCAACAACTACCTGTACGGTCTTGTTGTTAATGATATAATGTATTACAGCACTTCAACAATTACCTGTAAGGTCTTGTTGTTAATGAAATAATGTATTACAGCACTTCAACAACTACCTGTACGGTCTTGTTGTTAATGATATAATGTATTACAGCACTTCAACAATTACCTGTAAGGTCTTGTTGTTAATGAAATAATGTATTACAGCACTTCAACAACTACCTGTAAGGTCTTGTTGTTAATGAAATAATGTATTACAGCACTTCAACAACTACCTGCAAGGTCTTGTTGTTAATGAAATAATGTATTACAACACTTCAACAACTACCTGTAAGGTCTTGTTGTTAATGATATAATGTATTACAGCACTTCAACATCTAAGTTCTTGATGTTAATGATATAATGCATTACTGCACTTCAACAACAAAGGTCTTGATGTTAATAATATAAAGTATTACTGTACTTCAACAACTAAGGTCTTGTTGTTAATGATATAATGTATAATAGCACTTCAACAACTACCTGTAAGGTCTTGTTGTTAATGATGTAACGTAATATAGCACTTCAACATCTAAGGTCTCGTTGTTAATGATATAATGTATTCCATCACTTCAACAACTACCTGTATGGTCTTGTTGTTAATGATACAATGTATTACAGCACTTCAACAACTACCTGTAAGGTCTTTTTGTTAATGATGTAATGTAATACAGCACTTCAACAACTAAGGTCTTTTTGTTAATGATGTAATGTAATACAGCACTTCAACAACTAAGGTCTTGTTGTTAATGATATAATGTATTACAGCACTTCAACAACTAATGTCATCATGTTAATGATATAATGTATTCCATCACTTCAACAACTACCTGTAAGGTCTTGTTGTTAATGATATAATGTATTACTGCGCTTCAACAACTAAGGTCTTGTTGTTAATGATATAATGTATTACAGCACTTCAACAACTACCTGTAAGGTCTTGTTGTTAATGATGTAATGTAATACAGCACTTCAACAACTAAGGTCTTGTTGTTAGTGATATAATGTATTACAGCACTTCAACAACTAATGTCATCATGTTAATGATATAATGTATTCCATCACTTCAACAACTACCTGTAAGGTCTTGCTGTTAATGATATAATAAGAACATAAGAAAGTAAGGAGTCTGCAATAGGCCGGTTGGCCTGTGCATGGCAGCTCCTGTCGAGAGTTACTACCACTCTCTATCATCCATGAATCTATCTAGCCTCCTTTTAAAACTTTCCAGAGTTCCCGCACTTACTACAAAGTTGCTAAGCTTGTTCCACTCGTCCACCACCCTATTTGTGAACCAGTTTCTTCCTATCTCCCTCCTAAACCTAAACTTATCTAACTTGAATCCGTTGCTCCGAGTCCTATTCTGCTCAGATATTATAAGAACTTTATCTATATCCCCTTTATTGATTCCTTTCACCCACTTAAATACTTCCATCATATCTCCCCGCACTCTTCGTCTTTCTAGGCAATGTAAGTTAAGTTTCTTTAACCTATCCTGATATGGAAGGTTTCTAAGTCCCGGAATCATTTTTGTCATTCTTCGCTGCACCGACTCTAGTGAATTTATATCCATTCTATAATAGGGGCACCAGAACTGAACAGCATAATCGAGGTGCGGCCTGATTAGCGCAAGATATAGTTGCAATAAGACCTCTGCACTCTTGTTACTTACACTTCTAGATATAAAACCCAATACTCTGTTTGCCTTATTTCGAACATTAACGCACTGTTTTCTAGGCCGTAGGTCCGGGCATACAAGTACCCCCAGGTCTCTTTCACAAGTCGACTTCTCTAGGTTGATGTTGTTAAGGCTGTATACATTGACAGTATTTGTTCTTCCAATATTAAGTACGCTGCACTTGCTGGTGTTGAATTTCATTTGCCATTTTTCAGACCACCCCTGCAGTTTATTTAGATACTTCTGTAATGCATTTCCATCCTGCCCTGAATTAATCTGCCGCCCTATTTTGGTGTCATCCGCAAACTTGCTTATGTCACTGCTGATCCCAGTATCTAGATCGTTTATGTAGATTATGAACAAGAGGGAGCTTAGTACTGACCCCTGGGGAACCCCACTGGTTACACGGCCCCACTCAGATTTAACACCATCTACGCTGACCCTCTGTGTTCTATCGGTGAGCCATGATTTTATCCAATTTATAACTTTCCCCTCGATACCATGAGCCTTTATTTTTCTCAGAAGCCTCTGATGCGGTACTCTGTCAAATGCTTTGCTAAAGTCTAAGTAAATAACATCGTAATTTTCGTCATTATCTACTACCTCTAAGACTTTCCTAAAAAACGTTAGCAGATTTTTTAGACAAGATTTTCCCTTTATAAACACATGTTGAGAGTCGTAGATTATTTGCTTTTCTCTAGATTCGATCGGATGCTATCTGCTATAATTGATTCAAGAAATTTCCCTACTACTGACGTCAAACTGATCGGCCGATAATTTGACGCTGATGCTCTGTCTCCCTTTTTGAATATGGGTACTACATTTGCCTGTTTCCAAAAGTCTGGTACAACTCCAGTGTCTAATGATTTTGTAAATAAATTTACGAGGGGTCCGCTAATCTGTTCCCTACACTCTTTCAAGACACAAGGGAAAATTTCATCCGGCCCTGGGGATTTTGTTTTCTTCAGTTTATTTATCTTCTTAAGAACATCCTCTTTTCTGATAGTGATATTCTTTAATTTCTCTTCTTCCTTTCCTTTAAATATCAGTTCCACCTCTGGAATTTCATCGAAAATTTCTTCTGTGAAAACTGATAAGAAGTAGCTGTTCAATGATTTGCTTATTTCTCACTGCCATTTATCACTTCTCCCCTCCCTGACTTTAAAGGCCCAACTTTGTCCTTGACCTTTGTCCTATATACCTGGAAAAATCCCTTGGGATTCGCCTTGGATTCTCTTGCTATTTTGATTTCATAGTCTCTCTTTGCTTTCCTTTCATTTTTCTTAACATTCCTAGATAGTTCATTATACCTATTTCTGAGCTGCTCCTCCCCTCCCTTTAATTTCTTATATATTCCTTTCTTTATTCCTATGTCATGTTTAAGTTTTCTGGTCATCCACCTTGGCTCATTCTTATTTGACCTAATTTTTCTGTATGGAATATTTTGTTATTGTGCTTTATGTAGTATAGGAGTGAATATATTATAGTCGTGATCAATTGTTGTGTCATGTATGACCTCACCCTTTCCTACTGGGGACTGACGTGACTGTTCCCGGGTGACCTCACCTAGGTACCTTCTTAGCCCCTGATAATCCGCCAACCGAAAGTTTGGGACTCTGACCATACTGTCATTGTTTTTCGTTTCCCAATTTAAGGTGAACCTGATTTCTCTGTGATCACTGTTACCTAGTTCTTCCCCTACTGTGATATCTCTGATAATATTTTCTTTATTTGTTAATACTAGGTCGAATATATTGTCACCTCTTGTAGGTTCTGTAATTAGTTGTTTCAAAAAATTGTCCTGTACTGCATCTAGGAAGCCTTCAGTTTCACAGACTCCTACAATGTTGTCCCAGTCAATATTTCTGAAGTTGAAATCCCCCATAATGCATAGGTTGTTATATTTTGCTGCCCTACTCATTTCCTGCCATATGGGCTGAGCTGCTTCTTTGCCAAGACTTGGGGGCCTGTAAATCACTCCCATAATTAGTTTTTCTCTTCCTTCCGTGATTTCTACCCACACAGGCTCGGTTCCTATTTCACCCTTTATTGAATTATTAATACAACATTTTAATGTATCCTTGACGAAGAGTGCGACCTTTCCCTCCTTCCTACCTTCCCTGTCCTTGTGAAAAAGGTTATACCCTTCTATGTGGTACTCTGATAAAAAAAATTTGCTCGCCAGATTCATCCAAGTTTCGGTGATTGCTATGACGTCTACATTCTCGGTACATACAACCGCTCTCAGCAAGTCTATTTTATTTCTAACGCTCCTACTGTTTGTATAGTATACATTTAAACCTACCCTTCCCTGGTCCTGTTTTACCCCTTGTCCTGAGCAACTAATTTCACTTCCCAGGACCTGCTTGTTTTTTGACTCCCACTTTCCCCGACCTCTCTCTACTGGCGAAACCCCCCATTCGGAGTGACAAATTCACGCTCCAGGGATGCAGACAACGTCTTTACCCCCTCACGAGACAAGTGTACTCCGTCGCGACTGTACAGGTAGTCGTTGCCATAGAATCGTTGCCAGTTATCAATGAATGCCCAACCATTGTTTGCACAATGTTTTTCCAGTCGGCAATTTATAGCAATTGCCCTTGACAGCCATTCACGACCAACCCCTCTTCTAGGCAAGACACCACATACTATCGGGATCCCTCCCCTATCTCTAATCTTCCCTAGCGCCTCCCTATACCTCTTGAAAAGTTCCTCACTCCTAACCTTACCTATGTCGTTTCCTCCCACACTAAGACACACTACTGGATTGGTACCCTCCCCTGACAAAACCCTGTCTAACCTCTCGGCTACATGACCTATCCCAGCCCCAGGAAAACACACCCTAGTCCTACGTTTCCTATCTCTCGCACAAAAAGCCCTATCTACAAACCTCAACTACCTGTAAGGTCTTGTTGCTAATGTTATAATGTATTACAGCACTTCAACAACTAAGATCTTTTTTTTAATGATTAATGTATTACAGCACTTCAACAACTACCTGTAAGGTCTTGTTGTTAATGATATAAAGTACTACAGCACTTCAACAACTAAGTTCCTGTTGTTAATGATATAATGTATTACAACACTTCAACAACTAAGATCTTGATGTTAATGATATAATGCATTACTGCACTTCAACAACTAAGGTCTTGTTGTTAATGATGTAATGTAATACAGCACTTCAACAACTAAGGTCTTGTTGTTAATGATTAATGTATTACAGCACTTCAACAACTACCTGTAAGGTCTTGTTGTTAATGATATAATGTATTACAGCACTTCAACAACTACCTGTAAGGTCTTGTTGTTAATAATATATAGTATTACTGTACTACAACAACTAAGGTCTTGTTGTTAATGATATAATGTATAATATCACTTCAACAACTAAGGTCTTGTTGTTAATGATGTAATGTAATACAGCACTTCAACAACTAAGGTCATGATGTTAATGATATAATGTATTACAGCACTCCAACAACTAAGGTCATGATGTTAATGATATATTGCATTCCAGCACTCCAACAACTACCTGTAAGGTCTTGTTGTTAATAATTTAATGTATTGCAGCACTTCAACAACTACCTGAAAGGTCATACTGTTAATGATATAATGTATTACAGCACTTCAACAACTAAGGTCTTGATGTTAATGATATAATGTATTACTGCGCTTCAGCAACTAAGGTCTTCTTGTTAATGATATAATGTATTAATGCGCTTCAGCAACTACCTGTAAGGTCATGATGTTAATAATATAATGTATTACAGCACTTCAACAACTAAGGTCTTCGATGTTAATATTATTTTGTATTACTGCGCTTCAACAACTAAGGTTTTGTTGCTAATGATATAATTTATTACTGCTCTTGTACAACTGTCTTGTTGTTAAGTATTTAATGTATTACTGCGGTTCAACAACTAAGGCCTTGTTGTTGATGATATAATGCAACAGTATTACTACGCTTCAACAACTAAGGCCTTGTTGTTGATGATATAATGCAAGATAATTACTACGCTTCAACAACTAAGGTCTTGTTGTTGATGATATAATGCAAGAGTATTACTGCGCTTCAACAACTGAGGTCTTGATATCGATGCTATTATTAAACTTTGCTCTAATTTACCAATACAGATGAAAAACACTAACATTAATAAAAAGCTTAGCTCCAGCAGGTGAATATATGAAGATATGCACATTATGTATATATTTTGTTCTATTCGTCATAATAATTTTTCCAAATGGTATTTTAGGTCTGATGACGACAAAAGATTTGTATATTCGTTACCATAGACGCACATACACACACACACACACGCACACACACACACAAACACACACACATACTACTTTTCTATAATGTGGCCTCCAGCCTCCATCAATAGCCACACCTTCGCCGCCATTTTATTACCTTAATATTATATATCCTAATATAAAAGTAGCTACCCTACCTGTGTTGAGTTAATTGAGTCGCAGATCTATTGCAGCATTCAGAGACTGTTACCTCATAATCCATGTCTACGGCCGTAGTCGGCTTTGGGGCCGAAGATCTCATTCCTTTGAGGCATAGCAATGCAGACCTAGGCAGAGAGAAGGGCAGTCAGTATCTCAACAACGCTGTAACGTAACTTCTGGGCTGCTGCTTCTGTTCGGATAACACTTCCGTGAGTCTTGCATAGAAACATCTTGCACTTGGTCCCATTCCACCAGAGGCTGTGAACACCAGAAGAGTGAAGCTGTCTTGATCAATATTCTGAATTTTCTCCCCATATGTCCTGTTCTTATCATTCTCGTTCCTCCTGTACAGCATGCAGCCTCCAGAGCTGGGTTACAGTGACATGCAGTCATGGGATAAAAAATCTTTATGTCAAAGAAAGCTCTCTGTCTCTGCATCCAGAATCCTAGAGCACTGACGTCCACACGGACTTTGTTGGGTGTGTTTGAAGTCCTGTGATGGAAAATTTCACTGTCCAATGGAAGGAGGGTCGGTTCCAACGTGACATCATGGCTGATTTCCTTCAACATATTTGGTGTGAGATCCCTTATTTCGTCATGCCTCATGCATACGAAGCCCCCTTCTTGCACACCATGGCGTGGTCAATGTTGTAAGATGAGCCACATACGCATTGGAAAAGCAAACCTTCCACTGGCCAATCATGCATTAGAGCAATGGCATCGGTAAATTCTTGTTTATTAATGCTAGAACCTTTTGCCCTTACTATAGCTACTTTTTTTTCAAGTTCACTGACAATTACGTCATCAGTTGTTGAAGTTTATCACTTTGTGTGTGCTGCCGTTCTATCGTAATGGACCGCCGAATCTTGTTTAATTCCTTAGTATCCACCTGACTTGCTACATTCTAAGTTATTATGTGCTCAGTGAGAGCTGCCGTGAACTTGACAGAGTTCTGCTATTCGGTGGCAGCACGCTCCTCTGGATTAGTCAATCCCTTTCCTTCCAGTCTCTGTGGTAGTGGAAGGCATAACCTTTCTGCTGGGGTTAAATAAGGGTTTTTCAATAGTGTTGAGATAGAAGCGATCTTGATGGTTTCTTCCAGAGGGTGGAGGAAGGGTCCGATATTGGGGAAGGTGCGCATCAGGTAATTCCAGCGATGTTTGATTCCAAGGGTGAATGCTGCAAAAGCTGCATGTGGCTTAATTGTAACAATCTCCGACATAGCATGAATTTCTTTCACCCACTCACTTGCCTTTCCCATTACATAGTCAGTCTTGAAATCGCTCGTGCCTATTACCGCACCAAGATGTCTTTGGCCGTCCTCACTTCAGCCGAGCATCTCTAGAGACGGATAATGGTATTCTGGCTTCACAATGAGGAAGGACATGCTGGCATTTGGTTGGTACCTTATTTGTGGACCACGTGATGTTGCCAAGTCCCACCACCACTACCACCACCACCACCACCACCACCACCACCACTACTACTACTACTGCTACATTTTTTTTTGTTTTTTTTTTGTTTTTTATCGTGGCCTCCAGCCTCCCCCAATAGCCACACCTTCGCCACCATTTATTTACCTGCTACTTGCTACGTTTTTTTTTTTTTTTTTTTTTAGACAGTGGCCTCGACCCTCCCCCAATAGCCACACCTTCGCTGCCATTTTATTACCTTAAAATTAAATATCCTAATACATAAATAGCTATGCTAGCTGTGTTGAGTTTGTTGAGAGTCAGATCTAAGGGACATTCAGTGACTGTTGCCTCATAGTCAATATCTGCAACTGTTGTCGGCTTTGGGGCCGATGCTCTCGTTCCCCTGACACAGAGCAAAGGAGACCTAAGGAGAGAGAAGTACAGTCGACATCTCATCCAGGCTGTAACATAATATCTGGGCTGAAGCTTCTGCTCGAATAGCACCTCCGCGAGTCTGACGTAGAAGCATCTTGCACTTAGTCACATACCACCGGAGGTTGTGAACACCAGAGGAGTAAAGCTGCCTTGATCGACGTTCTGAATTTTCTCCTCTATGCCCTTATCTTGTCGTTCTCGTTCCTCCTGTGTGAAGCATCGAGAGCTAAGTTACGGTGACATGCAGCCATGGGATAAAAAATCCTGAAGTCGAAGAAGGCTTGCTGTCCCTGCGTCCAGAATCCTCGAGCACTGACGTCAACACGGGCTTCGTTGGATGTGTTTGAAGTCCTATGTTCGAAATTCTCACCGTCCAATGGAAGGAGGGTCTGTTTTACCCTGATATCACGGCAGATTTCCTTCAACATATTTTCTGTGAGATCCCATACCTCATCATGCCTCATGCATATGAAGCCCCCTTTCTTACACACCATGGCGTGATCGACGTCATAGAAAGAGCCACACATGTATTGGGAGGGCGAACCTTCTACTGGCCTACCGTACCTTAGAGCATTGGCATCTGTAAATTCTTGTTTATTGAGACTGAAACCATTTGCCCTTATCGGTAACGTAGCTAACCAATTCGCGGCGCCCACCTCCTACGCTATAGCTACTTTTTTTTTCAAATTCTCTGGTACTTGCAGCAACAGTTGCTGCAACTTTTCACTTTGGCCGTGCTGTCGTTCTGTCGTAATGGACCTTCGAATCTTGTTTACTTCATTTTTGCGTTTTGAGCTATTATGTGGTCCGTGAGGGTTGCCGTGAGCTTAACTGAGTTTTGATGTTTTGATGTTCCTCCCAGTCTCGGTGGTAGTGCAAGGAGTGATCTTTCTGCTGGGGTTAAGTGAGGGTGTTCCACTAATTTGGGAATAAAATTGACACTGATCACTTCTTTCAGAGGATGGAGGAGGGGTCCAATATCAGGGATAGTGCGCATCAGGTAGTTCCAGCGATGCTTGACTCCATGGGTGAATGCCGCAAAAGCCGCATGTGGCTCTGTGTTAGCAATCTCAGACAGAGCCTGGATTTCCCTAACCCACTCATTCACCTTTCCCGTTACGTACTCGATCTTGAAGTCCGTCGTGCAGATTACTGCGCCTAGGTGTCTTTGGCCATCCTTTGTTATTTTGACCTCACTTCCACCTAACACCTCCATTGCCCGTTCATAATGTTCTGGCTTCACAATGAGGAAGGATTTGCTGGCGTTTGGGTGGTACCCTATTTGTGTGTCTCGCGATGTTACCAGGTTCCACCATTTTTCTATGTCCTCCACTTTTCCTGCTCCTGTAAGGTCATCAGCGTACGCCACTTGCTTGTCCTCAGTTGTTTAAAATTTTATTGTGTGTTGGAGCACGGATAGTCCTATTGCGTACATTGCCATTGCATCAGGGTCCCCCTGCGTTGTTCCCTCGATTGACTGAATGATGGTATCACCTCTTAGAGCCTTTTTGTTTACTATATAGAGGTCTGATGGATTCCTATAGGAGTTTTCAGCGTACATTGCAAAGCCTGGACCCTTGATCTTGATATGAGTTATTAAGGATGTCACATCTCGTTGGTGAGCCCTTAGGTGACTCGAGAGGCCGATACGAGACTGGCAGTTTGTCCATAGATGTTGCACCTGTGGGAGGCTACATTTAGTGTGGGAGACGTGGCGGCAGGGTCTTACCGGCACTGGTGCTTGTCTGCCTGGGTATACAGTCGGGCAAATTCGAAATTATTGACATCTCCTCATATGGTACTCTTCCATGCCTTACAGTGTGGAGTAATAGTCTCCCAGGTGAGGGGGTCGATTTTGCACGTTTTCAGGTTTGTCTTAAGACTATCCTTAAACTTTTTCCGCTGCCCGCCAACATTACAATTACCATTCATTAGGTGACTCTAAATTAGCTGCTTTAGCAGTCTACTGTCGTCCATGCGGGTAACAGTGGCCTGTCCGACGTAGTTGTTTATGGAAACTGGTAGCCTCGATGCTGCTACAGTTGGTGTCAGTGAGAATACTGGTATTTGTTCTATTGTCTTCCTAGCGAACTCGGAGGATGGCGCGTAGGCTACGTTGGTAAATGTTTTCAAGTGCCTTGAGGTGACTTCTGTAGGTGACCCTTGTCTCGCTGCCATATAGCAGGGTCAGGAGGGCTATTACTCGATATACGTGCAACTTTGAGATGCACATCTGACCCGATGTTGATCCTCTTCATCGATGTCCTCGGTGGTGGATAAGTGGGGGCTGAGATACTGAAAGTGGATAACATTAGAGAGGGTAGTACCATTAAGTTAGATGGGTGGTGGAGGTATGGTTGATCCAGGCACAGGCTAAATAGAGAATCTGAGTCTTATGTTCATTTACCTCAAGGCCGAAGTGTGCATACGCATCTGCAAAGGTGTTCAGGATCTCCTATAAGTCTCGTTCAGTGTGAGCGAAGAGGGTGAGGTCGTCTGCATATTGTTTTTTCAGTACTGTAATGAAAGCTGCCGACACCTTTGTTCCAGCCCGGAGACGTCTTATGTTGAAAAGACCCATCTTCCAGTACTGAGTGTCCATCCAGTTGGTGCCAGAACACATCCTTGCCTTACCCCCGTTTGGATGGGGAAGAACTCAGACTGGGTGACATCGAACAGGACACTGTCACCCATGCCATCGTGGAGTTGCCTTACAGTGGTGATGAATTTTGGTGGAAACGAAAACGACTGCGGGTCCGCCACAGGGCTTCCCTGTTGACCGAGTCGAAGGCGTTTGTAAGGTCGATGAAGGCCAAGTATAGGTCATGACGCTGTTCTCTGCACTTTCCCTGCATTTTGCGGGCAGCAAAGATCATGTCTGTGGTGCCACATCATGGTTTATGAACATTTAGATTCTGGTAGGAAGTTTTCTACCCCAGGAAGAAGTCTATTCAAGAGGACTCGGGCGATAATCTTGCCAGCTACCGACAAGAGTGAGATCCACGGTAGTTACCACAGTCTTAACGGTCTCCCTTGTTCTTATAAATATTGATGATGCCAGCGTCTTTAAGAGCTTGGGGAATGCCTCCTTTCCCATATATTCTCCAGGGGAGAATGGAGACAGCTGGTAAGCAGAAGTCCTCTTGCTTTATTACCTCGGCTGGGATTCCATCAGGCTCTGCAGCTTTGTTATTTTTCATCTGTTTGATGGCAGTACCTACCTCAGGTAGGTACTGGGTCAGGACTGGGTCCTGAGGGACCTGCAGGGTAGTCAGGACATCCACATCCGTGTTTCGGTTGAGCAGTGAATGGTAGTTCTCTTTCCTTCTTCGTCTTTAATTAGGGAGTTACCGTCGGATGAGCGGATGGTGGCATTTGTTCTTTAGATTGCGAAGTTCGCGCTGGGCCACTGCTTTCTTCTTGTGGAAGGTACCAGCTTTGATCCGAGACTGAGGGTCATTTTCATCAAACCGGTCCTAGTGTATTCTTTTGATCTGGCCGAGGGCCTCTTTGCAGATTTTTGTCATGACAGTGTTGAGAATATCCCATTCGGCACTTGGATTTGGCTTGTTTGTTGTCGGGTTGTTTATAAGCCTATGTTCGAGGTGCTCTCTGAAAGCAGATGCTTCTGCTGGATCATCGAGACGTTCAATGATAAAACCTCTTCTGGAGGCTTGTTGCCTTTGTCGTTTTGGGGCGACAAACACACACACACACACACACGTCCTCCTCCTTTCCTCAAACAAACACTGACTAATTACCCAAAAATACTTCACACGCTAATAAATTTTAATAGTCAAACACCAAAACACATTAGTCGGCCCATAATGTGCTAAAAAAGTGGAAAATTCAGCCAACACGTCTGCTATAAAGCCCATCAATTTTCTGGGGGGGAAGATTTTTGGCCATTAACTTCGCTGAGGTAATTTATGGCGTGCCAAAGGTAATGATTTAAAATGGTGTGTTGTGGTGTGTGCGTGTTTGAAAAATTTGTGACTCTATATTGTGGTGCTGTGTGTTAGTTTTACCTTGGTGCTGTGTGTTAGTGTTATCTTGGTGCTGTGAGTCAGTGTTACCATGGTGCTGTGTTACCTTGGTACTGTATGTTATTGTTTCCTTGGTGCTGTGAGTCAGCATTACCTTGGTGCTGTGTTAGTGTTACTTTGGTGCTCTGTTACCTTGGTACTCTATGTTATTGTTTCCTTGGTGCTGTGTGTTAGTGTTACCTTGGTACTGTGTGTTATTGTTTCCTTGGTGCTGTGTTTTAGTGTTACCTTGGTACTCTATGTTATTGTTACCTTGGTGCTGTGTGTTAGTGTTACCTTGGTACTGTGTGTTATTGTTTCCTTTGTGCTCTGTGTTAGTGTTACCTTGGTGCTATGTTCGTGCCACCTTGGTGCTGTGTTAGTGTTACCTTTGTGTTAGTGATACCTTGGTGCTGTGTGTTAGTGTTTCCTGCGCGCTGTGTTAGTGATACCTTGGTACTGTGTGTTATTGTTTCCTTTGTGCTGTGTGTTAGTGTTACCTTGGTGCTATGTTCGTGCCACCTTGGTGCTGTGTTAGTGATACCTTGATGCTGTGTGTTAGTGTAACCTAAGTGCTGCGTTAGTGTTACCTTGGCGCAGTGTTAGTGTTACCTTGGTGCTGTGTTAGTGTTACCTTGGTGCTATGTTAGTGCTATCTTGGTGCTGCGTGTTAGTGTTACCTTGGTGCTCTGTGTTAGTGTTACATTGGTGCTGTGTTAGTGCTATCTTTGCTGTGTGTTAGTGTTACCTTGGTGCTGTGTTAGTATTACTTTGGTGCTGTGTTAGTGTTACTTTGGTGCTGTGTGTCAGTGTTACTTTGGTGCTGTGTTAGTATTACTTTGGTGCTGTGTTAGTGTTACCTTGGTGCTGTGTGACAGTGTTACCTTGGTGCTGTGTTTGTATTACTTTGGTGCTGTGTTAGTGTTACCTTTGTGGCGTGTTAGTGTTACCTTGGTGCTGTGTTATTTTTAACTTGGTGCTGTGTTAGTGTTACCTCGATGCTGTCTTAGTGTTATCTTGGTGCTGTGTGTTAGTGTTACCTCGGTGCTGTGTTAACATTACTTTGGTGCTGTGTTAGTGTTACCTCGGTGCCGTATTAGTATTACCTTGGTGTTGTGTTAGTGTTACCTTGGTGCTGTGTTAGTGTTACCTTGGTGCTGTGTGTTAGCATTACCTTGGTGCTGTGTGTTAGTGTTCCCTTGGTGCTGTGTGTCAGTGTTACCTTGTTGCTGCGTGTTAGTGTTACCTTCGTGCTGAATGTTTGTGCTACCTTGGTGCTGCGTAATAGTGTCACCTTGGCGTTGTGTGTTAGCGTTACCTTGGTGCTGTGTTAGTGTTATCACGTAATAAAAGATTTATTTAATTTTATTTCTTAATTTATTTCTTCTTATTACTCTAGTTTCTTTCTTTCATTCTCTGTATACTCATGAGGTGGAGGGGTGGTGACTGGTGGGATGAGAGGAGGTAACGGCTGGTTTGTGGTTAGGCTAGCGGCCCTAACATCGAAGGAGAGAGGGAAGAGGGAGACTCTAGGATACCTGGGGAATAGGGGTAACCTGCGATAACGAAGACACTAGAGGAGACTGGGTATGGTTATGTTATTATTAACGGGTCTCTGCTTCAACTTTTCTCAAAAAGGGGAGGGATGAACAAGGACACTTACTAACGGTTACTGTATTCATTAAATACTCTCTATTAGGAATTGACAATTATACTTCAAAACAATAAACATATTTTCCTAGCTAGTTAAACAGGGGTCACATAAATCGCAATACATTATGTGAAATGAAGAAAACCTTAAGTGTATTTACATATCCCGCCATGGTAGGAAGCCGATGACACGCACGTTTTCACTTCTACCTCTAACCAGAATCTGTCTTTGAAAACAAAGGCAGGAGTCAGAACGCCACATGTTCATGAAATAACGTCACACAGGCTCTCCTTATTGGCATAGGCCTAAGGCATTCACATTCGCAGGTCACTGAGATTAGCTTGGTGGGAAATACTTAGGTTTTTTTGTGGGACTATCACTCTAAACTCATGGTACTGTTACAGTAGGGTGTGTCATAGGAGGGAAGATCAGCTAAAACTAATGGCCCATCACTTTTTTGGTAGATTTTAGTGTATATAAACAGAAAATAACTTCAGTTTCAATATTTTGCAACCTTTTGCTAGGTAAATTTTAGCGTGAAATTTATCGAAAATCTAACGTACAGCTGCATTAGTGCATTACAATTAAATAGTGAACATTACTTTCTAACTTCATTCTTTAACAACCCAACTAACAATATTTTTTTCTGTTTCAGATTCTGATGCATTTATAAGTTGATAATATTTGCGATGGCTGCTTGTGTCAGGACGAGGAACCAAAAATCCAGCCATCTCAGTCACTATCTTGGGTCTGGGAGAGAGCTCCTGAAGTCGGAGTTGCCTACATTGAGAGATGCTTTGAGATACGGTGTTCTAATCAGGCAAATCAGTGAAAAGAACCAAAGAACTTACACAAACAAAGACATTGCCAGTGATATGACCAAAGCTGTCTTGGCACAGTACACTCTGGCTAACGCTCAGTTCAAGCCTCCAGTCATAACAAGTCAGAAGAAGATTAGTGAGAGACTGCCAGCCAGTTGGGAAAAGGCAAGAGATATCTCTCTTGGGAGAGGAAAACTTGCAGTTAAGGACAGCTTTGCCAAGCAACTGGACCAGTTATTTGACATAATTACGTGCAATTGCCCAATTGTTCTCTGTCCTGAGTTTGGATGCGATCGTGACTGTAAATCCGATGCCCACATCTCCTGTATTTGCAAGCGTGAACTGAAGATTCCTGTGATCGAACTGGCATTTGTCAAAGCACAGAGAGAGAAGACTGGCAGTATAGGGGCTCTCATGATTTCTAGCCAAGATATTCCGGAGTCCAAGAGACAGGAGGCTGCCACAGAGAGACAGAAGAGGAGAAGAGTTGCCGAGGAAAAGAGACTTGAGAAGGCCCAGGGTGAGGTAAAAAAGGCCGATGATTGGAGTCAAGCTGATTCAGAGTTTAATGACTTCCCCATGGCTGATCCGAGTGCTGACCAGGAGAATGGTGACTTTGTCCCTAACCCAGAAAATAATGATTCCAAACCTTCCAGGCATAACATTCGAAATAGGAAAGATATCCCGAGCATAGCTCTGGCCAGCATGCGACACCACACTGGTCTCAGAGAAACTGCAGAGATAGCAACAGCTGCCTGGACTGACGGTGGTTTGATAACACCTGATGATGTTCACCTGGTGATAGATCATAACAAAGTAAGGAGAGCTCAGGAGGAACTTGTCAGTAACCTAGAAGAGGAGTTTGATAAGGGGATAAGAGAAAATGGAATCAATTGTTTGTTCTTTGATGGGAGAAGGGATGACACTAAAGTGTTCATGACAGTTGGAGATTCTGACAAGTTGTTCCCTGCCATGGTGAAGGAGGAACACTACTCCTGCTGCAGTGAACCAGGAGGGAAGTATTTGTGGCATTTCACTCCAGAGAAAGATGACATCAGGAAACCAGCTGAGATAGTGGCAGATAACATTGTGAACTGGCTCAGAGAGAGGAACGTAGACCAGACCCTGCAGGCCATTGGAGGGGACAGCACCAACACGAACACAGGGTGGCAAGGGGGGTTCATACAGTGGATAGAGCGGAAGATTGGGAGGAAGCTGGTCTGGATTGTTTGTGACCTCCACACCAACGAGTTGCCACTCAGACATCTGATCCAGGAGCTAGATGGCAAGACTCTTTCAAACAACAGATGGTCTGGTCCTCTTGGCAAGATGCTGGACTCTGCCACTGAGTTAGAAATAAATCCGAGCTTTGAAAAAATCACAGTTGGCCCTCCACTCGTTGAGCTTGCACATACTGTCATTGACGACCTGAGTACTGACCAGTACTATGGTTACATGATTTGCAGTGCCATCAAAACTGGGGTCATGCCTGATAGACTTGCTTACCTGCAGATAGGTCCAGTCTCACATTTTAGGTGGCTCACAACGGCTCTCAGGTTCTGCAGAATTTGGGTCGCTCATCATAAACTGAAAGGGAACCAGTTTCACAACCTGAGACTTATTGTCCAATTCATCGTGAGTGTCTACTTGCCAAATTGGTTCAACACCAAGGTCAAGTCATCGTTCTCCGAAGGTCCGAGGTATGTTCTCTTCCAGCTTGAGCTCCTGAGGAGTCAGCCAAGGAAGGTTGTTCAGGTTGTGGAGCAGACTGTGAGGAGATCTTCCTGGTATGCTCATCCCGAGGCAGTTCTGCAGACAATGCTCTGCAGTAAGGATGAGGAGGAGAGGAGAGTGGCAGTCAAAAAGATCTTGGATATGAGACTTATGAGAGGATCTTGGCATGACGAATCAGTTGGTGACGATTCCTTCAGGGTCAGGAAGACCCCTGAAGTCAATCTAGGTGCCAAGACCCTCACTGATCTCATAGATCTGGATGACATCCAGGCTGGCAGTGAGCCCCCCTCTTACCTGCAGCCTCACCAATGTTCAAGCCAGAGCTTTCCTGGACAACCCCATGCATGTCCCTGCCTGGCCCTCGCACACCCAGAGTATAGAGCGTTGTGTACAGCAAGTGAGCGAGGCCAGCAGTCACGTGTACAGCCAGGAGAGGTGGGAAGGCTACATCCGAGCTCACGTGGTCAGCAGGGAGGTGATGAGTAGAAACAGAAGCAAGAAAGACATGTTCTCTATGGTGTGCAGCAACACCGGGTCGTAGTAGTAAAACCGGTTTTTGTATTTGATGATTTTGTTTTCTAAAGGAATATTAAATTTAATAAATGTGTCAAGATCATTCGTTTCACTATTCTGGATCATTTTCATCCTAATAAATTAACCTGATACATTTACTTTACTTTAAATAAGCTATTTAGTGGTGTTGGTAAAAGGGTGGGAATACTGAATTTTCATAAGATTTCAAGTTAAAATTTACCTAGCAAAAAATGAAAACTTTTCAAATCTGAAGATATCACATGATTCTGCACATAGAACTACATCATTAATACCATGGGCCGATTTTTCAAACTAAAAAAAAAAAAAATTCGCCTCCGTATGACACACCCTACTGTTACAACCATGGTGCTGAGTGTTACCTTGTATACTGCCCGATTCTGGGGTCATTAATTCTAAGGGGATAACTTAACTCTACTCTTAATTTTAAGGTCGCTGCCACCAGACCCTCCCCCCCTGGACAGTATGTAGCTCGTTAGGTAGCGGGAAGAGTAAGCTATGCATTGGTTTGGGTTTTTCATTGACCAAATCGAGAGTGGGAAGAAGGGTGAAACATCAAGCATGACTTAACTAATTTATACCTTATAAAACATATTGCATCCAATCACAATACAAAAAGAGTTGGCCTTCATCAGAAGAACCACTATTATGTTCATTACACTTCACATCAATATAAGTCTTACATCAAATAATTATTACTATCATTTTCATTCTTCATATCATCCAATGACCTCCTTACCTCGGTCATTCCTTCTTACCATAACACCCAACACATCAGACTGCACCACCTGTTTGAGTATAGCAGCACATGTTACATTGCAGCACCACATGTTATATCATAGCACCACATCCCGGGTACACTCCACACCTACAAGTATGGAACTCCTCGGTATTCTCAGGTACACATACCAGGTACCTCGTTCACACTATACTCTTCCGTAGTAGACGGGATACTTCCCAGGTAATCATACCATTACTGGTTCCACATTTGGTATTTTTAGGTCGCTCCATGTAGCGACCGTGAATCTTCTCAAACATACAATTACTTTCTCCTATCCTGGGTGGTGATATGTAGGGTATCCACAGATTCACAGTGGAGGTGCATAATGGCCGTAAGCAGTCACACCACACATGGCGAGTCCGTCACAGTGTGGTAATGGCCGACGTGCTGAACGCGTGGTACCTGTTTTGGTGAGAGACGTGGCGTTACTAAATGTAATACCTGATGGGCTTTTATCACCACACACTAGTACAATTATTACTTGACTTTATAACATCAGGCAAGGTATTAAGATGTAAAAAGCTGCTAGATAAGTCTTTTTAGGGCTGAATTGAGCACGATGGAGTTCACTGACCTGTTTTGGTGAGACAGCTTGGATCACTAAGGAAGATGCCTCACGTCTCTCACTGAACTAGGCCTACAGTTTCCAATCTTTAATTTTCACTTTGATTTTATTCAGGTTCTCACATATACACTTTCCTATCTATTGTGACCTTATGCCTTATAATTATATATCTTAATCCTAAATTACATACTAAAGTAAGGATCTGGTTTGCCAGTTCCTAGGGAAATTAATTAGGCTATATCATTAAGTCAAAACTGTAGCCAGCGGCAGAATGGGCGCCAACATAGAACAAAGCCTAGCGTCGTATTTTCATGGCGTGGGTATATCCACTTCACTTCAATCTGTATTTAAGGATCCTCCCCTCACACATTGCAATCGTTGAACATACTCATAAGATTCTCTGATCATTGCATTGTTCGTGGTTATTCGTCACACGAGATAACGAGGTGTATTAAGCTCACACCGAGGCATACAAGATATTTTCTTTGAAGTATAGTTTCTGTATCACTTCCAACACTTCACCTATGTCTGATACATTTACCCTTTTTCCAGATCATTGTTCTCTTATAGTTTCAGCTGATACTTGCGGTAGCTACAGGCATGCTCAATATAATCGTTCACAGACGTAAACAGTATGACCTTCAAACACTATCTACACTTATCCCTTATAGTACACTAGTCCGTATCAATTGGACCTTCCCAATCATCCTATAGATACCTTGAGTTTAATGCTATGAGTACATACAGTTAATATTATATGACCGTACCTTGGTACAATTCGTATAAAACAACATACAGTAGGTGGGTTGTCCGTTACCAACGTTTCCCGTTTTCTGTGACTCTACAAGTGCGGTGGATTTGAATGTTATGTAGCATAGTATGAATAAAAGAGATATTAAGGATGACAATGATGTGTGCAGTACCCTTGGTGCTGTGTGTTAGTGTTACCTTGGTGCTGTGTGTCAGTGTTACCTTGGTGCCGTGTGTCAGTGTTACCTTGGAGCTGTGTGTCAGTGTTACCTTGGAGCTGTGTGTCAGTGTTACCTTGGTGCTGTGTGTCAGTGTTACCTTGGTGCTGTGTGTCAGTGTTACCTTGGAGCTGTGTTAGTTTTAGCTTGATGCTGTGTTAGTGCTAAATTGGTGCTGTGTTAGTGTAAACACCTTGGTTAAGGACGTTCAGGTTACGGGCAAGTCGAAGGGAATGATTGAAACCCGTCTTTTGACGCATTCAATATTTATTGATGTGGTCAAAACCTGCAGAGGAGAAGGCGTTCACACAATTTTATCTTAATTACAATTTATTAAACATACCGACATAACACAAAGTTCATATCTCTATTAATCTTAGCTTTGCTTCCTTCTGCATTGTCTTATTACTCCAGGTTAGGCAGAAACGAGTAGGCGTAATTAGTCAACAATATTTCAGTACCGAGGGGTATGTCATCACTTAGGCTGTAGTTACAAGTGCGGGTCAATGCGGATCAGTATGGTGTTCCAGTATTGCGTAAATCGTCCCAGCACAAATTCTCGGACAGGAGAAGGCTGGTCTACACAGCATCACTAGAGAGGGCGATCTAACTCATGGAGGGGCGGGTAGCACCGCCACGAGTCGAAGACAGTCCACTCAGCAGAACCAGGACTTGTCTGTAAACACTTCTACATCTGGCGAGGTCACAGGTCGAAAGATTTAATGGCATCACACGCCAGCACTGTAGCTGAAGCCAGCGGCGATAACACTCCCGGCGTTGGGCAATCACCCAAGATTTACGGTGTGGCGTGTTCAATAAGGTATACACGGGTCACTAACCTTCGGAACTCTCCAGATATGGTTTGCACAAGCACCTGGTGCACTAGACCATTGGCTCCCGGGACTGTTGTCGTGATCCTGCCCAATGGCCGTTTGTTGCGAGGAAGATCTTCTCCGGTGACGAAGACAAAGGTCGCCTTTCTGGAGACTACAGGTTGATTCTATGTACCTCTGTCTTTTGCGGAGTAGTGGAAGGTACTTCCTCACCCAGCGTTTCCAGAAGCGGTCTGCTAGGAACTGCACGTGCCGCCACCGTCGTTGATGTAAGTCTTTCAGAAGACATCCTCCCAATGGCAGATTAGCATGTGGGCCACCGTGGAGAATGTGGGCTGGTGTAAACGCTTCCAGGTCTCTCATGTCGCTCGACACAGGTGTGATGGTTCGACTATTTATTATTGTTTCCACTTCACAAATAGCATCTGCAGTCGGTATTCATCCAGGACTTGTGTCCCCAGAATCGTTCTGAGAACCTTCTGACTGTTCAAATTTGCCATTCCCAAACTCTAAACGTCGTGCTGCTTCCGTTTCTTCCCCCTTTGTGAAATATGCCTCCAGCATTTCAGTCACAGTTCGTCGCACTTCTGCCATCATGTTGGACCCGGGATTTTGGTCAGGTGCTGAGCACTCAGGCTCAGGCAGAGGGTAGCCCCCTTCAGCTTCTGTTGCCGTAAAGTCGTGGTCGTTCAGCTCTGGAGGGACAACTTTTACCTCTGGGTCTCGGTCACCTTTGTCCTTGTTCACCTTTCCCTTTCGTTGCTCTGGATCCATTTCCACAACCTCTTGTCCCTTTATTGATATTAATTTACAGCTCCAGTTAGGTCTCAAAGTTTGTTCGATGAACCACTGCTCACCGCCTGTATTTGGTGTTGCAGCTCGCTGCTTGTATTTATGTTTGATGATAGTAGGTCACTGTTGGTTGCTCGTGGTGTTACAAGTGGCGCCTTACTGCTGGCTGCTTACGGAGTTACAAGTGGCAGGTCACTGCCGATTGCTTACGATGTTACACGATGATTACCGCAGGTTGTTTACGGTGTTAAGAGTGATCACTGCAAGTTGCTTACAGTGTTACAAGCCGATCACAGACGATTGCTTACCAGGTCACTGCCGGTTGCTTACAATGTCACAAGTGGCATGTCACTGCCGGTTGCTTATTGAAGTATTTAAGTGGGTGAAAGGAATCAATAAAGGGGATATAGATAACGTTCTTATAATATCCGAGCAGGATAGGACTCGGAGCAACGGATTCAAGTTGGATAAGCTTAGGTTTAGGAGGGAGATAGGAAGAAACTGGTTCACAAATAGGGTGGTGGACGAGTGGGACAAGCTTAACAACTTTGTAGTAAGTGCGGGAACTCTGGAAAATTTCAAAAGGAGGCTAGATAGATTCATGGATGATAGAGAGTGGTAGTAACCCTTCGACAGGAGCTGCCATGCACAGGCCAACCGGCCTATGGCAGACTCCTTATTTTCTTATGTTCTTATGTTCTTATGGTGTTACAAGTGGCATTTCACTGCCGGTTGCTTACGGTGTCACAAGTGGCATTTCACTGCCGGTTGCTTACGATGTCACAAGTGGCATTTCACTGCTGGTTGTTTATGGTATTACAAGTGGCATTTCACTGCTGGTTGTTTACTGTGTTACAAATAAATTAAATCACGCTTACTGCGTACTTCGTCGAGTTGGTTATTTGTTACCTTAAAACCGGTGGTAATGAATCAATTTTCCTTTCCTTCGTAATCTCAGTAGCGGGCGGCATCTCTGCCTGTACGAAAAGGAACACTCGCAACCTGTGGTCCACACTCCGTGTCCCAACCAGTGCTGCTGTAATGTATGTTTTCCAATTTAAGGGTACAAGTATGCAATACCAAAAGAGGACATGAAATTCAGATATCATTCGACGATTTCCTTATTTTACGTAAGGTTAGTAACATATTAATTCGTTGCCGATGCAGTAAAAAAGACGGTGAGGTTGACAGGTCAACGGATATGGTCATTCTGGTACCATCGTGTAGTGAAAGCAGAAGGATTGTACACTGATTAGTGGAAGTGTTCGGGGTACTTGGTTCTAACTACAGGAGCGAACATAAACACCTGTAGAGTTCTGTAGGTTCTTATTAACGGAAATATACAGGGGTGCGCTTACAAGCGCAGGTAGTCCTTACGCTCCTATCGGGTCAACTGACCTCACTCTGACCTCTTGGGCGACATGTGGTAAGTGGTATACTAGCAGCTTCCAGATGTCGCCAGGCACATTTATCTAAGCGTGTGGTGACATGAAACAGGGGGATTGCCACACGCTACTGACTAGAGAAATAATGTGTATATATAGAGTACATACATGGTATACATACAACATACATAATATACATACAATTAGTACTTCTGAGGTTTTCGTCTGGCAACCACTATGTAAGGCTCCTTATATCATCGGCGAATATCATCTCACATTTGGTCTAATTGTATTTTTTATGGTAAATTAGTTTATTTACTTCATTTGGATAAGTGTTCCATGCACCAGTTTCGTGCCGTTTCATACATAGAAAACGGAAACTGGTATCTTTCAAGAAAATTTACTTAATATTTCTTAATACACACCTATATTTACGACCTTGGATCACGGTTATGCCAAACTGTAACAAATTAACTCCGACTAAATTGTCTGTGTATTGAATCTCATAGTACAAGCTTATTTTAGGATTATTGTTCACTAACATCTTTGGTGTTGCTTGTGAATTAAGAGGCTCTGATTCATGTAGTCATCAGTCTGTCTTGGTAATTGGTGTATTTACTGTCGTTATTACACACTCAATCAACATAACTAATATATTTTATGTGGATTTCATGTATGTGCAAGTAAATTGATGTTCAACTAGAGGTTCTCTGCAATACCGCTATATTTGGTGAAATCCTATGCATACCACATGGGTGCACGGAGATTATTTAATGCTTGTGAGAGTCATCGTCTAACATATTGTCAACAACTGACATCTCCAGGTTATGCTTCCTCGTCCCCATTTCCAAGGAGATTGGTTAGCGAAGGACGTTTTGCTGTTGACTAGCTTGAGTACCAGGAACTCCGACCAAGGCATATCGTCAGGTCTGCCATAAATACTTAAGTGCCGAGACATCATCGTTGAAACGCCATCGCACCTCAAGAAAGCATGCGGGTATGGAAGAACTCCTCAAACCTAGCACCTCTGCTCCGGGTGGCACGTTTGCTCATTGTGGTCAGCCTGGCAGCGGTGCCTTTGATCAACCTGACTCGTCTTTACCCTGCTGGGGGCCACACTGAGCTCCGTGGCGAAGGCAACTGTCCTATTCGCAACGTTTTTGGCAGAACACGATGCCATTCAGGTGATTTAGTGTTTGTTTCCTCTTGTGTTTTAGCCCAAAATGTAATGGCACTGCTCAATAAGTGGTCGTGTTAATCTGTCCCAAGTAAGGGTGGCAGAAACCTTATTCATTTAGCAGCATGTGATCTCACAATCTTCAGTTGCAACTATAGCCAAATAAATTTAATATTTCTTTTAGCTTATGTGACCACCTTGACGACCTCAATAAGCGAATGTTCCCGATTCCAAGACAACCGCTCAAACGGTAACGAAACGGACCAGATGCAAGGTCGTAGTGCAAGCTTTAGGGGAATGTGCAACTCAAAATTTGGTTAGGAAACTACAAATAAATTTAGTGCAATTATTGAAAGTACCGACTGCTCAGTAAGTAAATCACGTGCAATGATAGTGAAGTATTTTAATCTGGAGAGATAATGACAAAATCGCGATGCTGGATTTGATTGGAGTATTTGAAGGTAATCAGGGTTCGACTGGTGAAAATATATAACATGCTGTTGCAGTGCCTCACTACACATGAAATACCATTGAACAACTTCATTGGGTCTGCTGCGGATGGGGCATCACACATTATAGGCGAATATAACTGTGTATCTAGCGGAATGAAAGTTCAAATGCTTGGCATTACCATATTTAAACGTGTTGCACATAGTATGCATCTCTGTGCCAGCGAAGCAGCAAAGTCCTGGCCTCGTACTCGTGAAGATGTGTTGAGAAATGTGTACATTTACCTTCCCATAGTGTCAAAAGGAAATGCGAGTTTTGGATTTCCAGGGTTTGTCAACTCAAACCACAAATATTTCATGCCTGTGCCACGACCTGATTGTCACTCCATGAAGTTGTTGCAAGAATACTCCAACAGTGGCACCCCCCTTAAACTGTATTTCCACATCAGGGTAATTGAGGAGAGACTTGTGTTCTGCTACTTGAATTTTGAATTACATATTGCCGCAACTCAACACAATAAACTTTATTTTTTTAGAGTAAAGCCCCAACTTTGCATTTAATCCGTAAAGCATATGTCAACTGCATCTGTTATTTATAAACTCCTTTTGCCGTTTACATAGTGTGTCAAACTCCAAATGCATGGTATTGATCCAACCGATGATTCCCTATATGTACCAGTCAATCAGATATATTCAGGATCGCAATTGCATGCCACCTTCGAAAGGCTAGAACATTATATGATAAGCATGAAAATTGACAAAGATGTGGTTCAGAGATTTCTAGTAGTAGTAGTGTGTAGGGAAATAAAGAAAAGATTCGAACTAAAAAGTAAGTTGTGGAGACTGGCGGTATATTTACACCCCAAAGAGTCAGCAATTTTATAAACCTGTTATTAGCGTTTTAAATGAAGAGGGAGATGCAAAATATAAATGTTTTGGACATTAGCAATGGAAATGTTGTCACTTCTGATGTCCACTGTTGATGCAAAGCGTCCTTTTCTAAGGTGAATTTAATTAAGGAAACAGAGAAATAGTCTTCATATACAAACTGTAAATCCTCAATAACCTTTGAGCGAATGTCGTAATTTAATATTCTTGTGGATAGAACGTGTTGTTACCACGTGTTCATTGTAATCGGCTGTGGTGTTCCCATTATATGATGGTGTCACAGTTGTTACCAGTCCCTTTCTTCTAATAAGATTGAAGTCTTATGTTAAACGGTGATATTTTGCTTCCTAAGAGTTGTTGTTAGGTAGTAGGTAGTAGGCAGTTATACTCTGGAACGGGGTGGTAATCTCGACAATATGTACCTAGATTTTGCCAAAGCTTTCGACAGTGTACCCCACGAAAGGCTAAAATTCAAACTGGAAGGGTACGGAATTCGGAAAATGTCATAGCGTGGATAGAAGACTTTCTACAAGACCGCAAGCAGTGTATGGTGATTAATGGCACGAAATCATCGTCCGTACCTGTCACAAGCGGGGTACCACAGGGCCGTGTATTGGGCCCGCTGTTGTTTGTTTGTTTCATAAATGACATGCCTGACGTTGTACACTCCTCCAAACAAATGTTTGCCGATGACGCCAAGTTATTTCGGGAAATCAAGAACCAAGTGGACTGTGAAGAGCTGCAGAAGGATCTCTGTGAGCTCCAGGAATAGTCGAAGAAATGGCTACTGAGATTCAATGTCACGAAGTGTAAGAGGATGCACTTGGAGCGTACCAATGGTAAGGAAGCGTATCATGTGTCCCAACGGGATGAAGAATTTGCACTCTTTAAAACAATGTGAGAAGGATCTAGGTGTGTATGTTGACAATGAGCTGAATTTTTCGGGCCATTGCGAGACGAAGGTAAATCAGGCAAATAAATTATTAGGTCTCATTAGGTCGCTCAGATACCTAGACGTAACGATCAACAAAAGTGAAGTGCTTCCCCATCTGGAGTACTGTCACTCTGTTTAGTCCCCGAGATATGCTTGGGACTATCAGTTGGTTGAAAATGTTCAAAGGAAGGTCCTTTTCAATTATGTATTTCTTCATGGTTCTATTTTATTATTATTATTATTATTATTATCATAATTATTATTATTATTATTGTTATTATTATTATTATTATTATTATTATTAGTAGTAGTAGTAGTAGTAGTAGTAGTAGTAGGGATCTCACAGCAAATATGTTGAAGAAAATCTGCCGGGACGTCATGGTAGAACCGACCCTCCTTCCACTGGATGGTGAGATCTTCCAACACAGGACTTCAAACACATCTAACGAAGCCCGTGTGGACGTCAGTGCTCGAGGATTCTGGACGCGGGGACAGCGAGCTTTCTTCGACATCAGGATTTTCGATCCCATGGCCACTTGTCACCGTAACCTAGCTCTCGATGCTGCACATAGGCGGAACGAGAACGACAAGAGAAGGGCATATGGGGAGAGAATTCAAAACGTTGATCAAGGCAGCTTCACTCCTCTAGTGTTCACAACCTCTGGTGGGATGGGCCCAAGTGCAAGATGTTTCTACGCCAGACTCGCGGAGGTGATCTCCGAACAGAAGCAGCAGCCCAGAAGTTATGTTACAGCCTGGATGAGATGTCGACTGTCCTTCTCTCTCCTTCGGTCGGCTTTGCTCTGCCTCAGGGGAACGAGAGCTTCTGCCCCTACTTCGACAACTGCTGCAGATATTGACTATGAGGCTACAGTCACTGAATGCCGCATAGATCTGCGGCCCAACTAATTTAACACAGATAGGATAGCTTATTATGTATTAGGATATTTAATATTAAGGTAAATAAATGGTGGCGAAGGTGTGGCTATTGGGGGAGGCTGGAGGCCACGTTTCTTATTAAAAAAAAAAAAAAAAAAAAAAAAAAAAAAAAAAGTAGTAGTAGTAGTAGTAGTAGTAGTAGTAGTAGTAGTAGTAGTAGTAGTAATACCCGATGATATAAGAAATGATAGCAGTGAGTCTACTCAACCCGAAAATGTAGTACTAACAAATGTTGCTCCCTTAGTAGCAGGTGTCCACGAGGAGAATGAGAGACAGCCATCGCAGTGGAATGGCATGTCGATGGAAAATGCAGACATATGGGTCAAAGAAACCTACTCAGAAATTGTCAAGTGGTCGCCCGCTAACGTATTTGAACCACCCAAGTGTGCGGCCACCAAAGAAATGATTCGGGAGATGACTCGCTTCATGACTGATTACACTCAGGACCGCTTCCTCGCCCCCCTAGCTCTTCAAATACTGGCAATAATACCACATCTATTTTGTCAGAGGAAGCACACACAGGCTAAGCACAAAAAAAATGTGGCAGCAATGAAGAGAAGATTGACAATGTGGCAGACTGGGGCCCTAGATGATCTCCTATGTGAAGCAAGAACACTGCAGGAGAGACTAAAAATTACGGGTGACGGAAAGCAAAACACCGATGACGTGGCAAGAAAATTTGGAAACAAAATGCGTGTGGGAAAAGTGTCTCTTGCGGTAAGATCTCTCACAAACGAATCCTCCGGTGGGGTGATGCCAATAAACAGAGAGACATTAAAACTATTGAAAGAGAAACATCCCCCTGCAAGCGAAGATGAAGGCATCAGGTTCCAGGGTGACTATAACCCACCAAATGCTGTCCTGTTCGAGAAAATAACAGAAGAGATGGTGTGGGAAAAAGGCACTGAAGACTCGAGGAGGAGCCGGCCCTTCATTTCTGGATGCAAACGGTTGGAGAGTCATCCTCAGCACAAGCAAGTTTGGCCCTGGAGCAAGCGATCTCTGCACTGCTATTGCCGCCCTTGCAAGAAAGCTTGCATCCTCTCGCTGCCATCACCTCCAGGCCCTGACGGCCTGCCGCCTTATTCCTTTGGAAAAGAAACCAGGATGTAGACCTATAAGGGTGGGGGAAGTGCTGAGGCGGATCATCGGAAAGTGCATAATGGAGGTGGTAAATGATGATGTCAGGGCAGCAGCAGGGAACCTACAAGTGTGTGCTGGCCACCAGGCTGGTGGGGAGGCGGCCATTCACGCCATGAGATTGATATTTGAGCAGCGTGATTGTGAGGCCGTTCTCCTGGTGGATACTTCAAACGCATTCAACATACTTAACCGCAAGGCTGCACTGCACAACATCAAGATCAAGTGTCCAAGCTTTGCGATGTATGTTGAAAATTCGTATAGGAATCCTTCGGACCTCTACATAGTAAACAACAAGGCTCTACTAGGTGATACCATCCTACAGTCGACCGAGGGAACAATACAGGGGGACCCCGTTGCATTGGCAATGTATGCAATTGGCCTATCAGTGCTCCAACAAGAAATAAAATTTGAAACAACTGGGGTCAAACAAGTGGCATATGCTGATGACCTTACAGGAGCAGGAAAAGTGGAGTGCGTCAAAAAGTGGTGGGACCTGGTAACATCGCGAGGTCCACAAATAGGGTACCACCCAAACGCCAGCAAGTCCTTCCTCATCGTGAAGCCAGACCATTATGAACGGGCATTGGAGGTTTTTGGCGGAAGTGAGTGTTAGGTTCTGAATAATAAGTTCTATATACAGGAGAGAACACAAACACCTGCATAGTTTTGTAGGTTCGGTTTACTGGATAAGAGTATGTACACAGAGGGAAGCAGCACTCTTCCCGGCTAAGCTCCTTTGTCAACTGCTATAGACGACGTATGGCAAGTGATACATTAGCAGCTTCCATACGTCGCCAGGCACATTAATTAAGCATGTGGGACATGGTAATAACATTGCCACACGCTGCTAGCTACATAAATGGAGCACATACATAATATGCATACATAATATATAATCCAGCATACATAATATACATACAGTGAGGTCAAAATAACTAAGGACGGCCAAAGACATCTAGGCGCAGTAATTGGCACTACGGACTTCAAGACCGAGTACGTAGCGGGAAAGGTGAATGAGTGGGTTAGCGAAATCCAAGCTCTGTCTGAGATTGCTAACACAGAGCCACATGCGGCCTTTGCAGCATTCACCCATGGAGTCAAGCATCGCTGGAACTACCTGATGCGTACCATCCCTGAGATCGGACCCCTCCTCCACCCTCTGGAAGAAGCTATCAGTGTCAAGTTCATTCCCAAACTAGTCAAACACCCTGACTTAAACCCAGCAGAAAGAACACTTCTTGCACTTCCACCAAGACTGGGAGGGATGGGACTAGCTAATCCAGAGGAGATTGCTGACACTGAACATCAAAATTCACTTAAGCTCACGGCAGACCTCACGGACCACATAATAGCCCAGAATGCAACAGGGGAAGTGGATACCAGCGAAGTAAATAAGATTCGTAGGTCCATTACGACAGATCGGCAGCACTGCCAAAATGACATGTTGCAGCAACTATTGCTGCAGGTTCCAGAAAATTTGACAAAAATAGTAGCTATGGCGCAGGAGGTGGGCGCCTCGAACTGGTTAACTACGTTACCGATAAGGGCAAATGGTTTCAGCCTTAACAAACAAGAATTTACAGATGCCATTGCTCTAAGGTACAGTTGGCCAGTAGATGATTTGCCCTCCCAATGCGTGTGTGGCTCTTCCTATGATGGCGATCACGCCATGGTCTGCAAGAAGGGGGGCTTCATATGCATGAGGCATGACGAGGTAAGGGATCTCACAGCAAATATGTTGAAGGAAATCTGCAGGGACGTCATGGTAGAACCGACCCTCCTTCCATTGGATGGCGAGATCTTCCAACACAGGACTTCAAACACATCTAACGAAGCCCGTGTGGACGTCAGTGCTCGAAGATTCTGGACGTGGGGACAGCGAGCTTTCTTCGACATCAGGATTTTTGATCCCATGGCCGCTTGTCACCGTAACCTAGCTCTCGATGCTGCACATAGGAGGAACGAGAACGACAAGAGAAGGGCATATGGGGAGAGAATTCAAAACGTTGATCAAGGCAGCTTCACTCCTCTAGTGTTCACAACCTCTGGTGGGATGGGCCCAAGTGCAAGATGTTTCAACGCCAGACTCGCGGAGTTGATCTCCGAACAGAAGCAGCAGCCCAGAAGTTATGTTACAGCCTGGATGAGATGTCGACTGTCCTTCTCTCTCCTTCGGTCGGTTTTGCTCTGCCTCAGGGGAACGAGAGCTTCTGCCCCTACTCAGACAACTGCTGCAGATATTGACTATGAGGCTACAGTCACTGAATGCGGCATAGATCTGCGGCTCAACTAATTTAACACAGATAGGTTAGCTTCTTATGTATTAGGATATTTAATATTAAGGTAAATAAATGGTGGCGAAGGTGTGGCTATTGGGGGAGGCTGGAGGCCACGTTAAAAAAAAAAAAAAAAAAAAAAGTAGTAGTAGTAGTAGTAGTAGCCCGCCGATATCCTAAACGATAGCAGTGAGTCTACTCAACCTGAAAATGTAGTACCAATAAACGCTGCTCCAAAAGTAGCTGATGTCCACGAGGTGAATGAGAGACAGCCACCACAGTGGAATGGCATGTCGATGGAAAATGCAGACATATGGGTTAAAAAAACATACTCAGAAATTGTCAGGTGGTCGCCAGCAAACCTGTTTGAACCACCTAAGTGTGCGGCCACCAAAGATATGATTCGGGAGATGATTAGTCTCATAATTGAGTACACTCAAGACCGCCTCCTTGCCCCGTTAGCTCTTCATATATTGGCAATAATACCACAGAGAACACACACAAAGACTAAGCACAAACAAAATGCGGCAGCAATGAAGAGAAGACTGACACTGTGGCAGAAGGTGGCCCTTGATGATTTCCTATGTGAAGCAAGAACACTGCAGGAGAGACTAAAATCTGCAGGAGACGGAAAGCAAAACACTGATGATGCTGCAAGGAAGTTTGGAAACAAAATGCGTGTAGGAAAAGTGTCTTTGGCGGTAAGATCTCTCACAGAGAAATCCACGTGTGGGGTCCTGCCAATAAACAGAGAGACATTAAAACAACTGGAAGAGAAACATCCCTCTGCAAGTGATGACGAAGGCATCAGGTTTCAGGGTGCCTATAACCCACCAAATGCTGTCCTGTTCGAGAAAATAACAGGAGGGATGGTGTGGAAAAAGGCACTGAAGACTCAGGGAGGTGCCGGCCCTTCAGGTCTGGATGCAAACGGATGGAGAGTCATCCTCAGCACTAACAAGTT
The DNA here is from genome assembly GCA_958450375.1 of Homarus gammarus. Classification (NCBI taxonomy): domain Eukaryota; kingdom Metazoa; phylum Arthropoda; class Malacostraca; order Decapoda; family Nephropidae; genus Homarus; species Homarus gammarus. The sequence continues at coordinate 159,543 of CAUDMG010003686.1, read as the reverse complement.
TGGCCCCGCAGCAAGTGATCTCTGCACGGCCATTGCCGTCCTTGCAAGAAAGCTGGCATCCTCATGCTGCCATCACCTTCATGCTCTGACGGCCTGCCGCCTCATTCCCCTGGATAAGAATCCAGGATGTAGGCCAATAGGAGTGGGGGAAGTGCTGAGGCGAATCATCGGAAAATGCATAATGGAGGTAGTAAAGGACGATGTCAGGGCAGCAGCAGGGAACCTGCAAGTTTGTGCTGGCCACCAGGCTGGTGGTGAGGCCGCCATTCACGCCATGAGAACGATATTTGAGCAACGTAATTGTGAGGCCGTTCTCCTGGTCGACGCTTCAAACGCATTCAACATACTTAACCGCAAGGCCGCACTGCACAACATCAAGATCAAGTGTCCAAGCTTTGCAATGTACGTTGAAAACTCCTATAGGAATCCATCAGACCTTTATATAGTAAACAACAAGGCCCTAAGAGGTGATACCATCTTACAGTCAACCGAGGGAACAACACAGGGGGACCCTGTTGCAATGGCAATGTATGCAATAGGCCTATCAGTGCTCCAACAAGAAATAAAATTTAAAACAACTGGGGTCAAACAAGTGGCGTATGCTGACGACCTTACAGGAGCAGGAAAAGTGGAGGGCATCATAAAGTGGTGGGACTTGGTAACATCGCGAGGTCCACAAATAGGGTACCACCCAAACGCCAGCAAGTCCTTCCTCATCGTGAAGCCAGATCATTATGAACGGGCAAAGGAGGTTTTTGGCGGAAGTGAGGTCAAAATAACTAAGGATGGCCAAAGACATCTAGGCACAGTAATTGGCACTACGGACTTCAAGACCGAGTACGTAGCGGGAAAGGTGAATGAGTGGGTTAGTGAAATCCAAGGTCTGTCTGAGATTGCTAACACAGAGCCACATGCGGCATGCGGCTTTCGCTGCATTCACCCATGGAGTCAAGCATCGTTGGAACTACCTGATGGGTACTATCCCTAAAACGGACTCCTCCTCCACCCTCTGGAAGAAGCTATCAGTGTCAAGTTCATTCCCAAATTAGTGAAACACACTCACTTAACCCCAGCAGAAAGAGCACTTCTTGCACTTCCATCAAGACTGGGAGGGATGGGACTAACCAATCCAGAGGAGATTGCAGCCACCGAACATCAAAATTCACTTAAGCTCACGGCAGCCCTCACGGACCACATAGTAGCCCAGAACGCAACAGGAGAGGTCGAGACCAGTGAAGTAAACGAGATTCGTAGGTGCATTACGACTGGTCGACAGCACTGCCAAAATGATAAGTTGCAGCAACTGTTGCTGCAGGTTCCAGAAAATTTGAAAAAAAAAGTAGCTATAGCGCAGGAGGTGGGCGCCTCGAACTGGTTAACTATGTTACCGATAAGGGCAAATGGTTTCAGTCTTAACAAACAAGAATTTACAGATGCCATTGTTCTAAGGTACGGTCGGCCAGTAGAAGGTTTGCCCTCCCAATGAGTGTGTGGCTCCTCCTATGACGGCGATCACGCCATGGTGTGCAAGAAAGGGGGCTTCATATGCATGAGGCATGACGAAGTAAGGGACCTTACAGCAAATATGTTGAAGGAAATCTGCCGGGATGTCATGGTAGAACCGACCCTCCTTCCATTGGATGGTGAGATCTTCCAACATAGGACTTCAAACACATCTAACAAAGCCCGTGTTGACGTCAGTGCTCATGGATTCTTGACGCGAGGACACCGAGCTTTCTTCTACATCAGGATTTTTGATCCCATGGCCGCATGTCACCGTAACCTAGCTCTCGATGCTGCACATAGGAGGAACGAGAACGACAAGATAAGGGCATATGGGGAGAAAATCCACTGGCGAGGGTGGGCTTGCCTGTCCGGAATGAACAATAACAGCCCGTCTGCTCGGACCGAAACCTTACAACGCTGTCCGCACTGGGTGCGCGGGCTGGCTCGTCGCAAACAAATGCTCACAGCCCTGTACGCTTGAACCGAAACTTTATGACAACTCCTCAGATATTTGAACACTTCACTCAAACACACGACACACGTCTCTTGTGCTGACGTATGACGATCAACGTTGTCTCACGCTGAACTTCAGGCGTTGGTGGTTCCTTTGTTCTTCATGGTAGTAGAATTCCCTTCGACGCCCCCCCCCCCCCCCCGTACTTGTTTTGACTGTAAACGCCTTGGTTAAGGACGTTCAGGTTACGGGCAAGTCGAAGGGAATGATTGAAACCCGTCTTTTGACGCATAAGTATTTATTGATGTGGTCAAAACCTGCAGAGGAGAAGGCGTTCATAATATTACAAGGTGATCCATCTGATACATAATTAGTTAGTCTCACACAATTTTATCTTAATTACTATTTATTAAACATACTGACATAATACAAAGTTCATAGCTCTATTAATCTTAGCTTCGCTTCATTCTGTATTGTCTTATTACTCCAGGTTAGGCAGAAACGAGTAGGCGTAATTAGTCAACAATATTTCAGTACCGAGGGGTATGTCAAAACTTAGGCTGTACTTACAAGTGCGGGTCAATGCAGATCAGTATGGTGTTCCAAGAGACAACAATATTGCGTAAATCGTCCCAGCACAAGTTCTCGGACAGGAGAAGGCTGGTCTACACAGCATCACTAGAGAGGGCGATCTAACTCATGGAGGGATAGATAGCACCGCCAGGAGTCGAAGACAGTCCACTCAGCAAATCCAGGACTTGTCTGTAAACACTTTTACATCTGGCGAGGTCACGGGTCGAAAGATTTGATGGCATCACACGCCAGTTCTGTAGCTGAAGCCAGCGGTGATAACAGTGAGCATTACCTTGGTGCCATATTATTGTTACCTTAGTGCTGTTTTAGTGTTACCTTAGTGCTGTGTTAGTGTTACCTTTTTTGCTGTGTGTTAGTATTACCTTGGTGCTGTGTGTTAGTGTTACCTTGGGGCTGTGTTAGTGTTATCTTGGTGCTGTGTTAGTGTTACCTTGGTGCTGTATGTCAGTGTAACCTAAGTGCTGTGTTAGTGTTACCTTGGTGCTGTTTGTTAGTGTTACCTTGGTGCTGTGTTAGTGTTACCTTGGTGCTGTGTTAGTGTTACCTTGGTGCTGTTTGTTAGTGTTACCTTGGTGCTGTGTGTTAGTGATACCTAAGTGTTGTGTTAGCATTACCTTGGTGCAGTGTTAGTGTTACCTTGGTGCTGTGTTAGTATTACCTTGGTGCTGTTTGTTAGTGTTACCTTGGTTCTGTGTTAGTGTTACCTTGGTGCCATATTAGTGTTACCTTGGTACGGTTTCTTAGTGTTACCTTGGTGCTATGTTAGTATAACTTTGGTGCTGTGTTAGTGCTACCTTACTGCTGTGTTAGTGTTACCTTGGTACTGTGTTAGTGTTACCTTGGTGCTGTGTTAGTGTTTCCTTGGTGCTGTTTGTTAGTGTTACCTTGGTGCTGTGTGTTAGTGATACCTAAGTGTTGTGTTAGCATTACCTTGGTGCAGTGTTAGTGTTACCTTGGTGCTGTTTGTTAGTGATACCTTGGTTCTGTGTTAGTGTTACCTTGGTGCCATATTAGTGTTACCTTGGTACTGCTTGTTAGTGTTACCTTGGTACTGTGTTAGTGTTACCTTGGTACTGTGTTTCAGTGTTACCTAGGACCTGCATTAGTGTTACCTTGGTGCTGTGTGTTAGTGTAACCTAAGTGCTGTGTTAGTGTTACCTTGGTGCTGTTTGTTAATGTTACCTTGGTGCTGTGTTAGTGTTACCTTGGTGCTATGCTAGTGTTACCTGGGCGCTGTTTGTTAGTGTTACCTTGGTTCTGTGTTAGTGTTTCCTTGGTGCCATATTAGTGTTACCTTGGTACTGCTTGTTAGTGTTACTTTGGTGCTATGTTAGTATAACTTTGGTGCAGTGTTAGTGCTACCTTGGTGCTGTGTTAGTGTTACCTTGGTACTGTGTTAGTGTTCCCTTGGTACTGTGTTTCAGTGTTACCTAGGAGCTGCATTAGTGTTACCTTGGTGCTGTGTATTAGTGTTACCTTGGTGTTGTGTGTCAGTGTTACCTTGGTGCTGTGTGTCACTGTTACCTTGGTGCTGTGTGTCAGTGTTACCTTGGAGCTGTGTTAGATTTACCTTGGTGCTGTGTTAGTGTTGCCTTAATGCTGTGTGTCCGTGTTACCTTGGTGCTGTGATAGTGTTAACTTGGTGCTGTGTTAGTATTACCTTGGTGCCACATTAGTGTTACCTTGATGCTGTGTTTGTGTTACCTTGGTGCTGTGTGTTAGTGTTACCTTAGTGCAGTGTTAGTGTTACCGTGGTGCTATGTTAGTGTTGCCTTGGTGCTGTTGTTATGACCCTTGGGCCTCTTAAGGGTGTAACAATATCAAAAATTCACAAATTACACTTTGTACTAAAGGTCAAGGAATAGATCCCACCAAATTATCACCTCATTACTATGGGGTATATATTTAAATACATGCAGTAGTTCTAATAACAGAATATATTAACACATAAACAATAAAATAAATATATCAGTATGTGCAAAAATAAACAAATACAAGTCAAATCCGTTCAAATAAATGACTCAACCGTGTGACAAAATAATGAACACAAAAGCAAAGACTAATTTAGTCTAGAAACTACGATGAACAACGTGGTCTATCCACCACACGAAACCTCATAATTAAGTAAGTTATTTTCCTTGGAACTCCAAAATATTCTTAACAATAATCTTCCACAAATAATACTTTACTTGGTGTTATAAAAGTCGAGCAAAGTTTACACGTTAAACCACTAGAAACATATTGTACAATAAGAAAGGAGACACTCTGTATGTACTTAACTTACACTGCCGGGCCCATACTAAAGTAAACAAAGTGAGCGGACTTCTGACAGATGTTCACGAGCAATGTCACCTACTCTCTTCAGTTTCTCTTCAAACTTCTCTACATACACTGACAAAGTGACTTTTATTTGATTACTTATCCAGCTTTCCTTCAACACAGTCATAGGACCTCTTACAGCATGACCAAAAATCATTTCAAAGGGACTGAATCCTAGAGAATCTTGGGGACTCTCTCTTATGGCAAACAACATAAGTGGTACTCCTTCATCCCTATCCGTATCAGACTCCATACAGTATTTCCTGAGCATAGATTTAAAAGTCTGGTGGAACCTCTCTAGGGCACCTTGGGTTTGAGGGTGGTATGCAGAAGCTAAGTATTGTTTAATACCCAATTCATTCATCACCTGCTGGAAAAGGAAAGAAGTGAAGTTAGTACCCTGATCCGACTGTACAATTCTAGGAATGCCATATTTAGTGAAGACGTTAGTCAGAGCCTTTACCACACTCTTTGCTTTGATGTTTCGCAATGGTATAGCCTCTGGGTACCTGGTGGTAGTACACATGATTGTTAACAAATATTGGTGGCCACATCGAGTTTTTGGGAGAGGACCTACACAATCAATTATAACCCTGTTAAATGGCTCATCTACCACAGGAATAGGTTTTAGGGGAGCTGGTTTTATGACCTGATTCGGTTTGCCAGCCATCTGACATTCATGGCAAGTTCTACAGTATCTGGCAATATCACCTCTCATTCCAGACCAGTAAAAATGCGACCAAATCTTTTTGTATGTTTTTCTAACTCCTAAATGTCCTCCCAAAAAGTTTGTGCTAATTTCAAGATTTCTCCCTTGTGACAACTGGGAATCACAACCTGATGCACAACATTCCACTCATCAGCAGGATCAGATACAGATCTGAACTTCCTCATAAGTAACCCTGAATCCATGTAGTAACAAACAGGCAAGCGAGCCGCTTCTTCCATATCAACAGCCTTCCTACATTAGGGTGTGTCATAGGAGGGAAGATCAGCTAAAACTAATGGCCCATCACTTTTTTGGTAGATTTTAGTGTAAATAAACAGAAAATAATTTCAGTTTCAATATTTTGCAACCTTTTGCTAGGTAAATTTTAGCGTGAAATTTATCGAAAATCTAACGTACAGCTCCATTAGTGCATTACAATTAAATAGTGAACATTGCTTTCTGACTTCATTCTTTAACAACCCAACTAACAATATTTTTTTCTGTTTCAGATTCTGATGCATTTATAAGTTGATAATATTTGCGATGGCTGCTTGTGTTAGGACGAGGAACCAAAAATCCAGCCATCTCAGTCACTATCTTGGGTCTGGGAGAGAGCTCCTGAAGTCGGAGTTGCCTACATTGAGAGATGCTTTGAGATACGGTGTTTTAATCAGGCAAATCAGTGAAAAGAACCAAAGAACTTACACATACAAAGGCATTGCCAGTGATATGACCAAAGCTGTCTTGGCACAGTACACTCTGGCTAACACTCAGTTCATGCCTCCAGTCATAACAAGTCAGAAGAAGATTAGTGAGAGACTGCTAGCCAGTTGGGAAAAGGCAAGAGATATCTCTCTTGGGAGAGGAAAACTTGCAGTTAAGGACAGCTTTGCCAAGCAACTGGACCAGTTATTTGACATAATTACTTGCAAGTGCCCAATTGTTCTCTGTCCTGAGTTTGGATGCGATCGTGACTGTAAATCCAAGGCCCACATCTCCTGTATTTGCAAGCGTGAACTGAAGATTCCTGTGATCGAACTGGCATTTGTCAAAGCACAGAGAGAGAAGACTGGCAGTATAGGGGCTCTCATGATTTCTAGCCAAGATATTCCGGAGTCCAAGAGACAGGAGGCTGCCACAGAGAGACAGAAGAGGAGAAGAGTTGCCGAGGAAAAGAGACTTGAGAAGGCCCAGGGTGAGGTAAAAAAGGCCGATGATTGGAGTCAAACTGATTCAGAGTTTAATGACTTCCCCATGGCTGATCCGAGTGCTGACCAGGAGAATGGTGACTTTGTCCCTAACCCAGAAAATAATGATCCCAAACCTTCCAGGCATAACATTCGAAATAGGAAAGATATCCCGAGCATAGCTCTGGCCAGCATGCGACACCACACTGGTCTCAGAGAAACTGCAGAGATAGCAACAGCTGCCTGGACTGACGGTGGTTTGATAACACCTGATGATGTTCACCTGGTGATAGATCATAACAAAGTAAGGAGAGCTCAGGAGAAACTTGTCAGTAACCTAGAAGAGGAGTTTGATAAGGGGATAAGAGAAAATGGAATCAATTGTTTGTTCTTTGATGGGAGAAGGGATGACACTAAAGTGTTCATGAAAGTTGGAGATTCTGACAAGTTGTTCCCTGCCATGGTGAAGGAGGAACACTACTCCTGCTGCAGTGAACCAGGAGGGAAGTATTTGTGGCATTTCACTCCAGAGAAAGATGACATCAGGAAACCAGCTGAGATAGTGGCAGATAACATTGTGAACTGGCTCAGAGAGAGGAACGTAGACCAGACCCTGCAGGCCATTGGAGGGGACAGCACCAACACGAACACAGGGTGGCAAGGGGGGGTCATACAGTGGATAGAGTGGAAGATTGGGAGGAAGCTGGTCTGGATTGTTTGTGACCTCCACACCAACGAGTTGCCACTCAGACATCTGATCCAGGAGCTGGATGGCAAGACTCTTTCAAACAACAGATGGTCTGGTCCTCTTGGCAAGATGCTGGACTCTGCCACTGAGTTAGAAATAAATCCGAGCTTTGAAAAAATCACAGTTGGCCCTCCACTCGTTGAGCTTGCACATACTGTCATTGACGACCTGAGTACTGACCAGTACTATGGTTACATGATTTGCAGTGCCATCAAAACTGGGGTCATGCCTGATAGACTTGCTTACCTGCAGATAGGTCCAGTCTCACATTCTAGGTGGCTCACAACGGCTCTCAGGTTCTGCAGAATTTGGGTCGCTCATCATAAACTGAAAGGGAACCAGTTTCACAACCTGAGACTTATTGTCCAATTCATCGTGAGTGTCTACTTGCCAAATTGGTTCAACACCAAGGTCAAGTCATCGTTCTCCGAAGGTCCGAGGCATGTTCTCTTCCAGCTTGAGCTCCTGAGGAGTCAGCCAAGGAAGGTTGTTCAGATTGTGGAGCAGACTGTGAGGAGATCTTCCTGGTATGCTCATCCCGAGGCAGTTCTGCAGACAATGCTCTGCAGTAAGGATGAGGAGGAGAGAAGAGTGGCAGTCAAAAAGATCTTGGATATGAGACTTATGAGAGGATCTGGGCATGACGAATCAGTTGGTGACGATTCCTTCAGGGTCAGGAAGACTCCTGAAGTCAATCTAGGTGCCAAGACCCTCACTGATCTCATAGATCTGGATAACATCCAGGTCTGGCAGTGAGCCCCCTCTTACCTGCAGCCTCACCAATGTTCAAGTCAGAGCTTTCCTGGACAACTCCATGCATGTCCCTGCCTGGCCCTCGCACACCCAGAGTATAGAGCGTTGTGTACAGCAAGTGAGCGAGGCCAGCAGTCACGTGTACAGCCAGGAGAGGAGGGAAGGCTACATCCGAACTCAGGTGGTCAGCAAGGAGGTGATGAGTAGAAACAGAAGCAAGAAAGACATGTTCTCTATGGTGTGCAGCAACACCGGGTCGTAGTAGTAAAACTGGTTTTTGTATTTGATGATTTTGTTTTCTAAAGGCATATTAAATTAATAAATGTGTCAAGATCATTCGTTTCACTATTCTGGATCATTTTCATCCTAATAAATTAACCTGATACATTTACTTTACTTTAAATAAGCTATTTAGTGGTGTTGGTAAAAGGGTGGGAATACTGAATTTTCATAAGATTTCAAGTTAAAATTTACCTAGCAAAAAATGAAAACTTTTCAAATCTGAAGATATCACATGATTCTGCACATAGAACTACATCATTAATACCATGGGCCAATTTTTCAAACTCAAAAACAATAAATTCGCCTCCGTATGACACACCCTATTCCTACATAGTTCAGCTAATTCGGAGTCACTCTGCTCATCATCTATCAGCTTTTCCCTAGTGACAGGTACTTTCTGAATGGTAATGTTGTCACCAGAAGAGAGATCAGCTTCAGATTTTGGGGAATGAATGTTAACTGAATCTTTAGCTTCACTCACATCTCTCCCACCAATGTCACTATCAAATGAATCATCCTGACTGTCAAACAGATTCTCAATACCTAAATCATTTTCATCATTGCCAGGTGCACTACTATTAGCAATACAGAGCTTAGGGTCAACTGAAGGAACGGTCTGTACCTTATTCCGAAGAGTCTGGCTCCTTGTAACTGCACATAAAGGAAATGAATCAGAGTATTCTTCTTCAATTAAACCAGTATTATTCTCCTCTGTAGGAGTCGAAGATACCACAGGGTCTGGCACCACGCTGGCTCCTGCAATATCATTACCCAGCAAAAAAGTAACCCCTGTCACAGGAAGAGAATCTTGAACACCAATAGTCACCCAACCAGTCACAAGTGGAGTTCTTAAAAACACCCTACACAAAGGAACAGTGATCACTCCACCGACACCCTTAAGCACCAAATGCTCTCCAGCATAGGAATCTTCCACGCAGGGAACAGATCCTTTCAACAGAATACTGTGAGATGCACCAGTGTCACATAAAATTTTCGCAGGGTACTGATCACCTGATTCCTCAACTGCAACTGAGCCATCAAACATGAAAGGTTCAAAAGAATCCTCCTTTGGGCGATTTCTCACTAAAGTTTTGTCAAACTTCTCCAGAGGTTCGAATGAGAGCACTGGCTCTTCCTTCTTTGCTTCCAATTTAGGGCAATTCGCAATCACATGACCTGGTTTCTTCCAGTAAAAACAGACAAATGCCTTAGTCTTGACATAGGTCTTGGAAAGCTCACCTGAGTTTCCACGAAAATTTACTTTACTAGAAGAAGCAGTACTACTATCCTGCCTACCACCCTTTTCCTTGGTTACAAAACCCTTTCCACCTGAATGATTTTGAGATTTAACATGATGCATCTTGTGAGTAAGGGCATAGCTATCAGCTAATGCAGTAGCTTTATGAACATTACTAATATCTCTCTCTCATAAGTACAATTGTATATCTCTTGGACTGGCTCCTTTGAACTGTTCTAAAATCATCAACTCAACAAGTTCCTCAAAAGTTTCTACCTTGCTAGACTTTATCCACCTTCTACACATTTTACTCAATGAATAAACAAATTCTATATACGACTGTGCATCAGTCTTTCTCATAGTCTTAAATTTCACTCTATATGTTTCAGGAATGAGTTCATATGCCTTAAGAATTTCTTCTTTCACTAACTTATAACTACGACAAACTTCACTTGACAAAGACAGAAATGCTGAACGAGCTTACCCGGTGTACACACTTTGAAGCATAGCAATCCACGACTCTTCAGGCCACTGAAAAGACTTTGCAATCTTCTCAAACTGCATGAAAAACGCTTCTGGATCCTCCTCGTCAAAAGAAGGCATAAGTCTCAAATGTTTTGTCACATCAAACAATTTTGTCTCTGATTCTAAAGACAATGCCTGTAAGTCTTGTCTTCTACTGCTAACCTGTGCTAACGCTAATTCATGCTGCCTTTCACGCTCTCTTTCCCTTTCTTCTCTTTCCTTCAAAGCCAACTCATGCATCTTATCCTTTTCTCGTTCTCGCCTTCCATGCTCCAATTCTAGCTTTCTTATCTCTACAGCTTCTCTGGGGTCAAATGAACGCAAAGTCAGTGCCCCCTTCGGTAGCACCTCTTCATTTACAAGCTCAGTTAATACTGCATTTTTAATTTCAGACTTTCTTTGACTACGTCGATACTCAATCTCATATGTATCGGCAAGTTTTAACCAGTCATCCTTTCTTAACACACTGTCTTTCAACATTTCTACGGATGGATTTTCAACAAACTCCTCCACATCAAACGTAGCCATGATTAAACAATAAAGATTCCCTATATTCAAATATTCCCAATAGATAATGAGTGAAAAGGGATCTATCCAGGCAAGGTCGCCAATTTGGCTACGACCCTTGGCCTCTTAGGGTTTAACAATATCAAAAATTCACAAATTACACTTTGTACTAAAGGTCCAGCAATAGATCCCACCAAATTATCATCTCATTACTATGGGGCATATTGAAATACATGCGGTAGTTTTAATAACAGAATGTATTAACAAATAAACAATAAAATAAATATATCAGTATGTAAAGAAACAAACAAATACAAGTCAAATCCGATCAAATAAATGACTCAATCGAGTGACAAAATAATGAACACAAAAGCAAAAACTTATTTAGTCCAGAAACTACGATGAACAACGTGGTCTACCCACCACACGAAACCTCATGAATAAGTAAGTTATTTTCCATGGAACTCCAAAATATGATTAACAATAATCTTCCACAAATAATACTTTACTTGGTGTTATAAAAGTCGAGCAAGGTTTACACGTTATACCACTAGAAACATATTGTACAATAAGAAAGGAGACACTCTGTATTTAACTTAACACTGCCGGGCCCATACTAAAGTAAACAAAGCTAGCGGACGCGGCAGAAATGACGTCACAAACAAAAGACGTTCACGTTGTGAATCCACAACCAACGATGGAACGCTCACTCGTAACACTGTGATAGTATTACCTATGTGTTTGTGTTACCTTAGTGCTGTGTTAGTGTTAACTTGGTGCTGTGTGTTAGTGTTACCTTGAAGCTGTATTAGTGTTACCTTGGTACTGTGTGTCAGTGTTACCTTGGTGCTGTGTGTTCGTGTTACCTTGGTGCTGTGTTAGTGTTACACTGGTGCCATATTAATGTTACCTTGATGCTGTATAAGTGTTACTTTGGTGTTGTGTTGTGCGTTACTTTGTTGCTGTGTTTTAGTATTACCTTGGTGCTGTGTTTGTGTTACCTTGGTGCTGTGTTTGTGTTACCTTGGTGCTGTATTAGTGTTACACTGGTACCATATTTATGTTGCCTTGATGCTGTGTAAATGTTACCTTGGTGTTGTAATGTGCGTTACTTTGTTGCTGTGTATTAGTGTTGTGTGCTAGAATTACCTTGGTGTCGTGTTGTGCGTTATTTTTTTGCTGTGTGTTAGTGTTACCATGGTCCTGTGTTGGTGTTTCCTTGGTAATGTGTGTTAGTGTTAATCTTGGTACTTGCTTGTTAGTGTTACCCAAGCGCTGCCTGTTAGCCTTACCTTGGTGCTACCTCTTAGTTTTTCTTAAGTGCTGCGTGTTAGTATTACTTTGGTGCTACCTGTTAGTATTACTTTGGTGCTACCTGTTAATATTACTTTGATAATTTCTGTTAATATACTGTGGAGCTGCGTGTTAGTATTACTTTGGTGCTGGATGTTAGTATTATGTTACGACCCGACCTTCATTGGGCCCTAGTCTCATCACTAATCGGCACTTCGCCTGGTAACTGCCCTGTCAACCAACCTGTCCACGCCATCTAGGAGGGTGATTCGTCACTTTTGTGCACATACTTGCAGTTTCACCTCCCACCTAGACGACGGTTCTCAATTGCTTCACCTAGTCAACAATCTTCGACTGGAGCCGAAAACGACTTCTCCTGCCCGAGTGTAGCCAGTACACCTATAGCTACTTTCAGACTTCTACGCCCTTAATGCATGGGTCATAAAGGCAAGCATGAACTTAGCATGCTTCCCAGATGGGCGCTGTAAACGTTTCTGCGCTTCACCTTCCACAGGATGTAAGGGGGTGCCCAATAAACTAGCCCCTCGGGGGAAATCTAAAATCTACAGCTACTGTCCTGGTTGGTTACTCCTATTCCCATGGCTGGTCTACTCCTCTGGGATATCTGAAGTTCAACTTGTCTTACTTCAACCCAGCTATCACTAGGACCAGGACGGCTGGACCTCCCCTGCTTTCACGGGGACTATCAGGTCATAAGTATGTTGTTTAGGTTAGATTTGTACGTAGGTTTGGTTCGGATTTTGTTGATTTTGTGTGTTAGGAGTAAAATTTCTTGTTATTGTATGTGCACCGTGTTTATATTTGTGTTTTGTAGTGAGTAAATGTACATAATTTTATTTACACCCTCTACTTTCTCCTGGGGAGAGGGTTATCTACTCGGGTCACATGCTTGTTCTGTAATTTTTTTTTAACTTCTGTGAGCAGTTAACTTTGTTACGGTTGTGAACCGTTGGACCCAAGTCGAGATATTCTCCGCATATTCATACATCTCATAACAAGGGGCGAATTTGTCGGCATATCCCATTCGCTACCCGTAACAAGTAGTGACCTTTCCAGGATCATATATTAAACAAAGTTTGTTCCGTTGTCATCAAACGCACTTTTTCATCTTGGTAACTTAATTACCTTGTACCTATTTTTAGTGTTGGTGCTACTGAATGCAGTTAGTGGTTTTGTAGGTACCGTAAGTGGTTTGAGGCAATCAACATCACTACTTTCTTAGATATGGTTAATCGTGTAGTGATGGAAGAATGTGTTAAGACACGTGGAGGAACGCGGTGAGACTTTGTTCAGGCAGCTCGTTTAGCCGATTCTTGCTATCTGATGGTTAATTTGTTGTCTGACAGAGGGAGAAACAATAGTCAGAACGTAGTCTTCCTTTGGTGATAACCTTGCTCATTGGGATGGTAATCCGACGCCGCCGTCTAGTCCGTTTTTGTGTGCATATTGTAAGACCTGGTCATACCATTCGATTTTGTAGACACCCAAAGTGCAAAAATATGTGCAGGTTCCAACTACAATCAGGGTAAGCGTGAGACCACTCTGGCCAATAATCACTTTTCACCTCGGGACCTTTACAGACTATAAATTCCTCGGACACTTCTCCTTGCCTCCAGACGGTGTAAAATATGCCATTAACATTCTACGTGATACTGGGGCTTCTCAAAGCATGTTGCTATACAGTGCTCTCCCTCAGGTTTCCAACAATTTTACTGGGGAGAAAGTACCATACTGGTTGCATACTTAACCTCTTGCCCTCCTTACAACTTGGATAAAGTATATCTCTCGTCCCCTGCTAAAAGGCGTAGTTAAAGTGGTTATCAGAAGGCAGCCCTCTCAGTGAAAGGAATAAAATTGTTGTTGGAAAATTACTTGGCAGGGAAATTAGTAGTCCCTAATATAATTGTTACCTATTCTCCTCGTGATGTAGATCTTGATTCAGACACAAAACTCTATCTCCTGTATTCCCAGCCGTTGCTGTCACTATCTCGGGAACATACTTCACAAAAGCCTGTTCCTTCAAAAATCACGGACCAACTGTATTCTAAAACAATCTCCAAATAAAACCTTATAGCTGCTCAACAAACTGACCCTTCTCTTGCTAGACTAAGACATGTAGCCGAAGACCCTAACGCCCGTATTAGGAAACATCCTCCCTTGAAGAGGGTCGTCGTGTTTCAACCAGAGTTTAAAACAAAATGAGTCCCGAGGGACACTACAGTACTTAACGGGGTGGTGTGGCGATAAAATTTACTAATTCCAATAAAATTAATCTATATTAGAATTAGTAAATTTTACCGCCACACCACCCCGTTAAGAACTGTACTGCGATGTGTCTCAGGACTCATTTTGTTTAAAACTCGGGTTGAAACACGACCCTCTTCGAGGGAAGATGTTGTTTAATAATACGGGCGTAAATCTCTAGATAAATTTCCTTGCTGTTATATGGACCAAGGGATCCTTACGAGAGCATTTCGTCGTCCTGAGTTGAAGTTAGATTCATGGACAGACTCGCCAAATTGTCATCCTCGGTCTGTGCGACCTGCACTTATGAAGTTGGATCATGATGGTTTGTCTGGTCATTTGGGTATACTGAAAACTTATAAAAAACTGTTACAACAATTCTATTGGCCAAAAATTAGGAAAGATGTCACCAAGTTTGATAAGTCATGCCACACTTGTCAAATGGTAGGAAAACCATATGAGCATATTCCACCAGCTCCTCTGAAACCCATTCCTATTGTATCTGAACCATTTTAGAAAATAGTCATTGATTGTGTGGGACTTCTCCCCAAGACCCGGAAAGGAAATCGGTATTTGTTATCTATAGTGGATACGACCACCCGTTATCCCGTGGCATATCCTTTAAAGAACGTCACTTCCAAGAGTATAGTTAAAAGCCTTTTACACCTTCTTAGGTCTGTTGACATACCGGTTGAAATACAGTCGGACCAAGGATCAAAAAGTGTTAAAAGAACTGGATATTGCTCAGATAACATCTTTGGCATACCATCCCCAATCACAAGGTTGCTTAGAACGTTTCCACCAAACTTTAAAATCAATGTTAAAAAGTATTGCTATGAAAATGAATGGGATGAAAACATCGACTATCTCCTCTTTGCTATACGGCCCTCAGATCCGAGGCCCCTTAAAGGTAGTGAAAGATCAATTGCATTAGTCAGCCTTAACTGTTGGAAGCCCTTCAGTTGCCCAATATCTTACGTTAAGAACCAAGTTGACTTAAGTTAGGAAACTAGCTAAAGCTAACCTCTTGAGCGTCCACACAAAGATGAAACGCTACCAGCATCCTAAAACTAAACTCCTGTCCTTTTCCCCGGGTGAGAAGGTTTTGTTTTTTCTTCCCATTCCGGGTCATTCTTTGAGAAGTAAATTTACATGTCCTTATGCGGGGTCTCGGAAACTTTCAAACTTAAATTACTTTGTGTACACTTCTGATCGCCGTAAAGATACTCGGCTTTTTTATGTCAATCTAATAAAACCATATGTCCACAGGCAGTCGGAGGAAGACTACGCACCAGCTGCCATTGTCAAATCGGCTATGTCAAATTACATCCATGTTCACGAATCCGTGACGGAACTAACAGAACCTCAAAGTTTTCACGCAGATATGGAAGACGCCAATGTCGCCTTGTCTCCAGGCAACTCTCGAAATAGCGTCATTTTAGCTTCTTCCCCTACCTCAGAAGGAGGATCCAAGATATTTGTTGTTAGCTTACCCTAAGGTTATTTCAGACCTTCCTGGGTTTTGCAATCTCCTTGCTCATGACGTAGCTCTGGTTTAAAGTGATGTCAAGCCCATTAAACCACCAGCTTATCGCCTTATGTTCATAGGAAGGCAATGATGAAAAAAGTTGACTATCTGCTTGAACACCGTTTGGCTGAATATACAGTAGTGTATCTCCTTGGGCTTCACCTTGTCTATTAACTCCTAAGCCTGATGGAAGTAGTCGGTTTTGTACGGGCTACCGTAAATTAAGGTAACCGTCTCAGATTCTTTCCCTTTACCTCTGATCGAGGATCTTATTGATAATATTGGCACTGCTAGATTCATTACTACAATAGATTTACAGAAAGGTTACTATCAGATAGGTCTTACAGAGAAAGCCAAAGAGATTTCAGCATATATCACTCCCTTTGGTTTGTATAATTGTACGGTGATGCCATTCGGTATGATTAATCCCCCTGCTACCTTTCAGTGTTATAAGTCATACCCTACGAGATCTTCCCTGTGCTTCTGCCTACCTAAGTGATCTGGTGATAACCGCTAATAGTTAGGAGGTCCACCTACATCATCTACACGCAGTGATGAGACTAGAAGAGGTCGGGTTTACCATTAACCTGGCTAAATCTACGTTCTGGAGCGGATGTATTCTACCTAGGACATGTCGTTGGCCAAGGAGTAGTGCGACCGAAGGACGCCAACGTCGAGGCAATCCTAGCCTTTCCCACACCAACCACCAGGAAAAGTCTTCTACGCTTCTTGGGGATGGCCGGGTTCTATCGCAGTTTCTGCAGCAACTTTTCCTCCATTCCTACTACTCTCACCAGCTCCAAAAACCCCTTCATCTGGACTCGCGAATGTGATGGTTTCCAGCGGCTGAAGCTTTTCCTGTTCTCGCAACCTGTTTTGCAATATCCTGATCTCGCCCTACCATTCCCTCTGCAGATCGACGCCAGTGAGACAGGAGTTGGAGCAGTATTATTACAGGAGAACTCTGACACGAAGGTATTTCATCCTGTCTCTCATTTCTCCTCCAAGCTGAAGAAACTTCAAAAGGGGTACTCCACCATAGAAAAGGAATGTCTGTCTTTCGTCATGGCCCACAGACGGTTTGGGTGTTACTTACATCAGCACCCACACCCTATCACCTTCTTCAATCCGCTGACACTTCGACACAAGATGCAGCAGGCAAATCAACTTATTCTCCTCTTGGCTCTACAAATCCAGTCATTCAACTTGATTTTACGCCACATCAAAGGAGTGGATAACTTGGTGGCTGATACGTTGTCCCGGGCTCCTGCTTAGCCTCTGCCGTACTCACCCAGTCTTGCCCTCCTGCATGAAATCTGCGGGGGACAGAGAGTGGGGTGGGGGGATACGACCCGGCATTCATTGGGCCGTAGTCTCGGCACTTCGCCTGGTAACTGCCCCGTCAATCAACCTCTCCACGCAATCTAGGAGGGTGATTCGTCACTTTTGTGTCCATACTTGCAGTTTCATCTACCTAGACCACGGTTATTCAGTTGCTTCACCTGCTCAAGTCTTCGATCGGAGCCGAAAACGACTTCTCCTTCCAGAGTGCAGCCAGTACAGCTAATGCCCTGGCTGGTGGACTACTCCTCTGGGCTATCTGCAGTACTACCTGACTTTCTTCTCCCCAGCTTTCACTGAGACCATCAGATCTTCAGTAGAATTCTACGTTCCCACTTTCCCGTATGTTTAGGTTAGATTTGCACGTAGGTTTGGTTAGGATTTAGTTGATTATTTTGTGCGTTAGTAGTTAGATTCTTATTATTCTATGTGCACCGTGTTTATATTTCTTTGTGTTTTGTAGTAAGTAAATGTACATAATTTGATTGCCCCCTTTACTTTCACTTGAGGAGAGGGTTATCTACTCGGGTCCTATGCTTGTTCTGTAAGTGTTTTGAACTTCTGTGAGCAGTTAACTTTATTACGGTTGTGAATCGTTGTACTTCAGTCGGGTTTATTCGCCGCATATTCAAACATCTCACAACAAGGGGCGACTTTGTCGGCATATCCCATTCGCGACCCGTAACAATTACTTTGGTGCTGGGTGTTACTGTTGCTTTGGTGCTGGGAATTAGTGTTGCTTTGGTGCTGGGAGTTAGTGTTGATTTGGTGCTGGGAGTTAGTGTTGCTTTGGTGCTGGGAATTATTATTGCTTTGGTGATGGGAGTTAGTATTGCTTTGGTGCTGGGAGTTAGTGTTGCTTTGGTGCTGGGAGTTAGTGTTGCTTTGGTGCTGGGTGCCAGCGTTACTTTGGTGCTTTCCAGATTTTTAGCACTTATGAATGGCGTTACTAAATTTACCTTCATACCTTAAAACTTTCTGAATACTATTATTTAACCTCTTTGTATGACTACTTAATTAGAATTTTCTCAGGGGTTTAAGCCTTTGTAGCTTCTGGATTGATTGGCATCATGGACGAGTTGTCGGTCGGAATTTTTTCGTAAGATGGCAGGTCAGTGGGTAAAGAAAACACTTAAATTCACTATTGGTAATGATATTTTTAAATAAATTGGGCCAAAAAGTATAAAAAAATAAGGGTTAAAGTGTCAAAAAGTCACGTTACAGTGTAAAGCTGTGATTGGTTGTGACGGCACTGGTTGGCGCGAGCCGCCGAGCAGGAGCCTGAAGGCAGCCAGCTGCGGTGTAGGTTACCAGCAGAAATACAGGACTTATAGCCATATACAATGTTGATATACACAGGCTTACCTTATTTCTAGGTTAAAGTAAATTACTGCTGAAGTATTGGTTTGTATGTACTTGCTGGGTGCCAAAATGATGCAAAAGACCGGTAACTCCAACTTGGAAGTTTTAATCACTGTTCTCTATTTCATGACTGGAAAATGTAAGTTTTCATCATTGATGTCTATATTTAATGTTGTGGATGGACTAGGGACGACCGTGGCCAGGGGATGGGCTTGAAATTGACAGATGTAATTTAACTTGCTTCATAGCTGGATGGCGGAGTTCTTGAACATACTTTGCAATCACAGTCATCTACTCGTGGTAAATTTCTTTCATCTGCCTTGATGAACCCTGGCAGTAGTTGTCCAACCTTCTCGGCTGATCAGCTCTGTAAATAAATATTATTAGATAATTAATTATGGTTTACTGTGTAACACAGTAATGCTATATTGAATATGTAAATATTATAAAGCACAGTAAATAATTTAATGGATATTAGCTGCCCTATTACAAATTTCATAGTAAAAACATTACAAACAATATTGGTATTTTGGTTTTGGTCATATGGGGAACCTTAACATTCTAACTATGGGATTAAGTACTTTAAACAAAGACACATTATCTCGACGGGAGTTTCTGTCGCAAAACATTTTTCGATCGCATAAGAAAATACAGGTCATAGGTTATTAGGTTATAAGGTAGCTTAACATACACCGGTAATGGGGGATAGTAACTCAAAACTATTGATTTCCGATAGAAATGCAGGTCAAATCGTTCATAACACAACGCAAACCACCAGAAAAAAAGTCTGCATGTTTAAGTACATTGATGGCCAAAACTTAAAATGTACCTAATATAGCCTATATCGAATCTAAACATCCAAATACTTACGGTAGTTAAAGTAAAATTTTACCAATTAATATAAATTATATATCCCAATGCTTTCTCAAAACAGTCCAGACAATGTCATTACTTCTAAACTGACTCGTATCTCCATCTAGTACTGATACACTCTGTAAATGCTCTGGAAAGAAAGTCTACCAGGTAAGAATACATGACAGCTAAGCTGGTGTGAACGTGGGAGTTTTTTATGTCCATAAGCTGCTCTTCACGGCATATTTCTTTACTTAAGAAATGTTCAAAACTTAGACCACAAAAAAACACTTAACTTACCTGAACGTGGCGATTGGAGTCTGAAGAGGGGCATTCTTTGTACTACCTACGACTGCAGCGGTGAGTTTGTTGGAGAGCGAATGGCGACACTGTTTCTAGAGAAATTAACTTATGTCGACTATTATAGCAGGACTTCAAACGTTTATTACAAATTATATATACCGTGTCACTCTACCAATGTGGTAGAGTGCATTTCTTGTTTACTCAGAACCGACAACTCGTTCATTATACAGAATGAGATGAAAACAAAAAATTAGGACCAATCGAGGCACATTTCAGTTAGCCTCGAGTCCTTAAACGCTGCTGCATCCATCTCCTACAGACCATTGACATGAGTCCTGCAATAGTCCTGCAAAACATCCTCGCCCATCATTTTCATACACCTGCGTCTCCTTCATTAAATACCGTCTTAATCCTAGATATAGATTCGTATTCTCTCGCTTCTCTCTATGACCCACCTCTCTCTTGTTTATGTTTTACCTCTCTCTTAGACTAGTAAACTAGGGCACAATCCACTAAACCACGATTGGATATGACGGCAGAATCTGACGTTCGTTTTTTAAATAGTAAACTTTTTTATTGTAAATAAACACGGAGCACAAAAAAAAAGGTTTTAACGGTCCAAAAACTTATTTTGTGGTTTTATATACGATTATAAAAGATTGTTACATTTGAACTACACTTACATGATACAACTAAGTTTATTTTACTTACCAAGTTAATTTAGTGACATACAACTGACATCTACACGTTTCTTTTCCTTAATCTAAGATCTAATTATAAAAGGATAATACAAAGAAGAATGTACAATAGTGTAAAGCATTACTGCTGTTAATGTTATTCTGTATGTTGGAGAGTTGGAACGTGGTGCTGGTAATGGACCGGTACTGTACGCGTTAAAACAGTTTATAACAGGCTGCCATCCTGCCATTACTTGAGTCCACTCCAATCGCTGAAAAGAGAAACTTACAACTGACAGAGCTGCCAAGCTTGTTAATATTACTCCCCTAAGTTAACATAACTTAAAGCTAACTATAGAAGATATATATTCCACCGTGAATACAAGTCACTCCCATACAATAAGGAAATAACTGAATATAATTTTTCTTTTATTATAGATAGTAACATGTTCATTTACTGGCTAAAGCAATTTTTTCAAAATATTTATTGCTTTATTACAGTACTTTGAATCTACCTGTTAGTATTATTCCGGTGCTACAAGTTAATATTTGCACCACTACCACCACCACACTCATAATAGTAGCAGCAGCAGCAAAAGCATCACCAAGAATTTAACACACGTAGCAGCAGCACCACGACATTGATAAGGGCAGCAGCAACACCACCACGACACACACACCAGCAAGCAGGAGCACCACGACACTCACACCAAAAAGCAGAAGCACCACGACACACACACCAGCAAGCAGGAGCACCACGACACTCACACCAAAAAGCAGAAGCACCACGACACTCACACCACCGCCACGACACTTAAACCAGCAAGCAGGAGCACCATGACACCCACACCACCACCACGACACTTAAACCAGCAGACAGGAACACCACGACACTCACACCAGCAAGCAGGAGCACCACGATACTCACACCAGAAAGCAGGAGCACCAAGACACTCACTCCAGCAAGCAGGAGCACCACGACACTCACACCACCACCACAACACTCATACCATCACCACGACACTCATACCACGACACTCATTTTTTCCACCAGCTGCACCACCAACGAGACTCGTACCAACAGCAGCACCACGACACTCGCACTAGCAGCAGCACCACGACACTCGCACTAGCAGCAGCACCACAAAACCCTATCTATCCTCTCAGCTACATGCCCTATCCCAGCCCCAGGAAAACACACCTTGGTCCTACGTTTCCTATCTCTTGCACAAAAAGTCCTATCTAAAAACCGCAGCAGTAGCAGCAGCAGAACCACGACACTAACACAAGAAGCAGAAGCACCACGACACTAACACCAAGAACAGCAGCACCACAACACTCAAACCACCAGCAGCTGCACTACCACCACCACCACCACAACACTCGCAACAGCACCACGACACTCACACCAGCAGCAGCACCATGACATTCAACCTAGCAACAACAACACGACACACACTAGCAGAAGCATCACGATACTCGCAGCAGCACCACGTCAAGTAGACCAGCAACAATAGCACCACGACACTCACACCAGCAGCAGCAGCACGACGACACTCACACCTGTAGCAACACCATGACACTCACAGCACCAGCAGCACCACGACACTCACACCAACAACAGCACCACGACACTCACACCAACAACAGCACCACGACAATCACACTAGCAGCAGCACCACGACAATCACACCAGCAGCAGCACCACGACAATCACACCAGCAGCAGCACCACGATAATCACACCAGCAGCAGCACCACGACATTTACACAAGCAGCAGCAGCACCACGACAATCACACCAGCAGCAGCAGCACCACGATAATCACACCAGCAGCACCTCGAAAATCTCACCACCAGCAGCACCACGACAATCACACCAGCAGCAGCACCACGACAATCACACCAGCAGCAGCATCACGACAATCACACCAGCAGCACACCACGACAATCTGTAATGAGTGATTATCAGACAATAGCTTACAGCCCAGAGAATTACAACAGATATAACAGCAAGTGTTCTGACCTCACTAGGGGAAAGGTCACTGCAGGGTTAGCTCCCGAGGGATAATTATCAGATATGGCCAGTGCTATGTGTGGTCTTGGGTGTGCGAGTTTGTTGACTAAACTGAAGTGGTCCATGGAAGAATTGGCGAGGGCCAAGGAAGAAAATGAGAGGGCCACGTTGGAGAACCTGAAATTAAAGGAAGAGCTGGCGAGGTTAAAAGGGTAGGCGGGACAGGGAAAGCCAGTGTCTGACGAAAACTCAAGCGAGTGGAAGGTTGTGAGGAATGGGAAGACGAAGCTGGTGGTAAAGAAATACACCAAGGATACGACAACAACGACAACAACAGCTAAGTGTACCAACTCGTTTAGTCCCTTGATAGACGAATTGGACGTTAGTACAGTCAGGGACAGGGATGACAAGGAAGGTATAAAAACTTTAATTGTTGGTGACTCACAGGTAAGGTACATGGACAGGGCCTTTTGTGGTAAAAACAAAAATAGGACGAGGGTGTGTTTGCCAGGAGCTGGGGTGGGGGATATAATTGACAGGATGGACAATATCTTGTCTGGTAATGGGAACAAACCCATTATCTGCCTCAGTGCAGGAGGCAATGATATTGGCCGGTGTAGGAGAGAGGAGCTTCTTGATAAGTTCAAGGCAGCTACAGATCGTATTAGGTCTAAGGGAGGGATCCCTATCATATGCTGTGTCCTGCCTAAAAGGAGAGTTGGCAGTGAATGGTTGTCAAGGGCGGTTGGTGTCAACGACCGTCTTGAAAGATATTGCAAGTCAATATCTGTCCCATTCATTGACAACTGGGACAACTTCTACGGCAGAAGGGACCTTTATGCTAGGGATGGGGTGCACCTGTCTCGGGATGGGGTGGCAACCCTGGCTGGGTCTCTAGCCGGGGCAGTTCAAATTATATCTAAGTCTTTAAACTGCTAGGGGAACATATGGGCATGGGGGTGGGGGAACAAAGTAAGAGATTACAGGGAAATAGTGTTAGGAATGATGACAAAAGTAAATTAAACAGGGAGTTTTAAACTAAACGCAGTAAAGGGAGGACTCAGAACACGACTAACTTAAATGTCTACTACGCGAACAGTAGAAGTATGAGAAACAAAATGGATTATATTAGGGCCTTGGTATGTACCGAAAATATCCATATAATATCATTCACTGAAACATGGATCAACGTAGACTCACGTGAGTGGCCGGTCGAATACCAAATTGCTGGTTACAAATTGTTCCATACCGATAGGCAGACCAGGAAAGGAGGGGGAGTAGCAATCTATGTTAGGGATAATCTGAAGTGTGAAATAAATATGGAAATAAAAACTGGGCGGAATACAGAAACAATTTGGATAGAATTAAACGACGGTAGGGAAAAATTAATCACAGGAGTAATATATAGACCTCCCAATCTTGATAGAGTCAATGAGGGACTTATCTGGGATGATATGCGCAGGGCTTCCATACACAACAAAGTCTGCATAGTAGGCAACTTTAACCTTGGCCAAATAGATTGGACTGACCTTACCTGTAACTCAGAATCAGAGGATTTTCTCGAGACGATCCAGAACTGTTTCCTAAGTCAACATATAACCGAACCCACACGGGGTAATAATATACTCGATTTAGTTCTGTCGAACAGAGAAAACCTCATTAGCAATGTCGAGGTAGGGAACGAACTTGCAAACAGCGATCACAAAGAAGTTAGATTCCAGTTAGATTTTCAGGGCAGACATAAGGAAAATTCCTCTAAAGTACCAGATTTCAGAAGGGCAAACTTTGACAGTTTAAAGAGACAGCTGAGAGAGGGGGTGTCTCGCTTGGCCGTGAACGTGACAGATGACTCAGACCTGATAACGAGATCTGAGATTGCCAAGTTCCACGACAATTTAAATAATGAGTTACTTAATTCAGAAAGGCAGAACATACCATACAAAAAACTCAGATCAGACAACAATGACCCTAAATGGATAAATAATTATTTAAAGAACACCATTGGCCAAAGGAAGGCTATAGGTAGAAGGATAAAGCATGGCGAAATTTACCTCCAGGATTATTATAAGATGTTGGCGAGTAGGGTTAAAACCGAGATAAGAAAAGCCAAGAGGAATAATGAGGTAAGGATAGCAAGGGAGGCGAAGACAAACCCCAAAGGATTCTACCAAATGTATCAAACTAAAACACGAGAAAAGATTGGACCAATACGGTCAGATACCGGCGAGCTCACTGATAACGACGGAGAAATGAGCAATAATTTGAATAAATATTTTTCAACAGTTTTCACCACTGAAAATTTAAACATGATACCCGAGGCACCGACTGTATTCAGAGATAGTGAAGAAAACAAATTAAGCGAGATAGTGGTGACTAGTAACGATGTTAGTAAGCAAATAGACAAACTAAAGCCTAATAAGTCACCTGGTCCCGATGAGATATTTGCCAGAGTATTAAAGGAATGTAAGGAAGAGCTTAGTATTCCCTTAGCAAAGTTATTTAACATGTCGTTAAAAACAGGTGTAGTACCAGAATCCTGGAGGATAGCGAATGTAATACCGATTTTCAAGAAGGGGGTAGATCACTATCCTCTAACTACCGCCCAATCAGTCTAACATCAATAGTAGGCAAATTACTGGAAGCAATCATTTCAAACTCTAAACGAAATCACCTGGAGAAGCACCTATTGTTCAATGATTCCCAGCATGGCTTCACAAGCGGACGTTCTTGTCTAGCTAATCTATTAACATTCTTTTCATCAGTTTTCGAATCGATGGACGAGGGGCACAATTATGATGTGGTATATCTCGACTTTAGCAAAGCCTTCGACAGAGTCCCCCACGAAAGACTAATTAGAAAGGTAGAAACACATGGCATCAAAGGTAACATCCTTAAATGGATTAGGGCGTGGTTACAGGACAGGAAACAGCGAGTGAGCATTAACGGCACTAAGTCCCATTGGAGCAACGTCACAAGTGGAGTTCCCCAAGGCTCAGTACTTGGACCATTATTATATATTATATACATAAACGACATAGATATCTGCATAGACAACAACATAAGTAAATTTGCTGATGACACTAAAATAGGACGTGTTATTAAATCTGACGAGGACTCGGCAAAACTACAGGAAGATCTAAACAAATTTTTCGAATGGTCTGAAAAATGGCAGATGAAATTCAACGTCGACAAATGTAAAGTACTCAGTATAGGAGATGTAAACAGGGAAACCAGATACCAGATGAACAACGATGCCATAGAGAAATCCGACTGCGAGAGAGATTTGGGAGTAATGATAAGTAGGAACCTTAAGCCAAGTAAACAATGTGTTTTTGCTAGTCACAAGGCTAATAAAGTTCTTGGGTTCATACAAAGGAGTGTTAGTTACAAGACTAGCGAGGTCATCCTAAAACTGTATCTTGCTCTTGTGAGACCACACCTGGATTACGCAGTTCAGTTCTGGTCACCGTATTACAGAATGGATATAGAATCCTTGGAAAGAATTCAGAGGAGAATGACAAGACTAATCCCGGGCATTAGGAACCTTGAGTATAGAGACAGGTTAAAGCATCTTAATTTGCACTCCCTTGAGAGACGTAGAGCGAGGGGCGACCTGATAGAGGTGTATAAGTGGAAGGCAGGGCTAAACAAAGGGGACATTACAAAGGTACTCAAGCTATCCAACCAGGAGCGAACTCGTAGCAATGGTTTTAAATTAGACAAATTTAGATTTAGGCGTGAAATAGGTAAACACTGGTTTGGAAACAGAGTAGTGGATGAATGGAACAAGTTACCAAATATCATCATTAACTCGAATACGCTGAATAGCTTCAAACATAGGTTGGATGCTTATATGAGCAATAGGGGCTGGGTGTAAACGGGACTGCCCAGTATGGGCCAATAAGCCCACTGCAGTTTCCTCCATTCTTATGTTCTTATGTACCCGAATATACCAGGTTGACACACCTCAGGTTACCCCAAGGGACCTGACACCACGCACACACCTGTCCAGATCTAACTAGTTTAGTGTTAATTGGCAATGGTCAAACGCAGGCTGTTCCTGCCCCATAAAAAGGCCCTGCAGTCCCGTCCACGACCGGTTGTTATTCGGACATTCTGAGGAGACGCTCATTACTCTGGAGATTCTCAGAGTCAAGCTCGTCCTCCCCAAGGTCGGGAGGGAGACTCCCCGGCTTCACCAGCTAAGCAGAGTCTTGCATATGAGACAGCCCAGCCAGCACCCACTGGGCCTACGTCAGGGTACACGTGAGTTTTTGTCAGACTGAGTCCTAGGGTGAGTTTCCTACTGTGGGAAGTGTATTCATTCATATTGTGTCCGAGAGTCAGTGTCGAGTAACGTAACATAATGTGTTAGTACCCCGATATAAAAGTGATATTAACGTGTCCATGTCATTGAGTGAATTAATAAACAGTTGTATCGAAGTGGTGTTTGAGAAGTCGTCCCTTAAGATCGTGCTGTATGTGTATTGACACCGTAGAAGATCAGATAAGCGTGGTGACAGTGTAAATAACTAACCGGCAACGCTACCATTTCTTCTCTTTGCATTCCTACTACTATCTATCCTACCTTTTATTTGAAACCACTATAATGGTGACAGCGAACTATACGTTAACCCACGCCCTCCTCTCTTACTCATTATATTAGGAGCAGTGTACTTAACGTAAACCCACGCCCTCCCTCGTTTAGCCATAACACCTGACTCGTTAAGATGAGTGTTGTTAAAAAGTGCGGAATAAGGAGTTCCTGCATAGTAGCGTGAAAAGTGTCCTAGTGTGTCATCTTTACAGCTCAAGTAAATGTCTCTTGTCGTGGTATGCGCGAATTTTTACTAGCAATATGTTCAGTGCTTAACATGATTTCTCAGTGCCCCCCCCCCCCCCCCCCCCCGCGATCTGTAACGTTCTCAGTATCACAAGTGCATTTTTATTGTTGGTCAGTGTTGAATGTACCTATTGTGTTTTAGTGATAGACGCTGTCCATATTAATTGTTATAACCTAACATGTCTTATAACCTACATCCTCCTCCCTGTCCTAATCCTCACCTCACCTTCCTTACCCTTCCTTCCATCCCTGCCCTGCACTGCCCTGCCCCGCCCTGGCCTGGCCTGGCCCGCCCAGCCACGCCTCGACTCGCCTCCTCCACCACTCACCCGCTCCGCCTCACCCGCCTCGCCCCGTGACCACTAATCCCCCCCCCCCCCTGTCTTCTGTCCCGTAAGCTATGTGTTGATGATGATGGTTAATGTAACGTACTATTACGATGAATGCAGAGCTTCACTCAGTGCATTTATATGCTAGTATGATTTTTTATGTGCTCTTTGACGCGTAGTGATAAATGATGTTCAGTGTAGTGAGCAGAGTTTCACTCCCCGACCCAGTCTAATGAGAACATTGTCGTGACGGAAACCATATTTGCCAAACACTGACTTGACGTAAACTTTTTTTTTTATGGATGCACTTCCAACTAATCCATCATCCCTATAGGATTGTTTCTCTGTCAAATGTCACACACAGTACCGCCTTATGGTCAAATCCAGACTTCAACCACAGTACATACGAGCAGTGATGAATGCAGTGTGATGAAGGCAGCGTGATGAATGCAGCACCCAACCCACCACCCACCACCCACCACACACTCATCTCTAATGGCAAGATAGCCGACATATTAAGATTGTATCCACTTTTTTGCACTTAGTAACTATATCAATTCTCATATACAGAACCAAATACGCAATGTGCTTGAATACCTCTCACGTAAATATGAACAACAAAGTGTGAGGCCAGACATCCTGCCTCACACGCCTGTACTCACGCATTTGTGAATAAGTTACCCTTTATGTATAGAACTAAACAAATTATGTAAATGAAATACTGTGTAACATTCAGTGCCATAATATCCTGACAACGGGGGTTAATTATTATGACCCTTTGTAAACCCTACTCTGTAATCCTTTTGCGCTACCGCTCACAGGATGAGTGTGGGGTGCACAATAAAGTAGCCGCTTTAAGCGGCAAAATCAAAAAATCAAATCACACACCACTTCACTCCTTTCAAGTCCTCCCTTGGTCTAGGATTAAGAGGATTTTATATTTTTCTACTTTAGGAAGTTAAGGAGTGTGGAATGCAGCAATAGACGAACGAACCCTGTAGAGCCCACCCAGGGAGGGATTCACCACTGTTGAGAGTGTCGGACAGGATGGTCAAGAGTCTCGCCGACACTCACGTACAAAGGGCGACCCCTTGTCCGCAGAACCAGCCCCACACGTCATCCAAGGCGACGACAACATAAGAACATAAGAAAATAAGGAGTGTGCAATAGGCCGGTTGGCCTGTGCATGGCAGCTCCTGTCGAGAGTTACTAACACTCTCTATCATCCATGAATCTATCCAGCCTCCCTTTCAAACTTTCCAGCATTCCAGCACTTACTATAAAGTTGCTAAGCTTGTTCCACTCGTCCACCACCCTATTTGTAAACCAGTTCCTTCCTATCTCCCTCCTAAACCTACACTTATCCAACTTGAATCCGTTGTTCCGAGTCCTATCCTGCTCGGATATTATAAGAACTTTATCTATATCCCCTTTATTGATTCATTTCACCCACTTGAATACTTCTATCATATCTCCCCGCACTCTTCGTCTTTCTAGGGAATGCAAGTTTAGTTTCTTTAACCTATCCTGATATGGAAGGTTTCTAAGTCCCGGAATCATTTTCGTCATTCTTCGCTGCACCGACTCTAATGAATTGATATCCATTCTATAATAAGGGCACCAGAACTGAACCGCATAATCGAGGTGCGGCCTGACTAGCGCAAGATATAGTTCCAATAAGACCTCTGCACTCTTATTACTTACACTTCTAGATATAAAACCCAATACTCTGTTTGCCTTATTTCGAACATTAACGCACTGTTTTCTAGGCCGTAGGTCCGGGCTTACAAGTACCCCTAGGTCTCTTTCACAAGTCGACTTCTCTAGGTTGATGTTGTTAAGGCTGTATACATTGACAGTATTTGTTCTTCCAATATTAAGTACGCTGCACTTGCTGGTGTTGAATTTCATTTGCCATTTTTCAGACCACCCCTGCAGTTTATTTAGATACTTCTGTAATGCATTTCCATCCTGCCCTGAATTAATCTGCCGCCCTATTTTGGTGTCATCCGCAAACTTGCTTATGTCACTGCTGATCCCAGTATCTAGATCGTTTATATATATTATGATCAAGAGTGGGCCTAGTACTGACCCCTGGGGAACCCCACTGGATACACGACCCCACTCAGATTTAACACCATCTATGCTGACCCTCTGAGTTCTATCGGTGAACCGTGATTTTATCCAATTTAAAACTTTCCCCTCAATACCATGAGCCTTAATTTTTCTCAGAAGCCTCTGATGCGGTACTCTGTCAAATGCTTTGCTAAAGTCTAAGTAAATAACATCGTAATTTTCGTCATTATCTACTACCCCGAAGATTTCCTAAAAAATGTCAGCAGTGGACCGGCTTTCATCCCGGCCGGAGGGACGAAAGGCAGATGAATAGAAAATCATCTGGAATATGTTGGAAAATGATGTTGTACTGAGAAAAAAGGCAGATGAACAGAAAAATCATCTGGAATATGTTGAAAAATGATGCGGTACGGACGAAAAACGCGGATGGGGCTAGAAAAACTCATTTGGGATAGCATAGAAACCAGGAGGAAGTGAGAAGAAGTCAGAAGGTGTGGAGACACGACCTACAAGGTGCGGTATTGAAGAAAGAAAGACGTGCTATGTGAAGAAAGAAGACAGAAGACTGTGCTGACATCAGAAGAAAGTCGACGATGAAAACGTGGATCATCTGAGGGACCAACCCACTACCACTGCCGTGGTGCCGGCATTCCCTATCTTCGATACCAGCTGGATGGAGGACGTGAGCCATGCTGGACCACACTAATGTACTGATGTTGTTGATGTTGTTCATATACAATAAAAATATATAACACCCTAACATGTGAAGCAGGAGCATTTTTTTGTGCATTTTGAAAATTCTCTCTGATTTTTGTTAATATTTACTACAAGGAATGTTTTTTTTTAAGAAAGATTAGTAACTTTTTCTATGAGTTTGTTTGATCAATGTTTCGCACTACGAAACACAATGTTGTAGCCATATTACTGACTGGGATGAATTCCACTGGTCAACATAAAAAAAAAATTCTCATGGTTCTGGATTAAAACAGTCTGATTCTAGTGTAATTGTATGTGCTGAACTCAATTATGACATTCGTATAGCTGTATCAGGCTCAGTTTTCCAGAACCAGCATATCTATATATTTAGTGTACCATGCTATTCATACAGTAATTTATATGCTCATTGGCTCCACTTATGCAATTATTTTGTCCTGATTTGTGCTTTTTTGTTTGTTTCAGTTTGCTGATTCATGATATAGCATATCTACACCTGCATGATTTGTAATTACTCTGAAATTAACAAAACATGGAACGTCGCAAGTGTGTGAACGGTGCTGACAGTTTTTGCTACATATGTGGTGCCTTCACTCCTGGTAGCCTCAAGAAACCAATCACAAAAGCTGTTCGACTGAACTACAAAAGTTACTTCAAATGTCATTTGGGTGACCAAGACAAGAAATGGGCACCTCATGTAGCCTGTACGTCTTGTGTTAACCACCTGAGCGAGTGGATGTGTGGTAAACGAAGTTCAGGAATGCCGTTTGCTGTACCAATGATATGGCGTGAACCTAAAGACCACAGTAGTGACTGCTACTTCTGTCTCACAAATATTAAGGGAATAAAAATCAAGACACGAGGCAAGGTACAGTACCCCAATATTGCTTCTGGAATCCGACCAGTACTGCACAGTGCTGAACTTCCAGACCAAATCCACCGACTGAACAAGAATTGAGTGATTCCGATTCTACCTCTATCTCAATGGAAAACGACTACCAGGATGACTCTGAAAATACCAGGCCTAAACTATTTACTCAAGAAGCGCTTCATGATCTCATCAGGGACCTAAACTTGTCAAAAGAAAAGGCTGAAGTTTTGGGATCCAGACTAAAGCAGCATAACCTGCTAGAAGATGGAGTGCATATCACTACAGCACGTTACCGACATAGACAGCTGTCTGCATTTTTCAAGATGGCAAACAACCTTTGTTATTGCGAGGATGCAGTATCTCTCATGCAACAACTCTGCAAGTCTGAAACATACAAGACAGAGGATTGGAGGCTGTTTATAGACTCAGGAAAAGACTCTCTAAAAGCTGTTCTTTTACACAATGGCAATCGGCTTCCATCTGTCCCAATAGCACACGCAACAAAAATGACTGAGAGCTATGAAACAATGAAAATTCTGTTGGCCGCTATAGAGTATGAGAAACACCAGTGGAAGATATGTGGCGATCTCAAAGTCATCAGTTTACTACTGGGCCTTCAGAGTGGCTACACAAAGCACATGTGCTTTTTGTGCTTGTGGAACAGCAGAGCTGATGCAGAGCACTATGTGAGAAAGGATTGGCCGACAAGACCAAGAGATGCTCCTGGAAGGTTTAACTGTGCTCACAATCCGCTTGTAGATCCAGAAAAGATATTTTTGCCTCCACTGCATCTAAAGCTCGGTTTGGCTAAAAATTTCATCAAAGCTATGGATCAATTAGGTGCTGGGACTCTATACTTATCTCAGAAACTAGGTGGTGTGGTTTCCGAAGCCAAGTTGAAAGCAGGTGTCTTGAATGGACCACAAATTCGTATGCTAGTTAATGATAGCGAATTCACCAAAACATTGAACCCACTGGAGAAAAAAGCATGGGAATCATTTGTCAATGTGTCAAAGAATTTTCTTGGAAACTATCGTGCTGACAACTACAAAGAAATCGTAACAACCATGCTTCAGAATTATCATGCATTGGGAGCAAGGATGTCCTTGAAATTGCATTTTTTCCACTCTCATATTGAATTTTTCCCAGGTAACCTTGGAGATGTTAGTGATGAACACGGCGAAAGATTTCATCACGATATCGCCATAATGGAGAGCAGATATCAGGGACAATTCAGTCCTAACATGATGGGCGACTATTGCTGGACACTGCAACGAGAAGAGAGCAAGCTGTACAAGAGAAAGAGTAAAGTTCAGAAGCACTTTTAGAACTTCATATTTTGTCATTATAAAGGATTTGAACTTATTTTTTTTGGTACAATTTTTTATGAGCTTATCTGTGATAGGTTTAAAATTGTATCTTGCATGACGCGATAATGTTACTATATTTACTATTTTTTTTATTTTTTAAGAAAGTAGGTCTGATGGTAGAATGAAACATCCAATTAATATTCATTAATATGAAATTCGTCATGAAAGCACAGTCACAGGAGATAATCTCATCTTTTGCACTACACGTGATGGAATATTAAATATTTGTACCTATTGATTTTTTTATAAAACCTGGTCTGATAGAACAAAACAAATATCAGATTCGAATTCAGCAATATGAAATTAGTTGTGTGAGCATGATCTCATATGTGAACCATTTTGGCTGTTGACCAGTGTTATCTAGAAACTACTGTATGTCTGTGTGTAAATTATTTCTTTGTTTTATTCTGTCATTGAGTACCTTGTGTTTATATTATGAATTATTTTGCTTCATATTGATTTAAACTGATTGTGCTAGTTATTACTTTCACCTTGTAGCTGCATATCCATTTTCTCTTCCAGTTAGTTGTAAGCTCATTTTTTGGGGGGAGGTGTCATGTGCCTGTAACCCCATAGCAACAAGCATGTAGTGTGGTATCTGTTTACGCCTCCACTCCACACAAGCTATTAATAACTTGTTATTTTTACTATTATCTTATTGTTGTTCTTAGTTACTTAGGTTCATTGTATATCTATATATGTCATTAATATGCATCATTTGTGTTACTCTGTTAAGTCAAACCAAGAGTAGTATTAATTAGTTATAAGACTATTTGGCAACTGTCCTGAGTCACCTCATCTAAGATGCTCCTCACTCATATGCTGGGTGGCCAGAGACTCTCTCTCTAGTAACCGTTGGTATAGGCTATAGGTAGGACGTGTCCACACCGACCCAATACAGACGTGCTTTGTTCAGTCATCTACAATACCCTAGTGGTATCTGGTAATTAGTGGCACGTTAACTTAGGCCTAGGAAGGAATCCTGGTGTTAAGGAATCTCCTATTTGGTAGGAATTAACCAGTTGGTTGTGATTGCTGTGTATATATGTTGGGATGTCTGTGTTTAATATAGTTAATGTTAAGTAGTATTAATTTGATTTAACTCCTTAACGGTATATTTTCACCCTTCCGGCATCACTCTTATTTTACTATACAATCACTTATTCCCTTAAATTCCATGTTGCTAGACAGTACTCCTTTAAGAACATAAATTGAATTATTTAATTATCTTCCCATTTGTGAACCACTTACTCCAACTTATTCTTATTTATTCAAGTACATTCAGTTGAGTCGGTTTTTGTGGGGATAATTATTGCCGTGTTCCCTGTTTGTTCCTTTATTTGATGATAACTTGGGGTAGGTTTCACTCCCCAGGTATAAGGGATATTGGGATCACGACACAGGAGGGAATTGTTTAGCTGTAGACAGATGGAGGGCGAGACTTTTGACGGTTTCTATGTACGACTCAAGAGCCTCGGAAGAGGTAGACATATGTCCCGGTAATCACCAGCAGTGCGAGGAGACCCAGTTGAAGCAGGTGATCCTGATGGGTGTTAAGGACGAGGAGCTTGTCCAACGCCTCACTTCCCTCGACTCTTCCTCTTCTCTTAAGGATGTGTTGACAATATGTCGCTCCCTATGAGGCTGCCAGGTGTGCCACCTCTGCCATCCAAGCTCCCCCTACAAGAAGGACAAGAAGTCCACCCCCCAACACCTTCGCCCACCATGCCCACGCCCCTGCTCCTTTTGTAGCAACTTTGGTAAGCAGCACGGAACACAGGTGTGTCCAGCTGCTGAGTCTACCTGCAACAGTTGTGGCCGTAAGGGCCACTGGTCACTAGGGTGGTCCTTATTTTGTTGCAAAAAACAAAATTTGCCATTTTTTAGTCACAGACCCTTGCAAAAGTTTTCATTTGGGGTAGAAACATTGCCTGTAAAATATTTTTTAAATATCTTAATAATTAGAGTTTGCTCAAGTCAAATGAAATTTTACATTATTATGCCTATGCTTAATGTTCATAACACATCATTTCCTAGCCCCTAAGCCTGGCCCCCCCCCACTTAGTCTAAGTGGGTATTAGCTGCTCAAGGCAGGGGTCGCATGAGGACCAGTCTCACTCCTTGTCGCCCAGTCAGGTCTGCTTGAGGGCATTAGGGAATGATTTCCTGTGGTCAGCAACTGCCTGCAGTAAATACTGCAGTTGCTGTTCGTCCTTGGTGATGCAGCCTGAGAAATCTTGGACTAAGGCTACTCCTCTTTCTGCACGATCATTGATCACAGACAAAGCTTTTACACTGGCTTTTGCATTTTGGAAGCCAGGATCATCTTTCCACTGTTCTACTGGTAGGGCCAGGAATCTGTATTCAAGTTGAGCTTTTTGAAAAATGACTTTGTGTTCTTTGTCGTGAAATCATATAGGTTCTTCACTTGGAGTGTGTCTGTATTGATTGTAACCCGTTTGACATGCTTTTCTTCTCCAATAATGATGTTCATAGCTTCCAACATGCGGTCCTTCACTGCTGGGAGAACATCGTCATCAAAGAAGGCCAGTGCAACCAACTCTTCTGACAAGTACCAGAGGTGTCTCATCATTTTGTGGAAAGTTGCCTTTGATATGGCATCGCTAATGGTACTGTAGTCTTGTAGAGCTTTAAGCAACATCAGATCTCCTTTTAGTGCCTTTGCAGCAAGTGGAGTAGTTGTCCAAGCCTTCACATATATTCGGGCAAAGAAATGCACAAATCTCTTAGTCCTCTGTTCTCCTTTGGAGTAAGCTTAAACTGAGAACTGAATAACCACACTTTGAAGGAACAAATGGTCTTTGCCATCCATCGTGCTTGGTGCATTGCACCAGGAGCAGAAAATCGTACTCCCCGAGAAGGTGATGTGCCAAGGAAGATGGAGGCCAGCTCTAGCAGCTCTCGATAATCATCTCGAAGCTGTGTCTCCAATAGAGACTTCTCAATGAAGTTGGTTAGATCGTCCCTAACAGCTCTGACCGATTCTTCTGCCAGATCGTCGGTGGAGGAGTCTTCAAACTTCTGCTTGCCAATTTGTTCCCATTTGGCTTGGAATCTTCGGAACAGCTGTATGTCAGGAGCAGCTGAGTGCCCCATTATAGCTTCAAAAGCAGCTCCAGCTACAAGTTCTAGTACATGGTGGCGGCAGGCAAAATATAGCAAATCACGACCTAGCAACTGCTCAATTTTGACACACGCACCCTTTTGGTGACCAGTATTTGAGCTTGTTGTATCAGAACACATGCCATGCACGATGTCTGCAATGTGCCATTGCTGCAAAGCCTTCACAACAGCTTTTGCTTGTTCATCACCGGTATCAGAGGGAAGTTTTGGAACAGCAAGAAGTTGGGAGGTGCCAGTTGGGAGGTGCCATTGCCTGAGACAAGAACTGGGAGTCTGTCAACATGGCCCCCATGCCCTGTCAAATCAGGCATCAATTTACCACCCCAGTGAACAATTAAAACTGACTCTGGTTTGAAGTTTGAAAGGATTTCAGCTGCCCTGCTACTGTGGTGATGTTGACGTTTCCTCCTGATGCTTGATCATTCAGAATCAATTCACTGACATCATGGCCCAGGCCAGACTCCGAGCAGTTTGCGTGACAATGTGCATGGCCATTCTATCTGAGGACTTCGTCCGATCTAATGCTGCAGAAAGTTCTGGAGTTAGAACTTCTTTTCGTCCACGCTTCTTGACAGTAGGTGGAGTTTGAAGTGCTGATGGGCCAGGACCGGGTTGGATTCCTCAGAAGAAGTCGTACTACTGCTGTCCAAGACAACGATGGCCTGGCATTTTTTGGCTTCTTCCTCTGCACTGTCTGCAACCAACTTCCTTTTCATTGCTTTCTTGAGAGTTTTTTCTCGTCGTTTCTGTCTTTTCAGGAATACTTTGTCAAGAGATGACATTGCCTCACGACGCCCTTTTTCTCGTTGCTCTATTAAGAAATCCTTATCCTCCTGAACTGTCATCATATTCAAAGCATTCACATGTGCAATGTCAAAGAGATCTTCAAATGTATCAGTGAACTCTTTCTCTTTCTGCTTTTGAGTTTCTGTCTTTCTTGAAGAGTTCTTTTTCAAATTACTCCACTTGTCAAACATTTTGTGCACTTGATTCACACAATCTGGGTTATGGTGTGTGGGAATGTTTGCTTTTGTCCAAAATTGAAGAACTTTGTCTGTGACTTCCTCAGCTGAAACTCTGATGTTTTTTTTTCTGTATGCGATGCAGGCTTAAAAAATACTGTAAAACTTGCCTGTTTGAAGGTAACTTAGCCCCTGTAATGTCATCACATAATGTCTTTATCAAATACACATTTTCTCGTGTTTTTACTCCTGCATTCGCCATTTTGACCTGAGGAATAAAGAAATTAACTATTAATACAAATTAATAATGAGAATACTCTGTAGATTTGTTTCTAATTTCCCCAATCATCAATCACGACCAACAAAAACTCACTACAATCGTGCCAAAAGCTACGCACTAGTGGTGGGCGTAATCGGCTACAAAGTAATCGACTACATCGATTACTTAATTTTTGACAGCTTTGAGCAACCTCTAAATATTAATATATCTAAAAATAGCTCTACACACAATGTTTTTGTCCTAAATGGACACTTTTAGCAGGGTCTGTGGTAAAAAATTCCAAATTTGAAAAATAAGGACCACCCTACTGGTCACGTACAGTACGGTGTCCAGCCAAACGCGTCCAGTGCAATGTCTGGGCCACTACGACAAGCGTTGCCCTACCAATACACCCAAGGGAGAGCGTGAGTGGAAGCAGCAGCGCCCTTCCACCAGTGACGGCGGCCCACAGTCGTCAAATCAGAGGCATGACGACCCTGGACAACGCTCAAGCCATATTAGGAAGGTGTACTCCCCCTCGCGTCCCAAGACCAAAGTTCCCCAACACATCAGCGTCATCGTGACCTACGGCAGTGTGTCATCCCGTCTCGAGATGCTGCCCGGTGTCGGGCAGCATCTCGAGACATCTGGGACATCGGTCCCAGCATTTGCAATGTTTGGGGCTCTCTCCGAGTGATCTAGGACCGCCTCCCAAGGATCTCCGCTTCACGGCACATGGTTCACAGGTGGCACCAGTCGTAGGTTTACTCCAAGCCCAGGTCACCTTTGTCAACAGGTCGTGTCAAGCCAGGATTGATGTGCATAATGGTGTCTCGACTCCTTTGCTGTCCAACAGACATTGTCAAGAGTTGGCCGTCATCTCCCAGGACTTCCCAAAACCTATTCTCGAGGTAAAACACGCCAACAGGGTGCACGAAGGGAGCAGCAACTACCCTGCTGTCGCCCTACCCCTACCTCTTGCCAGTGACACTTCTCCTTCGGATGCTCGGAAGTACTTCCTGAAGGAATTCAGCGACGTTCTGGTGATCAAGTCTGTTAGGTTCTGAATAATAAGTTCTATATACAGGAGAGAACACAAACACCTGTATAGTTTTGTAGGTTCGGTTTACTGGATAAGAGTATGTACACAAAGGGGAGCAGCACTCTCCCCGCCTAGGCTCCTTGGTCAACTGCCATAGACGACGTATGGCAAGTGATACATTAGCAGCTTCCATACGTCGCCAGGCACATTAATTAGGCATGTGGGATATGGTAATAACATTGCCACACGCTGCTAGCTGCATAAATGGAGCACATACATAATATACATACATAATATATAAACCAGCATACATAATATACATACACCTCCCTCCCCCCTATACGCTCATAGCAAAGTCTTGAGCGGACCTTTTCTTTTGGATCCGTTCTGAGCGTCGAGGGACTTCATCACTGGGAAGGGTATGGGACTCAACACTGGTGGCGGGGCCAGCAGAAGGCATTGTTACGGGCCAGAGAAAACGGCGGTTCCTCCACCACACACGACCACTGGGTAACCGCACCTGGTAGTCCCGTGACCTGCCGAGACCCATGACTACGCCTACTTTGTCCCAACGTAGGGAGGTCGGGTCCTGAACACGGACTTGGGTGCCGACACTCAACCTGGGGAGAGAGCGGGCGTGGTCGTTGTAGCGGGCGACGACGTCCTGAACACGTTCGGCGGCTCGGCGATCACAATCCTCTGTCTTGGCCTGCCACTCCTTGGAGAAGGATTGAGGGTGAGCAGGGACACATACAAAACCTGGGCAGGGGAGCGTCCGGTGTAGTTAGGTGTGTTGCGGAGTTCAAGAAGACCCCTGTCGAAGGCCTCGCAGTCAATGTTCCCAGAAGGGGCCACCTTAAGGATGAGGTGCTTCAGGGATTTGACAGCAGCCTCAGCGTGGCCGTTGGACTGCGGGTAATGGGGCGATGACAACACATGCCGGACTCCCCATCGGTCAAGGAACACAGCAAAGTCCCGGCTTGTGAACTGAGGCCCTCCGTCGGTTCGCAGGCGTACAGGAACGCCCACATCACGGAAGTAGTGGCGGAACTTGCTGATGGTGGCGGCAGACGTCGTGTCATTACCGCACTTGATGACAACCGGCCAACCAGAGAGACGGTCGACGATAACGAGGAAGGACTTTCCTGACACACAGAAAAAGTCGGCTGACACAGACTCAAAGGGGCGGGTGGGGTTGTCGTCACTCATGAAGGGTTCCTGCTGCTGGCTGGGTTGTAATACTTGGCAGGGCTCACACGCACGGACAACATTGGAGATGTCGGAGTTGATGCCGGGCCAGAACACAGTCTGTCGTGCACGTCGTTTGGTGGCCTCAGCTCCACGGTGACTGTCGTGAAGGCGAGCCAAGGCGTGGGGACGTGATGCAGCAGGGACAACTACACGTGCTCCGTACAGAACAAGGTCTCCGTCGCAGTAGAGTTCATCGCGGAGTTTCCAATACGGGAGCAGGGTGCTGTGAAGATCGTAGCGATTGCTAGGAAATCCATTCCTCACACACTCGACAAGTCGGACGTAGGAAGGGTCGTCTCGGGCCGCTGTTCGAAGGTCCTCCATTGCCTTGTCGTCATCTGGTGACAGGTCCGAACGAAGGGATTGGACGGCATGGAGAGTGACCACAGTCCTGACGGAGAGAGCGAGGTCGGCGTCGAGCACATGATCTTCTGGAGTAGGGCGGCTGACAGGAGAGCGGGATAAGGCATCAGGGATGCAGAGCTCCTTGCCAGCACGCCACACTGCAGTGAAGATGTACGCCGAGAGCTTCTCTTTCAGACGCTGGAGGCGAGGGTTCTCAACGGCGTCTAGCGTGTAGTGGTTGAGGATCGGGACAAGCGGGCGATGGTCGGTCACTAGGTGAAAGTGTTGCAGGCCTATGAGGTAAAACCTGCACTTGGACATCGCCCAAACCACAGCCAACAGCTCCAACTCAATAGTGGCGTAGCGCGTCTCAGTGTCAGAGAGGAAACGCGAGCCACACTGGACGAGCCGGAACTGCCCTCCACCATGATCCTGCAGTAGGGCGTATCCCACGCCATACAAGCGTGAGGCATCTGTCTGCAGAACTGTCGGCAAGGCTGGGTCAAACGTGGCGAGGACAGGTGGACGAGACAGGGCCTGTTTCACTTGCTGGAAGGCCTTGTCGTGGTTGGGTGTCCACAGGAATGTCCTCTTGGGGCTCGTCAGGGGGCGAAGTGGTTGAGCAGCTGTGGAGATGTCCGACGAAAACTCTGCTAACTGGTTGACGAGACCGATGAAGCACCTCAAGTCGGTCAGGTTAGCAGGGGTGGGAAAATCCGTGATGGCGCGGACCTTTTCCGGGTCAGCTGCGATACCATTCCCTGAGAGGGTGTACCCACAAAAGTCAACTGAAGAGCTGGCCAGAACAAACTTGTCGGCATTTAGGGTAATGCCGTGCTTCCGGCACCTGTTGAGTACCTCGTAGATACGGCAGAGGTGATCCATATAATCCTCGTCGTACACGAGTATGTCGTCGACCACTTTCACGCAGTTTGCCAGACCTTGTAGAGCCATATCACCTCGAAGACAGAAAGCGTCTCCTGTAGCGGCGAATCCCATGGGGCCACGGCAATAACTGTAACGTCCATGCGGGGTGATGAAAGTTGTGAGTGGTCGGTCTTCTTCGGCAAGCTCTATCTGCCAGTATCCACACAGGGCGTCCATCGTCGTGAAGAAGCGCGCCTTCGGGTTCACGCTGCGTATGGCTGCAAAGGGCGTGGGAGAAGGGTGCACAGGACGAGACACCTGGCTGTTGAGCTTGGAAAGGTCAGTGGTGATCCGAACACCACCTTTAGGTTTTGCGACGACAACCATCGGGTGACACCATGGAGACGGGTCATCGCCGGTTGGTGCAATAATTTCTTGGGCGACCATGGAGTCCAGCTCGTTTTTGACCGCCTCGCGGAAGGCCAGGGGAACCAGTCGAGGGGTGTAAATAGCGAAGGGCTTCGCGTCGTCCCTCAGGTGGATCCTCATGGGGGGACCTGCCATCTTCTTGAGAGGCTTGGATTCCAGAGCGGACTTGGTCACCAGAACGTCGCTGAATTCCTTCAGGAAGTACTTCCGAGCATCCGAAGGGGAGGTGTCACTGGCAAGAGGCAGGGGTAGGGCGGCAGCAGGGTCGTTGCTGCTCCCTTTTTGCACCCTGTTGGCGTGTTTTACCTCAAGAATAGGTTTGGGGAAGTCCTGGGAGATGATGGCCAACTCCTGACAATGTCTGTAGGACAGCAAAGGAGTCTGGACACCGTTATGCACATCAATCCAGGCTTGACACGACCTGTTGCCAAAGGTGACTTGTGCTTGGAGTGAACCCAGGGCCGGGGTCATCGGTGAACCATCTGCTATAAAGCGGAGATCCTTGGGGGGCGTTCCTAGATCACTTGGAGAGAGCCCCAAGCATTGCAAATGCTGGGGACCGATGACTGTAGCATCAGCGCCGGTGTCGGGCAACATCTGAAGACGGGATGACGCACTGCGGTAGGTCACAATGACACTGATGTACTGGGGGACTTTGGTCCTGGGACGCTGGGGGGAGCACACATTCCTAATGTGGCTCGAGCGTTGTCAAGAGTCGTCGTGCCTCTGATTGGAAGACTGTGGGCGGCCCTCTCTGGTGGAAGGGGGCTGAAGCTTCCGCCGACGCGGTCCTTTGGGTTTGTTGGAAGGGCAACACTTGTCATAGTGGCCTAGACGACCGCACACATTGCACTGGACGCGTTTGGCTGGGCACCGTACTGTGAGTGACCAGTGGCCCTTACGGTCACAACTGTTGCAGGTAGACTGAGCAGCTGGACACACCTGTGTTCCGTGCTGCTTACCACAGTTGTTGCAAAATGAACCGGGCGTGGACGTGGTGGGCGAAGGCGTAGGAACGGACTTCTTGTCGTTCTTGTACCGGGACACAGCGCGTACAGCTGTAGGGGGAGCACGGATGGCAGAGGTGGCACACCTGGCAGCCTCATAGGAGCGACATATCGTCGACACATCCTTAAGAGAAGAGGAAGAGTCGAGGGAGGTGAGGCGTTGGACAAGTTCCTCGTCCTTAACACCCATCAGGATCACCTGCTTCAACTGGGTCTCCTCGCACTGCTGGTGGTGGCCTGGACATATATCTACCTCTTCCGAGGCTCTCTTAAGACGTACGTAAAAGGCATCAAAAGACTCACCCTCCATCTGTCTGCAGCTAAACAATTCCCTCCTGCGCAGAGCTTCATTCTGCTGTCCTTTGATGTGCCGTTGTAGAACGTCCAGTACCTCCTCTACAGACAGCGAAGAGGTTGGGGGTACCTGCAACGTATGTTCCAAGACACGCTGAATTTCCAAGGACAGGCACATACGCAGCTGGATGAGTTGTTTAGGCTGTGACAAACTCTGGAGATCCACCATTGTAGAATAATCAGTCCACCGTCGCCGCCATTCACGAAAAGTCTGGAAATTCACATCAGGCTTCAAGATGGGCGGTGTTTGAGCTGCTGCTTTAGGTGGGGCTGGGGGGCGTGAAGGAAGCATGGATGAGGTATCTGAACCAGTCAGTGCCGAGGCAGTGTTAGAGCCAGGGGCTTGGTTAACAGTGAGGCGAGATATCAAGGCTTCAAACCGTTCACTGTCTTCCAATCTCCGTTGGTGGTCTCGTTCTGCCTCTGCTTGCCTTCTGTGCTCATCCGCCAAACGTCTGTGAGCTTCATCCTCGCGTTTCTCATCTCTCATAAACTTCAGTAAAGCAATTATCTCTGGAGACAACGCTGAATATTGAGGTGAGGGACTGCGCAATGTTGTGGGGGCTGGAGCGTCGTGGCCGGCCTGGTCATCCATCTCTGGGGGACTATCATCCGCTTGACTCATCCAGGCGCTGGGTCCACGGCTACGTAAGGCATGAGACATAACTACTTCATCTGTGTACTATGTCTTAAATCAGTGTTGACCGGTCAGCCCGTCGTATCAACAAGATTTCAGACAAAAAATTAATTTAATACACAGATAAGTAGGTTATATATATAAAATATATATAAAGAAGCCGCGCGGTCAGCGAGTGTTAGTACATGTATGTGTGTGTGTCCCGAGCGGGCAGAGCGTCTCGCCCCAGCTGTGAGGGGGGGTGGAGGCGGCGCTGTGAGGGGGGGGAAAGGGAGAAGCGCGGCGACTCCCAGTCAGTCCAGTTACCCTCAGGACGCGGTCAGAGAAGGGTGCGCTGAACTCTACTCCTTACAAATGCCCAGAACGTGCCGTATACCTTGGGAATCCTTTAGAACAAGGTCACACATGAATGGCACGAAACACACAATGCACTAAACACTTCACAGAAAATCACTGTCACTGACACTGCTCAAAGTTGCGAAATTCTTCGAGGAGGGTAGCGGGCGGGAGTTGACACACAGCGGGAGTCCAAAAGCCGGCTTCCCCACAAAGTTTGCACTTTCACTCGTAATTATCCAGTAAGATCGGTTCACTGCGCCATGTTAGGTTCTGAATAATAAGTTCTATATACAGGAGAGAACACAAACACCTGTATAGTTTTGTAGGTTCGGTTTACTGGATAAGAGTATGTACACAAAGGGGAGCAGCACTCTCCCCGGCTAGGCTCCTTGGTCAACTGCCATAGACGACGTATGGCAAGTGATACATTAGCAGCTTCCATACGTCGCCAGGCACATTAATTAGGCATGTGGGATATGGTAATAACATTGCCACA
Source organism: Homarus gammarus (assembly GCA_958450375.1). Lineage (NCBI taxonomy): Eukaryota > Metazoa > Arthropoda > Malacostraca > Decapoda > Nephropidae > Homarus > Homarus gammarus. The sequence goes on along the minus strand of CAUDMG010003686.1, from coordinate 115,751 downwards.
CGCTGCTAGCTGCATAAATGGAGCACATACATAATATACATACATAATATATAATCCAGCATACATAATATACATACAAAGTCTGCTCTGGAATCCAAGCTCCTCAAGAAGATGGTAGGCCCCCCATGAGGATCCACTTGAGGGTCGACGTGAAGCCCTTTGCTATCTACACCCCTCGACTGGTCCCCCTGGCCTTCCGTGATGCGGTCAAAAGCGAGCTGGGCTCCATGGTCGCCCAAGAAATCATTGCACCAACTGGTGATGACCAGTCTCCATGGTGTCACCCTATGGTAGTCGTCGCAAAACCCAAAGGTGGTGTTCGGATCTCCACCGACATCTCCACGCTCAACAGCCAGGTGTCTCATCCTGCGCACCCTTCTCCCATGCCCTTTGCAGCAATCCGCAGTGTGGACCCGAAGGCGCGCTTCACGACGATGGACGCCCTCTGTGGATACTGGCAGATAGAGCTTGCCGAAGAAGACCGACCACTTACAACTTTCACGACCACGCATGAATGTTACAGTTATTGCCGTGCCCCCATGGGATTCGCCGCTACAGGAGATGCCTCTTGCCTTCGAGGCGATATGGCTCTACAAGGTCTGGCAAACTGCGTGAAAGTGGTCGAGGACATACTCATGTGCAATGAGGACTACATTGATCACCTCTGCCGTATCTACGAGGTACTCAACAGGTGCCGGAAGCACGGCATCACCCTAAATGCCGACAAGTTTGTTCTGGCCGGCTCTTCAGTGGACTTTTGTGGGTACACCCTCTCAGGGAATGGTATTGCAGCTGACCCGGAGAAGGTCCCCGCTATCACGGATTTCCCCACCCCTGCTAACCTCACCGACTTGAGGTCCTTCATCGGTCTTGTCAACCAGTTAGCAGAGTTTTCGCCGGACATCTCCATAGCCGCCCAACCACTTCGCCCCCTCATGAGCCCCAAGAGGACATTCCTGTGGACTCCCGACCACGACAAGGCCTTCCAGCAAGTGAAACAGGCCCTGTCTAGCCCACCTGTCCTTGCCACGTTTGATCCACCCTTGCCGACGGTTCTGCAGACAGATGCCTCACGCTTGTACGGCGTGGGATAAGCCTTATTGCAGGATCACGGTGGAGGGCAGTTCCGGCTCGTCCAGTATGGCTCGCATATCCTCTCTGACACCGAGACACGCTATGCCACCATTGAGTTGGAGCTGTTGGCTGTGGTTTGGGTGATGTCCAAGTGCAGGTTTTACCTCATAGGGTCTGCAACACTTTCACCTAGTGACCGACCATCGCCCGCTTTTCCTGATCCTCAACCACTACACGCTTGACGCCGTTGAGAACCCTCGCCTCCAGCATCTGAAGGAGAAGCTCTCGGCGTACATCTTCACAGCAGTGTGGCGTGCTGGTAAGGAGTTCTGCATCCCTGATGCCTTATCCCGCTCTCCTATCAGCCGTCCTACTCCAGAAGACCATGTGCTCGACGCTGACATCGCTCTTTCCGTCACGACTGTGGTCACCCTACACGCCGTCCAATTCCTCCGTTCGGACCTGTCACCAGATGATGACAAGTCAATGGAGGACCTTCGAACAGCGGCCCGAGATGACCCTTCTACATCCGACTCGTTGAGTGTGTAAAGAACGGATTCCCTAGCAACCGCTACAACCTTCACAACACCCTGCTCCCGTATTGGAAACTCCGTGATGAACTCTACTGCAACGGAGACCTTGTTCTGTATGGAGCACGTCTAGTTGTCCCTGCTGCCTCACGTCCCCACGTCTTGGCTCGCCTTCACGATAGTCACCGCGGAGCTGAGGCCACCAAACGGCATGCAAGGCAGACTGTGTTCTCGCCTGGCATCAACTCCGACATCTCCAATGCTGTCCATGCGTGTGAGCCCTGCCAAGTACTACAACCCAGCCAGCAGCAGGAACCCTTCATGAGTGACAAGAACCCCATCCGCCCCTTTGAGTCTGTGTCAGCCGACTTTTTCTGTGTGTCAGGAAACTCCTTCATTGTTATCGTCGACCGTCTCTCCGGTTGGCCGGTTGTCATCAAGTGTGGTAATGATGCGACTTCTTCCGCCACCATCAGCAAGTTCCGCCACTACTTCCGTGACGTGGGCATTCCTGTGCGCCTGCGAACCGATGGAGGGCCCCAGTTCACAAGCCGGGACTTTGCTGTATTCCTTGACTGATGGGGAGTCCGGCATGTGTTGTCATCGCCCCATTACCCGCAGATCCAACGGCCACGCTGAAGCTGCTGTCAAATTCCTGAAGCATTTCATCCTCAAAGTGGCCCCTTCTGGGAATATTGACTGCGAGGCCTTCGACAGGGGTCTCCTTGAACTCCGCAACACACCCAATCACCCCGGACGCTCCCCCTGCCCAAGTCTTGTATGGACGCCCCCTCCGTTCTTGTGTCCCTGCTCACCACCAGTCCTTCTCCAAGAAGTGGCAGGCTACGACAGAGGATTGTGATCGCCGAGCTGCCGAACGTGCTCATGATGTCGTCGCCTGCTACAACGACCACGCCCGTTCTCTCTCCAAGTTGAGTGTCGGCACCCAAGTCCGTGTTCAGGACCCGACCTCCCTACGTTGGGACAAAGTGGGCGTAGTCATGGGTTACCCAGTGGTCGTGTGTGGTGGAGGAACCGCCGTTTTCTCCGCCCCGTAACAACGCCTTCTGCTGACCCCGCCACCAGTGTTGAGTCCCATACCCTCTCCAGTGATCAAGTCCCTCGACGCTCAGAACGGATCCAAAAGGAAAGGTCCGCTCAAGATTTTGCTATAATCGTATGGGGGGGGGGGGTGTATGTATATTATGTATGCTGTATGTATATTATGTATGTTGTATGTATACTATGTATGTACTCCATTTATATACATTACTTATTTAGTTAGCAGCGTGTGGCAATGTATTTTTCATGTCACCACATGCTTAAATAATGTACCTGGCGACATATGGAATCTGCTAATATACCATTTGCAATATGTCACCTGATGAGGTCAGGTGACCCATAGAGAGAGGTCAGTTGACCCATAGAGAGTGTAAGGAACCGCCGTCTTGTGTTGCACCTCTGTATAGATCCAGCAAATAGAACATACAAAAACTCTACAGGTCTTTGTGTTCGCTCCTGTAGTTAGAACTGAGTACCAGAACATGTACAACCACGACACTCACTCCAGCAGCAGCAGCACCACCACCACCACGACACTAACTCCAACAGCAGTAGCACCACCACCATCATGACACTCGCTACACCAGCAGCAGCAGCACCACAACACTCACTCCAACAGAAGCAGCAGCATCCACCACCGCGACACTCACTCCATCAGCACCACCACCACGACCACGACACTCATTCCAGCAGCAGCACCAGCACCACCACGACACTTACACCAGCAGCAGCACCACCACCACTGACACCACGACACTCACTACAACAGCAGCAGCACCACCACGACACTCACTCCAACAGCAGCAGCACCACCACGACACTTACTCCAACAGCAGCAGCACCACCACCACTGACACCACGACACTCACTACAACAGCAGCAGCACCACCACGAAACTCGCCCCAACAGCAGCAGCATCACCACGAAACTCACTCCAACAGCAGCAGCACCACCACGACACTCACTCTAACAGCATTAGCACCACCACGACACTCACAAAAACAGCAGCAGCACCACCACGAAACTCACTCCAACAGCAGTAGCACTACCGCCACCACGGTACTCACCCCCACAGCACAACTACCACCACGACACTCGCAGCAGCACCACCACCACTGACACCACAATACTCACTCCAACAGCACCACCACCACACACACCAGTAGCACCACCACCACCATTACGACACTCACTCCAACAGTAGTAGCACCACCACGATACTCACTCAAACTGCAGTAACATCACCACCACCACGACACTCGCAGCAGCACCACCACCACTGACACCACAATACTCACTCCAACAGCACCACCACCACACACACCAGTAGCACCACCACCACCATTACGACACTCACTCCAACAGTAGTAGCACCACCACGATACTCACTCAAACTGCAGTAACACCACCACCACCACCACGACACTTACTCTAACAGCAGCACCACCACCACGACACTCACTACAGCAGCAGCACCACCACGACACTCACTCCAGCAGCTGCAGCAGCAACAACACCAGAAGTAGGAGCACCACCACCATCACCTCCACTACCACCACCACGACACTCAAATAACGACAACAACCATACATGGTTCCCAAAAAGTTACCAGATCTCAAAAGGTCCATACCACCCCTGATCTACACGGCCAGGCAATAGACAACCTCCCTACACCAGCATGCGCCAGTAGGGTCGGCGGAATATGAAAAAAGGCCCTCAAAACACCCATATATGGGTCAGGATGTCTAGTGCCTGTACCGACAGATAATAACTAACCCATGACACAACCCTAACACACTATTAGCTTAGCTAGGCGGTCAGCCCGCCCTCTCTTACCTCCTCCTAAATTTCTTCAATTTCTGAACTATAACTTCCTTCCCCCACCTCTAATCTTCTTTCACCTCTCTTTTCCCTACCAAAAAAAAAACGCTACCCCCACCACTACCGTGACACACACTCCACCACCACGACACTTACTCCAGCAGCAGCACCACCATGACACACACTCCACCACCACGACACTCAATCCAACAGCAGCAGCACCACCACCACCACAACACTCACTCCAGCACAACCACCACAACCACGACACTCACTCCCGCAGCAGCAGCACGACCGCCACTACGACACTCACTCCAGCAGCAGCAGCACCACCACCACCACCACGACACTTACTCCAGCAGCAGCAAGACCACGACTCACACCAGCAGCAGCACCACGACACTCAGGCCAGCAGCAGCAGCACCACCACCACCATGACACTCATACCAGCAGAAGCACCACTACCACCACCACGACACTCACACCAGCAACAGCACCACCACCACCACCACCACGACACTCACTCCAGCACCACCACCACCACAACGACACACACTAAAACAGCAGCACCACCACCACGACACTCACTCCAGCACCATCACCACCACGACACTCACATCAGCAGCACCACCACCACGACACTCACTCCAGCACCACCACCACCACCACGACACTCACATCAGCAGCAGCACCACCACGACACTCACTACAGTAGCAGCAGCACCATCACCACTACCACACTCACTCCAACAGCAGCAGCACCACCACGATGACACTCACTCCAGCAGCACCACCACGACACTCACTCAAAAAGCAGGAGCACCACCACGACTTTCACTCCAACAGCAGTAGCACCACCACCAGCATGACGCTCACTCCAGCAGCACCACCAGGACAGCAGCACCACCGAATGGGGAGGTAGAAACTTGGTTAAATCCAATAGTAATAAAACTCAATATTCACCAGTTACACTTTCCAAATTAAAAGATCTCCCAACAATCACATTTCTTGATGCAATTATTCTGGCAAATTCTAAAATATATATTCTAGGCCTCACCATTTCCTCTAATATGCCATGGAAGCCACACATCCACAACATTGCTAAAGCTGCGTCCCGAAAGCTGGGAATGCTGTACAGATGACGTAGTTACTTCACTCCTGAGCAATTGCTTCAAGTTTATAAGGGATTCACTTGTCCTAACTTGGAGTAATGCTCTCATATCTGGGATGGCTCTTCTTCTGTCCAAATGTTGGATAGGGTGGAATCAAAGGCATTTCGTGTTATTGACTCTCTTTCTTCCCTTTCCCTTCGCCGCAATGTTGATTCACTCTAATAGGTACCTTAACGGGCAATGTTCGGTCCATTTGGCATCCTGTGTACCGTCGGAAGGCCGTGGGCTCGTCATACTAGCCTTTCCCGCGGTACCCACCTTTTCTCTGTGGATGTCGGCCACACTAGAAGAACCAGTCATAGTACAATGTACTATGTAACAGTGTTACAGCCATGGTGCTGAGTGTTACCTTGTATACTGCCCGATTCTGGGGTCATTAATTCTAAGGGGATAACTTAACTCTACTCTTAATTTTAAGGTCGCTGCCACCAGACCCCCCCTGGACAGTATGTAGCTCGTTAGGTAGCGGGAAGAGTAAGCTATGCATTGGGTTGGGTTTTTCATTGACCAAATCGAGAGTGGGAAGAAGGGTGAAACATCAAGCATGACTTAACTAATTTATACCTTATAAAGCATATTGCATCCATATCTCTCTCCCTATATGCAAGCAAACAGTAGCGATCAAACCATGATTGAAAAGTGAAAGTTTTGGTAGAAGATGGGTTAAATGCACTCATACCACCCAATATAACCCCAGCAATGCTGTCAGCACATACCGCCTCGGAATGTGGAAAAGCAACATTTATCACAGGGAAAGTCCGAGAAGAATTTTCGCATGGATTGCCAGTTTGCCCTCCGATAGTGCCATAGTTGGCGTTTAGAAGGGGGTGGGAAATCTAGTCGTACCCAGTTTGATTCAATAGAAATAAGACTGTGACCAGAAGACCCTAAGTGGGAGGAAATTGAATATGAATAGTGTGAGGGATTAGAGATAAAACAAAGGTCATGAATGCTAGCACTGGTCTCGTCGATCTGAAACACGTGTAGGGTGTTTAATTATTTGTTCCAGATCATCCCTTGCAGAGCCAATCCACTCTCTGTGGTGTACATTGAAATCTCCGTAGAGGATTTCGGTGTTGAGGTTTGTGGATAGCAACGACGCATGGCAAGAAGTGAAATAGTCAAAGAGTTCCATAAAATTGGTAGAGTTGGGAGAACAGTGAAGTAAACAATGAAAAATAGTTATAGTTGGTAGAAATATTTTGAGCCAGATGACATCAAAAAGAGAAAATTCAAGTTCCGTGAGTCGAGTTATAGGTGTACGTGTGGTATGGAGGTTGTAGTTGGAGACTTTAAAAGGTTTGGGTGAAGCTGCTTTGGTCAGTAGAAATTCTTGTATAAGTAAGAGACCGGGGGAAGAGTTTAATAGATGGAGGTCCAAAGAAGAAAAAATGGATCTCGGGCAACGAATGTTGAAAAAAAGACGTTTGAAAAAAGCCGATCCTCCAGCAAATGAAGTGTATGGGTCAATTAGAAGCGGCGTTAATGGCAAATATGTAATCCGATATAGCGGCAATACTGTATACCAATCTGCGCAAATGGCAACATTGCTTTACATGTTGTTTATGTTAAAGGTTTCCCCAATAAATTAGGTTTGATAATCTCCAAAAATTTCTGACGAATTGTTAAATGTTAACATCATGAACCTGACTTCATTCATCAATCTGCTACCTCTTGCACCTTCCTTTGTTTAAATACGAATGAACTCCTTCATATCCTTGTAATCTTTTTCGCCATTCTGTATCATTACATCCTCAGATGCTCTTATCCATGTTAGTACACCATAATTAGGATCATCCTCTGTAAAGTCTGGGAAGCGGTTTGTTGCGATAACACTTTCACCACATTAGTCGCTGTTTGTTGCCGTGAATTAGCCATGCTAGTGGTTAGATTCGCTTGTGAGTTACTAATTATATTAAACACCGGTACAGTAGTAGAACCACTATTAGATATTCTAACTTGGGTGTAGCGTCGCAGGTAAGCCAAGACTTGAGGCGCATAAGGTTTATCCCCTCAAATGATTAGTCTACGAATCTTTCACTAGTCTCAAGTATCTGCTTTTAATTCAAGTTCACCTGCTGGTTCCTGTAATTCAGGGTCAATGGATGTGTCACTTGAATCACTAACTAAGGAGTCAAACAAGTTTTGAATATTTTGTTTACTTTGAACCAAAGAAATAATCCATAAATGCTAAAGTGAAATTACTACTTTTATATACTTACATTGGCAACCCATTTACAAGAAGTAAACATAATTATTCATTAAAGTATTATTTTAATTATTTACAGTATGCATAGTAGTTTATAGTAGTTAGTAAACGTTACCTTGTAATTTATTTTTATAAGGCACTTATTTATCAATACCCGATCACGGCCTGCTAGCCTGTCATGGTGTGTAGAAAGCATAAATTAGTGTTTGCGACATAATTATCTTCTCTGCGCCTTTGCAGCCATTCTCTGAATGCTGGCCGTACTGGTCGGACGTGTACACCTGTAAGCCTTGTATTCTGCGACAATACTGCTGATTTTCATTGGATGCCTAAGCTTTGCACCATGCCTGGGGCAAGTGGTGGGCAGAAACTTGTGAAGGCTTTGGCTCGAGAAGAAAAGGTTGCACTACTGAACAGCATAGAAGACGACCTGCGGCTTTTAAGTACCTAGTCGGAAGCAGATGATCCGAGGCCAACAACAATGGAGGTGACAGACAGTTTTCAAGAGGTTATTAGTAAGAAAGAAAAGAAGAGGAGGCGAGAGTTGGCAAAGAAAAGTGAAGGAAGTGATAGAGATGAGATCATGAATGATAGGAAGAAAAGGACTGCACACGCAGAACAGAACACCACACCAAGGAGATCGTCTTCATGTAAATTGAATTTGAATTGAATTGAATTGTAACAGTTTATTTAGCCAGAAAAATACAGATACAGAGTGGATAATAAAAACAATATTAACATGGCTGAGCCAGTTGAGAACCTGAGCTCTCTTTGAGGCACCTGATATATACTATACATTTATCTCAAGGAAGTATTATGTAACATTTAGTATCATCTGGAATAGTACAATAGCATGGTAGCAATAAGTACATCTCATAGTGCTACCACGGTTATCACTTCAATATTTATTTATTTTATTATTTATTATTATTATTTTTATTTATTTATTTATTATTTGTTTTTATTATTATTGTTTGTTTTTTATTTATTTATACATACATATACACATGCCTATACATATATACACATATATACATATATATATATATATATATATATATATATATATATATATATATATATATATATATATATACATACACATATATATATACATATACACACACACACACATACATATACACATATACATATAAATTAGAGTGGAATTTAAAAACATAAATATAATGGGGGAGCAGTACAACCTGGGTTGTGCAGTAATAAGGTTGAACAAGAGGACAGAGCTTTCAGGATTATGTCTAGTTGGCAATTATGTGTATTGCAATGGTAATTACTTATTTATATACATTAATAATTTCCGATAAAACGGATTTGGTGGTACAATAAAAGCAGGTACTGTAAATATAGTAAGTGTTACAAGAAATATTAATACTTCGACAATAGATATTTTTTTAGAGATGATTTAAAGGAAGGGAGAGTAGTCTTTGCTCGGATGGGTGGGGGGTAAGTTGTTCCATACCTTCACACCATGATATTTTATGGAGGTCTGGGACTGAGAGGAGAGCATGGGGGGTGGTCTTAGTAGCTCTGGGTGCCTTAAGTTGTATCTCTGATTATTCCGGAAATGGAAGTAATTATTGTCAAGCAAGTGAGTGATAGATTTGTAAACAAAGAGGGCACAGCAGTAAGTGTTAATATCTTCGAATTTTAAAAATTTCAATATAGCAAATTTTTCGCTTGTGTGATCTGTTTTTTTTCAAGTAGGTCATTGTCCGTACAACTCTCTTTTGTGCAGTAACCAGAGATTGTGTTTTTGAAGAGCCAGAGGCCCCCCATAGTGTGTGACAGTGTATCAGGTGTTGGTAAACAAGATCATGATAGATTTCTTTCATTGGTGTGAGAGTGAGTGACTGTAGAGTGTGATACATGATACCGCACTGTTTATTGATTTTACTGTGTATGGCTTGTATGTGGTTTCTCCAGTTAAGTTTCTCATCAACAATAACTCCAAGGAATTTAGTATTTTGTTCGCATTTAAGGACTATACCAAGGTACAGGGGGTTCAAGTCTGGAGGTAAGTTTTTTCTTCTGTGAAAGATCGTGTAGTGGGTTTTCTCAAGATTTAGGGACAGTTTATTACGTATTACCCAGGTCCCGACTTTAGTTAATTCAGTGTTCATAGTTCTCATCAAGGAATGGAAGTCTGACTTGCTGGCATAGAGATTACTATCGTCTGCAAATAAGTTGTATTTTATGAGTGGGCTGGCGTGGACTATGTCGTTTATGTACAACAAAAACAGTACTGGACCGAGAATTGAACCTTGGGGGACTCCATGCAAGATAGGCGAGGAGTCATTTTGGTGGTTATTATAACAGACATACTGCATCCTGTTGAACAGATATGAGGTAAACCAATTGTTGGACAGGCCCCTAACGCCATAATGTTCAAGCTTTGAAAGGAGGATGGTATGTTCGACAGTATCGAAGGCTTTAGAGAGGTCCAAGAATATACCGACTGTGAACTGACTGTCATCAAAGGAATTTAAGATGTCATTAGTGAATGATAGCAGAGCACTCTCAGTCTACCTTCTAGCTATAAATCCAAACTGGGAGTCTGTAAAGATGTCATTGGCATTGCAGAAGGAATTTAGTCTATATCATGCTAGCTTTTCCAGTATCTTACTCAAGGCTGGGAGGACTGATATGGGGCGGTAGTTCTTGAAGAGACCCTTGTCCCCAGATTTTTTATATGCCGGGCGAACTTTAGCAATTTTCAGTTTATCAGGAAAGACATCACTAGTGAAGGAGGAGTTACAAATGTGGAGGAGAACAGGTAGTAATAAGTGGGCCACTTTTTTAATGATGCTCATTGGTATATTGTCTTTGCCTGCTGCTGCATCTTTGGACATTTTTATGATGGCCAGTAATTCATCTGCTGTGACAGGGGATAAGAACAGTTCATTTTGCTGTCTGTTTTGCAGGTAGGTTATACTGGATTCTGATTTTCTTCTTGACGATACACGATTCGTATGGGCAAAGTGACTTGAAATCTGAGGTGAGAAGAAGAACCAAGTTGTGGTCTTGATGAAGATATTCATTTCTGGAATAGGATATAGAAGAATTGCAAAGTTTATTGAACAATCTGTTCTGTGTTACAAGTGCAGCAGGTGTGGCCATATGGCCTGGAAATGTCAAAGTGAATGTCGATGTTGTTACTGTGGAAAAAATCATAATTCAATAGAATGTGGAAATAAAATAAAGTTTGGGCAACATGTTGTGCCGCGCTGTTACAATTGTGGCGGCGCTCATAATGCAGGTTCCTCTACTTTTTTCATACTTTTTTTCTTTTACGGAGATTAGCCCACCCGGGCACAGGTCACTGACCCACTTCGGGGCCTGGGGAGCGAAAATTTAATAATAATAATAATAATAATAATAAAAATAATAATGATAATAATAATAATAATAATAATAAAGAAACACAAAAATTAAAAAAAGATCAAGAGTGAGAAACAATATATGTATGTTGGGTTGTCAATGGTAAGAGAAACATTTGAGACCCTGCAATTGTGTGTAAATGAGGCAGAAAGACAGATCTGCCATATGGCAGCAGAGTCTACTATTAGAATTCAATTTCAATTGTTTATTCCTTTACTATTACACAATACATTATGCTTCCAATATCTTCCCAGGCGGTAGTATTTGCATTAAGAAGCCACAGATGCGTGGTGTGCGGTGGCAGAGCATGGAAAAAATGTAACAGCGAGTAAAAGAGGAAGGACGAGGAGTTGCAGGTGAGACAACTTTACCTTTAACTGGAAGAAGAGGATGGAACAGGAAATGGTGTAAGAGCTGCAACAAAAGTTGTTCCAGAAGATAAGGTAATTGACAAGTTTGGTGATGTGTATGGTGTAGTAGTTCAACTCAGGCAAGAAATTCAGAGGCTTAGAAAAAAAAGGTAGAGGACAACCAGAACGTAATTGCCCATTTTGTGAACATAGAAATGTGGATGTTGACCTAAAAGGAAAGAATGCTGAAAATAATTCAGTAATAAATTCAGACAACCATCTTTGCTATGGGGGACCGGAAATGTAGACATTAGGGAAGAGTTAACCGGCAAGTGGGATGCCATAACCGAAGTATTACATGATAAGGTATCAGCTGAAGTGAAAGAAATATTGGAACAGTTTGTGAATAAGAGAAAAAAAGGTCAGTTTCTGTTGTTAATAGGGAAAATGGAGGACACTAGCTTAAGTATACTTTCATGGAATATAAATAGCTTACGTCCTAGGACTGAACTGGCCCTTTAACCGCTGATTCTTGAGGGGTTAATTGGCATGAACATGTAAGAGTATATAGGGTTCTTAGTAGCGAAAACCCAACTGTCCTTTCTTTATCTATTAAGAAAATATAATATATGCAGTTCCAAGTGTATATCACCGTATCTTAATCACTTTAGCTATGAGTGTTAAATGAGGACAGAGGTTATGTTAAATAGCTCTGCTAAGTACGTCCTGTTGATGAGATAGTTGAGTGATGTGAGCAGGGACCCATCGAGGGAAGAACGGAAATATATCCGACGTCCTCCCTCGAGGGAAGATGGAACCATCCACGATGACTATAAATAACGTCTTCCTCTAGTGAGTGATATCAAACTACTGCCCGCAATAGGTGGCCAGAGAACCGGCTACTCAGCACCAAGTGATGTGACTTCCTGTGGGCACATCTTATCACGTGCTCTGAACATGCTACCTTAAAGCTAGTGGAAAGTTACAGAGGATGATAAAGTATATAAATCAAATGTAACTAACCCATTTATATAATACTTATGCCTATAAGACAGGGACTAATACATCGCTCGGTCACACCTTCCAAGCTCCGCGAGGAATAAACTAATCTCGCAGAAAAACCCTATACATATGCCTAACCATGTTACATGCATATGTGCATAAACACTATACTGGGGAAACTGACACCTGCGGTTGAACAGCTACTCAAGCCCTAGAATGAAATGCTTTATGGAGAGTATATTAAGTACAATGGCAAAATTGGAAGATTCTGACTTGCAAAACAAAAATATTACTGCCAATATCAACACAATAAAGGAAATCGTTAAATTGGGTAAGCAAATCCTGTAATAAAATGGCAGAAATAAATCTCGCTTATTTCGTGTTTAAGAACGCACCTTCTTCACAATGTACAACTTTTTGCTACTAAAATTACCTGGATGAATGAGTGTGTGGTGCTTGACTCTTCAAAGAAACATTCATTTTGCAGAGAGCAATAGTAGAGTTGTGAAGGGTTCTACCACGGTATGGCTGAAAATTTACAGTCTGTGATAAAATAGAACTATCATATTTGTAGTTTGAAAAGATGTGTCTATGATATCATTAAAATAAAACTAAAACTATCATATGTGTAGTTTGAAAAGATGTGTCTATGACATCTGTAAAATAAAAATAAAACTATCATATTTTTAATTTAAAAAAATCCATCTATGACATTAACAGTAATATAAAACTATCATATTTGTAGTTTGAAAATTATTAACAGTATTAACCTGACATATGTGCTGTTTGAATATTATTAACATTATTATCCTTCCTGGGAAAAAAAAATCCGCATTTTCTACGTCTAAGGTTTCAAAAATTATTTTGATACAAACCAAAAAAATAACCTTGTCCATTCCTGTACAGTAAATTGATATAAATTGAAATTAAAACAATTAAAGTATCAATAGATGAACGGGTGAAAAATAAATACTGGAAATTATATTACATCAGTATATATTAGAATTAGTAAGACACCTATAAAATAAAAATAACCTACACGCTGGCTAACGTAAGGTGATATGGTATAGAAATATATATTTGTGTTTATAAATATAGTGCATGTCTGTATATTACCAATTCCCTGTAGGCTTGACAAGAATAATCCTTTCTGGAATTTCTTGAAAATGTGAAATTTTTGCCGCAATTCTGTAGACTTGCGTAAGTCACTCACAGGAGACACAGCTGATGCGAAGGTCGGGGACTGGGTCAATGACCACGAAAATCCCGAGTACAGGAAACTGCTGTTCCCTGTCGGTGAACTTAAGGACTCTTGATTCACTGGGTACACTAGGGCATAATGCGTACACCAATCTCTCGTGGTCGGAGATGTGTCACCACTAACGGGGGTGCTGGGGTGCTGGTAACTGGGGGTTACTCACGCCTTACGAAAGAATTTTGCATTCAGGATGTTGATTGATGAGTAGTCACAGCAACTGTAACAGTAAATGATTCATTTGCAGAACTAATGTTCACTTCAGCTTACAGGAGTGTTGTCATAATTCAGTAGCTATCAATAACTCAGTATTGGTTATCGATATAAAAAATTTTGAACATCTTCTTGAACGACAAAATAAAAATAACTCAACACTCAACACTTAGAAAACAAAAAACTTCAGGAACATATAAAATTTTCAGTTTCCATAAAAAAATATTACACTGATCTTAGATATGGATCCGGTCCTTTTCGCTGCCACTTATGAAACTGTTTAAATTTTTCTGTTACATCACAGTATAAGTAACAGGAGAACAGATTATCTCAACTGTTAATCAACTCCAGTGTGAGGAATAACTTCCGTTATGAGAATTGTCACAGTTACTTGGAGTAAACTTGACTAACTGAAAACTGTAGACTGTAGACTGGTCCTGTAGACTGGTCACCATAGACTGGACCTAGACTGAGTCCTCTTAAGCCACGCTTTACCAACTATGTAACAATATCTTCTTTGTAACAGTAAGAACAGGAGATTCAAATACCTCAACTTGGTCCACTGTAGAATGGAGACTTGGGTCACCTTGAGCTACGTTGGTCACACTCGTATCAGGCACTGGTGGATGTTTGTTACTTTGTATAGTATACGTGCTAAAATATAGATCGAAGTTTGATGGCGAACACTGGTTAATGTTATTAGTCCGGTTGTCTTTCGCTGTATGTAACTTCTTCGTTTATTATAAAAATATTTTTTATATGCACTTTCAAAAAGGGTTTTACCGTAAATTATCTCAATGTAGCTATTGAGTGTTTAAGTGAGGACGGAGTCTATGTTAAATAGCTCTGCTAAGTACGTCCTGTCGATTTGATAGCTGAGTGAGGTGAGTAGAGACCCATCGAGGGAAGAACGGAAATATAACCTACGTCCTCCCTCGCGGGAAGACGGAATCATCCACGATGACTCTAAATAACGTCTTCCTCTAGTGAGTAATATCAAACTACTGCCCGCAATAAGTGGCCAGGGAGCCGGCTACTGAATACTTAACTCATCACCAAGTGACGTGACTTCCCATGGGCATACCTTATCTCGTGCTCTGAATATGCTACCTTAAAGCTAGTGGAAACTTACAGGGGATGATGGAGTATACAAGTCTAATGTAATTAACCCATTTATATAAATACTTCTGCCTATAAAACAGGGGCTAATACAGGACCACAGATGTGCATGCTTATGCACTGTTGTATAAGGTGGATGTTATAGCCTTACAAGTGACGGGCACAGAGGTTGGTAATTTGATGAATTTACGTGATTATCAATGTTTTTGTTTACCAGGTAAATATGGAAATAATACAAGAGGTCTGTTAACTTATGTTCGGAAAAATGTACCAGTAGAATTGTTAATAGCTGAAAAGCAGGATGAGGTTGAAAGTTTGTGTGTTAAAAATCTACGTTCAAGGGAGGTCTATATGTATTGTTAACATCTATGTAGTTCCTCAAAGTTTGGATATTGATGGCATGCCTGAGTTTTTATTTAACCCTTTAGTGACCGTAGCCTTATAAAGTTTAGGTATAGAGCCACAACTTTCGGAAGTATTTCGTATGAATCCACTGAATAAAACTCTCTTTTTTCCCTTTCTGGTTTATTTTTGTATTTTGAGTATTTTCCCAAAATGGGAGCGTTAGACACTTCCGGAGTACATTCATGATATATATATATATATAATCAGTATTATCAAAATAAGCAATTACGCTCAAATTCTGAAAAGTAGTTTGACAATCATTTCTTATGGAAGTTGATACTGCACGCCTTGTGAAGTCTTTTCTCGCACTTGATGCACTTCAGACGTGTGTTTTTCTTGCATACATAGCATCTACCTTGTGAAAACTCTTGAAGAAAGTGGTTTACATTATCATATCTTATTGCTTTTGGTACAGAGGATGTTGGACCACCTTCTCGTTTTCTTGGTGTTTCGATTCTTGCAAGTGTGCGAGCTATTTCACGCCTGAAATCCTTATGGCTGATCTGAGAGCCAGGATTTACATGCTGGTAGAATCTGAAACTAGCTACAATGGAGAGGTTCAGTAGATGAGACCAAATATTCCACCACCATTTCTTGGAGCGTAGTCTTGGCCTGTAGGTTGACAGCATCTGGTCACAAACATCTACACCACCCATTCCTTTGTTATACATTTTTATCATATGTGGCTGGTTTATTGCCTTCCTTCCTTCATTTTTTACCCATCTGTTTACTTTTTGCATAGGACTGACTCCATAGTAGTTGCAAGCTACTGTAACAATGCTGTTATCATTCCATCTAGAACATAGGACGGAATCATCGGATCTGTAGTCCTATGAACCTCTTTCTTTTTTTTCAAGTTCTTTCTTTGATAGAAGAGGGCACTTTCCTGTGCGGTTATCTCTGATTGTTCCACAGGCTCTAAACCCATTGCTTGTAAGGTCAATCATCAATGCGTGACTAGTGAAAAAGTTGTCGAAAAATACAACATGTTCATATTTATTCACCACTGGCTGTAGCATGTCAATGACAACTTGATAGCCTAAAAGCTCCTTCTTGCTTTTATCTTTTCCGCAATAAATAGAAAAGTTATAAGGATAACCGTCAGCACTGCACATCATCCACATCTTGTAACCAAACCTAACAGGTTTGTTTCTGATGAACTGTTTGGCGCTGTGGTGTCCGCGTTACGGGATCATTGATTCGTCAATGCTGAGAAATTCATGAAAAATTCCATGTTTTTGACAATTATTTCTCAGCATGTGAAGGAGGGGCAGAATCTTGGCCACCTTTGAATTTTCCAAATTGTTATTATCAGCCACATGAAAGTACCTCTTGATGGATTTGAACCTTTCTCTGCACATAGTCTTGGCGAATATTGGTATTTCCAAGTCTTCGCTTGATGACCAGTAGTCATTTTCAGAGGGAACACTGTGATATCCACTGATCAAGAGAAGTCCCAAAAACTTCATCATGTCATTCTCATCAACACAGAAGTCTTTGTTGTTTTTGTCTCGATGAGCATACAAATTTGTTTGTTCTGTTAGGTGACTTATGATTTCATCTGTGAAGAAAAGTTTGAAAATTTCAAACATTTCCTTTCCTAAATGCACATCAGCAACACTTGGAGGAATTGAGTGAGGACCAAACGAGACATTTTCCTTTTTACGCCATCTTCCTCTTGCCCCGGCTTCTATGTTGCCGTTGCTTTCTTCTTCATCCTCAGCGGTATTGTCATGGACTTCAAGCTCTCCGCTAACTTCCTCCGGCACATAATCCTGATCAAGTGCGTCATCTTCAGTCTCTTCATCACTTTCGATAGCTTGATCGCCTGTAGAAGGTGGAAGAATGACAATATCAACATCCTCAGAATTTGATTGAGTTACTGCCTCAGTAGCATCACGTAAAAATCGATATCTACGTCTTAGGCCACCAGAGCTGAAAAAAAAGAAACAACCTAATTATTATATATTCACTTTGCTTATATTACCGACCTTCCATTACGATGTGCATCATTGTTACAGCTAACGTATTGCATCTTCAATTATAAAATGAATGAATAAATAAATGTTTACCTATTCAAGAATATATGAAAAAAAGCAAGATGAAACAAACAACCACTCACCCATAAAAATGTCCGGTATCCATGCGTGAGTGATCTATCCGTGATGCCGTTGTCTTAACAGACCAGTGTCTCAACGCCGACTGCAAGTCTGCCACTAAACATCACTGTGTTTCATACATAGCCTACTTATTTGAACTTGTTGTGTCAGCCACCGGACAACCCAACAAACCAGACATGCTCATTCACATTGATGAGTAAATAAGGGTAGGCAGACTACGGATGTGTCCAACATTCCCATTTTGGGAACATCATACAAAAACACTTATAGCGACATAATTATAATATATATCACATTTATTGAAATGTATAAGATAAGAAGGAGTACTTAGACAGCACACCATGTAAATAAATAACTCAAGGAGAATTTTTTTTATTGAGAGAAAATGTTTATTTCGAGTAGTCATTTTTACATCAAATTCCTTCAGAACATACCACAAAAAGTAACATGGGTATTACAGAGTATTGGAATCTTTTTATGCAGAATAGTAATTTAGATGTATAACAATATATCTGCTATGAAATAAATTAGAATATTATGTTAATAATCACGGGAGAATATTTGAAAGTTATGTTCCCAAAATGGGAACGTTAGACAATAAAGGGTAATGATGTTAGTGTTTTGGTTAGTGATATTAATACTAGACAAGAAGTCCTGGGTATTATGGGACCCAGCAACATTATTGGAAGGAGATGGTTACACTTCTTGGAGGAGTTTGATGATATTGAAATATTGGGGAACCATGAGCCTATCCACATACAAGGAGGAAGGTTAGATTATGCAGTATGTTTTAATACATGTGGAATAAGATCTAATGCTGACACAGTTAGGGGATTTGCTTAGTGATCATTTTGCAGTACGAATTACTATAATGTTAACAAAATACAGAAGTTAATTAAGAGGGAAAGATATTGGTTGCCGGAAGATAAAAAACAGGAGCTGATCACTACTATATAGGCTTTGTATACAATTTATGAACCAAAGGATGTTGATAGCTTTTATGGTGATTTATTACATATTATTGATTCCGTTTTGACGGCAAGTAAGTGTAGTTATAAAGGAGAAATAAATCAGGGGAAACGTAATATGTATGTTAATGACAAATTGGTTCAGGGCTGGAGTAAACTCCTTAGAAAGGTGCAAAGAGAATGGAGTGCAGATCCAAATGGTATTGAAATCAAGGAAGTACTGAAAGAAACTGCAAAACTGTGCAGTGAAATCAAGCAAGAGGCGCGGAATACTGTACATATTGAACAGACTTTTTAGGGAGAATCGCTAAAGACAAGAGCTTGGGTGACATATGGAAGAAAGTGAATAAGTGCGAGGTGTTCGAAGCAAGAACAACAGCTATGCTGACCCACAGGGCAGGGCCAGTCAACTTGGTAGGAAATGGGCTGGGACTTCTAGTTTTCCTGAATTACCTCCGAGTGTGTAGGCCTCATTACAAAGTATGAGTAGATTTATGCGTAAGTTAGAACAAAATCAATGTACTGTACACTAGAGGATGATACATGTGTTCCTATAACGAGAAGCGAGTTATTACACGCGATTAAAAGAGCAAAGTCTACGGCACCCGGTGATGGTGGAATACCATATGATATCCCCTATTTGACTTGTTTAATATGTCTTATAATGGAGGTTGTATCCCTCTTAAGTGGAAGAAAGCAGTAATTGTACCAATACCAAAGAACAATGGAGATTTCGTCCAATATCTTTGACCTCCTGGATTCATGAAAGGGAGAAGTACTGAGGACTGTGTTATAAGGTCTTTGAATAACTCCAAGGCTACATGCAGGACTTTTGTAAATTTAAACGGGGCCTTTGATAGGGCAAATAAAGAAGTCATACAAGAGGAACTAATTAATTTTGGTGTTTCTAGAAAGTTGCTGAAATGGACTGTGAATTACTTAAGTAACAGAATGGCTTAGTAGGGTTTCAGGGTTGGTAATCAGAAGAAAGAGAGATGGAGATGGGGGACTCCACAGGTAGGTGTACTTAGCCCCACTCTTTTTATCATATTGACGAACATAATGGCTCGCTACGAATTTCCTGGAGACACACAGGCTATATAATATATGCTGATGATATACTCTTACAGTGTAAAGATATGAGAAACATGCAAGAGGCCTTAGATGCATTGAGTACACATTTTTGTAACATGGGCCTTGTAATTAACAATGGAAAAACTATATACCAGGTCAGAAATTATGAACAAGGGGATTTATTTTTTAAATGATTAAGGCTAGAAAAAGTTGATGTTTACAAATAGGTTGGGATGTACACCCACTAAAAAATTATTCTGCACCTGTGTCATATTGTATCACGCCGTAAAGGTGCCGAATAATTTTTTAGTGGGTGTACAAATATACATACATACATTCCAGGAAGCTGCCTCTTGGGAGGCAGTGTCCCAGGTGCAGGGAGGAGGCTGTGACAGCCTGGCACCCAGATTGTCCTGGGAGGCGGCCTCCACCCACAATAGCGGTCCCACTCAGTCATGCCAACGGCAACACTGCGGGGTCGCCTCCATCGCCTGAAACCAACAGCCACACCTCCTCACCCGGGAGGCAGTGTCCCAGGTGCAGGGAGGAGGCTGTGACGGCCCCGCACCCCAGTTGCCTTGGGAGGACGCCTCCACCCACAATAGCTGTCCCACTCAGCGATGCCAACGCGGCCGGATCGCCTCCACCACCTGAAGTCAACAGGCACAGTGACTCTCCTTCGTTAGCCAATGCAGGTCAGGTTAAAGCCTGCCAAGTAAGTGTACCGGTGAACAATGGCAGTGATAGTATCAGTGGAGCTTCTGAAGGAGCTGGTGCCTCCTCGCATATTGATGTGAACTTGAGGGTGAGTAGTCAGAGCGAGACCGATATTGATGGAAGCATGACTGGGGAGAATGAGCCCCAGACTGCCAGCGTAGTCTCTTTAATAACCCCAGGTCTGAAAACTGTCCATAACTCTGTACTTCTTCCAATATTTACGGAGGAGGAATTCGCAGGACTAATGAAGGAACCTGTGTATAAAAATCATACTGGAATAATGGCCGTGAGGCCCATTATCAAGAACTCCAGGGGTGATGAATTTGAAACGGTTAACTTATTGGTTAGGTTGATCTATGAAGCCAGCGTGCAACTTTCTATACTAAGTTTAAGGTGAGACGAGGAACACGAACGCTTTGGTTCATTTCATGGAACATTTGGAGGGTTAGCCACAGAATTAATGACTTACAATGGTTTTTTAAAGTTTGTTACATTGATGTAATTGGTTTACAAGAACCTTATACGTCCAACACCCAGAAGAAAGCTGCACCTAGGATAGCTGGGTTTACAGCATACAATAATGGAGCAGGAAGTGGCCTGCTCACTTATGTAAAGAATAGTCTGGTCTGTAAATGGACAAAACTCACAATGATGAAAGTATTCACCATCAACAATTTACAGTAAAGACAGCAAACAGTCAATTTTCGCTGTCTTACATCTATGTTCGATGTAATGAGCTGCGAGCGGAAGTGTTACCAAAGCCATCAGGTAACAATGCTATGCTGTGTATGGGTGACTTTAACTCTTGTCACACTTTCCTCGGTGATGTCCAGTATATCTCTAATGGGAGGGTGTTAGTGAATTATATCAATAATCATAATATCACTGTATACGACACAGACAAAGTGACACATCTGATGGGGAGAAGACTTGATTATGTGATTGGGTATAACTTAGTAGACAGTAGTGTCAAGGCTAAGGTCATCTCAGACCACCTAGTCAGTGATCATTATGCAATACTTATTGAATACACTGTTTCTGATGTCAAGTGTGAACCCCATCCTAAGCTCAGAATTAACATCCCAGATAATCTTAAACTGCACTTCAAGGCCTACATCCACAGATGGTGTGCTGGATATACACCTGGGTCAGTGGATGAATTTTGCTGTGATCTTGTAAATGTCATTACCACATATTATACCACACGAGTTAAGTCAAGGAGGAAAAGGGGCAGCACTAAGCCACCTCTGTGGACACATGACCCCATCCTCACTAAAGAAGGAGAGAAGATAGAACAGCTTGCCAACCATTATAAGCAAAATAAAACTAGTGATAACCTCCTGGCATTTCTCAAATCTAACAGAGCATTTCGTGAACTCAAAGGTCAGATGAGAAATACCTATTGGGAACAATTCTTACAGGGGATTAATGGAACAACCATTCTAGCAGAAGTGTGGAACAAAATTAGAGCCATTACCAAGTCACCCACCCCAGTCCAACTTCATCACAGCCCTGCAGAATATGCTGACATGCTATTAGACCAATGGTATAGTCTAGTTTGTCACAAATCACTTCCCTGCCTCCTGACATACAGCAATATCTTAAAACCACACACATTAATAGGGGTTTCAATATTGAAATAGCCTGTTCCTCACCAGAATTTATCGACCAGTTTCCTATAACGCACTACGAACTAACAACAGCACTAATAAAAGGTGAATCATTCTCCCCTGGTGAGGATGGCATAACCTATAACACCCTGATATTGTTAAATGAGATCCCTAACCATCCACTGCTTGACCTGTATCAAATGAGGCTCACACAGGGTATTCTGCCTAAGACATGGACTCATGGACTCCTGTATGTGTAAAGTCCTTGAAAGAGTTGTTCTCAACCGTCTCATGTTTCAAGTCAAAGACAAACTGGCCCCTAATCTGTATGGGTTCATGCCCAGGTGCAGCACACAGACATGCTTTGCAGAATATCTTGTTCACTCAAAAGATAAGACACAAACAGCCTTCATAGACCCTAAATCAACCTTTGATGTAGCTAATAGAGACATTATACTTGAGCAACTAGCTAATTATGGCATCCAAGGTAACCTCCTGACATGGATAAAGGGTTATCTGTCCAACAGGTATACCAGTGTTCTGCTTAGGGGAGTCAAAAGTGCCAGAATGAGATCATTTGAGCTTGGCACGCCTCAGGTAGGAGTGTTCAGTCCTATGCTCTTTAATATACTGATGCACAAGCTTATTGCTGACAATCCAGTTCAGCCAAACGAGGCTGTAATATGCTATGCTGATGATATCTGCATTATGACACAGACAAGGCTCAGGCTCCAAGCCTTGCTGGATGTATTTGCTCGAAGGACTGTGGAATGTGGTCTCATAATATCTGTTGACAAGACGAGGGTCTTCAATCCTCGTCTTGCTCACCCTCTGCCTCTTGACTTTATCATTAACAGCATACCCTTGGAACTATGTAGCTCTAATAAATATCTTGGAATTTGTGTGAATGATGCAAACCTTGTTGGCAACCTTCGTGCTAAACTAATGCAGCGCATTAAACCCCTCAAAACCCTTGTTGGCAAGGGCTATAGAATTAATATCACCTATGCTCGTACTTTCTATCTTCACTTCATTTATTCTGTAGTTGACTATCATGCTCTCCATTTTGTGACTATCCGCCTAAACAACTCAACAGCCTTGAGGTATATTGTAATATTCAGAAATTTCAGTGCTATATTTAGAGACGCAATGCCAATATTGGCGATACTGAGTCTTTTAAGGTCGTCTGAGTGAGGGTGGTGCTCCCACAACCGTAGTGAAAATTTAGGGAACTGCGCCAATATAATATTAAGTATACTCTGGCTACTTAATATGGACGCGAATTATGAAAAAATATCAGTTATTAAATTAAAAATGATTATAGATCGTTTCCTGGTCTGAAAATGTTGCATACGTCCTAATTAAGCTATTAGTTGTGTGGTAAAAGAGTCACTCCTTCAAGGCGTGAGCGCCTTATGGGAGAGCGTTTGTCTGGAGTAGTGAGGCAGTCGTCGAGCCAGCAGGACATTGCTTTGTGCCAGGGAGACGACAACGTGACCTGGTTTCCTTCATTCATTTAACATCACTATTAACAAGTGAGTTTTCTTCAATCTCAGACAGAGCTAGATAGGGCGGTAGGAGCAAGCAATGAGTGAGTGACGGTGATGTGAGACAATAGCTAACAGAGGGTATATTGCAGGGATTCTGTAGAGCCCACGCGGTATGAAACGTCCACACGATCTGTATGCGTCCACTCACCTGAGTTGAGCCACGCGGCTGAGTATGGTGAAGATTAGAGTGAAACCAGCTGTCTGGGTGTACAACTAACGACGTGGGACCATCGTCTATCCCCGTTTGACGATCGTTTGGGGTTCATCATATCTCCTCCACCTCGGCTCACAATACCACATGTCTTCAAGCAGTTTAGTGAAAACATTTTACTAACGAGAAGCTAGAGTTTCTCTCAACTGAATAAGGTCTGATTGGTCCACTCCCTTCCGTTTCATGGATATACTGAGTGTAAAATGAGGCTAGCTCAGTAAATGAATGGTCACACACTGAGACCAGGAGTCTAGTGGGCACTTAGAGGTAAATTTTTCAAGGTTGAGAAGGGCTTGTTTGTGCCTTAAGAAAATACGGGTGCATGAGGAACCAATGTGTGAGGTTAAGGAGCATGTTTTCATGTGTATTGGTGGACTCAATAACTTCTTAATAGAGTGATAATATTTTTTCAGTGACTAATAGTGTCTTGCTGTGTGTAGTTAATATATCTTAAATAATTTTGATTGTATTGTTTCCCAAATGTTTATGTGTCACTAATTGATGTCAGATAACAAGGGAATTGTTTTTCAGATGAGGTTCCTCCTTTCTATTGTAAGTGATACTGTGATTTAGTTACTTTAATGCATTTAATATTTCTATATAATTTCAATATCATGTATAACTTTTGTTCCCCAGTGTAGTGTCTTAAGCCAGGTTAAGAGGTGTGCATCTGTTGGTGTAACATAATTTTGTTGAGTGCCCTTAAGGCCTATTCATGGTGGAGTTAATAATTTATTTTTTCTAAACCATTTTCTCAGTGATTGATGTCATTTTGTTCAAAGCCCTTAAGGCCTGTTCATGTGCTCAAGCAACTTCTCTTAATACTTTGAATTTATTGTTGTCTAATGAGGCATTTTCTAAGATTCTAATAATTTAAATATCATGCATAGCTTTTATTCCCCAGAGTAGTGTTTTAAGCTAGGTTAAGAGGTGTGCATATGTTGGTGTACCATTATTGATTGTGTCTGTAGTGTTGGAGGAAATAGAAGTGTATAAATTTTACAGTGCGTCTCATTCACCCCAATCACAGGTGCTATCCTTCCAATGGTCACGGAGAATTCATTTTCTAGTAATTTAAGTGTGTTGGTGCTGGTTCGTGTTTTATCTCTAAGGGGCGCTTCTACTGCATTTACCATCTAATAAGTGAGAATAGAATTTCGACCGGTTACATATAAGAAGAAGAACATAAGAATGGAGGAAACTGCAGCGGGCCTATTGGCCCATACTGGGCAGTCCCGTTTACACCCAACCCCTATTGCTCATATGAGCATCCAACCTATGTTTGAAACAATTCAGCGTATTCGAGTTAATGATGATATTTGGTAACTTGTTCCATTCATCCACTACTCTGTTTCCAAACCAGTGTTTACCTATTTCACGCCTAAATCTAAATTTGTCTAATTTAAAACCATTGCTACGAGTTCGCTCCTGGTTGGATAGCTTGAGTACCTTTGTAATGTCCCCTTTGTTTAGCCCTGCCTTCCACTTATACACCTCTATCAGGTCGCCCCTCGCTCTACGTCTCTCAAGGGAGTGCAAATTAAGATGCTTTAATCTGTCTCTATACTCAAGGTTCCTAATGCCCGGGATTAGTCTTGTCATTCTCCTCTGAATTCTTTCCAAGGATTCTATATCCATTCTGTAATACGGTGACCAGAACTAAACTGCGTAATCCAGGTGTGGTCTCACAAGAGCAAGATACAGTTTTAGGATGACCTCGCTAGTCTTGTAACTAACACTCCTTTGTATGAACCCAAGAACTTTATTAGCCTTGTTACTAGCAAAAACACATTGTTTACTTGGCTTAAGGTTCCTATTTATCAGTACTCCCAAATCTCTCTCGCAGTCGGATTTCTCTATGGCATCGTTGTTCATCTGGTATCTGGTTTCCCTGTTTACATCTCCTATACTGAGTACTTTACATTTGTCGACGTTGAATTTCATCTGCCATTTTTCAGACCATTCGAAAAATTTGTTTAGATCTTCCTGTAGTTTTACCGAGTCCTCGTCAGATTTGATAACACGTCCTATTTTAGTGTCATCAGCAAATTTACTTATGTTGCTGTCAATGCCGATATCTATGTCGTTTATGTATATAATAAATAATAATGGTCCAAGTACTGAACCTTGAGGAACTCCACTTGTGACGTTGCTCCAATAGGACTTAGTGCCGTTAATGCTCACTCGCTGTTTCCTGTCCTATAACCAAGCCCTAATCCATTTAAGGATGTCACCTTTGATGCCATGAGCTTCTACCTTTCGAATTAGTCTTTCGTGGGGGACTCTGTCGAAGGATTTGCTAAAGTCGAGATATACCACATCATAATTGTGCCCCTCGTCCACCGATTCGAAAACTGATGAAAAGAATGTTAATAGATTAGTTAGGCAAGAACGTCCGCTTGTGAAGCCATGCTGGGAATCATTGATCAATCGGTGCTTCTCCAGGTGATTTCGAATAGAGTTTGAAATGATTGCTTCCAGTAATTTGCCTACTATTGATGTTAGGCTGATTGGGCCGTAGTTAGAGGATAGTGATCTATCCCCCTTCTTGAAAATCGGTATTACATTCGCTATCCTCCAGGATTCTGGTACTACACCCGTTTTTAATGACATGTTAAACAACTTTGCTAAGGGCATACTAAGCTCTTCCTTACATTCCTTTAATACTCTGGCAAATATCTCATCGGGACCAGGTGACTTTTTGGCTTTAGTTTGTCTATTTGCTTACTAACATCGTTACTAATCACTACTATCTCACTTAATTTGTTTTCTTCACTATCTCTGAATAGAGTCGGTGCCTCGGGTATCATGTTTAAATTTTCGGTGGTGAAAACTGTTGAAAAATATTTATTCAAATTATTGCTCATTTCTCCGTCGTTATCAGTGAGCTCGCCGAAGTCTGACCGTATTGGTCCAATCTTTTTTCTTGTTTTAGTTTGATACATTTGGTAGAATCCTTTGGGGTTTGTCTTCGCCTCCCTTGCTATCCTTACCTCACTATTCCTCTTTGCTTTCCTTATCTTGGTTTTAACCCTACTCGGAGGTGAATTTCGCCACGATTTATCCTTCTACCTGTAGCCTTCCTTTGGCCAATGATGTTCTTTAAATAATTATTTATCCATTTAGGGTCATTGTTGTCTGATCTGAGTTTTTTTGTATGGTATGTTCTGCCTTTGTGCATTAAGTAACTCACTATTTAAATGTCGTGGAACTCGGCAATCTCAGATCTCGTTATCAGGTCGGTGTCATCTGTCAGTTTCACAGCCAAGCGCGACACCCTCTCTCTCAGCTGCCTCTTTAAACTGTCAAAGTTTGCCCTTCTGAAATCTGGTACTTTAGTGGAATTTTCCTTACGTCTGCCCTGAAAATCTAACTGGAATCGAATTTCTTTGTGATCGCTGTTTGCAAGTTCGTTCCCTACCTCGACATTGCTAATTAGGTTTTCTCTGTTCGACAGAACTAAGTCCAGTATATTATTACCCCGTGTGGGTTCGGTTATATGATGACTTAGGAAACAGTCCTGGATCGTCTCGAGAAAATCCTGTGATTCTGAGTTACCCGTAAGGTCAGTCCAATCTATTTGGCCAAGGTTAAAGTCGCCGACTATACAGACTTTGTTGTGTATGGAAGCCCTGTGCATTTCATCCCAGATAAGTCACTCATTGACGCTATCAAGATTGGGGGTCTATATATTACTCTTGTGATTAATTTTTCCCGACCGTCGCTTAATTCTATCCAAATTGTTTCTGTATTCCTCTCAGTTTTTATTTCCTTATTTATTTCACACTTCAGATTATCCCTAACATAGATTGCTACTCCGCCTCCTTTCCTGGTCTGCCTATCGGTATGGAACAGTTTGTAACCCGCAATTTGGTATTCGACTGGTAACTCACGTGTGTCTAGGTTGATCCATGTTTCAGTGAATGCAATTATATCGATTTTTTCGGTACATACCAAGGCCTTAATATCATCCATTTTGTTTCTCATACTTCTACTGTTCGTGTCGTATACATTTAAGTTAGTCGTGTTCTGAGTCCTCCCCTTACCGCGTTTAGTTTTAAATTCCCTGTCTAATTTAGTTTTGTCATCATTCCTAACACTATTTCCCTGTAGTCTTTCACTTTGTTTACCCGCTCCCACTGCAGTCTCCTCCACCCCCGTGACCATATGTTCCCTTAGCAGTTTAAAGACTTCGATATATATATATATATATATATATATATATATTTCATTAGCCCAATAAAGCACCAGGACTTCTACATGAAATCAACACCTCACCCCGCCAGGATTCGAACCCACAGCCCACGACTGTGACCGGGGAACGCTACCTCTAGACCACCAGGATACTAAAAGCAGTCCTAGACTCTGTTATATTTCACACAAAGCCTGTTCAACGAGCTTATGGCGCCATGAACCTCTAATGGGGACTTCCCATATCACTTAGGTGGTCAGAGTAACGTTTTACCAAATCCGGCTTCAAAACATGAGGATCCATATATTTTTCATTAGCCCAATAAAGCACTCGGGATATAAGCCGGTTGCTGTCTACAGCGAATCTCCAGTAATATGCTAAAAGTGTTGCAAGTGGAAATGCCATAATGATTTTCGATGTAGATTCTGTGGAAAAATGCATGAATCTAAGTTATGTTGAGATAAAATTAAGGCAAAGGAGATATTTCCACTAAAATGTTGTAATTGTGGGGGTGCTCACAATAGCAGCTCGTGGGTGTGTCCTAAATATCCGAAAGTTCTTCAATTGCAATCACGAGCTCAGTCCACTAATCAAGAGGATAAAGGTGACGCTGTAAGGAGCGATGTTGCAGGGACACCAAGTGCTGTAAATGTGTGTGAAAAGCGTATGGAAATACGTAATGCAGCAGCACAGAAGGACATAGGTAACGGGGACAATAACCTTATAGCCCCTTACATTCTAGTAGAACTCCGTAAGGAGATTGATGAGCTCAAACAAGCAGTATTGGTTATCAAGAAATTCTTGGTGAATCTAGTGCCATATAGTGATATTGCGGTTGTCAATAAAGATAGTTTAAAAGAAAATGAAACATTAGTAGAGATGGAGTCAAACAATGTTATTGTGGATAGCAATCTAGAACAAAATGGTAATCATAGTCTGTTAGGAAATACAGTTAGTTCGGGTTCTAAACAGAATGTAGTAAACAAGGAAATGCTTGGTGATCTGATGAGCATTCTTGACTCTGTTTTGGAATATATGGAAAATCCAAGGGACGACGTCAAAAATAATGTTCTTATTTCGGTGAAGAATATGAGGGGGAAAATTTATTCTAATGGATAATAATGTCAACTTAATTTCCTGGAATGTTAATATTTTGAAAACAAGGTTAACGGATCTTCATGCATTTGTTCATTGTAGTAGTATTGATGTCATAACTTTCCAAGAAGTTGGGACAAACGGAATATCTGTGTAACTAAGAGGTTATCAAAGTTTTGCATTACCAGCTGATTTGACTGGAAATTGTAGTGGTTTGACGACTCATATCAAAGATGATATTCCAGCATCTTTTCATTCCACTCTAAAAATAAACTGTACCGAGTATTTGTGTGTTAGTATTACGCTTCAAGATGCTACATTGACAGTTAATGATCTGCCGGACATTATTTTTCCTGATGATTGTTTACTAAATGGTGATTTGAACGCTAGCATAACAATCCTGGCAGTAGAGGTTCTCAAAATCACAATGAAATGGTTCTGAAAAATATCTTACTCTATAGAAGATGCTAAGGTCCTTGGAGCTGGTGAGCCGACACATGATTAAGGGGGGAGACTTGATTATGCAATACTTTTTAATATGTTTGATGCGCGGCAAAATTTGATATTGTGGATACTCTTTTGAGTGATCACTTTGCAATTAAAGTGAAGCTTCATTTGAACAAAATCTTTCATGTCAAAAATAGGAAAAGGTGTACAATAACAGTAGGCCAACATAGTGAATTTGTAGCAAAAATCGGCGAGTGGTATAAGGAGAAGAAAAAGCTGGAATTAAAGCTGAAAACATATTTTATGATGATTTGTTAGGCGTGATTGATTCCATTTTGAATAAGCCAAGGAAAAGGTATGGAAATACCACAAAAGCTAAGCTTAGGTGTTATGATAAGATTGTAAAGGGGTGGAATAAGTTACGGAGGAGATATCATAGTAAGTGGAATAAAGATCCTAGCAATGAAAAACACCGGTGATCTTTGATTGAAGTGGCAGAGTGAACAACAGAGGTAAATCAGAAAGCCAGAAGTATGTATTGGAGTGGTTTTTTGAGAGAGATCGCTCAATCAAAATCTTTGAATCAGGTTTCTGATGGTGTGAATAAGGTAAGAGGAGTCAAGAATAAATTTAAGTTTCATCCCAATCCAAACGCCAAAGCTAATGAACTAATAAATAAGTGGGTGTATGCATCTAATTATGAGTGTATCCCAAGTAATGTTCAGATTTGCTTGAGGAATTCAGGATCTATGAGGCGAAGGTTGGTGAATATCCAAAGAACTGTAAGTGAGGAAACCTGTGTTCCTTTTATTTAGGATAAAATTCTGAATGCTGTAAAGAAAGGGAAGTCTAGTGCTCCTGGCAGGGATGGTCTAACCTATGATGTTATCAATTACCTTATAAGTATGGAGGACAACCCAATTCTAGATCTCTTTAATTTGCCATATGAAAATGAAAGACTTCCAGTGAAATGGAAAATGGCACACATTGTTCTCGTGCCTAAGAGCGATAATGATTATAAACCCATATCCTTAACATCTTGTCTATCTAAAATGATGGAGCGAATGGTATTAAATAGATTATTGTATAAAAATGATGGTCTCTTGTCTAGTAATTTTTTACGGTTTTTAAAGGGTAAAAGCACTACAGATTGTGTGATTAAATGTTTTGGTAATGCTAATGTCAACTGTAGACTGTTTGTATACCTTAAAAGTGCCTTTGATAAGGGAAGTAAGGAGGTGATCTTAGACAGTCTTGTAAGTAAATGTATAAAAGGGAAATTATTGATGTGGATTACATATTACTTAACTAACAGAAAAGAGTGTGTCTGGTTTCAAGGTCATGAATCGGAAGAAAAAAGTCTAGGATTGGGTACCCCACAAGGTGGCGTTCTTAGCCCTATGCTTTTTAATATTCTTATGGACAGAATAGCTAGCTAGCTACAAATTCCAGGGCGAGTCCCAAGTAAGCATTTGTGCTGATGTTATTCTGATCCAATGTAAAAATGAGGAAGATATGTCTTGGGTCATTGATCAGCTGCTATATATTTGTCTCTGGTCATTAATGAAAATAAAACAAAATTTCAGTCAAGGGAAGCAAATGAAAAAGAATTTTGGCTAAATAGAATAAAATTGCAAAAAGTATCCAATTACAAATATCTGGGAATATTTGCGAGTATAAATAATAATGTTAAGGATCAAAATACTTATGTAAAAAATATATGTACAGCTAGGCTAAAACCTCTGAAAGTTTTCTTACATAGGAAATGGTGTTGGTATACCAGTTTTAAGATCTATGTACTTACGTACAGTTAGGAGAATCATTGATTATTCAGCTACAGTTCTAGCTTCTTATTCAGGAAAAGATATCAGGCCAATAGAGCTTATTCAGAATGAATCAATGAGGATTGTGCTTGGTTGTCCAAGGACAACAAGAGTAGAGATTATGAGGATGGAGCTAAATGTCCCGAGCATAATACACAGAATTAGGGAGTTGACGGTCATTTCTACTCAAAGGCTTATTAGGCGTGGTGATGGGCATCTGAAGTCTGCTGTTGATAAATTTACTAATGCAATTACTAGTAAGTTTAAGATGAATACTTATACTAAAAAACTTTGTCACATGTTGAGTGAATATAATATTGTAGACTTGTGTGTACCTTTTGAGTTACGGCAAATTTTCCTTGAGAAAATATTTGAGTTCCATAAGGAAAAATGTTATTCATATGTACTTTGACGGTTCAGTTAATGGGCCGTATGTGGCATTGTTATTAAGGATTTTTTTTAATATGGTATTAATGTTGAAGAAAGAATATCCAAGAGAAATGGGATAGAAGTTCCAGCAACACTGCTGAACTTTATGCTATATATGTGGGACTTAAGAATGCCTTTGTGAGGAAAAAACACAGTTTTTGGGTTTGCTGACAGTCAAAGTACTCTATTTGCTCTAAATTCTAAAGTGCCTCTTGATGATTTAGTTTTAAAATGTAAGAAGTGTATTTATGACATAAAATCACTTGGATATGATGCAAGTCTTATGTGGATTCCATTCCATTGTGGTATTTATATGAATGAGGTTGCTGATGATTTGGCTAAGCAAGGGTGTGCCAAAGAAAATGTAGAATATGATTGTAATTTGGGTATTAAAAGAAGAAAATCTGGAATGATAAAAACCAGACAGCAATGGGAAATTGACAATAATCGGAAAATTTGGAATAACGGTAGTAGTATTTTGAAACATTATGTTCGAGTTTTGAATCCTACAAGTTATACTTATTGTAAAGCTTCGGTTAAGTATGATACATTTGTGAGGAGACTACGCTTTGGATGCAAATATTATTGGCAATATATTGAAGTGTCACGTATTAAATGCAAGAAAGTGGGAGTTCCTGACGGAGAAGAGTTTTGGTTCCTTTCCGCTAAGGCCAGTTGGAACTCCCGTTCCCTTTGTCTCTCTTCTCGTTCCAGCTTCTTTTCTTCCTTCTGAAAGTCTAGCTGGGCTAAGAGTTGTTCACGAGCTTCCTCAAAAGCCGCTGCACAAGCTGACATGGTGTAGGTGTGGGCGATACAATTGTGCAATTATCCACGGTCTGTGTCCCTGTTCGGGCGCCTATTGTTACGTTTTAAATGCAAGAAAGTATGGTTTTCTTACCGTAGAACTCAGATACCTTCACGCTGGTTACTCACCCAGGAGATTATGGTGCATCACTACGTAGAATTCCACTCTGCTTCCGGCATTCAATGCGTTGTGTACTTGATAAATGATGATTTAATGAATTCCATTAACTTCTAACATCCACCTAAGTTATTGGTTATACTTGTCATAACCAATCAGTCATTACCTTTGATAATAATAATAAAAGAGGGGTCACAGATACGGGCAGATAATTGCACTTACGTTTATTTGGCACAATTCCATACACTGGACTTATAATTTGCATGGATAGGTCGGTCAGTCACTCACTTTCACGCCACAGTACCGTAAGTTTTAAGGGAGAGTTTGTCAACCTGGAGAATTAATCGTTTAGATCTATTAGGCCGGCCTGGAGTGCTCTTGTAGCAAATAGGCCCTCACCAGTGATCACTTCCTGTAAAGGCCAGTGACTTAGGGATAGACATCCCTTACCAGGCTAATCAGGATCTTAATAAAGCAAAGTCAAGGACCATGGTTTTCCGAGGAATAACAAACAACCGTTTGAGATTGGCATCTCTTTACCATAAAAATATAACACAAAACTCTGACACCACTCAACAAACATCAAATAATTACGGGAGTCAAACAATTAAGGCAGTCAACAGATAATGGAGTCAAACAATTAAAGGAATCAAACAAATAATGGGAGTCGGCAATTAATGGATTCAAACAATTAAATGAAGTCAACAATTGATAGAATCGAACAATAAAGGGGAGTCAGGAATTAATGGAATCAAACAATCAAACAATGAACAAATATTTCTTACGGCAGTGGCCCTGGGGGAAGGTTCTGGAACACGGTGATGCACACTCAGGGTAGGGAAGCGTCCATTCAACTCCACACTGAGCGACGTCTTGAAATGGCAGGAGAACACCGGGGCACAGACGGAATGAGATGAACTGACGGTCGTGGTATGCGGTAGTGGTAGATGACCAGAGAGTTGACAGGTGAAGGTCTGGGAACACAGCCCACGAGTCCAGGACCTATGATGAGATCACAGCCAGAATTTGAAGGACAGCAGGGTAGCTAGATACTGACTGTATGGCGGCTGGGTTGAATCTGCCGGTGACGCAGATAGTCGCTGCCGTTCTCACCTCTGTCCAACCGCCCCAAGTGTCGTCTGCACCAGCAAACAAGCGAGTTAGCAGCGGTAACCAGCCGGAGGATCGTTTCCGCCCTTACACTTCCTTTACAGGATGTGTTAACTTGTCGCTGGACTTAACAACAATCTCGGGGATTTGTACACACAGACTCGTAGCACTGGTAGGACTGTATGGCCCCTGTTCTAAATGGGCGGAGCAGGAGGTCTTCCATAACACTGGTCAACAGCCAAAATGGTTCACATATGAGATCATGCTCACACAACTAATTTCATATTGCTGAATTCGAATCTGATATTTGTTTTGTTCTATCAGACCAGGTTTTATAAAAAAATCAATAGGTACAAATATTTAATATTCCATCACGTGTCGTGCAAAAGATGAGATTATCTCATGTGACTGTGCTTTCATTACTAATTTCATATTAATGAATATTAATTGGATGTTTCAATCTACCATCAGACCTACTTTCTTAAAGAATAAAAAAAATAGTAAATATAGTAACATTATCGCGTCATGCAAGATACAATTTTAAACCTATCACAGATAAGCTCATAAAAAATTGTACCAAAAAACATAAGTTCAAATCCTTTATAATGACAAAATATGAAGTTCTAAAAGTGCTTCTGAACTTTACTCTTTCTCTTGTACAGCTTGCTCTCTTCTCATTGCAGTGTCCAGCAATAGTCGCCCATCATGTTAGGACTGAATTGTCCCTGATATCTGCTCTCCATTATGGCGATATCTTGATGAAATCTTTCGCCGTGTTCATCACTAACGTCTCCAAGGTTACCTGGGAAAAATTCAATATGAGAGTGGAAAAAATGCAATTTCAAGGACATCCTTGCTCCCAATGCATGATAATTCTGAAGCATGGTTGTTACGATTTCTTTGTAGTTGTCAGCACGATAGTTTCCAAGAAAATTCTTTGACACATTGACAAATGATTCCCATGCTTTTTTCTCCAGTGGGTTCAATGTTTTGGTGAATTCGCTATCATTAACTAGCATACGAATTTGTGGTCCATTCAAGACACCTGCTTTCAACTTGGCTTCGGAAACCACACCACCTAGTTTCTGAGATAAGTATAGAGTCCCAGCACCGAATTGATCCATAGCTTTGATGAAATTTTTAGCCAAATCGAGCTTTAGATGCAGTGGAGGCAAAAATATCTTTTCTGGATCTACAAGCGGATTGTGAGCACAGTTAAACCTTCCAGGCGCATCTCTTGGTCTTGTCGGCCAATCCTTTCTCACATAGTGCTCTGCATCAGCTCTGCTGTTCCACAAGCACAAAAAGCACATGTGCTTTGTGTAGCCACTCTGAAGGCCCAGTAGTAAACTGATGACTTTGAGATCGCCACATATCTTCCACTGGTGTTTCTCATACTCTATAGCGGCCAACAGAATTTTCATTGTTTCATAGCTCTGTCATTTTTGTTGCTTGTGCTATTGGGACAGATGGAAGCCGATTGCCATTGTGTAAAAGAACAGCTTTCAGAGAGTCTTTTCCTGAGTCTATAAACAGCCTCCAATCCTCTGTCTTGTATGTTTCAGACTTGCAGAGCTGTTGCATGAGAGATACTGCATCCTCGCAATAACAAAGGTTTTTTGCCATCTTGAAAATGCAGACAGCTGTCTATGTCGGTAACGCGCTGTAGTGATATGCACTCCATCTTCTAGCAGGTTACGCTGCTTTAGTCTGGATCCCAAAACTTCAGCCTTTTCTTTTGACAAGTTTAGGTCCCTGATGAGATCATGAAGCGCTTCTCGAGTAAATAGTTTAGGCCTGGTATTTTCAGAGTCATCCTGGTAGTCGTTTTCCATTGAGGTAGAGGTAGAATCGGAATCACTCAATTCTTGTTCAGTCTGTGGATTTGGGACTGGAAGTTCAGCACTGTGCGGTACTGGTCGGATTGCAGAAGCAATATTGGGGTACTGTACCTTGCCTCGTGTCTTGATTTTTATTCCCTTAATATTTGTGAGACAGAAGTAGCAGTCACTACTGTGGTCTTTAGGTTCACGCCATATCATTGGTACAGCAAACGGCATTCCTGAACTTCGTTTACCACACATCCACTCGCTCAGGTGGTTAACACAAGACTTACAGGCTACATGAGGTGCCCATTTCTTGTCTTGGTCACCCAAATGACATTTGAAGTAACTTTTGTAGCTCAGTCGAACAGCTTTTGTGATTGGTTTCTTGAGGCTACCAGGAGTGAAGGCACCACATATGTAGCAAAAACTGTCAGCACCGTTCACACACTTGCGACGTTCCATGTTTTGTTAATTTCAGAGTAATTACAAATCATGCAGGTGTAGATATGCTATATCATGAATCAGCAAACTGAAACAAACAAAAAAGCACAAATCAGGACAAAATAATTGCATAAGTGGAGCCAATGAGCATATAAATTACTGTATGAATAGCATGGTACACTAAATATATAGATATGCTGGTTCTGGAAAACTGAGCCTGATACAGCTATACGAATGTCATAATTGAGTTCAGCACATACAATTACACTAGAATCAGACTGTTTTGATCCAGAACCATGAGAATTTGTTTTTATGTTGACCACTGTAACCCAAGGTCTAAAGCCTACTGGCTAAAATGTGGTTTTGAGGCGTGAGATGACCCCTATCGGCTGGCCGGGTACCTTATCTCTACCTAAACAAACATTTGGGATGGGTTGTGGGGGAGGCCCAGCGCAACCCATGACATGAAGGAACTGATTGCATTCCTTGTAAACTGTGTGGCTATGTAAAGTCCCATACATTATACCATTACATTATGGAATGTAGCTGTTTATCAGATTTAGAGGTGGTTTGTTATTTAATAACCAAAAATATGGTTAAGAATATTTCCAAAAAATTCTGTAAGTTTATCATAAGATTGTAGATTTTATGCATATCTATTTGTTGCATACATATCTGATTTATGATTTGAACAATATTAAAGAGCTCTTGTTAAGACTAGTTTTGGGTGGGCTAGTTAGCATGCTAACCAGCTCCTTTTGATTTATTTGTCAATAAATGTTTTGAATTTGAATTTGAATCCCTCCAAACCAGTAAACTGTAGGGAAAATTGGTGAAGGTGTTGTTTAGGGTTGTTTACTTGTGTTTTTTCAAAGTGCTGGATTACTCAACCCGAAATCGAGGTGATGAGCGCTGGGAAGTTGAGTGGAGTAGTCACAGGACTTCCTTCCCTCAGTCAGAGCGCATCGGTAAGGGCTTGTTTATACGATCAGTTACCATGTATGGTGGTCGAGCACACTTCCGGTCAGTGGCGAAGCATGGGGTCGGAGCAGAGTATTGACCTGTGTGTTTACACGGAACTGCCACACCGTCGTCTGCACTAGCCCCAGACTTCTTCGATGTGGCCATCATTTTCAGCTTCTTTCTGTACTGACTGCGTAATGTGTTTATTTTCTTCTTGACAATATCAAGTGTGCACATAGGATTTACATTTTTCACATAATTACACAGTTCCCCATAATCTTTACATTTTTTCGCTTCTATTTCTGTATCCATCACTTCTGACTTAACATAGACATGGCCGGTCCCTATACAGTTCAATAAGTTGTAACGTTAACGTCTTTTTCCACTCAAATGGTGGCCTTGACTCCTGAGGGTCACTGGTGGGAGGTGTAGGCGACAGCACAACGTCCAACGTTGCTTTTAACTTGTACGTCTGTGTGGTGTGGCAGGGACCCACGTGAGTGGCCATGCAACTCTCAGGCTCCCACACGTAACTGCCCGGTTTAGGGCTTGTTTACACGATCAGTCTCGGAGCATATTTTCGAAGCATGGTAACGAAGCCTTGCTCAGGCAGTGATCGTGTAGCCGGCAACACTTAACCACCAACCCTTCCCCGGGCAGTTACGTGTGGGAGCCTAATAGTTGCGTGGACACCTACGTGGGTCCCTGCCACTTATAGAGTCCCTCATATTTGTATCCGTCCTAGAAATACACCTTCTTTCATTTGCAATTGAACAATTGACCACTTGCCTTTAACAATCAAGATTTTGGAATGACAAATTTCTATTTGCTTTCAACTATTTTCCGAATCCATTCAACAATCAGTTATTTTGATTTGACAATTTACAAAACCTTTCAACAGCCACATATCTCCGATTGCTTTCAACAGTCAACCAAACTTTTCAACAATGCGACTGAAACAATCATCATTGAAAAGAATTTATTCAACAATCTTTAAAATCAGTAACAGCCATCAATATTTAATTTTTGAGTATACTTGCACAAACATCAATAACACAATGAATTCTGGGATAAATATATGTAATTATGTAATGTCTTTAGTACGTAGTAGCTACATAAAACATACGATTGCTTAAAAAGAAACAAAGAAAAAAGGGCCTTATACTAATAGCTAAATACATTGGTGTCATGATACTTCCACGAAGCAATTCACAGTAAAGGCCTCGTACACCTTGGTGGGTTGTTTCTGCCTGGCTGTAAGGTAGGGATGGAGGTGGGTGGGAGGGGTAGTGGGATTGGGGAGAGGAGTGTCATATCAGCATCCCGTTGACTTGCCTTCCTCCTCTGCCTCACGAATAGTAACCTGTCAGGTAAAAAAGAACCCATGAGTGTATAGAAGGTTTTTGCTGTGAATTGTTTCAAGTGGAACAAACGGTAAGGCAGTAGGTTATACTCTATTACTGTAGACCTACTGTATATCAATTGAAGAAGTCTCGGCGCTCAATACATTAAACCAAGTAGGTGTTAACATGGTTATAGTTCTGCGACACAACATGTTCCGTGACACTAGGCAGTGCAAATTCCACGCCAACTTGCAAAATGTTCTCCCTCAGTGCATTGAGAGTCACTCCTTCTTGCCTGGCGTGGGCCACGTTGCACCGTGGAGCTTCACGGTGGAGGTACTGCTTCAGGTATGATTTAAACGCAGAGAAACAGTTTTCTATGGGGTTCAAACAAGGAGAGTATGGAGGGAGAAATTTAAAATTCAGCTCGGGATAGACTGCTGCGATACCGTTGTGAATTGGAGCGTTGTCTAGAACAAGTATGGATCTCGCGTCTCCGATTATTGCTGCAAGTGATGCGATGAAATCACTGAATACTTCCTTCGTCACTGAACCATAGTGAATTTCGTGATAGAGTATTCCACAGTGTTCAGCAATCGCAGCAATCACTGTCGTGTTTCTGCCACGCTGTCCACCAACGGCGCGATGCACACGCTCCCCGCATCTTGCCCTGCCGTACGTCCTCTTGGTCCACAGATTGAACCCTGGAAATGAAACATCAGTGTATGTAGTCATACTGTAATGTAATTAAACATTAACACAAGGAAAGTTGTACGATGCATCAAACTGAGATCAATATTAAGTACTCACTCGTTACATACAGTTTACTTAAGTAATTATGTAGTACATACTACAGATAGTTGATAAGTGGTTACATAATTACATACCTGTCTCATCAATGTATACTAGTTGCTGCTGTAGACCCGTCGCCAGCATCCACGTAGCGTACGCGTGTCTCGCCTCCTTTACTGCGGGAGAATTTCTTTGGGCTGGGGAGTCACGGGACATTTTCAGTGATATCAGCTCCCCCTCCAAATAACGCGAAAGCGTTACCTCACTGAAATGTGGTTTTGTAGGAAATATATCCATGAC
Source organism: Homarus gammarus (assembly GCA_958450375.1). NCBI lineage: Eukaryota > Metazoa > Arthropoda > Malacostraca > Decapoda > Nephropidae > Homarus > Homarus gammarus. The sequence continues at coordinate 76,207 of CAUDMG010003686.1, read as the reverse complement.
CTCCTCCTTTATCTCTCTCAAGGTCATCATAGGGTTTGCTTCAAGCAGCATCACTATTAGATCCAGAGTTTCATTGTCGATGATCTTGTGTCTGCCTCCTGCGTGAGCCGCTTCAACCCTGTTTTCGCGTTGGTATACTCGCACAATGGAGTATGCCGTGGTGCGCTGAACTCCAAGGGCTGCTGCAACTACGAGGAAATCTTGTTCGGCTCTGTAGGCCTCGATAATGCGCTCGCGATCTGTAGCACTTGTTATTCGGTGCCTCCGTGGCATGCTGGAGGGGCTCGGCGACGAACTGTATACGGGAGAAGCTGCACACTCGTAATGAAAATACTGAGTGTGTAGCACACCATCTCGACTCGGTGATTCGTTACTTGCTTCAAAAGTTCGAATTAGATCAACTAGTCTTTCGATCTACGAAAAACACCAAAACATAAACTTTTTGCATAGTTATGATGTTTTAAAGATTGTTACTTAGTTTTGTAAAATGTTGAAAGTATTAATGAATTGTCAATGAAGAATGAGACGATTGTTGAAAGCAAGTAAACAATGTCACGTGTTGAACGACTGTTGAAAAGTTTTGGATGATTGTTGAACGGAAAGTAAAGATTGGTATTAATCAAGTGTAAGAATGTTGATTCCATTCGAGGATGTTGAAACCAAAAGTAACATTGTTCAATTGCAATTGAAAAAAGGTGTATGTGGACGTACTTTATCTAAGAGTGTGTTGTAGATTTCAGGGGTCATGAGAATGTATCGTTGCACGTCCTGTGTGTCCTCAACCTGCATTTCAGCAAAGATTTGGTAATAAGTAAGTACCACACGATTTGTTCCTTAACCAGTTTTTCACCCATACAATTTTTTTCCTTCAGTATATCCCAGCGGCCAAGACATACAACAGTGCGGCCGTCCGTCGCCGACTCGCCTGTCTGGGAGCCACGACCCTCTTGCCCTGTAGTCTACCATACAGTGACCGGTAACGACGGTGTGGCAGTTCCGTGTAAACACACTGTCCACTAAACAGTGGTCAGTACCCTGCTCCGACCCCATGCTTCGCCACTGATCCAAAGCGTGCGCGACCACCAAACGTGGTAACTGATCGTGTAAACGAGCCCTAAGAGTACCCTTCACGTATATTGTTGATTTGTCTGTTATGTTCTGCTGTAATTTATTTATGTTTTGTTGGTTTAGGGTACATCATTATGTGTAATATATATCTGGTGTTATATTATTGTATAAATTCTAGCAAAATATTTGTTGTTTAGGAAGACTCACTCACGTCAAGGGCCGGGCGTGAGAGACGTCATTGTGAAGTTTCTACAGTCCTTGTCCTCTATGGGGACATATATCACCTGACTTGTTCAGTCATGGGGGCTCGCGGAGGCCAGCAGACCAGAGTTAACCGGATCCCAGTTAAAGGGCGGCCCCAACCCTCGAGTATGTTGTTCGGGAGAGCTGGGATTCCTCTCTACTCCGGTCGAACTCACGCCTCCATACACCACTACTGACAGAATCGTCGGCAGAGCTGCTGTATTGTACCCGATATTCAGGTGTCGGCGGATAATTATACTCCCCTAGTTAAACTTGATAATTATATTTCTATTGTGTGTATGTTATATTGTAAATAAATTTGTATTTTTATGAAAAAAATCCTTTGGCACCTCAGAATAGATTGGCGTACCAGTCTACCATCAAAGATCCCATTTGGCATTTACATAAGATTATTCTCTCCTCTTCCTACTCCACATATCAAGATCATCACCACAACCTCATCTGCAAATTTGGTGAGAAGCTTCTGCACCATCCTCGAACCGGCTCCTACTTCCACCCGAGATCCCTCGTCCGCGAATTACTGTTCGACACCACAGTGGCATCCAGCCCATGCGAGCACGAACTGATCGCTATAATAACAGCCCACTCAACCATTGTAAAAATTACCAACAACTTGTAATCAATCAGTGAATTCACTCCCAGTCCATCTTACCTTTTTGCACCTAGTTTTTAAGTATTGTATTTGTATCACTTATGTTACTTGTATATTATTTGTCAATCGAGTGACCCATTTCCCAGTTATGTAACTGTATATTTTCAGCATTCAGGCTGACATGCTCTTTCAATAAACCGTTTAAGTTGGTGGTGGTGGTGGTGGTGGTTGTTGTTGTTGACATGGCTGAGCCAATTGAGAGCCTGAGGTCCCTTATTGACACCTGATATATTATGTATATTTATCTCAAGGAAGTATTATGTAACATTTAGTATATGGAATAGTATACGTAACATGGTGTTAGTAAGAACATAATGAGAATGTTACCACGATTATTACTTCGTTATTTATTTTTTTACATTTAGATTATAAATATATACCTATTTTACAGTAGAGTTGATTATATACATTATTATAAGTGAGGGAAGCAATACAACATGGGTTTTATTAAAGTGAAACAAGGAGACAGAAACAGTCAGGATCATATCTTCACGGAATATATAATTTATTGCAATGGTAATTTCTATCTACCCACGCGATAATATACGATAAATGGCTTTGGTGGTACAATTAACGTAAGTTTTACAAAAATATTAATACTTAGACAATAGATATTTTGTAAGAGATGGGTGGGGTAAGTTGTTCCACACTTTCACACCATGATATTTTAGGAAGGTTTAGGATTGAGAGGAGTGCATGGGAGGTGGTCTTAGTTGATCTGGGTGTCTTAAGTTCTATCTCCGATTATTCCGGAACTGGAAATAATTATTGTCAATCAAGTGATTGTCATATTTTTAAACAAATAGGGCACAGCAGTAAGTGTTAATATCCTCGAATTGTAACATTTTCAATTCGCAAATTGTTTGTTAGTGTGATCAGTTAAGCTGACTGGGTCCTGCTGGGTTACACACTGACACTGGGTCTGCTTGCTGGGTCAGAGTCTGAGCGCCGAATTTAGCGTACCCCACCGGCATGTCAACGCACATGCCATCACAATCACACTAAAAGGTATGTCCCTCAATGTTGTCAATGCCTATGTGCCTCCCTCCACCCCTGCTGTACCTGTCCCACCACACCATATCACCTCCACCCCACTGTACTTCGCTACGCCTAGTACATTGGCCGCACTGGCCGCTCTGTTTGTAAACTTTGTGGCCAACCCGACTCTCACACCCTCCCTTACTACATTCTCACTTGCCCTATGACCTTCTCCTACAGGTCCCCAGCCGTTACCAACACCTCTTCCCTTCCTGACCAGATATCCCTCCTCCTAGTGACAGGCCTGGCACTTGACATTATTAGGGACCTGCCACACTTTGCCATAAACAGATAAATTGTACCGGGAATTTTCCCCCCACACACTCATCATTCTGTCACTTTATGTAACTTGCTGACAAAACCTATGATCCTTCAGGCTTTTACGCCCGTAATGCATGAGTCAGAGGCAAGCATGAACCGCGCATGCTTCCCCGGTGGGCACTGTAAACGCTTCTGCGCTTCACCTTGCACAGGATGTAAGGGAGTGCCCAATAAACTAGCCCCCTCGTGGGCAATCTAAAAAAATATAATCTAATGAAATGTTGAAACATTGTGGAGTGGTGAACCAGTGATGGTGAAATGTTGTGTATTGGTGAGCCAATGATGGTGAAATGTTGTGTATTGGTCAGCCAGTGATGGTGAAATGTTGTGTATTGGTGAGCTAGTGATGGTGAAATGTTGTGTATTAGTGAACTAGTGATGGTGAAATGTTGTGTATTGGTCAGCCAGTGATGGTGAAATGTTGTGTATTGGTGAGCAAGTGATGGAGAAATGTTATGTATTGGTGAGCCGGTGATAGTGAAATGCTGTGTATTGGTGAACCAGTGATGGTTCAATGTTTTGTATTGGTGAGCCAGTGATGGTGAAATGTTGTGTATTGGTGAGCCAGTGATGGTGAAATGTTGTGTATTGGTGAGCCAGTGATGGTGAAATGTTGTGTATTGGTGAGCCAGTGATAGTGAAATGCTGTGTATTGGTGAACCAGTGATGGTTCAATGTTTTGTATTGGTGAGCCAGTGATGGTGAAATGTTGTGTATTGGTGAGCCAGTGATGGTGAAATGTTGTGTATTGGTGAGCAAGTGATGGAGAAATGTTATGTATTGGTGAGCCAGTGATAGTGAAATGCTGTGTATTGGTGAACCAGTGATGGTTCAATGTTTTGTATTGGTGAGCCAGTGATGGTGAAATGTTGTGTATTGGTGAGCCAGTGATGGTGAAATGTTGTGCATTAGTGAGCCAGTGATGGTGAAATGTTGTTTATTAGTGAACTAGTGATAGAGAAATGTTGTGTATTGGTTAACTAGTGATAGTGAAATGTTGTGTATTGGTGAGCCAGTGATGGTGAAATGTTGTGTAATGGTGAGCCAGTGATGGTGAAATGTTGTGTATTAGTGAACTAGTGATGGAGAAATGTTGTGTATTGGTGAACTAGTGATGGTGAAATGCTGTGTATTGGTGAACCAGTGATGGTGAAATGTTTTGTATTGGTGAGCCAGTGATGGTGAAATGTTGTGTATTGGTGAGCCAGTGATAGTGAAATGCTGTGTATTGGTGAACCAGCGATGGTGAAATGCTGTGTATTGGTGAGTTAATGACAGCGAAATGCTGTGTATTGGTGAGTCAATGATGGTGAAATGCTGTGTGTTGGTGAGTTAATGACAGTGAAATGCTGTGTATTGGTGAGTCAATGATGGTGAAATCCTGTGTGTTGGTGAGTCAATGATGGTGTTTCAGTAGAGAGTCAGCTGGGTGTTACCTACATCAGCATAAGCAACAGGGGTTCTCAACGTCAGCAGAGTGTCAGTAAGGTGAAAGCTACGTGAGCCGATTGTCAGCATAGTGACTATGATATAATTTATAGACATAAGAAAATGGTGTTAAGTTAAGAAAGGCAAAATCAGTTTCCAATAACCGGGAAGGCCTGACCAGCTGCCAGTACAGTGAGGCCGATAACCGATGCTGGTGATGTGTGGGTGGACCAGGTACCCACCCATCCACCCGCACACACACACAGACACACGCACACACACACACATTCCCACACACACACACACACACACACTTCTACTACTACTACGACTACTACTACTAATACTACTACTTTGCTGTCACTCGGAATCAAGTATGACGATCATCCAGCTATGACATAATAAGAACATAAGAAAATAAGGAGTCTGCAATAGCTCCTGTCGAGAGTTACTACCACTCTCTATCATCCATAAATCTATGTAGCCTCCTTTTAAAACTTTCCAGCGTTCCAGCACTTACTATAAAGTTGCTAAGCTTGTTCCACTCGTCCACCACCCTATTTGTGAACCAGTTCCTTCCTATCTTCCTCCTAAACCTAAACTTATCCAACTTAAATCCGTTGTTGCGAGTCCTATCCTGCTCGGATATTATAAGAACTTTAGCTCTCTCCCCATAAATGGTTCCTTTCACCCACTTAAATACTTCTATCATATCTACCCGCACTCTTCGTCTTTCTAGGGAATGCAAGTTTAGTTTCTTTAGCCTATCTTGATATGGAAGGTTTCTAAGTCCCGGAATCATTTTCGTCATTCTTCGCTGCACCGACTCCAGTGAATTGATATCCATTCTATAATAAGGGCACCAGAACTGAACCGCATAATGGAGGTGCGGCCTGACTAGCGCAAGATATAGTTGCAATAAGACCTCTGCACTCTTATTACTTACACTTCTAGCTATAAAACCTAATACTCTGTTTGCCTTATTTCGAACATTAACTCACTGTTTTCTAGGCCGTAGGTCCGGGCTTATAAGTACCCCTAAGTCTCTTTCACAAGTCGACTTCTCTAGGTTGATGTTGTTATGGCTGTATACATTGACAGTATTTGTTCTTCCAATATAAAGTACGCTGCACTTGCTGGTGTTGAATTTCATTTGCCATTTTTCTGACCACTCCTGCAGTTTATTTCAATCCTCCTGTAGTGCATTTGCATCCTGCCCTGAATTAATCTGCCGCCCTATTTTGGTGTCATCCGCAAACTTGCTTATGTCATTGCTGGTCCCAGTATCTAGATCGTTTATGTAGATTATGAACAAGAGTGGGCCTAGTACTGACCCCTGGGGAACCCCACTGGTTACACAGCCCCACTTAGATTTAACACCATCTACGCTGATCCTCTGCGTTCTATCGGTGAGCCATGATTTTATTCAATCGAAACCTTTCCCCTCGATATCATGAGCCTTAACTTTTCTCAGAAGCCTCTGATGCGGTACTCTGTCAAATGCTTTGCTAAAGTCTAAGTAAATAACATCGTAATTTTCGTCATTATCCACTACCTCGAAGACTTTCCTAAAAAAACGTCAGCAGATTTGTCAGATAAGATTTTCCCATTATGAGTTATTAAGGATGTCACTTACGTGGGTGAGTTCTGAGATGACTAAAGAGGCCGATACGGGACCGACAGGGTCGTTCACAGATGTTGCACATGTGAAGGGCTACATGTAGTGCTGGAGGGGCGGCGACAGCGTCTTTCCGTCGTTGGCGCTTGTCTGCCTCGGTATGCTATCGGGCTAACTCGAAAATATTGACTCCTTGTGTGGTGATCCTCCAAGCGTTACGGTATGGGGTCGATTTGGTACTTTTTCAGGTTTGTCCTAAGACTATCCTTATAGATTTTATACACACACACACACACACAAACACACACACATCCACTACCCACTTACCTTAATTTAACGTTTTAGGGATTACATGAAATCCCCAAATACACACATTCCCTGTAACAGATACACTATATACCAAACCTTGGATGCACGAAGAGGCAGCAGGACCGGTTGTAAGGGCGGGACTTTCCTTACTTTATACTATCCTTCAGATTTATTTTATTTCATGTATTTCTTCTTTTTTATTCTTTAATATAATATTCTTTATATTCTTCTTTCTTATATTCTTATTTAGTTATTTTCTTGCTCATGTCTATCTTTTATATTAATCTTTTCTGGTGTATATATTTAATAATTTCCTAAGCTGTCTTTATTTCCACAGCATAAATATAGATCTTATATTTCTCTTCAATAAGTATTCTGTTTTAGTTATAGTTATTATTCTTCAATACTTATATACTTAAATTTCTTTGCTTATATTTTCCAAATCAATATTCTTTTCTTTACTTCATTTCTTTTCATATATAGTATGGTATTTTCTGAATTTGTATGTCCTTGCCTTTCTGAAGCATGCCCTGTTTTAATTATACTCTAAACCATGGATTATTCTAGGGAACCATGTCATTCTTATTACAACACTTATTACACTTTCAACGGTAGCCTGCCATCACCCAGACATTTCTTAGAGTATAACACATCTTGGTGACCTGTTAGGTAGTGTGTTAGCGAGTTTCTAGGCACGTGAGTTACAAAGTTATTTTCTGAGAACCAAGGTGTATAAGGAATAGAATGGTGATACTTGTAGTTTACTAATTTAATATTTATTAACATAAGGAGTGAATAAGATGTTAATTAAGTTCACACAGACCAGACTGGACCACTTAAGTCTTACTTTACAAGTAACAAATCAAATCTTCAATTCTTATTACATCATTAAGCAACTGTTGTATTATTTTTTGTTTTTTTGACAAATAAGCTGGTTACTTTTCACGTTCAGATAGCACTGGACCCTCAGGTCTTACTTTAAAAGTAACAAATTAAATCTTCAATTCTGGGTTACAACATTAAACAAGCATTATATTATGTCATTGCCAATACAGATGGTTAACAATATCTAAAATTAACTTATAACATCATGTTCTTCCGGCCTGAATAACATGGCATTTTTCCGTCAGTAGATGTACTCAACTCTCATACATATTTACTGATACTATCAATTGTTAGGGGATCACTACTCAACCTGGGATAACTAAATATCTGCTAGTTATCTCCAATCATATACTACAACTAGCCGAATTACCTGCGCCTTGCGCGGAACATTTTCTGTCGACCATACATGGGGATCCTTCATTTAGGGGACCACATGAGCCACGGATCATGTGTTTCATGACCAGATCATGGAGTTCCTTATCTTGCTCTTTTTTAGGTATTTCTGCAGAAATTGCCAAATCATATTCTTCGGCTTTGAATTTGTGCTCTGGAGCTATCCAGAAAAGAAAGAGTGCATGGGGTAAACCTCTCTTCTGGTACTCAATGGTGTACAGCCATGCTTGCAAAGTACCAAATATTCCCTTCTTCATATGTTCCATAAACTTTTTCACTTTTAATCTGAAGACTCTCGCAACAATATCTGGTCGATCATGACTCTCTTGTCCGGGAGCCAAATTGTCAACAATTTCGGGCCAACGTGGCTTACATGTCATAGTGATAAAGTAATCTGCTGTTCCGTAGTGTCTCACAAAGGCCATCGCATCTGACCTTTTTTCATGAACGTATCGAGGACCACCAGTATAGGTCGCTGGAAGCACAATGCGACGACCAACTTGATTTGGATCTCCATCAGCAGCAAGCAGACTATCACGTAAATCTGAGTAATTTTCAGCACGGAGACTTTGCTGTTCTCTTCTCAAAAACTTCAATCTTTCAGTTTCTATTTTGCAGTATGCATCCACCAAGAATTGCTGGAAGAGTAAAACTGCAACTGAGTGACTTTCCGACCATTTCTCCCTTGCAAATATATGTGGTAGCCGTCTGTTCCATATGGAAAAAACAATGGATACATCAAAGGATCATAGGATCGATGTAGCTCTCAAATTCTCCTCAATCCACCTTGTTTCAACTGAAGAACAATATCTCTATTTTCTGTAGGCTCATTTGACATTAAAATTGCAACTTCAGCCCCTGTTGGTGCATTAAATCGCCGAGCATGTTCTCCCTGGGCACGCTTATTTTACCAAATTACAATGTTCTTGTCATTTATGTTTCCTTGCCGTTCTTCCTCTAGCGCTGTCTTTAGCTCCCTCACATAATGATTATTTTCATTTAACCAGGCTGTAATTCTCTCCAATATATCAGCATTCAAGTTTTGATGCTCTCCTCTTGCTCTCAGTTGATCTTCCAAAGTGTCCAAAAAGTAAACTTGAATGTATCTTGCTCTTCAATCTTCAGGAGGCATCAGTGACCCAAGTTGATGGTAAATTTGTCCTTGGATTCTTACAGATGGATTCCAACCTTGGACAGATGCATCTTTGTGACCAAAGCTGGTCATGGCAAACAGAGAGTTGTACTCCCTGAGTCTTGACAAAAAGTGTTTGCTGAATTGACTTTCCCTACTGAACAGTTCTTCAAATAACTGAGGCAGGGGTGGAAATTGATCCTGTGTAACCTTTCCATTTCCACAGCAAATTTCTTAGCGCCACACTGACAAAGTTTGGTCATTTCTCCAATTGCAGCCTTGTTACATGGGTCATTTTTGTCATACAGTAATGCAGAACGTTTAGCATTTTGAATCTCACGTTGTCTTAAATTTTGATACCTGTTTCTATCAGCAATCAAACTCTGTTTTCTCTCTTCTGCAGACTCATTTCTTCTTGCAACCATATGGCGAAATGTATCAGCAATCAAACGCTGTTGTCTCTCTTCTTCAGACTCATTTCTTCTTGCAACCATATGGCGAAATGTATCAGCAATCAAACGCTGTTGTCTCTCTTCTTCGGACTCATTTCTTCTTGCAACTATATGGCGAAATCTATCTTGCTCCTGTCTTTCTTGATGCTCACCCAAGGTTTCATTTTGCCGAGACTCTGTTTGCCTCTGTCTTTGCCTAGAAAGTCGTTCTTCCCTTGCATCACAGCTTTCAGATTGACGACGAAGCCTCATCCTTTGTGCATGTGGAGTATTTGCATAACTGGACTTTCTTTTCCGTGGCATAATGGATGTCTGAAAAAAAATAAATAAATGAAAATGTTAAAAAAGTAGAGTCATTAACTAATAATTTTTCTTGCCATAATTCTCGTGATGTTTTGTCATAGATAAAATGTCTAAATTTGCCCAATTTTTCTATAAAGGGAGAGGTAATTTTTGTTGTTGTTTTACGTTTAATTAATAGAAAAAGCCCGGGATAATAGAGGTTCCAATACTCAAGTTATGGGCTTCCAAAATTTTCAATATAGGGGGGTTTTGCCCCCATTAGGGTGTCTTAATATTATTGAAATTTGCTAATATTTTGTGAATAGGCATCATTTCTGGTCATTTACCTATGGTTTAAATTTCATTTAAATCGAAGGGAAAAAATTTTCAGTGGGGGGTTTGTGCCCCCCGGGGGCCCCCATTGATCAAAATGAAATATACTTATCCAAGTACCCTGGGTAATGTAGTTTCAGAATATATATGGTTATGGGGGGTCTATCTCCAAAACCCTAGGAGGAGTTCGTGAACAAACAGACAGAGGCTACAACTTTATATATATAGATAATACTTTGGCCCATATAACTGTAAGGAGTGCCCCAGGGTATAACAGTGGTGTCTCCACAAAAAATGAAGATCGCTGTTATGGTCGGTTGTATTCTGACACACTGCAAGGGAGTTTGGGGCCTAATTCCCAGGGTGCGGACTTGCACAGTTTAATCCTCCCAAATTAACGACATCTTCCAATACAGCCAGTTGGTATGCAGCTACCGATCTCCGGTAGCTGCTGGGTATTCAGCTAAGACACACGCTGGGCCTGAGATAATGATGGAGAAGAGCCAGAGAAGTGAATAATAACTCAATCACAAACAATCTTTTGTCTAGCAACGACAGACAACATTTACGTTATATTAATTCTTTCACTAGGTAAATGACAATTCACTGTTACAACATGAACACTGATATTCACAAAATTTACTGAGTTAAATTGACTCAATATGGAGGGCGGAGAATCGTACACATACCTGAGATAATGATGGAGAAGCGTCAGAGAAGCGACGCTCTGCTCGCGCGAGCTTATATATGGCTAACTGGCAACCCAGGCCTGTGCTGAACACATGCCAGGAAAGGCTATTCATGCAATGACAGAAATTACATTCACCTCAGTTGCTGTATATTTAATTATGACACCCAATTGCCACTGGTCCTGCGAATTTCCTACATCTATGCATATAATCTAATTAGAGATAGAGCTTGCCAGGAAAAAGTGGAATTACACACGCTGTTAACCTTAGTTTCACATCTCGGCGGGATTTCTAGACAAGGAGCCTGTATGGATATACGTTGAGATCTTTGAGATAAGGAGTTTGACATGTTCTTCTCAGGAGATTAATTACTTCTTAAATTGACAACTTACAATAATCGAGCTGCAAATATCAGATTCTCTGAGGTTTGGAAAGCAAAATAATCTAACTTCAGTAGCAATTGGAAACTCATGGCTATCCCCAAGGAGGACATCATGAGATGCCATTCGTACAGGCAGACTCGACTCTCACTTACTTGACAAGTCTTACTAACAACAAAGACAGTTGAAGCTTTCAACATCACTCACAAAAGATCTTGAATGCTTTAACTGTAATCAAACATATCTAAGTTGACTCAAAACAATGGTGTTCTCTCTCATATTCAAATTTTCTTTATAAAGAGGTTGGTTTCAGGAAGTCAGAGAAAATTGGAAAACGGAGGACTCAGGCTCTTGAAGGGATGAGAAAACGGACTCCTCAGATGGGGGGACTCAAAGGAAGGCATAACTACATGTTTTGTGGGCTATTGAGAGTAATATGAATCGTCTAATTTTACGTTAACTGACGTGTATGACCGTGGTCATTACACGGTAGTGTACTTGAATGCCTTCATTTTCCCAAATGTAAAATTTGGTGTCCATGTACTGTACAGCTGGTTGGACAGGAGGTGCACCGGGCGCGACCCAACGACCCGTAATACAGGATGTGAATGTTGCATCCACTCAGCTGTCCTCCTCTCCCCCCCCCCCTCCCACTGGTGGGAAAGAGATAAAAGTTTCATGTTTACTTCAGTAATTAAGACTTTCATAGTCAATTAAAAATATTCCACAATAACGTTATCGATTTTATAATTAATGCAACCCAAAAAGATTTTTGTATGTAATTACTAATATGTATCACAGTAAATGAGGAAAACTTTCCTCATAGTGTTTAATATATACGACCACGCTAAGATAACACTGTATTGCCTCCTCTATTTATATGTGTAATTGCTTTCTAAATTTGTATAAATTTATATTTTTTTTGTAGACGGAGCAGAGGCTAGAGATGACACCATAACGTGTGACGTCATCGACATTAACCTCATTGTCTGCTAACATACCAGAAGTACAGAAAGTTTCAATTCAGAGAAAGGGAGACAGAGAGAGAATAAATGATATAGACAGGAGGCGTGTGTGTGTGTGTGTGTGTGTGTGTGTGTGTGTGTGTGTGTCTGAATAAGTATGCGGAGGTAAAAGAAGTGTGCAAGATTATGTGTGTGTCGGTGGCAGTGCGATAAAAATCATTTGATGTTAGGTGTGAGAGAGTAATAAACAGAGTACCATAAGAGCAGCACACGGCACGCCAAAAAAGAGCCAGTGCACTGAATGTAGCGCCATAACACAGCTCACAGTTCCATTACATAGTATGCACTGCCAGTACACCGTTAACAGCGCCAATGCACAATATACGGCACCAATACTCTTTTTACATCGCCAGTACATATTAAGCAGTATTAGTACACGTTATGGAGCGCCAGTACAAAGTTTACAGTGCTAGTACACATTATGCAGCGACAGTACAGTTTACTGCGCCAGTACGCATTATGCAGTGCCAGTATACAGTATGGAGCGACAGTGTACAGTATTCAGCTCCAGTACTCAGTTTGCAGCGCCAGTACACATTATGCAGTACCAGTACACCGTTTACAGCGCCAATGCACATTATACAGCACCAGGACTCAGTTTGCATCGCCAGTATATATTAAGCAGTATCAGTATACGTTATGGGGCGCCAGTACGCAGTTTATAACTCCAGTACACCTTATACAGTGCCAGTACACAGTTTACAGCTCCAGTAAATATTTTGAAGCACTAGTACATAGTTTACAGCGCCAGTACACATTAAGCAGTGGCTAGTAAACAGTATGCAGTGCCAGTACACTTATGCAGCACCAGTACACAGTATGCTGCGTCAGTACACAGTTTCTAGCGTCACAATTAGTTCTGGGTCACAACCAAGCTGACACTGCACTACTATACCATGAAGGCGAGATTCATTACGAATGTATAATGTAATTGGTTTCAAAAGTTTTCCTAGTGGTACAATCCCTTTATCCAGCTTTATCGTCCTCCACAAGCTGTAAATTTACATAATTTAACCATTGTTCTGACAAGGAAAGAATGCCACGCCATTACCCGAGATGCGCCCTTAACCTGCAGTGGCCGACCATTTAGTATAGTCGCCGTAAACACAAACAGCCGCCGTTTTCTTTTATGCCATCTCATCTCGCAAGGCTTATAGGCTTATGGTTTTCCCGTCCAGACGTCGGTGAGCCCGTGCAAACGACGTAGGGTTGTAAACTAGGTAACTTAGACAAAGAGTTGTGGATCTTAGTCAGACTTGCTATGTTGATGGATATTTAAAAGTTTGTTGGTGTGTCGATAGATAGTTATTAGTGTAATGGGAAATGGTTTCGTTCGCGCTTCTGTGGCTTATTCCTACGTTCTTTGCTCGGCTAATTCCACAGTACTGTATATTAATTGTTTACCTTCTATGTTGAATTATCATCATTGTCATTTTGAAAGAATTGTTCTACATTTTATTTAATTTAGATTATCAATTGTAAAATAGAGATACAGTATATTCTATTAGTGTGGAAAATAACTGTCTGTGCTGGACTCGGTGGCCTTCTTTGAGGTGTGAAACCAAGAAAGATGCAGAGAGGAACTAGTTCTTCTATGAACTCCCAATTGATCCCTAGTGATGAACAAGCTTCCCTGCAAATGTTCACACCGTCTGTTTGTTTACGTTCATGAGGTCACGTGTAGGATGGGCCCTGGAAGTGGCGGCTAGCGGCAGATACAATTATGGCTTCCAAACTTCATGATGACGGGTGTGTGGTGTGCGGAAAACGCAAGAGGAATAAAAGAAACCTGACATTTCATTTCTTCCCTAAAGATAGAGAAAGGTAAGGCGATGCACGAATAATGGCATGAAAAAAGGAGTTCATGTGATCTTGGTGTGTATAATAAAATATGTTAATGAATTTCTTCGCTAACAATACATATAACAGTACAGAGCTAAAGTAAGGAATTACCCATATTAGTTAGAGACACAAGATGACCTGGGAGAGAATTCCACGTTCGTATGCACTGAACACTCAAATATCTTCTTCACTCCAACTGATTTATTTATTTTTTTTTTTTTTTACATAAGTAACCTTAAATTGATGTCCCCTAGAAGTCGATATTGGAACTCAAACGGGCAGACTGGGACTCCTTCAAGGAGTCTCTCAGTCTCATGCAGGAAAAGAACCTGGAAGAGGTCAGCTCCAATGGTACACTGGTACACTTATGTGAAGATGGAGATGGTCAACACCATCCCGACCACTACCCACAGGACCATTTCCTACCCTCACACAAGTCACCAGCTGAGGCAGCTCTGTGTCCAGTACGATCACGTGAGACAGCTAGCCATAATCCGCACGTGGACGAAAGAGCTGAAAGACCGGTACCGGGAGCTACAGACCGACATCCAGCACTAGAGCAAACGTCTACAACTCTACATGAACAAACGTGGACTGCCTTGGTGTGGGAGACAGCCAACAATTCTGCTGCCTTCTGGAAAGGGATCAAGCGACTGATGGGTTCTACCTCTAACACGGTCCCTTACCTGCTCGACCAAAACAACGTGTAAATATTCGAGGAGGAAAACCAAGAACAATTACATCGGCGATATTTACAGAAGATCTTTACCATAAGTAAACAGGAGAAGAGGGCTTCGACGACAGAGAGTTTGAGGCGGACATTTTAGGTCAGTTGCAGGACCATCAGCATCTGCTCCAGCCGCTCACACGGACTGACTTTACTAGACTGGTCGACGACAGCTACCTGACGGAGCGCATAGTTCCTGCAGATGTGTCAGCCGTCATAAAAGGGTTTATAAACAAGTCACCTTGGCAAAGCAACATTAACAAGAAGATCCTGACCCAACTCTCCGACAACATGATAGAGAGGCTTGCTCATATATGCACTGCCTGCCTCGCCTCTGGATACTTCCCCAATATGTTAAAAATCGTCGTTATCCGCCTCATAACAAAAGCAGGGAAGCCTCCAAACAAAGTCGAAAACTCTCGACCAATATCGCTGGTTGAGGTACCAGCCAAAATCCTCGAAAAAATAATAAACAGGCGGTTGTAGATGTATCTAGAGGACGAAGACGTGCATAATCCCCGCCAGTTCGGCTTCCGCCAGAACAGAGGCACATCCACCGACAAGCCCAGGCCTACAAGCAGATCGCCAACGCCATGACTGGCCACCTGCAGTGCAACGTAGTGCTGAGGGACGTCAGCAAGCGTTTGACAAAGTTTGGCACGCGGGGCTGTAGTATAAGATCTTACAACTGGGGCTACCCGAAAACCTGACGCGCCTGCTGTGCAACTTCATTACGGACCGCAGAGCCAAAATCAAGATGCAAGAACATTGTGGAGAAGAATTCTCACTCTCTAGCGGCGTATCTTAGGGCTCTTTTCTCTCACCAACCCTTTACACGCTCTACACGGCTGACCTGCCACCCCCAATCGTCAACAGCGAGTACGTCATATATGCTGACGATTTAACACAGATTCGTCACCTGCCCAGGGAAGTCCTCGACAAGAATGGCACAACTCACTGCTCGGGCAATAGAGGATATCTCGAAGTATGAAAATATATGGAAAATAAAAACAAACAAAACGAAATTCGAGGTCATACCCATAATAAAATTCAAGCCGGTGTCATTGATGATTGACGACGAAGAGATTGAGTACTCTGAACAAGGCAGGTTGTTCGGCCTCATCATCTCTTGGACGGGAATCATTTCCTACGTGAAGGACAGACTAAAGAAAACCAAAGTTGCCGCCATCAATTTTAAACGCTTTAAACTGATGCTTGAGAAGATACAAGTCCACCTGTACAAGGCGTTGGTGAGGCCTATGTTGGAGTACCCACACATATCACTCTCACACTCGAGAAGACCAGATTACAACAACTACAGAGCTTCCAAGAAGTGTCTGAGGTCAGCCAGTGGCCAAGCGCCACCCTACCAGGAGACAGTGGAAACCATCCACCTGAGAAATAAAATGGAGGCCCTCAACGTCAGGTTCCATCGCCTAGGGAAGAAGGTTTGGGACAAGCTACTGGACGACCCTCACAGCCCAGACCACCTACGCGGGGAATACATCAACGGGGGGCGACCTCACGCCTGGTGGCCACGAAGAGTGCCCGCACTACAACAACCCAACCCGCGACCCATCTATGTTCGCCACAACGATCCGATTAAAACTTAGATAATGTAATATCACATATAACAGGTCACCATCTAGTGAGTCCATAACATAATACACTAATTATATTTTAATAAACATATAATTGTAAGACATAACTAGTCATTGTCAACCAAAGTAACCATTGTGCAACCTCATCCTAAATTCTAGGTTAGCTTTGTTAGCCAACAAACTCTGTAATATCTAAAACAAGGGGTGTCGTCCCCCTCTGTTTAACTCATTAAACTTCTTTTCCAACCCCCCACCCCACGACTATCTGTCATGACGGTATCAGAACATCTGCCCGCTGGACAATTGCCTCCCGGACAATTGCCCCCCAACAACTGCCTCCCCCGGACAACTGCCCCCTGGACAACTGCCCCATATTTAAAAATTGGTTAGGTTAGGTTAGTTTAGGTTAGGTTAAGTTAACGTTAGGTTAGGTTAGATTAAGTTAGGTTAGGTTAGGTTTAGTAAGGTTAGGTTAAAGTTAGATTAGGTTAGGTAGGGTTAGGTTAGGTTAAGTTAAAGTTAGGTTAGTTCCATGTGTGCCAGTTATTCACTGGCAATGGGGGGCAATTATCCAGTGGCAGTTGTACCATGGGGTCAGTTGTCCAGGGGGCAGTTGTCGAGGGGCAATTGTCCGGGGGGCAATTGTTCAGGGGCAGTTGTCCTAGAACCGTCATGACTTCTCTATCCTTCATGTCTGGCTGTGCCTTGAGACCCAATATGCTTTCCATCCTTTCCCCACCTAAACCTATAAAATAAAAAAAAAATTAAAATAAAAGTATCAATGAAGGGGGAGAGCTGGGGGTAGCAGACCCGGGTAGGATATGAGGGCGCCAGTCAAGGGCCACTTCTAGTGAGATGAGCTTTGCTAGTGTACTTGCTATTAGACCTCATAAGATATCACCCTTTGGAGGTGACAAGTAAAATTTTAACACGTTTAGAGTAGTCTAGGCTGCACTAGCAGTAGAAGAAAATGTAACAAAGAAAAGGAAACTGCTCAAGAGAGCTGCGCCATGTCACTGCTTGTCTGAGAACAATGAGGGTTAAAGTAATGCGAGGAAGGCAAAAATAAAGGTGGAATTTCACACTTGATTGTTCAACCATTTTAGTAATGTTCTCATGCAATAGATGGCAGCACCATCGCTTATATTATGTGGCTTATCCCTGAGAAAACTTTTAATGTTAGGTATATGAATTATAATTTTTTCGTAAACAGGAACTAAAGATATATGTGAAATAAATGAATGTATAAATATTTTGATATATGATCCCCTTCATATTCCAGCCTTCCAAATCCCAAGCTCTCGTTCTGCAGCTGAAAACTTTTTCATCTTCCATCATTATAGAGAAATTGTCTCTTCGACAAAACTGTGTGGCCTGTAAAACAAACAACAGGATTCATTCACATATTTCTTTCCACTGGTTCCCAAAGGAGCAACAGAGGTAAGTGTAATGAGGAAAATAAACGGTATTATTGCATTTTGAACCGCATTAATTTTATCTTATGCATCAATCATATGAGGTAAGGTTAGGGCCTACCCCCTACCTACCATTAGGACAAGGTTAGGTTTAGTTTACTTTAGTAAATTACGTGGTCAAGTAATAGTTCCATAGCAGTTAGCCTGGTGGGGAGGCAGCCCCAGTGACTTAGCTTATTTAGAAGGGTGTAGGATCATGATTTATGCCAGAAATGGGTATTATGAGAGAGTTTGCCCCTAATCACTGACTCTTTTTGTGTGTGTTCTTTCATATTCTTGGCCCATAGAATCGAGAATTTTTTATTTGTGTAACAAATTTATATGGCTATTATAAAAAACTTTTTATATATACCATTTTCGTCTCATATGCTTAATAGCGTCGGAATTTAAATAATATATTTACGTATACATGGTTATAGTACTAAAAACTAGTTTTTAAAAACGTAATGATTTGGGGCCAAAGAGTGCTTACAGGTTGCACAACTGTGTTTAAATAAGGCACTCTCAAAACTCAACAGGAGTTTTGTTCTGTGCAGCCAACACTTCACCCCGGATTCATTTATACCACTCACCAATCCTCCAAAACTTTGGCCACATGTAATTCCTAACATGAATTTGCAAGGTGTGTTTATTTCTTGCTGTTATTATCAATTGCTGTGCTTTATGTGTTGTATGTATGTTGCATGGTAGCCGGAAGGCTGAAAATATACAGTTACATCATTGGGGAATGGGTCTCTTGATTTACAAATAATATACAAGTAACATAAGTGTGTGTGCGTGCGTAATTTATATATATATATATATATATATATATATATATATATATATATATATATATATATATATATATATATATATATATATAAATATTAGCCTTGTCAAGTATTTCTCCTTAGTCTGTACTCACCCCTGAAGATGTAAATTACATGAAAGCGCTTGGGAACTTCGTGTTTTCTTGTGGTTATCAGCAGATATATATATATATATATACAGTATATATATATATATATATATATATATATATATATATATATATATATATATATATATTTCATTAGCCCAATAAAGCACGCGGACTTCTACATATAATCAACACCTCACCCCACCAGGATTCGAACCCATGATCCTATGACTGTGACCATGGAACACTACCTCTGGGCCACTCGGACACTAAAAGCAGTCCTAGACTTTGATATATTTCACACAAAGCCTGTTCAACAAGCTTATGGCGCCGTGAACCTCTAATGGGGACTACCCGTGCCTCTTAGGTGATCAGAGTAACGTTTTAGCAAATCAGACTTCGAAACACGAGGATCCATATATATTTCATTATCCCAATAAAGCACGCGGACTTCTACATATAATCAACACCTCACACCACCAGGATTCGAACCCACGATCCTATGACTGTGACCAGGGAACGCTACCTCTGGGCCACCAGGACACTAAAAGCAGTCCTAGACTTTGTTCTATTTCACACAAAGCCTGTTCAACGAGCTTATGGCTGCCGTGAACCTCTAATGGGGACTACCCGTGCCTCTCAGGTAATCAGAGTAACGTTTTATCAAATCCGGCTTCGAAACACGAGTATCCATATATATTTCATTAGCCCAATAAAGCATGCGGATTTCTACATATAATCAACACCTCACCCCGCCAGGATTTGAACCCATGATCCTATGACTGTGATCGGGGAACGCTACCTCTGTGCCACCAGGACACTAAAATTAGTCCTAGACTTAGTTATATTTCACACAGAGCCTGTTCAACGCGCTTATGGCGCCGTGACCCTCTATTAGGGACAACCCGTGCCTCTTAGGTGATCAGAGTAACGTTTTACCAAATCCAGTTACAGTCATAGGATCGTGGGTTCGAATGCTGGCGGGGTGTGGTGTTGATTATATATATATATATATATATATATATATATATATATATATATATATATATATATATATATATATATATATATATATATATATATATATATATATATATATATATATATATAATATTTTTTTGTTTTTAACTTTCTTTTTTTGCCTTTCTTTATTATTTTCTTTCACTGAAACATTTGAATACTTACTTCATGTACTAAAAAATAGTTGTGCTTATTTAAGTCTGACACTTCTTGCAATAAAAATAAATATTTATTGAAATTCCCTTATAATGTATTGGCCCCCCCCCCCCCCCATACATTTTTGGGGGATGTTTTTGTAGTGCAAGCAAACTAATTTATCAGTCTAAAAGGGACACATGATTTTTAGTTTATGTACTTTGAATGATTGTGTACACAAAGGAGCCATTAGTAATAATGATAAATGAAAACACAACCATATGAAATGCTGCCCCACAAGTACAGTATATACCATGTAAACAAGTCACTTGCGGATGTTTATGGGAGAGAAGTAACACTACAATATCTACTGTACATATGTAAATCATTTATGTGAGATTGCATTATATTATTATAAGCTTTGGGTTAGAGTTCCCTTAACTTGGATTATATATATAAATAAGTTGAGGTGTTAAGTTACAAACCCCAAATGTTTTTTTCTCCATTTATTTGTAAAACTATATTGGTCACAGTCTATTAGTAGATGCACCGTAATTAACACTGTAAGCTTTGAGTGTTAATTAAGGACGGGGCTCAGCTTGACTGAGTTTAGATCACCTGTCCGATTCTCGTGAGGCTCAAGTGAAGACTGGTGATGTGAGGGGAGGCTCTGAAGTACAGGCTGGGCTGACCCTACATTCTCAAGGTCGGCGTACTGATAGAGGAATTTCCCCTCACGTGAACGGCACATAGTACCTCACAGCTTATGGAAAATTACAGTAGGGTGATTGGATTATATAAACTGATGTATTAACCCAAATTTATACAATTCCTACTGCCATGAGACAGGGGCTAATACATCGCTCAGTCACCACCTTCCAAGCTTCTTCGAGGAATTACCTTCTCGCAGAAAAAAAATATATATATACATAAACCTATCCATGTTACATACATATGTGTGAAAACACAAACTGAAGCAACTGCAACCTGGAATTCAGCAGTTACTAGGGTCCAAGTCTTAAGTGCCTTGCAGAAAAGTATATTATGTACAATGGTGAATTAAAATTATATTATTCTCTAGGAGCAAAAAAAAAAAAATATTACTAGAAAGTATTATTGTGTACAATGGTAAATTTTAATTAAATTTTTTCTGTAGGAGCAAAACAAAAATATTACTGCCAATATTACACAATGGTGGGAATAGCTAAACTGGGTATAACAAATCCCGTGAAAAATAAAATAAAATAGCAGTTTATCTTCTATATTAGTAAAATGTGGCTCTTTTAGATATGAAATAAATTGTAATTTATTTAACATAACACTGAGTTCACTGAGAGTCAAAATAGACACTTGGTACATCAAAATGATGATGGGAAGGCAAGGTTTTCAAGAGCTACAGGTTATCGGTCAGTAATCCGGAGCCTTATAATAACTATTCACAACTAACTGGTTACCACCATCTTGGCAACGTAAAGTGACGTTAGTTTCTTCAGGGAAGAGAGAGAAAAAAACAAATATATATATAGATATATACTGAACATTATATACATGCACATGAAACACAGTTTTCCTGGAAAATCGGTGTATAATTACATTGTTTCAGCGCTGTGCGATCGTTGGTTTGTATGATCGCCAATTCGCATATTCTGTCTGCAGCAGAATAAACGCTCACACATAGGCTGGGCATATGTTTAAATGTATACATGACGACTTACACCGTGAAAATACCCTAAAATCATCCACTTCTAACAAAGAGTAGTCTCCATCCATTAGTAAAAGATCGGTTGGTATATCCAGAGTAAGCAGTGTGTCATCAGAGTATAATGGGAAAGGTTCTACATGCCATGCATTAATTTGCTTTGCACTAACTTAGTTACGTGGATGAGGATAGCATAGTGCGTGAGAGTTGACTCTAACAGAAGGATATACCTCTTCGTCTGCGAAAATTTAAGTTAAAAAAGATAACTCGTCTTGGCTATTTCTAAGGCTTCAAGAAGAATTTTCACATACACATGCTGTGCATCCACTCGTTCTAACCCTTCATCAACCATACTTGCAATTAGATCGTTTTTGTTAATAGATACAGCTTGAGCTGAAGTTTTCGTAGCATGCAAAATGCTTGGAAAAAAAATAATCATTCCAGTATATGCACTGAAATCATGAAATTATAAACAATTTAATAAATGATTAGACTCAAAAATCTTTTTGTGTTAATATCATTGTAGAAATGTTAGAAACATTATTATATACGTTTCTCAGAACGTAGTTTTAAGCAATAATCATCGGATACATTGGAGTATTTGACGAGTTTGATGTTTGAACAGTTGTGTCTGGGACATGGATGTCTGGGACATCATTATCATTCTTGGGGAATGAACCTGAATGGACCTTTTCAAGTCTGTCCGCATGCACAACATCTGAAGTTTGTGAGTTTGTCTTCAAGATATTAAATTTGTTGCACGCTTCTTTAGCAGTAATGCGGAATGGTCCGTCAAACTTGGGTGAAAGCTTGGACTTTCGTTCAGGTTCTTGCACCATAACAGCGTCGCCTATTTCTAGCATGAGAGGCTTAGCTTGTTTGTGTTGCTTGTATATAATTTCAGCGTGTGACGCTGCTAAATGTTTACCTACTTGGCCATGAATATCCGTGAATACGTTGATATGCCTGGTAGCGAAATCGTCCACATTATAGACTGGGCATGGCTTGTCTGTAAGTACGTCATACGGTAGACGTTTGTCTATGCCGTAAACAATATAGTAGTGTCGCGATCCCACTACCCTTTATACTTGGGGAGTGAAACCTACCCCAAGTTATTAACAAATAAAGGAACAAATAGGGAAAACGGCAATAATTATCCCCACAAAAAACCTACTCAACTAAATGTACTTGAATAAGTATGAACAAGTTGAAATAAGTGAATCACAAAAGGGAAGATAATTAATTAATTCAATTTATGTTCTAAGGGAGTAATGACTAGCAATCATGAATTTAAGGGAATAAGTAATTGTATAATAAAATAAGAGTGATGCCGGAAGGGCGAAAATATACCGTAAGGAGTTAGACCAAACTAATATTACTTAACATAAACTATATTACACAGACATACAAAATATATACATACAACAATCCCTACAAAATGATTATTCCTACCAAACAGGAGATTCCTTACCACCAGGATCCCTTCCTAGGCCTAACTAAACGTGTCACTAATACCTGATACCCATAGGGCATTGCAGAAGACTGGACAAGGCACTAGACAAGGGTCAAGGCTAGAGAATGAATGGACACGTCTACCCTATGCCACGGTTTTTTGCTACTGGGGAGGCGTGGGCACGCCGAGGAGCGCGTCTCATATCACGTGATCCAGGACATTTGCTGCATATTTTATATAATTAATTAATATACTACTCTTGAGTTGACTTAACAGAGTAAGACAATGATGCATATTAAAAACATACATAAATATACAATTAACCTAAGTAACTAAGAACAATAATAATACAATAAGTACAATATACAAATTATTAATAGCTTGTGTCAATTGTAGGCGTGAGCATATGCCTCACGCTATGCGAGTTCCCGAGCGCTCAGGCACGTGACACCTCCCCCAAAAAAGTGAGCTTACAACTAACTGGAAGCGAAAATGGATATATAGCTACACAGTGAAAGTAATAACTAACACAATCAGTTTAAATCAATATGAAGCAAAATAATTCATAATATAAACACAATGTACTCAATGACAATAAAACAAAAAAATAATTTGCATATAGACATAGTTACTAAATAATCAGACTCGAGAAAGTGCATCAGCCAACTCGTTCTCTTTTCCGCGGATATGGGAAATGTTCAAATTATAGGGCTGAAGTGATAGAGCCCACCTCAAAAGTCTTTGGTTGGTATGTTCATCTTGTCAACAAAAGTAAGTGGGTTATGATCAGTGAACACTTGAACGGGATAAGCAGTGCTGCCAATATATACTTTGAAGTTTTCTAGTGCCATGATCAGTGATAAAGCCTCCTTTTCAATGGTGGCATAGTTTCTTTGATATTTGTTAAATTTTCAAGAAAAATAGCACAGCGGATGAAGCACTTGATCACTCTCACCCTCTTGCAGAAGCACAGAACCAGCGCCAATTTCACTGGCATCGACATGGAGAGTGAAATGTTTCTGGAGGTCAGGTGCGAGTAGTACAGGAGCATTTGCCAGCAGGGATTTATGATTCTCAAAAGATTCCTGGCAAGCCGTAGTCCACTTGAAGGTCTTCTTGCCACTCAGCAGGTCAGTCATGGGAGAGGCAACGGAGGAGAAGTTTGGACAAAAACGGCGGTAGTACCCCGCCATACCCAGCAACCTCATCACACTCTTCTTATCGCCTGGCACTGGATACTGTTGAATTGCCTCAATTTTGGCTGCTATAGGCTGGACTTCCCCTTGTCCGACCACATGCCCCAAGAAAGTGACGTGGGCATGGCCGAACTTAGTTTTGACGAGGTTCACCGTCAGCTTGCTTGCAGCCAGTACGGAGAAGAGGGCTTGTAGACGACTCATGTGATCTTCCCAAGAACTGCTGAAGACGATGATGTCGTCTAGGTAACAGAGGACACCTTCCAAACCAGGCGTTGAAAGGTTGCAGGGGCGTTCCGCATACCAAACGGAAGGACTGTGAATTGGTACAACCCCTCAGGAGTGACAAAAGCAGAGATGGCCCTGGAGCGTTCAGTCAGTCTTATCTGGTAGTAGCCCTGGAGGAGATCCAACTTGATCACGTACCTTGCCTGTCCAAGATCGTCGATCACGTCGTCGATGCGTGGCAAGGGATAACCATCGGGTTCAGTGACAGCATTCACCTTGGGATAATCCACACACAGCCGCATTGACCCATTCGGCTTTGGAACTAGAACAACGGGGGATGCCCATGGACTGATGCTGGGTTCGACGAGGCCTAGCTCTTGAAGACGCTGTACCTCGGCTCGCACACACTCCCTCTTGAAGGCATTAAGATGGTAGGGACGCTGTCGGATTGGCTTGGCTCTCCTGGTCTCAACGTCATGCTCCAGCACTGAACAGGAGAGTGGGTAATCACCAACTATAATAAGATACTCCTGTAATAGAGACTTTATCTCACACTTCTCGCATCGCTCCTGAACCGAGAAGACCTCCCAACAAGACCTCCTGCTGAACCCGGAACTCTGAAGACCGCCTTCTCCCCTGCGCCATTGTTGGCCATCTTCCCGGACCGGACCACCCAGGACTGTCATCGTCCACAACTACTCACGAGCGTTCTCGGTTTATCGAGCATTAGCTTGCCCTCCCCACTGGCAGTGTGAGTGACCCACACTCCAGCTGGAGAGCAGTTATAGCGCGATATTCCCGGCGTGGTTTGAGCTCTTTTCCTTCTACTACTATTTTTCCTTTTTCGCTCTGGCCTAGGGACCTGCACCCTCAAAAAGTGTATTCGTCCTGCGGTCCCCCCTGTAACTGTTCACCTCCCTCCCAGGAGATTGTGAACACGAAAGGGGGTCGGAGCAAAACCCTCCCCAGCCGAGTCTTTCCAGGAAAACCGTGATCGTGCGGGTCCACCTGGAAAGGGGGTAGCTATCCTTATCCTTCCCAATAGGCACACTTAGCTCACGTCTATAAGTGAGCAGTCACATACACTAGGAAGTAGGCTTCCCCAATCGGGGCTCCGGGAGAGAAGCTCAGGAACCACTCTACGACCACCAGCCAGTGGGGAGTGCTGTAATTCCTCTGCTATTTACTCAAACGGAATAGGTAGGATATAAAAAAAAAAAAAAAAAAAAAAAAAAACAACGGTTATGGAGCGCGTACGTCCTCCTAACCGCGATCCCCGCCTGAACCGCCAACCTGACGACCCGAACTACGACAGGCTCCGCACTGAGAAAGCAGACCAGCTACGCGCCTTCAATGAAGCCCTGAAAAGTAAGGACAACATCACCACCTCCAACAACTCCACCACCACTGCTACCGCCACTGAGGACAGCTGGACGAAGGTAGAAAACAAGAAACGCCGACGTGCTTTTTCGGGAAACGAATGCCATCAAGCAGCCCCCAAGGCACCCATCACCACCACCAGCTCACCCTCAACGACACTGCCAAAATTCCGGATCACGAAAACGGACGCAAAAACAACATATGCCGCCGTCACAGAGATGGAAAAGCTGAATCCACTGGCCAGGTTCTCAGTACGGCCCAACCTAAAGGGGGAGATGATTGTTCACCCCAAAGACAAGAACTCCGCCACCACCCTCGACACTTACCTGCAGAACACCACCACCGTTACTTCAACCAAGCTAGACCCCGCCCAGAAACTGATGAAGTCGGTAGTCCTCCGGTACCCGAAGGAACTACCTCTCGAACCCCTGGAGAACCACCCGAAGATTTTAAAAGCCGAGAGATGCTCTCCCATGTCCGACAAGATGGCCACCACGAAACAAGTGCTCATAACGCACTACGGCTCACCCCCCAGCACCATAGACCTCAAAACCTGGGGGACCTACGAAGTGAGGCCCTTCGTCCCAGAGCCCCTGCGGTGCTTCAGATGCCAGAAATACGGGCACCATCAGACACGGTGCATGTACAAGGAGATCTGCGCAGTCTGCGCACAGAAGCACGGCACACACTCCTGCCTCACCAAGCTGAAAAATGGAGAAAAAATTGCCCCCAAGTGTGCCAACTGCGGGGGCAAACACCACGCCTGGAATCCTGGATGCTCCGAGAGAACAAGGAGGGTACAGGCAAACCGACCAGCAGCAGCAAGACCGGCACCCACCGCCTACACACCAGCCCCACCAAGTACCTTCGTGTGGGGAACCCAGAGGCCAAAACAACCAAGACAACCTCCTCAGCCAGTCAACACCCAAAGTGCAGCCCAGTTTCCTGGACTCACCACGGCCACACCTCGGCCACCCAAGCAGCAGACAACCACGAGACAGACAAAAGAAGCACACACCAAGGCACCAGAAGGAATGATACACGTATCAGACCTAGCCAAGGTACTGACAACCTTCGCGGAAGGCCTAGCCGGACTACTGGGCCACAAGATCCAACCCACACAGCTCCAAATACTCATGGGGAGCGTCCTCGGGCAAGTCGCCACAGCTCCAGCCACCTCAGTGGAGGAAGCCACGCCGGTCCCCACACGAGTGACAGCCGAGGTACACTCCACACCGAAGAAGGCCACCAGAGAACCCAAGATACCGAAAGCTCCCAGAAAGAAAATGGACGTCTCAACTCCCCTGAACCGAACCACGGCCCAGAAGGCAAAAACCACAGAACACGAAGATATGGACCTGATCCAGCTGGAATCGAACTTGGACATCTCCATCGAGGACCACCAGAAATCTCCGATGAAACAGTGGTGGAAACCACCAGCACCCTGAACATCCTAACATGGAATGCTCAGGGCATCAAAAACAAGAAACACCTCCTACAAGAAGCAGCAGCCAAGGACAAGCTTGACATCATACTGCTACAAGAAACACTACTACAAGAACACCACTGTTTCAAATTCAGCGGTTACAAGACATACAGGAGGCATTTCACGCAGGCGTCTACAAGAGGATGCATGATCTTGGTCAAGTCAAGCATACCCTCCGCCGATGTCACGCAGCAATTTCCATGTGGGGAAAACATCGAGACACAGGCCATCAAAGTAACCCTCCAAGAACGGGAATTAACTGTTCACAACATTTACAAGAACCCAAGGGGCTCACTGGAGGTTACTCAACTATTTGCTTCGGCCGCTGACCACGCCACACTCATAGGAGGGGATTTCAATGCACATCATCCCTTCCTAAGCTCGGCAAGCCCCACAAATGAAGACGGCCTACACCTATACACCACCTTTCAAGATACACCCGAGATCTGCCTCCTGAACACCGGTGAGCCCACCCACACTAGGGGAGGAAGGCTAGATCTAACCTTCGTCTCCAGTGCACTACAGCCCTCGGCCTCCTGGCAGATACACCCCACGCTGACCAGCGACCACTTCGCCACCCTAACAACACTGAAGGTGAACAAACTCCCCACTCCACCCCCCCCGAGATGGAGATACAATACCCAAAAGGCAGATTGGGGACTCTTCAAGAAACACCTGGCTAAGTGGCGCGAAAAATCACAGCCGTCCGGCGCAGCACCCGTGGATGAGACAACCCTCCACCACCAATTGGTCGAGGCGTTTCACCAAGCGGCAGAAGAGGCCATCCCCAAAACAAAACCCACATCAAGACAGTACAATGACTACTGGTACTACTGTCCCAGGGTGAAAGAACTCAACCACAGAGTGAACATGGCCCGAAGAAACTATAGGAGACATCCCACGGCAACAAACAGACATCTCCTGCAAGTCATAGTTAAGGACACCAGGGAAGAGAAGCAAGAAATAAAAAACGTAAGCTGGCTCAAGTGGTGCTCCGAACTCAACGAGCACACCTCCCTTGGCAAGATGTGGGCCCAGATCCGAAGGGCATCTGGGAAGGCAACACCACCACCACCAACCCATCCCAACCCAGAAGAAGAAGCCGAGAGACTTGCAAAACTGTTCGCTGACCGAGCAGCAACGAAAAACCTCCCGAGACAGGCGGAAGAGACACAACGGCGTCTGCGACAGGTCAGACTCCAGACGATCGAAGAGGCCTGCAACAGTGAAGATGACACTGACAGACCATTCAACCAGCAAGAACTCCAGAAGTCGCTAAAACGAAGCAAGGACACAGCTCCAGGGGCAGACAGGATAACCTACTCCATGCTCTTTCATGCCGGTACAGCCGGACACGAGGCTCTGCTGCAAGCCATCAATGCTTCGTGGACAGCACAAAGACTCCCACCGGAATGGAAGAAGGCAGATATACAGCCCATTCCGAAGCCCAGAGAACCAGACAAGCCGAGGCCCATCTCCCTTCTCAGCTGCATAGCCAAGACGGGAGAAAGAATGGCTCTCAACCGACTCAAATGGAAAGTAGGCAGCCCACACCCTCACATCTTTGCTTACACCGAGAACACCGGCACAGGCAACAACATCGCCGAGATACTCAGCACAGTGGACAACAAACCAGCTCTGGTGGTCTTCCTCGACCTGGAGAAAGCCTTCGAACTAGCCAA
The DNA here is from genome assembly GCA_958450375.1 of Homarus gammarus. NCBI lineage: Eukaryota > Metazoa > Arthropoda > Malacostraca > Decapoda > Nephropidae > Homarus > Homarus gammarus. The sequence goes on along the minus strand of CAUDMG010003686.1, from coordinate 47,113 downwards.
TCCACTGGCCATTACAACTACGCTCGCTAAAAAAGGCGTCAAAGGAAGGTTGCTGGGGTGGATCCAGAACTACCTCACACAGAGAGAAGCACGAGTACGCTTTCAGGGAACAACCTCAAGCTACAGGGTCCACGAAAACGGAACCCCACAAGGAGGCATCCTCAGTCCAATGCTGTTCAATGTCCTGATGGAAAATCTAGTCAAGCTTCCTTTCAGACAAACAGCCAAGCTCCTATGCTATGCAGACGACTTACAGCTCATAGTAAGAGGATCGAACAGACTAGCCAACACGCAACACGCACTCAAACTTATAGAAGAGGAGTGCAACAGACTTGGACTCAAGATAAATCCAGCCAAGTCGAAAGCGATGGCCATCTGCACAGACACACCAGACAAGATGCTCTCCATACAAAACAAGCCGGTAGTCTGGACCAACGCCCACCAGTGTCTTGGAATCTGGTTTGACCAGAAACTCACCTTCAAGCCGCAACTCGAGTATCTCAGGCACAGGACGAAGAGCAGACACAATATAATGAGGTCGCTCACCAGCAAATCAGCAGGAGCAAACCTCCCTGTGCTCAAAGCCTACTACACGGCCGCCATCAGATCGCTGGTAGATTACAGTGCTCCAGCACTCATTGGACTGAGAGAAGACCAAATAGCTAAGCTAGAAGTCATTCAAAACAATGCTCTCAGGACCATGCTCGGAGCACCCATGTGGACCAGAATTTGCAATCTGCAAATGGAAACCGAGCTACCACCCCTGGCAGTACGAGTCAAGCAGGTGACAGCCGGTCTCCTCGCCAAAATCTGTAGAGCAGACAAGCCCACAGTTGCCAAGATTCGAATCAGTGCCTCCCTCCACCTCGACCACACAGTGCGAGGGGCCACCTGGTCGCACGAGGCAAGCGAGGTCATCCGACACCTGCAAGCAGAAACACTCGTCAAGAACAACCAAGACACACGAGACAATGGTTACGCTGTTCCTCCACCATGGAGCCCTCCACCAGCCACACTCAAATTTACCGACCTAGGCGATAGTAAAGCCAACCTCCAGAAGGAGGACCTCAAAAAAATAACTCTCAGAGCCATAGCCACCGAGACACCGGCTGATGCAGCATCATACTTCACAGACGGCTCGGTGGACCCAAAACATCATAGATCCAGAGCGGCCTTCTACACCCAAGGTCAGACCCTCAAATGGAGACTTTCCAATGACTGCTCCACCCTACAAACAGAACTGGTAGCAATCTTAAAGGCCCTACAACACGCTGCAACACAACACAACAAGCCCACCATAATTCACACGGACTCGAAATCGGCCATGCAGGCGCTGCAACACACTCAACCAAGAGACAACGTCCACATCATCACCTCGATCCTCGCACAGCTACAGGAATTCCAAAGCCAAAACCGACCAGTCGTCTTACACTGGATTCCCAGTCATGTAGGGATCGGAGGAAACGACGTGGCAGACGAAGCAGCCAAGGCAGCTACACGTTCTAGTAGCGTACACATCCAAGTTCCAGCAAGTGTGCAACAGATCAAGAATCACCTCAGAAAGACCAGCAAGCTCCACATCAAAAAGAGCTTCCTTCATGCACTCAACGCCGGGTCCCAATCAGCCAAATGGTATCTGGCGGCCACAAAAGGGGAACCACCGTTCGCTGACAAGAAAACTCCAAGACAAACCCAAGTCAGCCTTCATCGACTACGACTAGGGTACAAGTGCTCCTGGCAGATGATCGGTAATGACGTCATGGATTGCACCTACTGTCAGGAGCCTGCAGCCAACCCACTTGAACACTATCTCCTCGACTGTGAGGTCACACAAAGCCTCCGAAACAGAACTCAAATCTCCCAAGAAACACGCACAACACCAGCGGCCACTCTAACCCGAAAGGCCCATACAGACCACATTCACCACCTACTCCGGGTCATCACACGATACCCACCACCCAGATAGCTTAGAAAGCATCCTCTCCCAGCAAGTGCGGACCCCAGTTCGGGGGGCGCGCCACTCCGAAACTGACCACGTCCAAGAGTGGGGGTTGGTGGTAAGTGTCCACTGATCGGGGGTCCGCTCACACTTGCAACCTGCAGTATCCTTCCAATCTGCAGGTGGGACCACCTCCATTACCAATCCGGTCTGGCTGCTCCTGGAGCTCCAGCCGGAACCACCAAACGGGCCGCCTATAGGCAAAGGCCCGTGTCGGACTACGGTCCGACAATCTAAACAACAACAACAACAGAGACTTTATAGTATTGGCTTGGTCACTAGAGAGATGGCACAACTTAGCACTGGGGTCCTCCAAGATAGTCGAGTTTTCCACTTTTACACTAGACCCATTTTCATTATTTCAGAAAAACACTGATCTTTATCATCCTTACACTCTGGCACAATGATACAATTTGGCAAGGATTGATCAACACAAGCAACTGCTTTTCCCAGGGTTTCGTTACGAACATGATATGACTTTAAAAGATTGACATGGATAAGGCGTTTTTTCTTACGCCGTTCAGGGGTGCTAATCACATAATTCACGGACTCCTGTTTTTCTAGTACTTCATATGGACCACTGTATTTGGATTTAAAAGGGTGATCATGTAAGGGCAGGAAGGCCAACACCTGCTCCCCCACTTGGAATTCTCTAGATTTTGCCTGATGGGCCTTATCAAAATGCAGTTTCATTTTCACCTGAGCACACCTTAAGTTGGACTGGGCAAGTTCTACAGCCAGACGCAACTTCTCCTTGAATTGGACCACATATGAAGCTAAGGGCGTCGCGCTCTGATCACTCAACCAACACTCTTTTAACACCTTAAGAGGCCCTCGCGCCTCATGTCCATAGACGAGCTGGAAGGGCGAGAATCCTAGCGACTCTTGTTTACTGTCCCGAACAGCAAACAAAAGCAGGTCAACTCCCTCGTCCCAATCCTTCCCAGTCTCCAGACAGAAGGTGCGCAACATGAGTTTTAGTGTCTGGTGAAATCTCTCTACCACCCCCTGTGACTGAGGGTGATAGGCCGAAGACCTCAACTGCCGGACTCCCAGGGTTTGCATTACCTGATTAAACAACCGGGAAGTAAAATTGGAACCCTGATCTGACTGCACCACTGTAGGAAGGCCTACTTGAGTGAAGAAGTGGGTTAAGGCTTTGATAACATTCTTCGCTGTGATGCGGCGCAAGGGAATGGCTTCAGGATAACGGGTTGCACAATCAATAATGGTTAGCAAGAACTGATGACCACGAGGGGTCTTAGGTAAGGGACCGACACAATCTATGACCACCTTACTAAAGGGCTTTTCAATGACTGGGATAGGCTGCAGAGGGAATGGCTTAACACTGGGGTTCGGTTTCCCCGCTACCTGACAATCATGGCCAGTGCGATAGTAAGAGCTGACGTCTTTCTTCATCCTAGGCCAAAAGAACTGGGATAAAATTTTTGCATAGGTCTTCCTAACTCCTAAATGACCACCCACCCCATCATGAGCGATACTAAGTACGTCCTGCCGCAAAGGTTTGGGAATAACAACTTGATGATGAACTAACCAAGGGTGATTGGCAGGAGAATTGGAGGGACGGAACTTCCGCATTAATACACCAGACCTAGTGTAGTAGCAATTTGATTCTTGCTCAGCTTCTGTCTCAGTAACTGACCTATTGAGAAAACCTACTAGCTCAGAATCCCCTGCTTGTAGCTCAATAAACTTACTCCTAGTGATGGGAGAGGAACCAAAACTAGTGACATCTGGGTTCCTATCTCCATCAGAACTACTCTGGAGGTTATCTGGTTGTGGGGAATCCTCAAAAAATTCACTGAGACCAAGATCAGTATGGTCCGGCTGGTTAAGATTATCCTCGGACTTATCACAGTCCTGGAGGGAAACTTCATCAACTTCACTAGTCTCTTCTACCTCTGTACTGCGGCTCATGCTACGGGTCACAGCACACGCAGGGAACAACCCTGGAAAGTCTACTTCTAACTGCACAGTATTATTCTCGGCAGTGGGACAAGATGAGATCACAACATTAGGGAACATCATGTCGCCAACGAGGTCATTTCCTATCAATAGAGAGACCCCTTCTACAGGTAAGCTATCTACTACTCCTAACGTGACAGAACCTGACTTTATGGATGACCGCAGGTACACTTGACAAAGGGGAATACGCGACCCACCGGTCAAACCGTTCACAAGCACCCAGCTACCAGTATAGCATGAATCCAGGAATGGAGCAGCTTCTTTAGTAACAAGAGATAAGGCTGAGCCTGTGTCTCTCAAGAGTTTAACAGAAATGGATTGACTGAATTGATCCAAAGCTAAGGAACCAGGAGAACAAAACGGTTTAAAGGTTGATATCATAGAAGAGGGGGAAGCATCCAGGGCAACAGTCTGACTGAGGGCAGTGACACAGGGCTCCAATAATTTCTCCGATTGCTCGGCCACCCTGACCAAAAGAGCGGGGGATCCTTGGTGAGAGGAATTTATTTTCTTTAACTTGAGACAGTCGCTGGCTTCTTACAGTACTTGCAACTAGAGTTTCTCTCACCAGTAGGAGTAGATCCACCTGTCCCATGGACCATGGGCTCACCCGGGGTAGATGATGCAGAACCTGAGGGTCGGGTTGGTATGACAAGAGGCAGGGACCCCGATGTAGATGTTGGTGTGGGCCGCTTGAAGGAAGTGAAGGACTGGGACATGGGAGCATAAGACCTGGAATTTACATTTCTATTAGTTAAAGAATAATGGTCAGCCACTGGACCAGCATCAGCCAGGGTACAGATACTTCTCTGATCCAAGTGTGCTCGAATGTCGCCTGGGATACACTTTCTAACCTCCTCTAGCAGGATTAGTTCAACAAGCTTGTCATGTTCTACATGGGCAGACTCACTTTCAATCCACATCCGACAAAGGACCTGTTTCTGCCTGAAGAACTCCACAAATGTTTGTTTGTCAGTCTTCCGGCAGTTACGGAACTGTTGCCGGTAGGCTTCAGGAACAAGTTTACAAGCCCTCAAAACCGCTGACTTAAGAAGGGCATAGTCTAGACATTGATCCTCAGAGAGGGCAGAAAACACATCTAATGCTTTACCAGTGAAAGATCTATAAATAAGTTGAGACCATTGAGAAACAGGCCACTTATTAAGTCGGGCAATTTTCTCAAAAAGAGAGAAGAATTTGTCTGGTTCTTCCTCATTAAATTTAGGAACACTGTTGAGACATTTGTCTACACTGAATGTTGAGGTATTACTACCTTGAGCCAAACCTCGTTGTTTGAGAGTTTCCAGCTCCACCTCGAGTCTCTTGAGTTCAACTTGTAAGGCCAAATTACTTGGTGTAACAATTTCCTCTGAATTTCCCGACGGTTGGGCTATGATTTCATTGTCAATAAGGTAGTTGAGGACAGCCTCTTCTAACCTAGCCTTATTCATGGAAGAGCGGCCTTCTACTTCATAATAAGCAGCGAGGGATTGCCACTCTGCCTTAGTAAGCTCCTTCAGTACTTCGGCTGAAGGTGAAGCCAAAAAGCTTTCCAGGTCAAACATGTTGAACTCAAAATCGAGTAGTGAAAAAAAAGTAACCGTGGCAGCTAAGCTAACTAGCTAGCTAATTAATAATATCAAAATGCAATCAACTGTGAAACACAGCAAGGGATTAACCAAACACCTGGTACACAAGATAAGGATTTACTCACCAGTAGCTTAAGCAATAACAGGAGCAATATAAATGAACACTGTGAACACAGCAACTTGCATCCAAAAATACTTAGCGATGAAACAACACCTGGCGAGTAACAACACTTGATATGACACAACAATGGTGGTTAGCTCCCGGACACAGGCCCCCACTTGTCGCGATCCCACTACCCTTTATACTTGGGGAGTGAATCCTACCCCAAGTTATTAACAAAAAAAGGAACAAATAGGGAACACGGCAATAATTATCCCCACAAAAAACCTACTGAACTAAATGTACTTGAATAAGTATGAACAAGTTGAAATAAGTGAATCACAAAAGGGAAGATAATTAATTCATTCAATTTATGTTCTAAAGGGAGTAATGACTAGCAAACATGAATTTAAGGGAATAAGTAATTGTATAATAAAATAAGAGTGATGCCGGAATGGCGAAAATATACCGTAAGGAGTTAGACCAAACTAATATTACTTAACATAAACTATATTACACAGACATACAAAATATATACATACAACAAATCCCTACAAAATGATTATTCCTACCAAACAGGAGATTCCTTACCACCAGGATCCCTTCCTAGGCCTAACTAAACGTGTCACTAATACCTGATTCCCCTAGGGCATTGCAGAAGACTGGAAAAGGTACTAGACAAGGGTCAAGGCTAGAGAACGAATGGACACGTCTACCCTATGCCACGGTTTTTCGCTACTGGGGAGGCGTGGGCACGCCGAGGACCGCGTCTCATATCACTTGATCCAGGACATTAGCTGGATATTTTATATAATTAATTAATATACTACTCTTGAGTTGACTTAACAGAGTAAGACAATGATGCATATTAATAACATACATAAATATACAATTAACCTAAGTAACTAAGAGCAATAATAATATAACAAGTACAATTAACAAATTATTAATAGCTTGTGTGAAATGTAGGCATGAACATATGCCTCACGCTATGCTAGTTCCCGAGCGCTCAAGCACGTGACAGTAGGGTGATTTTCCTGTAGAGCTGTTGATCGACCCATTAATAGGTGCTGTGACTTGCAATCACCAATCTTCCCATGCATAGTGCATTTGACTCACCATTGGACTAAGAATCTCTAGGATTTTGTAATTGGTTATTTCAACAAGGTTGTTAGCCTGTGGATGATAGGCTGCAATAAAACTTTGTTGGATGTATTGTCGACATATTTGCGCTAAAGTTGGTTCGTAAACTCTAGTCCGTTGTAGGAGAGAAGAATCATGGGCGTGGTAAAAGGACATATGAGGTGAATAACTAAGGCACAAGCCACAGATTCGGCTGTTTTATCCTTCAGTGGGACTAAAATCACAAATCTAGAAAAATGATCCACACACACTAAGACGTACGAGGATCCTTAATGACTTTTCGGAAGTTGCAACAAGTCGATCGCGACTGTGTCAAACGGATGTTCTGGTGTAGATGTAGAATTGGAGCCAGTGACCTTGTAGTACTGTACCCTTATGCTGAGCACACGACAAACACTTAGCAATATGCAATTCTATGTTTTTCTTCATAGTATTCCATAAATACTTCTTTCTGACCTCCGAAAGGCATTTGTCACGTCCGGGGTGACCTGCTTAGGGATCATCGTGATACAACATTAGTATCATTTCACGAAGTGTATCAGGTACGACAATTTGTGTAACAATACCCTCACTTGTCTGCTTGGAGCTAAGGCGTATGTCTCGTCGTAGTTCAAATTGATTGAACGGAAGGTGTAACTTTGGAAGATTACCCTCCTCCCCCGACTCTAGAACGAAAATAACTGTAGACCACAATGGATCAAGTCGTTGTTCATCCCTTAATTGCGAGTGGGAGAACGATGATATAAGTATCACTGGTGCTATGTTTCTGGACAAAGCGTCTGCGATGACATTCACTCGTCTCGGTAAATACTTGAGATCGAGTTCAAACTCATGAATGGTCAGATACCAGTGTGCTAGTCTACCTGAAAGACTTTTACCGTGAAACAGCTCTGTCACTGCCACGTGATCTGTATAGACGATTATTTTATAACCAAAAGTTATGTTCTTAAACTTCTTTAGTGCCCAAACAGCAGCTAACATTTCTAGATGCGCTACTGAATAACGTGTTTCGGCATCATTAAGTTTACGACTTGCAAAAGCAATCACTCTATATTTTCCTCGTGCGTCGAGCTGCATAAATACAGCACCGATTCCCTGTTTTGAGTCGTCGGTACACAGAGTAAATTCTCGAGAGTAGTCAGGAAATCCTAAAACAGGGGCATTGGTAAGTGCTGTCTTCAATGCTCTAAAACTATCTTCTTGCTCAGCATTCCACACAAAAGTTGCATCCTTCCTAAGTAGCTTAGTCAAGGATGAAGCTTATGTCGCATAACCTTTAATAAATGAACGACAATATCCAGATAAACCAAGAAAACTACGTACTTTTGTCAACAGTTGTAGGACGTGGGAACTGGGCAACAGCCGTAACTTTGTCATCAACTGTATGAATGCCGTCACCGTCAACTACATGACCAAGGAATTGGATTATGGATTTTAAAAATTCACATTTAGAAAGTTTGACTCTGAGTCCTGTTGTAGAAAGTTTTCGGAAAACTTCATGGAGTTTAGCAATATGCGTATCTACATCCTTACTAATTACGATGAGATCATCTAAGTAGGCACATACTGTGGTTCCTATCAACCCTGCAAACAAGGTGTTGCTCATCCTTTGAAAAGTCAGTGGGGCATTTCTGAAACCGCTAAGCAAATCAAGGTTGCTAAATACAGCATTATCCTTGTCTAATGATTGTAAAATATCACTCAAGACAGGCATTGGATACCTATCTGGGAAAGTATTTTCATTGACGCGTCTAAAATCAATTACTGGGAGCCAACCTCCATCCTTCTTAGGCACTAAAAATAGAGGACTATTGAAAGGAGATTTTGAATGTGTGATAACCTCTTGATCCAACATATCCTGAACCATGTCCTGGACTACAGCGTGCTGGCTATGTGGTAGTCGGTAAGCTGGTATGTAAATTGGGTTTGTGCCTTGTTTTAGGGATATGTGATGTGAAGTTAAATTTGTTGTGACCTTGCTGTTTCCCAGGTAAAGCTACAATGTTTCGGTAGTCGGCAAGTAAATCTAGGAGCCTAGTCTTGCCTTGAGGGTGATCAATCAACTTAACATGTGGTGTTATTTGATATATCCTTTCCTGTCTGGTTTGTTTAATTGAACGCAAAAAACTACCAATTGGAAATTGTGTAGGCTGTTGGGCAACATGGTTATGATAAAATAGAAAATCGCACAAATAACATCCTTCTTTCAATATTCGTAAAGCGCCTGTTCTGTTGAGAACTAGAACGTCTGTTAAACCACCAGGGCTAATTGTGCCCAATGTAGATTCGCACGATAAGCCTTTAACCTTGCATGTTTCCGTGAGACAGACTACAACAGTCCCCGTGTACACGTAAGGTAAAACAATAGTGGCTCTGATGATTTCCTCATTCTGAAAATGGAGAGAACCCGTTAAAACTGAGGGTACGATCGTCCAACTATTGCTGCCTATAATCAGGCAGGGGAAGTGAGTCTGTGGGACCTTGGACTCGCTTTGACTCAGAATCCATCGTCCTCGTAGTAGGAGCGTAGGAAAACAAATTCACCCTTGCGGAGAGCAATGGTACAGACGTGTGCATGGCATTGTAGGAAATACCATTAACTGGGATAGTATGATTTCTTGGCTGAACGTCTATGAAATTAATTTTAAGAGTTGGAAGACCTATTAAACCTTAGCTGGTAAATTAAAGTCTGGGACTACATAAAAATCTGCAGAAAAGGATATACCACGTCTAGAAAAACGTAGTGGTAATGTTACCATTCCTGTCATGTCCAGCTAAGTACCGGAAACTCCTGAGAGATCAGTGTCAATAGGTCGAATCAAAAATTCTCGGTGAGGGGATCTACGGTGTAACTCTTGATAGGATGCCAAAGAAAGTACGTTTGCACAAGCACCCGTATCAATGTCTAACGCTAACTTGACTGACCCAACCCACGCCGGAATTGATAACACTTCCGCTTTGGTTAGCGCCGCTATTAACGAGAGTGTAACAGAAGCGTTGTCGCGTGTTGGTAGTGGTGAAAGAGACGACTCGATGACTCGACTTACCGTGGTGGAATACCTGGGGTAACTCCATCCCTATTTCTCTATATCGTCGGACTGCTACACAATCCTCCGTAGTATGGGTGGGAGACTCATGGTATAAACACCACACGTCACCTGTCTGGTCTGAAGCAGACTTGGTTTGAGCAGCTGTTGCATAAGTCTTAGGTGGGCATAGTCGCTGTGGTGGTTGAGGGGTTGGTTTGTTGGCTTAGCACCACTTCGTTGGAGTTGGTAACAAAAATAAACTGTATGACAATTTTTCTTGCTGAATTGATGCATCAGGTGTTACTGTCCTTGCTAGGGGGGTACATGATGATTTAATAGTGATCTTGGCTGCATAATCCAAAATGTCTTCATCGGGCTTATAAGCATGTGTCTTTGCATGAATATATGCCGGGTCATGGATTGTTAGGTTGAAACCAAGGAACTCCATTGATTATGCAAAACTCTCTAGAGACATATTATTGTGCTCGTCCACCCAGGATGAACCTCCAAAACTGGTTAAGACATCTTGACAGACCACACCTGCAAGGGAAATACTTCTCATCGTGTCTTCTGCGCGTTTCGTCCGTGGCAGATGATCAACCCACCTAAACATCCAGTTCAAGTGACCCTGCTGTGCGCCTAATTCAAATATACCAATTAAAGTCTTTTTAAACTATGCATAAGTAGGATGTGCAAGACCACTAGCATTCAAATGTTGGCTAGCATAACTTTCTTTTTTGATGTGACTGCGTACAAACGCCTTGCGTTCATCATCACCTGTTATTTAAATGTTTTTCATTACATCTTCACATGACCTTAAAAATGTGATTACACGACAGTCATCCTCCGCCGTAAACTCGAGAATGTTATTACTGCTCGGGAATACTTGAACAATGTTAGGTTGGTTAGATGACATGCTGGTATTAGATGTTGCCATGGTTAGTGAGTTGCTAGACAATTTAGATCTAACTGAAAGATGCGCGGAGGCAGCAGGGAAAGTATTCTCTGACACATACTGAGACTCTGTAGTCTGAGAAGTATCTTGCCAGTAATCAGGTGTTTTATTGTATGTATTAACTGACCTTAGGGTTCCACGACATATATTGTCATGCAGTTGATCACTTAAGTGTTCACTACTCTCAACAGAAATGTCTCACAGTAAGGGTGCTTGCATTTATTGCGAATCTAATAATTCTATGTGTTCAGTATTTACACTGGTACCAGTGGCTAGTACAGTGTAAGACTTGAGTGCGTCGTCAGAATTATCTGAAACGTTATCATAAATTAAAAAAAAAATCATCCATCAGTGTTAAATAGACATGAGAAGTCAGTCTACACAAAACCTTTCCTAGCCATTTACAGTAAATGTTTGAAAAATATCGTAATAATTGGCAAAAAAAATAATATATATATGTAACCGGTCGGAATTTACTGGACTTTAATTTCTCACTTGACTTTGGGTTTATTTAAAATTAATAGATGGTAATGGCAGTGGAAGCGCCCCTTTGAGAAAAATCCCGAACCAGCACAAGAACACTTAAATCTACTAAACAAAATAAATTGTCCGTGACCCGTGGAAGGATAGCATCTGTGACTGGGATGAATGAGACACACTGTAAAATTTAGACACTTATATTCCCTCCAACACTACAAACACAATCAAATAATGGTACACCAATATGCGCACCTCTTAACTTGAACTTAAAACACTACTCTGGGGAATAAAAGTTATACATGATATAAAAATTATTAGGAACTCAGGCAACAATAAATCTGAAGTATTAAGAACTGTTGCGTGCACACATGAAACAGGCCTTAAAGGCTTTCACACAATAATATCAGTCACTTAGGAAATGGTATTAAAAAATAAGAAATTAACTACTCTACAATGAATAGGCCTTAAGGGCACTCAACAAAATTATATCAGTCACTGAGGAATGGTAATAAAAATGAGAAATTAAATACTCTACAATGAATAGGCCTTAAGGGCACTCAACAAAATTATAGCACCCCAACAGATGCACACTTCCTAACCTAACCTAACCACTACTCTGGGGAACAAGGTTATACCTGAGATCAGAATTATGAAGAACAATCAGAGGCATTAAAAGAATCAAATCACAGTATCACTCTGGTTCCACTTGATGGCACAAACATTCAACACAATATTATCAAAATTATCTAGAAACTATTAAACTACACCCGTAATAAGGGAGGGAAAATGTTCCTCCAGGTATCTCCTAGAGACCTAGACTCACGGTCTCAGTGTGTGACCATTAGTCTACTCAGATAGCCTCAGTGTACTCCCAGTGCGTCCATAAAGCGGACGGGAGTGAGCCGATCAGACCTTGTACAGTTGAGAGAAGCTTTAGCGTCCCGTTAGCAAGAGGGTTTCGCTAGCAGCTCGGGACACGTGGTGATGTGCCCAGAGTGGTAAGAACTGATCACCCACTGCTGGTCCCGGGTCGTTTAGTTGTCGGGAGCACTCGTTCACTCAAGAGATCCTTTGCTACCCCGCTAAACAGTGACAGGCCTACTTTGCTCGGTCCAATGGCGACAATCGCCACCCTCAATCATCAACGGCAGTCTCAAACGGCAGTCAATCTCTCGCAGTCAACTCCGGTCAACTCCAGTCAAGTGGGTTCTCACGGAAACCCTGAAATGAACTCACTGTTAGCTCTAGTTTACTTTATCACTGCCCTATCTAACCCTGTCTGAGATCGAATGAGACTTACTTGTTATACTGCAATATTTCAGCACAGGTGACTAGGCCACGTGACTATTTCTGGGACAGACGCGCAGAGACGTCTTGTTTGTGTGAGTGCTATCCGGGACTGAGAGAGAGGCCGGGTCGTCTCTCAAGGCGTCAGCTTAGGTCTACGTGACCTATTTTCCGCCTAACTAATAACTCCTTGGGACACCCGTAACATTATTCAGACTGCTAAACGATCTATAATAATTTAAAATTCAATAATAGTCCCTTACTTCATGAATCGCATCATTATTAAATCGGTAAACTACATTTAATATCATATAGGCCTAATTCCACCATCTCCCGCTATGAGCAGGGAGCGCTCTCTCCCCTCCCATGACCTTGAACGCTCAGTGTTGCCAATGGCGGGGCATTCGAAATTACTCTGAAATTTCTGAATATTACAATCGACCCCCCTAAAAAAAGACAGCACTGTCCTCATGTGCTGAGAAAAACATACATACGACCCCCCTAAAAATTTGTTCTAAGAAACTGCATCTTACCCCTTTTGCTAAACGCAGCATTCCCGTCTTCTCTTCTCTCCTTTTTTCTCCGGCTAACACTCGACCCCCCTAAAGAAAAAAACAGCACTGCCCTCATGTGCTGAGAGAACAACTTAGAACCCACCTTCAACTCTGTACTATTCCACTCGCAGCCAGCAACTCCATTTCTTCCTAGCCCAACTCATAACCAACCAGAACATCACGCTCCCCTTTTGCCTGGCCCTTAACTAGAGAACCAATGTCAAAAAAAATTCCAGCCCAAAACAACCATGCTCCCCTTTGGCCTGGCCCTTGAACTAAGAGGAACCAGTGTCAAAAAAATACAGTCCAAAACAAACATTCTCTCCTTTGGCCTGGCCCTTGACTAAGAGGAACCAGTGTCAAAACAATACTCAGTCCAAAACAAACATTCTCTCCTTTGGCCTGGCCCTTGAACTAAGAGGAACCAGTGTCAAAACAATACACAGTCCAAAACAAACATGCTCTCCTTTTGCCTGGCCCTTGAGCTAAGAGGAACCAGTGTCAAAAAAAATACTCAGTCCACGTCTCCGAGCCTCATGCCGGCAGACCAACCCTCTGACAATGTACCAGTCCATATTAGTGAGGCCTGGCATTACAACCGTACTCTCAATCCCGCTCATGACAGCAACTCAATCCCGCTCATGACAGCAACCACTACTCAACGCACATCTCTGACCTAACCATCTCTCCAATCCCCCCTGCCCTACTCACAACTCCTCCAACTCACCCTCGACAACCTGCCCCTTCTCCTTACCCTGCAACCTAGACTGTAATTTGTCGGCTTCGTCTTTCAGTTGCAGGCTCGATCGACCTCTCTGAACTACTTCTCTTCATCTTGCTCATCTGGAGTGGGGGCTCCTCGTCTTCCTCCTCAGATTCATCCATCGCTGGGTCTCCCGGCTGCCTTAGGGTTGGAGCAGCCTTCAAGTTGCTCCGGTTTTCCACTCTCGCTTCCAGGTCTTCTTCCCCACTGGGCTCAATGCGATATAAACCAGGCCTTGGATTTAGGACCTCAACAATGTGCCATCTCGTATCAAACCAATGGTTTTGCAGCTTACACCGGCCTATTTTAACATTGTTCCTCAGCAAAACCTCCTGGCCCACTTCCCAGCTACTCTCGTGGGCTTTCTCTTCTCTTTTTCTTCTATTTATTTCCTTACGTCTCCGAACATTGATCTCCACTGCTTCCTGCAATCTTCGTTGCCGGTCTCTAATCACCATCACCCACTCATCTACCGGCTCTGGGTCTACTTCCGGCCTAAGGTCAAACGGCAGGTTTGGTTCTCTCCCGTAAAACAACAGGAATGGGGAAAACCCTGTCGTGGCATGCGGAGTCGCGTTGTATTGTGACACCACTGCCGGCAGATGCTCTGGCCACCTATTCTTTTCCTCTGCCTCGAGGGTGGCCAGCAGACCGTGCAGGGTTCGATTGAACCGTTCCACCATGCCATTTCCCTGTGGGTGATATGCTGACGTCCTTATTTTCTTCACCCCAAAGGTGGCACAAGTTTGTCGGACCAATGCACTGCCAAAATTCCTTCCCTGATCGGTCAACAGTCGCTCAGGTGCACCCACTGCCAGGAAGATTCGATTCACCAGGATCTTTGCAATCGTCGAGGCTTTCTGGTCTTTGGTGGGAAAGGCCCAAGTGTAACGACTGTATATGTCAACCATTATCAGGACATTCTCCAATCCTTGCCGCTTGTCCAGCAAGGTGAAATCTGCGGCCAGTGTCTCTAATGGTTTGGCAGCTTCAATCGTCCCTACATGCAGTTGGGGTTTCGGCACTTCATCTTTTGCTACTCCACACCTCTCGCAGCTGGCTATGTAGTCTCGCACTGTTTCTCCCATGCCTGACCAGAACCCTCGCTCCTGCACCAGCGACAGGGTGCGATCTCGCCCCTGATGGCCAAACTCGTCGTGGCAGGCTCTAGTCAAAGCCTCCTGCAAGTTTGGAGTTAACACTGGCACCTCCCTCCATAGATTCTTCCCTTCGGGTCTTCTATGCCAGACAACATCTTCTCTTACTATCAGGGATTTCCTAGCTCGGTACATCTTGCGGAAATCATCATTTTGGAGCTCTACCTGTACCTCATCCTCCGGCAGCTCTCCCACCAACCATCTTCGCAGTTTTGTCATATAGTCCATGCCTTCTTGCTCCTTACGCAGCCCATCCATCGTCCACAGTTCCTTCCTTCCTGCCCCGTTCTCCTCTAGTACATGCATCGCTGTATACTCTTCTTCACTATCTTCCTCCTGTTCCGCCGGGATTCTAGATAGAGTATCCGCCACAATGTTGTTCTTCCCCGGCTTGTACTCTATAGTAAAGTTAAACTGCTCGAGATCCGCATTCCACCTACTTTCCACGGCACCTAGTTTAGCCTTCTCCCGGTGACTGAGTGGGTTGTTATCTGTATAGACTGTGAAATGTTTCCCTGCCAAATAATCCCTGAATTTATCCACTACTGCCCATTTGAGTGCTAACATCTCTAACTTACGAGAACTATAGTTGTTCATGTTACGTTCTGATTTCCTCAGGCCCCGACTCGCATAGCACACCGGATGCAGCCTGCCATCCTTCCGCTGGGACAGCACCGCACCTAGCCCACGAAAACTTGCATCTGTTTCTAATATAAACTCCTGAGTGAAATCTGGGCAAGCCAACACTGGTGTCTGCGTCACCTTGTCTTTCAGTTTCTCAAAAGCCTGTTGCTGTTCCTCTCTCCATTCACTATCTACCCGATCCTTAGATTTCCCATGCATCAACGCATGCAGTGGAGCAGCTATTTGGGCAAACCCTTTAACAAATTTCCTGTAAAATGATGTGAACCCTACAAAAGACCGCACATCTTTCACCGTCTGAGGGACTGGCCAATCTCTTATTGCCCTAATCTTCTCAGGATCAGCTGTGATGCCTTCAGCTGACACCTGATATCCTAAATAACTTACTTTTGAAGCCATTATTTCACACTTTTTAGGTTTAAATCTTAAGTTATTCTCCCTCATCCTGCAAAATAATTCCCTCAATCTGACTATATGTTGATCTATTGTACTTGAAAACACCATCACATCATCAAGGTATACAAGCAACGAGGAGAAGATCTTATCCCCTAAAATCCGCTCCATGTATCTCTGAAAGGTTCCCGGACTATTTGACAATCCCATAGGCAGTCGCCTGTACTCAAAGTGTCCGAAGCTTGTGCTGAAGGCAGTCTTTGGACGGTCTGAAGGTTTTACTTCTATCTGGTGATATCCCGCCGCCAGATCAAACGTTGAGAAAAACTGGGCCCCCGTCAGAGATTCTAGAGTTTCATTTATCCTAGGCAGAGGAAACGCATCGCGTACCGTGACCTTATTTAAGTCACGATAGTCAATGCACAACCTCAGCGTCCCGTCCTTTTTCCTCACTACTACAATGGCGGCAGAGTACGGACTCTCACTATGCTGAATTACTCCCTGATCTAACAGCTGGCTAATGTGCTGCTTCACCTCTGGTACCTGGTTTGGAGGGATCCTCCGATATGGCACCCTAACTGGCCTGTCTGTGGTCACTGGGATCTCATGCTGAACCCCAATAGCCTTTCCTATGGGCTGGCCCTCTTCTTCAAAAATATCACTAAACTCTTCTATTAAACACCTAACTGCACTCTCTTGTCCCTCATTCATTTCCTCCGTGTGCACTTTGACCTCCGTACGGGCATCCGGTTGCACTGTCCTCACATACACCTCTTCACTGATGTCTTCCTCGACTTCCGTCCCCGAAGCCACTTTCCCAATCCGCCAATTGCCCCTCAAGCTCGTACGACTGTCAGACAGATTTGCCACCAACACCTGGGTCATGCCTCTCACCACTCTTACAGCTGTCGGCAACACTATCACACCCTCAGGCATCCAACCTTCATCCTCTATTGTTAGAGGTTCAATCACTACTTCTTTGTTAGCTACCTGGCTTAATGAGGGAACACATACTGACAGCAACCGAGTACTCCGGGGAGGAATGGTTGGTCTTTCCTTCCTCTCTGTCATACAATACCCCAGGCTGATGGCCTCTATTGCACATAACTGCCTAACCTCATGCAAGCAATTTTCCCACTGAGCGGTGCTCCTGGCTTCCCTGCACAAGTGATACATGTGCGGCCAGATCTCCGCAACCTCCCCCAGCACATTCATCCCCAACAACCCGACATGAGATTGCCCCTTACCCTGGGTCTCAATCCCTGGACAAACCAACATCCCCACATCAGTGACTTCCACCCCACATACGACCATAGTGACCCGAATACACCCCACACACGGCACTGGAAACCCTGACGCCCCTTTTACCCTTATTCGAGTGGGCTGCAACACCACGCCTGCAGGCTCCAGCTCCCGACGGTAGAAAAGTTCATCAATTAGCGACACTTCTGCCCCAGTATCTGCTAAACCCCACATCTCACGACCCGCTACCAGCACCGAGACCTTAGGACACTCTGCTTTCAGCCTTAAGGTACCTTCTGTTGTGATTAAATTTGTCATGCGAACCACGCTTGACCATGGGTCGGCTCTCTCTTGACTCATAACATCGCCGGTGGAATCTATTGGTGAGGCCAGGAACGGTTGGCGGGGACTGCCTGGCCTTGGCCATTTCCCGACCGCCAGTTCCGATTGTTATTTCCAACTCGATACTGGCCATTGGCCACGTATCCCCTTGGGACACTCTCTCCTGGTCTGGACCCGTTCGTGCAATTGAAACTGAAATGGCCCTCTTGTCCACACGCATAGCACCTCGGGGGAATCGAGCCTCCAGTCTGCGGCTCGTTCTCTCTTCCTTTAGTCAGCGGTACCTCCCTCAAAGCCTCTCGTTTTTGTTCCGCCTCTCTCAGCCCCGTGATCCACTCGTCTAGACTATGGTGAGGATACTTCTTGATCTCATCCACTAACCACATACGGCTTTGTTCCTCCTTGAGCCCCCGAGTGATTGCATCTCCCAACAGGGCCTTATCATATTTATGATCATGGTGGTTCAACTCATCGTTTAAATCTAACATAGCATCATAATATTCAAGAAGCGTTTCGTTGCTCCCTTGTTTCCGCGTCATCACCTTCTGAATGGCGTCGTACGTGGCCGTCTGTCCGCCATATTGCTGCTTCAAATAACAAGTTAACTCATCTACGGTTTCCCAGTCTCTGCGTGCGTTGTATACGCGATCTGCCGCAGGCCCCGCAAGATGCCTTATTATGAATTGGATTCGACTGACTTCGTCTCCGTCTAGCAGCTTGAGGGTTCGGTCAACCTCTCTTAACCACTTTCCTACCTCTATTCCTGGCCTACCGTCGAACTTAGACATGGTCAACCCGGCCCCGAGACTAATTCCCTCTCTACTATTGTGTCTCCTCATCTCCCACATTGTCTCCTCGTGCTGTATTTTATACTGTGTCTTTACCCTATCTAGTGCATCCCCCAACAGAGCTAAGTGTTGTTGGTGTTCCGTCTCTAACTGTTGCAATTGTGTGTGGTACTCCCCCCTTAACTGTTGTACATATACTCCATACTCCCCCCTGATTTGGTTCGCCCATGCCTGACATTCCCCATTGATCTTCCCTTCTAACTGTTCCAATCGTTCCTGGTACTCTCCCCGGATTTTCCCCTCTAGCTTCCCAATACGTTCCACGAACTCTTCTCTCAACTGCACCAACCCCGGGCTGTCTCTCTTTTTTTCCGAGTAACCCCGCACCGTCAACCACAACAAACCCATTCCCACGGCGAGCATGAGTAGAGTTGGGGTCACACTCTCTACCGTTTCCATCCACTCCATGATTACGCTCATTATCCCAACCACAGAACTATCAGTCACGAAATAAAATTAACTACGCTCTGCTACCATTTGTAACCGGTCGGAATTTACTGGACTTTAATTTCTCACTTGACTTGGGGTTTATTTAAAATTAATAGATGGTAATGGCAGTGGAAGCGCCCCTTTGAGAAAAATCCCGAACCAGCACAAGAACACTTAAATCTACTAAACAAAATAAATTGTCCGTGACCCGTGGAAGGATAGCATCTGTGACTGGGATGAATGAGACACACTGTAAAATTTAGACACTTATATTCCCTCCAACACTACAAACACAATCAAATAATGGTACACCAATATGCGCACCTCTTAACTTGAACTTAAAACACTACTCTGGGGAATAAAAGTTATACATGATATAAAAATTATTAGGAACTCAGGCAACAATAAATCTGAAGTATTAAGAACTGTTGCGTGCACACATGAAACAGGCCTTAAAGGCTTTCACACAATAATATCAGTCACTTAGGAAATGGTATTAAAAAATAAGAAATTAACTACTCTACAATGAATAGGCCTTAAGGGCACTCAACAAAATTATATCAGTCACTGAGGAATGGTAATAAAAATGAGAAATTAAATACTCTACAATGAATAGGCCTTAAGGGCACTCAACAAAATTATAGCACCCCAACAGATGCACACTTCCTAACCTAACCTAACCACTACTCTGGGGAACAAGGTTATACCTGAGATCAGAATTATGAAGAACAATCAGAGGCATTAAAAGAATCAAATCACAGTATCACTCTGGTTCCACTTGATGGCACAAACATTCAACACAATATTATCAAAATTATCTAGAAACTATTAAACTACACCCGTAATAAGGGAGGGAAAATGTTCCTCCAGGTATCTCCTAGAGACCTAGACTCACGGTCTCAGTGTGTGACCATTAGTCTACTCAGATAGCCTCAGTGTACTCCCAGTGCGTCCATAAAGCGGACGGGAGTGAGCCGATCAGACCTTGTACAGTTGAGAGAAGCTTTAGCGTCCCGTTAGCAAGAGGGTTTCGCTAGCAGCTCGGGACACGTGGTGATGTGCCCGGAGTGGTAAGAACTGATCACCCACTGCTGGTCCCGGGTCGTTTAGTTGTCGGGAGCACTCGTTCACTCAAGAGATCCTTTGCTACCCCGCTAAACAGTGACAGGCCTACTTTGCTCGGTCCAATGGCGACAATCGCCACCCTCAATCATCAACGGCAGTCTCAAACGGCAGTCAATCTCTCGCAGTCAACTCCGGGTCAACTCCAGTCAAGTGGGTTCTCACGGAAACCCTGAAATGAACTCACTGTTAGCTCTAGTTTACTTTATCACTGCCCTATCTAACCCTGTCTGAGATCGAATGAGACTTACTTGTTATACTGCAATATTTCAGCACAGGTGACTAGGCCACGTGACTATTTCTGGGACAGACGCGCAGAGACGTCTTGTTTGTGTGAGTGCTATCCGGGACTGAGAGAGAGGCCGGGTCGTCTCTCAAGGCGTCAGCTTAGGTCTACGTGACCTATTTTCCGCCTAACTAATAACTCCTTGGGACACCCGTAACATTATTCAGACTGCTAAACGATCTATAATAATTTAAAATTCAATAATAGTCCCTTACTTCATGAATCGCATCATTATTAAATCGGTAAACTACATTTAATATCATATAGGCCTAATTCCACCATCTCCCGCTATGAGCAGGGAGCGCTCTCTCCCCTCCCATGACCTTGAACGCTCAGTGTTGCCAATGGCGGGGCATTCGAAATTACTCTGAAATTTCTGAATATTACAATCGACCCCCCTAAAAAAAAGACAGCACTGTCCTCATGTGCTGAGAAAAACATACATACGACCCCCCTAAAAATTTGTTCTAAGAAACTGCATCTTACCCCTTTTGCTAAACGCAGCATTCCCGTCTTCTCTTCTCTCCTTTTCTCTCCTGCTAACATATATATATATATATATATATGTATATATATATATATATATATATATATATATATATATATATATATATATATAATCAACAACCTCACCAGCCAGGACTCGAACCCTCGTCCTACTGTGTGGGACCAGGGAACGTTACCGACCATGCCACAAGAACACTAAAAGCAGTTCTAGACTATGTTATATTTCACACAAAGCCTGTTCATCGAGCTGATGGCGCCGTGAACCTCCCACTGGGAACTGCCCGTGCCGCTTATGTGGATGTCAGTAGCCTTTTACCGAATTTAGCTGGTATGAAACACAAGGTACCATATATACTTCATTTTAAGTCCATATAACATGCGGACTTTGAACATATAATCAACAACCTCACCAGCCAGGACTCGAACCCTCGACCTAGTGTGTGGAACCAGGGAACGTTACCGACCATGCCACAAGATCACTAAAAACAGTTCTAGACTATGTTATATTTTACACAAAGCCTGTTCATCGAGCTGATGGCGCCGTGAACCTCCCACTCGGAACTGCCCATGCCGCTTATGTGGATGTCAGTAGCATTTTACCGAATCCAACTGGTATGAAACACGAGGTACCAGATATACTTAATTTTTAGTCCATATAACACGCGGACTTTGAACATATAATCATACCAGCATGATGATGTGCTGTAGCATATTAATGTGTGTTTAATATAGTGTGTCCTTGTCCTACCTATATCTGTTGGGTTGATTGTAGAATTCTGGGAATTTCTTGAAAATCTGGCCTTTAATACCATAGACTTCAGCGGTTCCGATGATGATCAGCGGGGCGAGATTCACGGTCATGGTTGCTGGTCCTTGAAGTATTCGTGATGGCGTCTGGTGTTCACGAGGATAACCATGAGGTCAACCACTAGAGGGGTGGTGGATGGCGAACCCAATAAACTTGGAGTTCACTGGTGTCATCAGACGAACCTGTGAGGTCACATAGGTTAATGCACCTTAGAGTTGGTAGACCTCTTGGAGTTGATTGAGTATGACAGGTCAAATAGTTAACCTGTACCAAATGTAGCTGGTTCCACAAAGAATTTACAACACTCAGTTGTTACAAACCACAGAAACACTTCGTTAAACAGCTTGGGATGTCTTACAGGTATTTCTCTCAACTATGCCATGGGCACTGTAACGGTATGGGTTAGTTTTTCTTTGAGGAGGGAAAGAAAATGTGCAGACAACCTCTCCACAACACTTGAGAGTTGGGGGCAGTGGGGTGTCTGAGAGTTTGAGTCTTTGTAGTGATGGGCACTCCACACAGCAGGCTACTGGAATGTACTGGGTCAAGTTCAATTGAGATGGGGACTCAGTCGTAGGCCTTATCGTCGGTACGGGTGTTGCCACACTACAGTGTTGATCTGAGATGACATATAAATATATCACTTGACGTACAGTATAACGTTGCACACGAGAATATAGACAGTATATAATCTGTTGCCTTGGAGAATGACACTTAGAAATTTTCACTGTTATTTGCGTTACAGTGACATCGGTTCCTTGCACAGTTAGTTACACTGCTTCACTGGTTTCATTTAATGGATCCATCTTTTCTCTGTCACCTGTATATGTAAGCTTTGGGTTAGAGTTCCCTTAACTTGGCTTATATATAAATAAGTTGAGGTGTTAAGTTACAAACCCAAAATGTTCTTTTCTTCATTTATTTGTAAAACTATATTGGTCACAGTCTATTAGTAGATGCAACGTAATTAACACTATAAGCTTTGAGTGTTAGTTAAGGATCATCCGTCCAAATCTCGTGAGGTTCAAGTGAAGACTGGTGCCGTGAAGGGAGGCTGGGCTGACCCTACATTCTCAAAGTCGGCGTACTGATAGAGGAAGTTCTCCTCACGTGAATGGTACATGGTACCTCACAGCTTATGGAAAATTACAGTTGGATGATTGGAATATATAAACTAAATGTATTAACCCAAATTTATACAATTGCTACTGCCATGAGACAGGGGCTAATACAGCATTGCCTGTATTAATAAAGGGTATTTAGTAACCCATCAGAGTACGCACGGGCTTCTCTTGAAGAGCACCGCGCTTTCCTCTCGTTCCTTTGACCCTCATTGTTTGAGAGTTAACTAAGGTGTTCATTCCTTTTTGGCCTCCTGCTGCAAGTAGACGTTTCCAGACTCTTCTTCTGCTTCAGCTTCTTCTTGCATTATGATCACTGTCTGTTGTGTATCCGCACCTCTGTGTGTTTTTACATCAGCAGTAGGCCAGAATGTCTTCTATAATTAGTTAATTAGGAGGGAGGGTGTTGTTTTGCTAGTTCGGGTTATTTGGCTTGTGCCGGTGCCCTCCTGGCTTTGGCCATTTTCAGACTTTTCGCTTTCCCTATTTACCTGTTTTAGCCCTCCCCCCCCCACCCCCCATTGTTTTCATCTTGTGTGGTGCTTCACGCCAAGGGCTTCCTTTATTTTTTTTCCCACTTGGGTGTCCCTCCTCATGTGAGTTCTGTTATCTCTTTTTCCCGTCCTTGTAGCCATGTACTGTGGTTTCTGAGCTGGTGCTCATTCCTCCTCTTTGAGTTGCCCGGATAGACTTCGGTTTTCCCACCTTATTTTTCTTTCTCCTTCTACCACTGTTTGTGTTTTCTCTTGTCAGGCACAATCTCCGAGTCGTTACTCGGTTTCATTGTCTGACTGGGGTTTTTTGGGGCTTGGAGAGGCGTTTGTAGTCCTGCCTTCCTCCCTACTTTGTGTGTTCTCGGACTGGTGGCGGCCGTTTTTTTCGGTCGGGTTGGGTGGGGCAGGTATGCGAGATTGGAGGGTTCTCTCCACCTCTCCGATTCTGTCTCTGGTGGTTACAAGTGTTCCCTGAAGAATGCAGTGATGGGTAGGGAAACACCTTGTAACACTGAAATCCGTTTATTATGGATGAGAGAAATACAAGTGGTGACTCACGTGTGCCATGCACGGCTCACACAGTCAGACTGAGGCTGCCTTGCCATATGGCAGCCTCGGGGCAATGTTGCCACGTGATTATATATATAAATGCTACTCGGCACAGTAGCTTATGTACAGGGTTACTACTCGGCACAGTAGCTTATGTACAGGGTTGCTAATCGGCACAGTAGCTTAGATACATAACCTACATCTCCCTCCCCCCTCACGCTCATAGTCTTTGTCTTGAGCGGACTTCTTAGTCCTAAGTCGCTCCGAGCGTCGAGGTGCACTGTGGGGCGGATCTTCGTGAGATGCAGGGGACTCGTCCTCGGTCAGGGGCCAGCAGCAGGGGGTGGGACTGGCTGGAGGAAGCGGCGGTTCCTCCACCAGACACGGCCGCTCGGCATCCTGACCTTGTAGTCCTGCGACCGGCCGACGCCCATCACTATGCCAACCTTGTGCCGACGTGTCGTCGTTGGGTCCTGGACGCGAACAAGGGCACCAATCTCCAGCGGCTGAAGAGGGCGGGCACGGTCGTCATACCGAGCCTTGGCGTCCTGGGCACGTGTAGCGGTGCGGCGGTAGCAGCTCTCGGCTTTGGTCTGCCAGTCCTTCGCAAAGGCCTTGGCGTGTGCAGGAACGCAAGAGCGGAGAGGGTGACCATACAGGATCTGCGCAGGGGAGCGTCCTGTGTGGGTGGGAGTAGACGCGGGTTCTAGGCAGCTCTGTGCAGCAGCGCCAGGCGCGTCGCTTGTCGACTCACGCACCCTGCTGGGGTGTAACGAGCAGCTGGGATCTGCTCGGGAAAGTCTCTGGGCATCACGCCTAACTCCTTGCAGTGCTCCCACGACAACAAGGGTGTAGCGAGAGCAGGCTGCACGTCGATCCATCCGTGACACGACCTGTCGCCGTAGGTGATCTCTGCTTGAAAGGAGCCCACAGCGTCCGGCATCTGGGAACCGTCCGCATTGTAGTACTGCAGCTGCGCCGGTGGTCCCAGGCCGCGTTTGATGAGGCCCAATTTCTGGAGGTGCTTCAACCCAATCACCATAGTATCGGCGCCGGTGTCCGGTATCACCTCGATGTGACCCGACACATCACCGTGTGTGACGGCGACGCGGATAGTAGGGGAAGGGGTAGCCCTGGGGCGTGTGGTCGATTCCACCCTCCTGATGTGACTCAGCTGCTGCTTGGGGCTGCGTGGGTCATCTGAAGGGGGCTGCGTGCGGACCACCCCGAGGGAAGTGCGCTGCTTTCCTCCTTGTCTCGGGCTTTTGGGCTTGGGTTGGCGGCAGCACTTGTTGTAGTGTCCATAGCGACCGCAGGCCTGACACTTGCGGCCTCGTGCAGGGCACCTGTCTGTGTTAGACCAGTGGCCCCTACGGTCACATCCACGACACAGTGCGTCGGCGGCCGGGCATGTCTTGGGGCTGTGCTGCTTTCCATAGCTGCCACAGGAACAACTAGGCGGAGGCGTGGAAGAACGTGCGGCAGCCTTCACGTTGTTGCCCGCCTTCTTATCCTTCTTGTATTGTGAGATAGCTCCCACAGCAGGTGGGGCCCGTAAGGCAGAGGTGGAGGACTTGGTGGCCTCGTACGACCGACATTCAGTAACTACCACCTGGAGTGTGGATTGGAAGAAGCGTCCAGGGGGATGAGTCGCTGCACCAACTCTTCCTGCCTGACACCTGCCAAGATCCCTTGCTTGATCCAGGCTTCCTCACATTCCCGGCTGTGCGCCTTGCAGACGTCGATCTCCTCTGACAAACTCTTCAAGCGTACAAAAATATCGTCAAAGGATTCGTTCTCCGCCTGCTTGCAGCTGGTGAAGGTGCGGCGACGCAAAGCCTCGTTATTCCGACCTTTAACGTGCTCCTGTAAAAGGTCGAGCACATCCGTCACTGAAGAGGGGAGAATCGGGAGGCACTTGCAACGTGTGCTCCAAAACTCTCTGGGTCTCCAGCGACAAACACATCAGCAGTTGGATGAGCTGTTTGTTTGGAGGCATGCTGTCAAGGTCCACCATCGTGGAGTAATCTGTCCAACGCCGCCTCCACTCACGAAAAAGCTGAAACGTGACGTCTGGTGAGAGGGCGGGTGGGGGTTGAACAGATGCCTTGGGAGCTGTTGGGGTAGCAAGAGTGCCTGCAGGACGCTGGTGTGGTGGAGGAGGGAGGGTACTGGCGCCTATATGCGAGCTACCTGCGAGTGAGGGAGGGTGGGTTAGCGCCAGGGTCGCCAATAGTGCCTCAAAACGCAACTTTTCCTCCTCTCTTCGTGTCTCCTCCCTCTGAAGTTCCATCTCTCTGCGTCTCTCGTCCCGGTCGTCCATCCACCTCAGAATTGTGGCAATGTCCGTCACTGGAGGTGGAGGATGAGAGTCTGCGCCCGGTGGAGGGGAAGGTGGTGGGGAGTCGTGTCTCCCATCTTGACGTTGTCCCTTCTTACCTCCCATCTTTGTGTGTGCGTGGACTGGACTGTTTAGTATATAAAGTGGCGCCTCAACAGCTCGAACCACATATATATGACATAAACAGCGCAGAAATAACGCATATAGTCCACTGTTCTGTCCGTGAGTGAGTGCGTGCGTGCGTGCGTGTGTGTGTGTCTGAGAGAGCACTTCGTGGTGGCCTTAAAGCCGGTGGCTGGAGAAGCGGCGGGACGAGAGTCAGTATCTCCAGGGATGTCACACGAGAAGGGTGTACGCCTGCGTGCTCCGTGGGTACCACTAAAAAACAGGCCAATGCTCAACTCTCAGCTCTAGACACACACTATTACACTGACACTAACACTGCCACCGTCACTAAAACGCACTGTGACGGCCCAACACTGCACATCGCGGCGAAACACAGCGCAACACAACACAACACTATTTGTCGACGCATCACCGGCAGACGTAACTGTCTCGGCATTGTTTACACACTTGTAAATCCACAGATCCCAACCACTGCACCATGGTGGTTACAAGTGTTCCCTGAGGAATGCAGTGATGGGTAGGGAAACACCGTGTTACATTGAAATCCGTTTATTATGGATGAGAGAAATACAAGTGGTGACTCGCGTGTGCCATGCACGGCTCACACAGTCAGACTGAGGCTGCCTTGCCATATGGCAGCAGAGGGGCAATGTTGCCACATAACACGTGCAGTAGGGTGTGTCATACGGAGGCGAATTTTTTTTTTTTGAGTTTGAAAAATCGGCCCATGGTATTAATGATGTAGTTCTATGTGCAGAATCATGTGATATCTTCAGATTTGAAAAGTTTTTATTTTTTGCTAGGTAAATTTTAACTTGAAATCTTATGAAAATTCAGTATTCCCACCCTTTTACCAACACCACTAAATAGCTTATTTAAAGTAAAGTAAATGTATCAGGTTAATTTATTAGGATGAAAATGATCCAGAATAGTGAAACGAATGATCTTGACACATTTATTAAATTTAATATTCCTTTAGAAAACAAAATAATCAAATACAAAAACCGGTTTTACTACTACGACCCGGTGTTGCTGCACACCATAGAGAACATGTCTTTCTTGCTTATGTTTCTACTCATCACCTCCCTGCTGACCACCTGAGCTCGGATGTAGCCTTCCCTCCTCTCCTGGCTGTACACGTGACTGCTGGCCTCGCTCACTTGCTGTACACAACGCTCTATACTCTGGGTGTGCGAGGGCCAGGCAGGGACATGCATGGAGTTGTCCAGGAAAGCTCTGACTTGAACATTGGTGAAGCTGCAGGTAAGAGGGGGCTCACTGCCAGCCTGGATGTTATCCAGATCTATAAGATCAGTGAGGGTCTTGGCACCTAGATTGACTTCAGGAGTCTTCCTGACCCTGAAGGAATCGTCACCAACTGATTCGTCATGCCCAGATCCTCTCATAAGTCTCATATCCAAGATCTTTTTGACTGCCACTCTTTTCTCCTCCTCATCCTTACTGCAGAGCATTGTCTGCAGAACTGCCTCGGGATGAGCATACCAGGAAGATCTCCTCACAGTCTGCTCCACAATCTGAACAACCTTCCTTGGCTGACTCCTCAGGAGCTCAAGCTGGAAGAGAACATGCCTCGGACCTCCGGAGAACGATGACTTGACCTTGGTGTTGAACCAATTTGGCAAGTAGACACTCACGATGAATTGGACAATAAGTCTCAGGTTGTGAAGCTGGTTCCCTTTCAGTTTATGATGAGCGACCCAAATTCTGCAGAACCTGAGAGCCGTTGTGAGCCACCTAGAATGTGAGACTGGACCTATCTGCAGGTAAGCAAGTCTATCAGGCATGACCCCAGTTTTGATGGCACTGCAAATCATGTAACCATAGTACTGTCAGTACTCAGGTCGTCAATGACAGTATGTGCAAGCTTAACGAGTGGAGGGCCAACTGTGATTTTTTCAAAGCTCGGATTCATTTCTAACTCAGTGGCAGAGTCCAGTATCTTGCCAAGAGGACCAGACCATCTGTTGTTTGAAAGAGTCTTGCCATCCAGCAACTCGTTGGTGTGGAGGTCACAAACAATCCAGACCAGCTTCCTCCCAATCTTCCGCTCTATCCACTGTATGACCCCCCCTTGCCACCCTGTGTTCGTGTTGGTGATGTCCCCTCCAATGGCCTGCAGGGTCTGGTCTACATTCCTCTCTCTGAGCCAGTTCACAATGTTATCTGCCACTATCTCAGCTGGTTTCCTGATGTCATCTTTCTCTGGATTGAAATGCCACAAATACTTCCCTCCTGGTTCACTGCAGCAGGAGTAGTGTTCCTCCTTCACCATGGCAGGGAACAACTTGTCAGAATCTCCAACTTTCATGAAAACTTTAGTGTCATCCCTTCTCCTATCAAAGAACAAACAATTGATTCTATTTTCTCTTATCCCCTTATCAAACTCCTCTTCTAGGTTACTGACAAGTTTCTCCTGAGCTCTCCTTACTTTGTTATGATCTATCACCAGGTGAACATCATCAGGTGTTATCAAACCACCGTCAATCCAGGCAGCTGTTGCTATCTCTGCAGTTTCTCTGAGACCAGTGTGGTGTCGCATGCTGGCCAGAGCTATGCTCGGGATATCTTTCCTATTTCGAATCTTATGCCTGGAAGGTTTGGGATCATTA
The DNA here is from genome assembly GCA_958450375.1 of Homarus gammarus. NCBI lineage: Eukaryota > Metazoa > Arthropoda > Malacostraca > Decapoda > Nephropidae > Homarus > Homarus gammarus. Next base: position 18,191 of record CAUDMG010003686.1, on the reverse strand, counting down.
TTTTCTGGGTTAGGGACAAAGTCACCATTCTCCTGGTCAGCACTCGGATCAGCCATGGGGAAGTCATTAAACTCTGAATCAGCTTGACTCCAATCATCGGCCTTGTCTACCTCACCCTGGGCCTTCTCAAGTCTCTTTTCCTCGGCAACTCTTCTCCTCTTCTGTCTCTCTGTGGCAGCCTCCTGTCTCTTGGACTCCGGAATATCTTGGCTAGAAATCATGAGAGCCCCTATACTGCCAGTCTTCTCTCTCTGTGCTTTGACAAATGCCAGTTCGATCACAGGAATCTTCAGTTCACGCTTGCAAATACAGGAGATGTGGGCCTTGGATTTACAGTCACGATCGCATCCAAACTCAGGACAGAGAACAATTGGGCACTTGCAAGTAATTATGTCAAATAACTGGTCCAGTTGCTTGGCAAAGCTGTCCTTAACTGCAAGTTTTCCTCTCCCAAGAGAGATATCTCTTGCCTTTTCCCAACTGGCTGGCAGTCTCTCACTAATCTTCTTCTGACTTGTTATGACTGGAGGCTTGAACTGAGCGTTAGCCAGAGTGTACTGTGCCAAGACAGCTTTGGTCATATCACTGGCAATGTCTTTGTTTGTGTAAGTTCTTTGGTTCTTTTCACTGATTTGCCTGATTAAAACACCGTATCTCAAAGCATCTCTCAATGTAGGCAACTCCGACTTCAGGAGCTCTCTCCCAGACCCAAGATAGTGACTGAGATGGCTGGATTTTTGCTTCCTCGTCCTGACACAAGCAGCCATCGCAAATATTATCATCTTATAAATGCATCAGAATGTGAAACAGAAAAAAATATTGTTAGTTGGGTTGTTAAAGAATGAAGTCAGAAAGCAATGTTCACTATTTAATTGTAATGCACTAATGCAGCTGTACGTTAGATTTTCGATAAATTTCACGCTAAAATTTACCTAGCAAAAGGTTGCAAAATATTGAAACTGAAATTATTTTCTGTTTATATACACTAAAATCTACCAAAAAAGTGATGGGCCCTTAGTTTTAGCTGATCTTCCCTCCTATGACACATCCTATTATACATGCTTTGGATTGATTCTTGCAGTCCCGGAAGGCATGGCCTTCTGCACATTCAGAGCATATTTTAAGTTCCTTTCGAGGACAGTCTTTTGTTGCATGTGATTCATGTGCATAGCAGATAAAGCAGGTGAGAATGTTAACATATTTCTCCCTTTCTAGTTGTTTAGGGAGTACTGACATGTTGAACCCCAAGATTCCAGATTCCAGGGCCTTGTCTGCCATTGAAGTGTCAGTGAATCTCAGCTTTAGGCAATGAGTGTATTGCTTTATTTTTACGACTTCTTCGATTTTTAACCAGTTGTTTTTTATTTCTAGTTCTTCTTATATTTCTTGTGCCGAGTGCTTTCCAAATTCGTAGTCAAGTCCACGTACAAATACTGATCTTTTTGCTTTAACCTCTGGTGGCATAATGACCTGGAGTCCTATGTCTCCAAAGGCTTGCATTCCCTCAGGGCTCAGAATGGTATCCGCATCCCTGTAGTCCCTGCATATTGCAGTGTATCCATCGTTCGACGAGAAAATCCTTGTGAAGGGTACATTGAGTGTACCATACGCTGTTTCAGTTATCTGAGAACGTGAAGGGGCTGTTCTCTTGTCTATAATCTTGTGTCTAACCTTGGTAGCCATTGGTTTATTTGTTTTTGTCTTCCTAGCATATAATTGTGGGTGATAAAGAAGGTTATTGAAGACCCTTCTTAGTGTGCCTATAGGCGACCCCCGGACAGTGGTGTAACTGCACTATCACTCTTTTTCGACTGCCGGATTGGCCTGTGTTCCCCCAACCTCCAACGGACACATACAATCCCACCTACTGTGAGGTGTGCTCCACTGGAGGGGCTCTAGCACGAATACTTAAATATAAGCAGGTGCCTCGGCCAGGGTAAGTAAGGAAGGATTTCAGCAAGAGAGAAAGACCTCAAAACACGTCAGTACTGGCAATCAATAGCTGCCCTCCAGCAGGAGTGTGGGTCACTCACTCTACCCGTGGGGAGGGCTAACTAGAGTTGACAGTCCTGAACGCTCGTGAGGTAGTCCGGTGACAGTCGTGGTCGTTTCCAAAGGCGGAGGCCCCCAAGGGGCGTTGCCCCAAAAAAGATTTCTGCGAAGGCCAGTGGTAGACAGAGAGGTCGAGTTGTAGTCAGGTCGTCAACAGTAGAAAGAAGGCTGGCTGCTCAGCAGTGAAGGGTCAGAAGAGAGGTCCGTTCACGGCGAAGTCGGAGACGGTGAGGCTGGGGGTATTTATACTATTCTGCTGGATCAGGTAGAGAGATGCAAAGTGAGCAGCGCTGCTGATTGGCTGAGGTGAAGGCGGTATCTGCCCAGTCCGAGAGCGTCTGACTTAAAGTCTGCCGCGATTGCTAACTTAGCTCTTAATCTTAAGTGAGGACAAAATGAAAACTTCAGTTCGCATGCTGAAAACAAACTTAAGATTGTCGTAGCCCAAGACAGTCGTGGCTAAAGACTATTTTGCAGCGTCAGCTGACATCCGTCAACCAATCAGAGTGCACGATACAAATATTTTTCTGTCCCTTCAGCCAATTGCAGATCGGATGATATGACGCAATAGCACTAGACTTGAAACACATATGGACTAAGAAGACCTCTCAACAAGATCTCCTGCTGGACCCGGAACTGTGAAGACCGCCCTCTCTCTGCTGCCATTGTTTGGCCATCTTCCCGGACCAGACCATCCACCACTGACATCGTCGACAACAACTCACGAGCGTTTTCGGTTTATCGAGCATTAGCTTGCCCTCCCCACTGGTGGTGTGAGTGACCCACACTCCAGCTGGAGAGCAGCTATAGGGCGATATTCCCGACGTGGGTTGAGCTCTATTCCTTCTACTGCTATTTTTCCTTTTTTCGCTCTGGCCTAGGGACCTGCACCCTCAAAAGTGTATTCGTCCTGCGGTCCCCCCTGTAACTGTTCACCTCCCTCCCAGGAGATTGTGAACACGAAAGCGGGTTGGAGCAAGAACCCATCCCAGCCGAGTCTCTCCAGGAAAACCGTGATCGTGCGGGTCCACCTGGAAAGAGGGTAGCAATCCTCATCCTTCCCCAATAGGCACACTTAGCTCACGTCTATAAGTGAGCAGTCACATACACTAGGAAGTAGGTTTCCCCAACGGGGCTCCGGGAGAGAAACTCAGGAACCACTCTACGACCACCTGGCCATCATTGCCTGTGGGGAGTGCTGAAATTCCTCTGCTACTTACTCAAACGGAATAGGTAGACTCTTAAAAAAAAACAAAAAAAAAAAACACCACAACCACAGGTTATGGAGCGCGTACGCCCTCCTAACCGCGACCCCCGCCTGAACCGCCAACCTGACGACCCGAACCACGACAGGCTCCGCACAGAGAAAGAGGACCAGTTACGCGCCTGCAACGAAGCCCTGAAAAGCAGGAACACTGCCACCACCTCCAACAACTCCACCACCACTGTTACCGCCACTGAGGACGACAACTGGACGAAGGTTGAAAACAAAAAACGCCGACATGCTTTTTCGGGAAACGAATGCCGTCAAGCAGCCCAAAAGGCACCCATCACCACCACCAGCTCACCTCCAACGACACTGCCAAAATTCCGGATCTCGAAAACGGACACAAAAACGACATATGCCGCCATCACAGAGATGGAAAAACTAAATCCACTGGCCAAGTTCTCAGTGCGGCCCAACCTAAAGGGGGAGATGATTATTCACCCCAAAGACAAGGACTCCGCCACCACCCTCGACACTTACCTGCAAAACACCACCACCGTTGCATCAACCAAGCTGGACCCCGCCCAGAAACTGATGAAATCGGTAGTCCTCCGGTACCCAAAGGAATTACCCCTCGAACCCCTGGAGAACCACCCGAGGGGTGCTCTCCCCCGTCCGACAAGACGGCCACCACAAAACAAGTGCTCATAACGCATTACGGTTCCCCCCCCCCCCCCCAGCACCACAGATCTCAAAACCTGGGGGATCTACGAAGTGAGGCCCTTCGTCCCAGAGCCCCTGCGGTGCTTCAGATGCCAGAAATACGGGCACCATCAGACAAGGTGCACGTACAAGGAAATCTGCGCAGTCTGCGCACAAAAGCACGGCACACACTCCTGCCTCACCAAGTTGAAAAATGGAGAAAAAATTGCCCCTAAGTGTGCCAACTGCGGGGGCAAACACCACGCCTGGAACCCTGGATGCTCCGAGAGGACAAAGAGGGTCCAGGCAAACCGACCAGCAGCAAGACCGGCCCCCACCGCCTGCACACCAGCCCCACCAAGTACCTTCGTGTGGGGAACCCAAAGGCCAAAACAACACAGCCAACCTCCTCAGCCGGTCAACACCCAAAGTGCAGCCCAGTTTCCTGGCCTCACTACGGCCACACCTCAGCCACCCAAGCAGCAGACAACGACAACCACGAAAAAGACAAAAGAAGCACACACCAAGGCACCAGAAGGAATGATACACGTATCAGACCTAGCCAAGGTACTGACAACCTTCGCGGAGGGCCTAGCCGGACTACTGGGCCACAAGATCCAACCCACACAGGTCCAAATACTCATGGGGAGCGTCCTCGGTCAAGTCGCCATAGCTCCAGCCACCTCAGTGGAGGAAGCCACGCCGGTCCTCACACGAGTGACAGCCGGGGTACACTCTACACCGAAAAAGGCCACCAGAGAACCAAAGATACCGACAGTTCCCAGAAAGTAACTGGACGTTTCAACTCCTCTGAACCGAACCACGGCCCAGAAGGCAAAAACCACAGAACACGAAGATATGGACCTGATCCAGCTGGAATCGAACTTGGACATCTCCATCGAGGACCACCAGAAATCTCCGATGAAACAGTGGTGGAAACCACCAGCACCCTGAACATCCTAACATGGAATGCTCAGGGCATCAAAAACAAGAAACACCTCCTGCAAGAAGCAGCAGCCAAGGACAAACTTGACATCATACTGCTACAAGAAACACTTCTACAAGAACACCACTGTTTCAAATTCAGTGGTTACAAGACATACAGGAGGCATTTCACGCAGGCGTCAACAAGAGGATGTATGATCTTGGTCAAGTCAAGCATACCCTCCTCCGAGGTCATGCAGCAATTTCCATGTGGGGAAAACATCGAGACACAGACCGTCAAAATAACACTCCAAGAACGGGAATTAACTGTTCGCAACATTTACAAGAACCCAAGAGGCTCACTGGAGGTGACTCAATTATTCGCTTCGGCCGCTGACCACGCCACACTCATAGGAGGGGATTTCAACGCACATCATCCCTTCCCAAGCTCGGTAAGCCCCACAAATGAAGACGGCCTACACCTATACACCACCTTTCAAGACACACCCGAGATCTGCCTCCTGAACACCAGAGAGCCCACCCACATTAGGGGAGGAAGGCTAGATCTAACTTTCGTTTCCAGTGCACTACAGCCTTCGGCATCCTGGCAGCTACACCCCACGCTGACCAGCGACCACTTCGCCACCCTAACAACGCTGAAGGTGAACAAACTCCCCACTCCACCCCCGCCGAGATGGAGATACAATACCCAAAAGGCAGACTGGGGACTCTTTAAGAAACATCTGGCTAAGTGGCGCGAAAAATCACAGCCGGCCGGCGCAGCACCCGTGGACGAGACAACCCTCCACCAACAATTGGTCGAGGCGTTTCACCAAGCGGCAGAAGAGGCTATCCCAAAAACAAAACCCACATCAAGACAGTACAATGATTACTGGTACTACTGTCCCAGGGTGAAAGAACTCAACCACAGAGTGAACATGGCCCGAAGAAACTACAGGAGACATCCCACGGAAACAAACAGACATCTCCTGCAAGTCATAGTTAAGGATACCAGGGAAGAGAAGGAAGAAATAAAAAACGTAAGCTGGCTCAAGTGGTGCTCCGAACTGAACGCGCGCACCTCCCTTGGCAAGATGTGGGCCCAGATCCAAAGGGCATCTGGGAAGGCAACACCACCACCACCAACCCATCCCAACCCAGAAGAGGAAGCCGAGAGACTTGCAAAACTGTTCTCTGACCGAGCAGCAACGAAAAACCTCCCGAGACAAGCGGAGGAGACACAACGGCGTCTGCGACAAGTCAGACTCCAGATGATCGAAGAGGCCTGCAACAGTGAAGATGACACCGACAGATCTTTCAACCAGCAAGAACTCCAGAAGTCGCTAAAACGAAGCAAGGACACAGCACCAGGGGACGACAGGATAACCTACTCCATGCTTTCCCATGCCGGTAAAGCCGGACACGAGGCTTTGCTACAAGTCATCAATGCTTCGTGGACAGCACAAAGACTTCCACCGGAATGGAAGAAGGCAGATATACAGCCCATTCCGAAGCCCAGAGAACCAGACAAACCGAGGCCCATCTCCCTTCTCAGCTGCATAGCGAAGACGGGAGAAAGAATGCCTCTCAACCGACTCAAGTGGAAAGTAGGCAGCCCACATCCTCACATTTTTGCTTACACCGAGAACACCGGCACAGGCAACAACATCGCCGAGATACTCAGCACAGTGGACTACAAACCAGCTCTGGTGGTCTTCCTCGACCTGGAGAAGGCCTTCGAACTAGCAAATCCACTGGCCATTATAACGACGCTCGCTGAAAAAGGCGTCAAAAGAAGGTTGCTGGGGTGGATCCAGAACTACCTCACACAGAGAGAAGCAAGAGTACGCTTTCAGAGAGCAACCTCAAGCTACAGGGTCCATGAAAACGGAACCCCACAAGGAGGCATCCTCAGTCCAATGCTGTTCAATGTCCTGATGGAAAATCTTGTCAAACTTCCTTTCAGACAAACAGCCAAGCTCCTATGCTATGCAGACGTCTTACAGCTTATAGTAAGAGGATCAAACAGACTAGCCAACACGCAACACGCACTCCAACTTATAGAAGAGGAGTGCAACAGACTTGGACTCAAGATAAATCCAGCCAAGTCGAAAGCGATGGCCATCTACACAGACACACCAGACAAGATGCTCTCCATACAAAACACGCCGGTAGTCTGGACCAACACCCACCAGTGTCTTGGAATCTGGTTTGACCAGAAACTCACTTTCAAGCCGCAACTCGAGTATCTCAGGCACAGGACGAAGAGCAGACACAATATAATGAGGTCGCTCACCAGCACAACCGCAGGAGCAAACCTTCATGTGCTCAAAGCCTACTACACGGCCGCCATCAGAAGGCTGGTAGATTACAGTGCTCCAGCACTCATTGGACTAAGAGAAGACCAAATAGCTAAGCTAGAAGTCATCCAAAATAATGCTCTCAGGACCATGCTCGGAGCACCCATGTGGACCAGAATTTGCAATTTGCAAATGGAAACTGAACTACCACCCCTGGCAGTACGAGTCAAGCAGGTGACAGCCGGTCTCCTCGCCAAAATCTGTAGATCAGATAAGCCCACAGCTGCCAAAATTCGAATCAGTGCCTCCCTCCACCTCGACCACAGAGTGCGAGGGGCCACCTGGTCGCACGAGGCAAGCGAGGTCATCCGACACCTGCAAGCAGAAGCACTCGTCAAGAACAACCAAGACACATGAGACAATGGTTACGTAGTTCCTCCACCATGGAGCCCACCACCAGCCACATTCAACATTACCGACCTAGGTGATAGCAAAGCCAACCTCCAGAAGGAGGACCTCAAAAAAATAACTCTGGAAGCCATAGCCACCGAGACACCGACTAATGTAGCATCATACTTCACAGACGGCTCGGTGGACCCAAAACATCATACATCCAGAGCGGCCTTCTACACCCAAGGTCAGACCCTCCGATGGAGACTTTCTAATGACTGCTCCACCCTACAAACAGTGCTGGTAGCAATCTCAAAGGCCCTACAACACGCTGCAACACAACACAACACGTCCATCATAATTCACACGGACTCGAAATCAGCCATGCAGGCGCTGCAACACAGTCAACCAAGAGACAACGTCCACATCATAACCTCGATCCTCGCGCAGCTACAGGAATTAAAAAGACAAAACCGCCCAGTCGTCTTACACTCGATTCCCAGTCATGTAGGGATCGGGGGAAACGACGTGGCAGACGAAGCAGCCAAAGCAGCCACACGTTCTACTAGCGTACACATTCAAGTTCCAGCAAGCGTGCAACAGATCAAGAATCACCTCAGAAAGACTAGCGAGCTCCTGTCGCGATCCCACTGCCCTTTATACCTGGGGAGTGAAACCTACCCCAAGTTATTAACAAATAAAGGAACAAATAGGAAACACGGCAATAATTATCCCCACAAAAACCTACTCAACTAAATGTACTTGAATAAGTATGAACAGGTTGAAATAAGTAAGTCACAAAAGGGAAGATAATTAATTAATTCAATTTATGGTCTAAAGGGAGTAATGACTAGCAAACATGAATTTAAGGGTATAAGTAATTGTATATTAAAATAAGAGTGATGCCGGAAGGGTGAAAATATACCTTAAAGAGTTAGACCAAACAAATATTACTTAACATAACTACAAAATGATTATTTCCTACCAAACAGGAGATTCCTTCCCACCAGGATCCCTTCCTATGCCTAACTAAACGTGTCACTAATACCTGATACCCCTAGGGCATTGCAGAAGACTGGACAAGGCACTAGACAAGGGTCAAGGCTAGAGAACGAATGGAAACGTCTACCCTATGCCACGGTTTTTCGCTACTGGGGAAGCGTGGGCACGCCGAGGAGCGCATCTCATATCACATGATCCAGGACATTTGCTGGATATTTTATATAATTAATTAATACTACTCTTTAGTTGACTTAACAGAGTAAGACAATGATGCATATTAATAACATACATAAATATACAATTAACCTAAGTGACTAGGAACAATAATAATATAATAAATACAATTAACAAATTATTAATAGCTTGTATGAAGTGTAGGCGTGAACATATGCCTCACGCTATGCGAGTTCCCGAGCGCTCAGGCACGTGACACTCCACATCCAAAAGAGCCTCCTTCACGCATTTAACCCTGGTTCCCAATCAGCCAAATGGTACCTGGCGGCTACAAAAGGGGAACCACCTTTCACAGACAAGAAAACACCAAGACAAACCCAAGTTAGCCTTCATCGACTACGACTACGGTACAAGTGCTCCTAGCAGATGATCGGAAATGACGTCATGGAATGCACCTGCTGTCTGGAGCCAGCAGCCAACCCACTTGAACACTATCTCCTCGACTGCGAAGTCACACAAAGCCTCCGAAACAGGACTCAAAACTCCCAAGAAGCACACACAACACCAGAGGCCACTCTAACCCGAAAGGCCCAAACAAACCACATTCATCACCTTCTCCGGGTCATCACACGATACCCACCACCCAGATAGCTTAGAAAGTATCCTCTCCCAGCAAGTGCGGACCCCAGTTCGGGGGGCACGCCACTAGGAAATTGACCACGTCCAAGAGTGGGGGTTGGTGGCAAGCGTCCACTGATTGGGGGTCAGCTCACACTTGCAACCTGCAGTATCCTTCCAAATCTGCAGGTAGGACCACCTCTAATCCCAATCCGGTCTGGCTGCTCCAGGAGCTCCAGCAGAAACCACCAAACGGGCCTCCTATAGGCAAAGGCCCGTGTCGGATGTAAGGGCGGAAACGATCCTCCAGCTGGTTACGGCTGCTAACTCGCTCGTTTGCTGGTGCAGACGACACTTGGAGTGGTTGGACAAAGGTGAGAACAGCAGCGACTATCTGCGTCACCGGCAGATTCAACCCAGCCGTCATACAGTCAGTATCTAGCTACCCTGCTGTCCGTCAAATTCTGGCTGTGATCTCATCATAGGTCCTGGACTCGTGGGTTGTGTTCCCAGACCTTCACCTATCAACTGCCAACTCTCTGGTCATCTACCGCTACCGCATACCACGACCGTCAGTTCGTCACATTCCGTCTGTTCCCCGGTGTTCTCCTGCCATTTCAAGACGTCGCTCGAGTGTGGAGTTGAATGGACGCTTCCCTACCCTGAGTGTGCATCACCGTGTTCCAGAACCTTCCCCCAGGGCCACTGCCATAGGAAATATTTGTTCATGGTTAGATTCTATAATTGTTTGATTCCATTAATTGCTGACTCCCCTTTATTGTTCGATTCTATCAATTGTTGACTCCATTTAATTGTTTGAATCCATTAATTGCTGACTCCCATTATTTGTTTGATTCCTTCAATTGTTTGCTTCCTTTAATTGTTTGACTCCATTAACTGTTGACTGCCTTATTTGTTTGACTCCCGTAATTATTTGTGGTTTGTTGAGTGGTGTCAGAGTTTTGTGTTATATTTTTTATAGTAAAGAGATGCCAATCTCAAACGGTTGTTTGTTATTCCTCAGAAAACCATGGTCCTTGACTTTCCTTTATTAAGATCCTGATTAGCCTGGTAAGGGATTTCTATCCCTAAGTCCCAGGCCTTTACATCGGACTACGGTCCGACAATCTCAACAACAACAACAAACTGCCGCGATTGCTAACTTAACTCTTAATCTTAACTGAGGACCAAATGAAAACTTCAGTTCGCATGCTGAAAACAAACTTAAGATTGTCGTAGCCCAAGACAGTCGTGGCTAAAGACTATTTTGCAGCGTCAGCTGACATCCGTCAATCAATCAGAGTGCACGTTACAAATATTTTTCTGTCCCTTCAGCCAATTGCAGATCGGATGATATGACGCAATAGCACTTGACTCGAAACACACATGGAAGACCACATTCACCACAATGCGCGGCCACATAGTATTAGCTGCGAATCAACATAATCACAACTGAGGTTTATTTATTCCTTTATTTTATATTTATTTATTTATTTAAGTATTTGTTCATTTATTTATTTATTTATTTATTTATTTATTTATTTATTAATTATGTATATATTATTTATTTATTTTTAATTTTTTATTTTTTATTTATTTACTTTCATCTGCTTTATTCTATAATTATATTTATTATTTCTGTTTTTATTAACATTTCTTTAATTATTTATCTTACCTTCTTTCTTCGTACTTGAGATAAATAAATAGAGAGGGGTGGTATGTGTGACCGTTACCCTCCCGACTTTTTAAAGAAAAATAACGAAATATATTTTGATTTTTTATAGATTGCATTTAAAATACCTTCCCGTTGTATTACATGATCAAAATTCACAAAAGACCACACGCTACGGCTAAAAGCAGTGCTGCCCAAGTGAACGCTGGGCCAGTTTGGTCACTTAAGACAACCCAGGAGTGGAATTAAGTTTCCAAGATCCCAGACTCTAGCGCACTTAAATTGCCTTGTGCATATGGTCTTAGCTAAGGCAGATGAATTAAGTGTGTTTGCAGAGAGTTACGAGCACCAGCAGAGACTTAAATATGTTAGTGCATCCAGGCCCTGGTTTCTTCCTGTACTATCACTAGGCAAAGTAGTAGACCAACCGCCCGAACAACTAGTAAGTTGAAAAGTGGTGAAATTTATGGAAATAAAATGTAGCCTAATCGAAACTAACCTAACATAGCCCAAAATGACTAATCTAACCTAATAATTATGAGATAAATTTATGTGGGGTTTTTGTAGTCTATTGCCGACTGTTCATTCATATTTGGATAATTCTTAAATTTCATGCTAACAAAAGCCAATTTTCTTCCTTTGTACATAGGTTCTTTAGATAATATTTCGTGTCTATAGAGTAGCTAATCTATTGTTATTATTATCAGTAGTAGTAGTAGTAGTACAACAGCAGCACACCCAAAGTAATAAACTTAACAACTAGTGCAACAACTGTCAGTGAATTTGAGAAAAAAGTAACTGTAGCGCAGGAGGTGGGCGCCTCAAACTGGCTAACAAAGTTACCGATAAGAGCAATGGACTTCAGCCTTAAACAAACAAGAATATACAGATGTCATTGCTCTAGTAGTCTAACGTATGGTTGGCCAGTAGAACATATGCCCACCCAATGCGTGTGTGGCTCATTCTACGACATCGACTGCGCAATGGTATGCAAGAAGGGTGGCTTCGTATGCATGAGGCATGACGAAGTAAGGAATCTTACAGTGAATATGTTGAAGGAAATCTGCCACGACGTCACGGTGAAATTGACCCTCCTTCCATTGGACAGTGGGAATCTCCATCACAGGACTTCCAACACATCCAACAAAGCCCGCGTGGACGTCAGTATACGAGAGTTCTTGACGTGGGGACAGTAGCCTTGATATCAGTATATTCGCCCCCATTGCTGCATGTCACCGTGACCTGTCTCTCGAGGCTGCACACAGGAAGAACAAGAACGACAAACCAGGGCGTATATTGGAGAGAATTCAGAACATGGATCAAGGCAGTTTCACTCCTCTGGTATTTGCAACATCTGATAGGATGGGACCATTGAGGTATAATATGGTGGAGGCGGCATCTGCTCGGAAAAGTGAACCCATCGTGAGCGCGTAACGTCCATTTTGTGGATGTCAGAGATGCTCTCCACTCGCAAGTAATACTCACCTCCTCACAATGTGCTGGTGGCAGTTTCCTTTCTTTCTATTGTTTTTGTGTTTCTATAGTGTATAACGTCAGTATGCTGCGCTGCATATGAATGTACAGCAAAGTTCAACAAAACATCAGATACTTCATTTACATTTCACCGGGAAGTAATATCTAAAATAATGTAAAACTTAGGCCCCCGTGCACATGCAATTTTTATTCGACCAACAGTTTAATTGCATAAATGAGAACCATTGAGCCAAATGCGAGCGCGTGCACATGCAATTCGATAGATGGGCGACTGAAAAGTTTGTGGCATGCCCCAACTTGTGCGCAATGGATTAGTTGGCCAACTCGCTTGTGCATGCAGGTTTCAGCGTGTGAGAGCCCACTATCAGCGAACTGTAGGCCGACTCTCACCTCAGTCCGAAGGCGAAGTCTTCACCGTTTGTACCTCGATAGTGTGTTGGTTTGTTTGAAATGGAAATGGATGCAGATAAGGATTGAATCGAAAATTTAATTAGTATGGTACAAAATAAACTACCTATATATAATAAGTTACTGAAAGAGTACGCGGATAGAAATGAAAAAACTAAATGTGGAATGAAGTGTGTGAGGTGATGATTCTTAATTGTACTGATTGTTCACCTCAGGAAAGAATGATGGAATGAAAGTAAAATTCTCTCTGTATTGATACTTTAATTTTAATTAATTATATGAAATAATTATATGTATTATGAACAAAGACACAGACAAAAATTTGATATTGATACTTTACTTTTAATTAATTATTTAAAATAATTATATATATTACGAACGGAAGCATAAGACTTTTGATATTGATACCATACTTTTAATTAATTATATAAAATAATTATGTACATTATGAACAAAAGACACTGACAAAAACATAAGGCTTTTGATATTGATACTTTACTTTTAATTAATTATATAAAATGATTATATATATTATTAACAAAGGCACACTAACAAAATACTACACTACACACAGAAGGTGTGAAAGCGAGCTATTATAATAAAAATTTGCCTCCTTGTCAGAACATGTTCTGTTTGTTAAATAAAACAACGACAAATATATTTTGGGTACTCAAATGCCTTAATAATGTTACTGTCAGGCTAATTATATTTTATCATACTGCCAAGGTACAGATCCTTACGGTGATGTGAAATAGTTCAATTCAATTTAATTTCAATATTTATTCTTTGATAAAGGAAGCGGGATCCTAGTGCTGTCACTAGATACCCCTGTACAATAACGCCAGAGGCATCTGGCAAGTGCCACTAGTATATACAAATATTATAAAGGGGCTTACTAAAGACTAAGGAAGGAAGGATATTCCTTCAACACATCATCAATATTATTTACATAATATCTAACCAGTATGAGGAGGATCATCGTATCTCCGTCAGGGGGTCGTGGAGTGGTGGCCCAGCAGACGTCACGGAAGCGTTGTGCATGGGAACATCTCAGAAGGTAGTGGATAAGGGTGCGGCTGTCGGGTCTTCTGCATTATGCACAAGATCGTCGCTCAGGGGATGCGGGGATACCAATCTCCCAAGCAACGTCATACCCAATGAAGATACGGGCAGCAATCACTTCCCTTTTCCGCGACCCTTTCCCATAGACATACGAGAGGTCAGGAAGATTACAGAGGACATCGTACCAGATGGGCGGGGAATCCAGGGGGATGGCTGCTTCCCGAGCTTCTCTCTGTTTGCGTCGAATTTGGGTCCTAAGCTATAAAAGTGTTCGAGGAACAACGTAGTCAGGTGCGGCCTTGTTACAGCCAGTCTTGGCAAGGCCATCTTCTGCCTTATTCCCCAATATACCGACATGACTGGGTATCCATAGGAATGTCACAGGACAGCCTGCATCCTGAAGTGTGGATGTTAACCATTTTCCCCTGATCCAAAAGGGATCCCGTCGAGAGCAGACCTGGAATCACAGCAAGGAGAGCTTTCAGTTCAGCCTGAGTGGAGGATGCCCCGTCAGAAACTCTGAAAGAAAGTTTGATAGACTCAGGGGAATCAGGATGGGAGATGTAGACACCAGCCCCGGCCCTACCCGTAGCGGGGTCAACAGAGCCATCAGTGTAGAGGATGACCCTACTTGGGACCAGTGGGCGATCCTGGAGAGGTGATATTTGCAGAGAATAACAGGGTTCACGTGGGATTTCGGGAGCGGTCCACCGAGGGCAATCACTTCAGGTTGAAAATCCAGCCAGGGAGAGGGAGACGAACCAACAGCAGGGCTGACAACAATATCAGGCAGGAGGTTGTGCTCTTGAAGGGCTCGGATGAGTGACCATCGCCACTGTCTTCTAGATGGAGGTCGGCCTCGGACAGCAGGAGTCAAGTTGGCTTGGACATAGTTGCCCCTAGGATCCCGTAGAATGGAAACGATAGTTTTAAGGTAAAACTCCTGGACACGATCCTGTAAGGAGGAGAGACCAAGTTCGGTATATAGAGACATAGAGCTTGTCCACTGAGGGGCCCCAAGAATGATGCGAGCAGCTTTCCTCTGGATAACTTCGAAACGGTTGACAGCAGTCCGACTAATGTTGACGAGGGCAGGGGCGGCGTAGTCGACACAGGAACGGACAAATGACTTGTTCATGGTGAGAATTTTTTTTTTTTTTTTTTTTTTACAGGAATTAGCCCACCCGGGCACAGGTCAAACGACCCACAACGGGGCCTGGGGTGCGAAAAAGAAAGAGCAGCAAGAAATTGAAAATAGAGAACAAAAAGGTTATACTGTGATAATCAACACCACGAAGATGCAGGAAAACCAGCTTTTTAAAGTGAGACAGATTGTATAAGTATGGAAACACAGAAGAAGGCAGAGCATTCCACAGTTTGGCTGTGTGAGGAAAGAAGGAGGTACTATAACGGGTTATGTGACCAACATCCACAGAGAAACGGTGGGCACCGCGGGCAAGACGTGTGTTACGAGCCCACGGCCTTGCCGGCGGTACACAGGATGCCAAATCCTACGAATTTTGCCTGTTAAAGTACCTGTAAAAGAGAGAGAGTGACGCAACATTGCGGCGAAGAGAAAGGGGAGAGAGATTATCGACTAAAGGAGGAGAGTTAATAAGACGAAATGCCTTTGATTCTACCCTCTCTAATAGTTAGACAGAAGAAGAGCCACCCCAGATATGAGAGCAGTACTCCAAGTTAGGTTGAATGAACCCCTTATATACTTGGAGCAACTGCTCAGGAGTGGTGGCACCAAGGGAACCCCTGCACATGGTAGAGAGGGCAGCGAGACGCCGAAAGCATATTCGAGACATATGCTTTCGGACTTCAGGGATCTGACAACGTGTGCGAGTTACATACACACCCAGGTATTTTGTCTCATTAACTCACTCCAAGGGCGTTCCTGATAAAAGAAGGGGGGGGGAGGTACAACACGACCGTGCCACATGGCGTTTGTTTTCGCAGTTGAAAGAAGGTAACCAAGAAAATCACACTCCCTGGAGACTAGATCAAGGGCTTCCTGCATGCTGAGGTAGTCAGTGGCTTGGAGGAGGACATCGTCGGCATATCCTGAGTGGACAACTTCTGTCGGCCACTGGAGAGATGCAATGGAGTGCATGAGAGTGTTAAACAAGGTGAAACTCAGGAGTCCACCTTGAAGGGAGCCGAGGTTTATTTCTTGAACAGGAGATATAGAGCCTTCACCGCGAACCCGGGCCTGACGTCCTGTGAGGTATGAGGCGAGCCATCAAAGAAGTCTCCCTTTAACCCCTAACCGCGCAAGTTCAGCTAAAATGAGGGCAGACTGAGCCGTATCAATGGCTTCCTTGATATCAAGGAAGACGGAGACGCAGGCAGTCTGATTGCAATAAAAGGAAGGAATGGAGTGTGCTGTACTGCGATGTTGTATGAAACCATTGAGGGAGTTGTGGAAGCCGCCTATGGTGTGAAGAAGGCGACGATGGAGTATCCTCTCCATCATCTTGCAAACACAGGAGGAAAGACTAATGGATCGATATTTCTCAGGATCTACCGGCTTAGGGATGGGGATAATAGTGCAATTTTTCCAGTTAACGGGAGAACCCCATGTTCATAAGACATAATGTAGAGAGTGAGCAAGGGTCCGTTAGGAATATTAGTACAGGCGTTGAGGACGGAGTAGGTTATCTGATTGTAATGGCCCATGTTTCGTAAACATAAGAATTATATAAATGGATTAATTACGTTTGATTTATATACTGATTCATCCCCTGTAACTTTCCACTGGCTATGAGGTGACATGTTCAATGCACGTGATCAGGTGTGCCCACGGGAAGCTGCGTCATACTATGCTGAGTAAAGGCATAAAGTAGCCGGCTCCTGGCCACCTAAAGCGAGCAGTAGTTTGATATCCTTGACTAGATAAAAGACGTTATTTGAGAGCCGCAGTGGATGGCTCCGTCTTCCCTCGAGGGAGGACGACGCGTCTATTCCGTTCTCCATCGATGGGTCACTACTCAAAGTCTCACTCCCAAACTTACATCGAACGGACGTTGATTCACGTCTATTTACATAGACGCCGTCCTTTCTTATCACACTCATAAATAGTGGAACTTACGCTTGATCTACACTCAGGAATTATACAAACAATACTTTTTAATAAAAGAAGAAACTTCAATTGGGTTTCGTTACTAAAGCCCAATAAAATATACATGAACCAACCTGGTTGACATTGGAATTGACCAGCCGGTTCATGATCATCCCAGGAGAGGAGTCTTTTCTAGAGCGACGAGCACTGTCAAGCTCGAAATGTGTGATAGGATGATCAGTGAGGGCAGGGGAGGTAAGAGCAGCACGATCAATAGGCTCAGACGCATCGATGCGAGCCTGCACTGCCTCCTGCATCGGATCTGGAAGTGGCTCAGGGGAGGAAGCTCGTGCCCAGTCCTCCATTAAAGAGCAGGCAAGGGAGGCGGGGTCAGGGTGGGGAGGAGGCCTCCGTCGAGTACCCCGTATAGCAGTAATCCGATTCCATACATAGGGGAGTGACAACTGAAACGATAAGGACCCCGTGAAGGATTGCCAGTCCGCCTCTCGAATCCGACGACGCTCCTGAGTTGCAAAGGAGCACCAGTTTTTGAAGTCTTCCCAGTCCTCTGGAGAACGAGAGCGGGTAAGGCATGGAGGGGCAGCGCGATTGACAGAGTCATACACGACATCAACAAAATCAGCGCTGTAAGAGTCAAGGGACTGAAAGAAAACATAGGAATCCGCTCAAGTAGAAAGGTATTGGATGAAGGAAGGAACAGCATCTTGTGTGAGACGAAGGCGAGGGGAACGATAAAGAGCTGTTGTAAGGGCAGAGAAGGAGAGCCTGAGATGGGTAGTAACGGCAAGATGGTCACTATACAGAGCAGGCTCGGTGCAGACGGTAGGATGAAAGGAGGTATAACCGTTCAATAGTAAGCCAACATAAAGGGTGAGGAGGCCACGAGCCTGCCCATGGTACCGAGGCAGGGTGTAAACAGTAAAGCCAGAGAGGCGGAGAGGGGAGTAACATTGTCTGTGATGGTTTCCTAAAGTAGTGCGACATCTACTTGATGGGAGAGCACAAACTGGGCGAGGTCTGTCCGGCGAGGTCTAAGTCTCTGGATGTTCCATTGTAAGAAGAGGAGGAAACGGCCTCCGGTGTGAGATGAAGAGTCAG